>CAWUFW010011623.1:0-600068 GCA_963921515.1 Calotriton arnoldi
TCACTGAGACAGTTGTTGCCTGGCAAGACCCCTGACTCCATGTTGGCCTTGGCTTCCTGGCCATGCTGATTGATTTGTGCTTGTGTGGGTGTGCTGGTAATTCTTTGCTCAGGATACATGAGTGTGGTTCACAGTGTGAACGACATCTGGCTTTGTCATCACAGTGGGATTGTAATGCAGCCCAGGGTCACCACATTGTGTGGGCCCTGGGGGTGGTGCTGTGGTGCCTCGGTGTCTTACTGTGTGGGTTGCTGTTCCTACATGCTTGTGTGACATGTGTGATTTGTGCTCCCTCTCATCTGACAATGCCTGATTGCCCACATAGGGGAATTGGATCCCTGAGTTACCTTTGTGTGGCACTGTATGCACATCTGTGTGTTTGGTCTTCAGGCCTCCTCATGTGTTGTGTGGTTGCCTGGGGACACTGTCCCCCCCCCTCACCTCTTGTGTTTGATGTGCAGTGTGTGTCTGCCTGTTTGTGTTTGTGCATCAGCGCCACTGCATTGGCATATCTTTGGTGTGCCATTGTCTGTATGTTGTTTGGTGTGTTTCCCTTGCTGTCCCTGGGACTCCTAGGTCATCAGTCAGCACAATGATCATTGTTTGTGTGTCCCATTGCTGCCATGGTATGGTAACTGTCCACCTGCCATCTACCGTCTCCACAGGGTATCTGCATTGGTGTGTCCATTGGTGCAAATATGTGGGTCTGCATTGTGATGGTCACTTCTGTCATTGTGTCATTGATGTATGTTGACGGTGTCAGACACCATGGGTGATGTTTGTCTGCAGCTGGCCAGAGGTATGTCTCATTTGCACAGCACTGTTTGCCTCCCCAAATCTATGTTGCAATGGGACACCTGCACTACTTTGCCACAGTTGTGTTTGTTGTTCTGTGACCAGGTATTGTCCATGCAGTTTGCCAGTTGCAGCTTTTACTTTGTTCACACTTACATTTTGGTCACTGTGATGATGGAGGTTTGGACCCCATTGCCACAATGGTCAGATTGTGCTTCAGCTATCGTCCCCACACTTACATTTTGGTCACTGTGATGATGGGGGTTTGGACCCCATTGCCACAATGGTCAGAATGTGCTTCAGCTATGGACCCCACACTCACATTTTGGTCACTGTGATGATGGGGGTTTGGACCCCATTGCCACAATGGTCAGAATGTGCTTCAGCTATGGACCCCACACTCACATTTTGGTCACAGTGATGATGGGGGTTTGGACCCCATTGCCACAATGGTCAGAATGTGCTTCAGCTATGGACCCCACACTCACATTTTGGTCACTGTGATGATGGGGGTTTGGACCCCATTGCCACATTGGTCATGGCCTGCTTGCATTGTGGGGGCCACACACATATATATGTGGCACATGTGATAGGGTGACACATTGTATGTTGATGATCATGTTCTGTGTTGTAGGCATTTGACACAGTCTACACACGCTTGTCATGGTGTTGGGGGATGTCTTAATGTTGCATTCCTTATGTTGGTGTGTGCTTGTTGCGACATGTATTGGCCATCCTGTGAGTGGAGATGTTGTTAGTGGTAGGCATCCAGCCCCCCCTGGCTAAGGGTGGTAGTAGTGGTAGGCATCCAGCCCCCCCTGGCTAAGGGTGGTAGTAGTGGTAGGCATCCAGCCCCCCCTGGCTAAGGGTGGTAGTAGTGGTGGGCATCCAGCCCCCCCTGGGTAGGGTGGTAGTGATGGTGGGCATCCAGCCCCCCCTGGCTAAGGGTGGTAGTAGTGGTAGGCATCCAGCCCCCCCTGGCTAAGGGTGGTAGTAGTGGTAGGCATCCAGCCCCCCCTGGGTAGAGGTGGTAGTAGTAAGTAAAAAAAAAAATGTTAGTCCGTTTTTATATAGCGCAGCTACTCATCCTTACGGGTCTCAAGGCACTGGGGGGCGGAGTGGAAATTAAGTGAGCTATTGCCCAGAGTCACATGGTGCTGAGCTGAGCCCGGAGCCGGGGATCGAACCGTGAACCCTGTGCTCCGAAGTCAGTTGCCCTGGCCGCTGCACCACACCTCTCCACAGTAGTGGTAGGCATCCAGCACCCCCTGGCTAAGGGTGGTAGTAGTGGTAGGCATCCAGCCCCCCCTGGGTAGAGGTGGTAGTAGTGGTAGGCATCCAGCCCCCCCTGGGTAGAGGTGGTAGTAGTGGTAGGCATCCAGCCCCCCCTGGCTAAGGGTGGTAGTAGTGGTAGGCATCCAGCCCCCCTGGCTAAGGGTGGTAGTAGTGGTAGGCATCCAGCCCCCTGGCTAAGGGTGGTAGTAGTGGTGGGCATCCAGCCCCCCTGGCTAAGGGTGGTAGTAGTGGTAGGCATCCAGCCCCCTGGCTAAGGGTGGTAGTAGTGGTAGGCATCCAGCCCCCCTGGGTAGAGGTGGTAGTAGTGGTAGGCATCCAGCCCCCTGGCTAAGGGTGGTAGTAGTGGTAGGCATCTAGCCCCCTGGCTAAGGGTGGTAGTAGTGGTAGGCATCCAGCCCCCCTGGCTAAGGGTGGTAGTAGTGGTGGGCATCCAGCCCCCTGGGTAGAGGTGGTAGTAGTGGTGGGCATCCAGCCCCCTGGCTAAGGGTGGTAGTAGTGGTAGGCATCCAGCCCCCCTGGCTAAGGGTGGTAGTAGTGGTGGGCATCCAGCCCCCTGGCTAAGGGTGGTAGTAGTGGTGGGCATCCAGCCCCCCTGGCTAAGGGTGGTAGTAGTGGTAGGCATCCAGCCCCCTGGCTAAGGGTGGTAGTAGTGGTGGGCATCCAGCCCCCCTGGCTAAGGGTGGTAGT
This sequence comes from Calotriton arnoldi, assembly GCA_963921515.1. NCBI lineage: Eukaryota > Metazoa > Chordata > Amphibia > Caudata > Salamandridae > Calotriton > Calotriton arnoldi. The sequence continues at coordinate 2,779 of CAWUFW010011623.1, forward strand.
AGTGGTGGGCATCCAGCCCCCCCTGGCTAAGGGTGGTAGTAGTGGTAGGCATCCAGCCCCCCCTGGCTAAGGGTGGTAGTAGTGGTAGGCATCCAGCCCCCCCTGGCTAAGGGTGGTAGTAGTGGTGGGCATCCAGCCCCCCTGGGTAGGGTGGTAGTGATGGTGGGCATCCAGCCCCCTGGCTAAGGGTGGTAGTAGTGGTAGGCATCCAGCCCCCTGGCTAAGGGTGGTAGTAGTGGTAGGCATCCAGCCCCCTGGCTAAGGGTGGTAGTAGTGGTGGGCATCCAGCCCCCTGGGTAGAGGTGGTAGTAGTGGTGGGCATCCAGCCCCCTGGCTAAGGGTGGTAGTAGTGGTAGGCATCCAGCCCCCTGGCTAAGGGTGGTAGTAGTGGTAGGCATCCAGCCCCCGGCTAAGGGTGGTAGTAGTGGTGGGCATCCAGCCCCCCTGGGTAGGGTGGTAGTGATGGTGGGCATCCAGCCCCCCCTGGCTAAGGGTGGTAGTAGTGGTAGGCATCCAGCCCCCCCTGGCTCAGGGTGGTAGTAGTGGTGGGCATCCAGCCCCCCCTGGCTAAGGGTGGTAGTAGTGGTGGGCATCCAGCCCCACCTGGCTAAGGGTGGTAGTAGTGGTAGGCATCAAGCCCCCCCTGGCTAAGGGTGGTAGTAGTGGTGGGCATCCAGCCCCCCTGGGTAGAGGTGGTAGTAGTGGTGGGCATCCAGCCCCCTGGCTAAGGGTGGTAGTAGTGGTAGGCATCCAGCCCCCTGGCTAAGGGTGGTAGTAGTGGTGGGCATCCAGCCCCCTGGCTAAGGGTGGTAGTAGTGGTGGGCATCCAGCCCCCTGGCTAAGGGTGGTAGTAGTGGTAGGCATCCAGCCCCCCTGGCTAAGGGTGGTAGTAGTGGTGGGCATCCAGCCCCCCTGGCTAAGGGTGGTAGTAGTGGTGGGCATCCAGCCCCCTGGCTAAGGGTGGTAGTAGTGGTAGGCATCCAGCCCCCCTGGCTAAGGGTGGTAGTAGTGGTAGGCATCCAGCCCCCGGCTAAGGGTGGTAGTAGTGGTGGGCATCCAGCCCCCTGGGTAGGGTGGTAGTGATGGTGGGCATCCAGCCCCCTGGCTAAGGGTGGTAGTAGTGGTAGGCATCCAGCCCCCCCTGGCTCAGGGTGGTAGTAGTGGTGGGCATCCAGCCCCCCCTGGCTAAGGGTGGTAGTAGTGGTGGGCATCCAGCCCCACCTGGCTAAGGGTGGTAGTAGTGGTAGGCATCAAGCCCCCCTGGCTAAGGGTGGTAGTAGTGGTAGGCATCCAGCCCCCTGGCTAAGGGTGGTAGTAGTGGTGGGCATCCAGCCCCCTGGGTAGAGGTGGTAGTAGTGGTGGGCATCCAGCCCCCTGGCTAAGGGTGGTAGTAGTGGTAGGCATCCAGCCCCCCCTGGCTAAGGGTGGTAGTAGTGGTAGGCATCCAGCCCCCCCTGGGTAGAGGTGGTAGTAGTGGTGGGCATCCAGCCCCCCCTGGGTAGGGTGGTAGTGATGGTGGGCATCCGGGCCCCTGTGTGTATATGTGGCATTGGTGATGGGCATCCCGCCCCTATGGTGCTGCTGTTGCTGGTGTAAGTAAATTCTGCATCCCTCTGTGTGTGTGTGATGTGTCGTGTACGTGTTGTATGTTTTTGTGGTTGGTGTCTGACTTACCTTCTGCGCCGTACGCGTCCGTGCCGGTTCCGGTAGTGGATGTAGAATATTGGTAGGATCGGAGCGAAGGGATTCATGGTTCGTCTCGTTCGTCTTTCTAGTTGCTTCGCCTCGTCCTCGTCGCTGGCGTGTCCGCCTCGTAGCCGTGGATCGTGTTGTGGCACGAATCGGAGCTTATGTGCGCCTCTCCCGGAAGCTTTGACGTGCCGGACGTAGCGACGGGTTCGGCGCGTACGGGAAGCGCATCGTACTTGTCCGGCCGGACGGGGCTGCATTTTCCCTTCCGTGCGACTGGATTCTGCGTTTCCGGATTCCCCTCGGTCGGAGAACAGGACCTGGATTGGGTGAGTCCGACTGGGCCGGATTCTATGCTGTTGTGCGCATCGTACTTGCTCGTTCGGAATAATGTGCGGATCGGTCGGGAAACAGGCATTCGCATGGCTTTTTTCCCGACCGAATGGTATTAGGTGCGCCTCCGACCGAGATCGGAATCGGCCCCTTAGAAGAATTTCCAAGTGAAACCAGTCAATGTTAGCCTATGGAAGGAAATTCAAGTTACTGGTAAGTACGGTTAGAATTACTTTTCAGGGTCAGTGCTGGGCTAAAAGATGCAGCACTGGGTTCTCTCCTGATAACAGGTGAGTAAATCGGAATTCGTAGTTCGGCTGATTTTAGAGGAATATTATAAAGTTCCAAAACTCCACACTTAGAAGAATTTCCAAGTGAAACCAGTCAATCTTAGCCTATGGAAGGAAATTCAAGTTACTGGTAAGTACGGTTAGAATTACTTTTCAGGGTCAGTGCTAGGCTAAAAGATGCAGCACTGGGTTCTCTCCTGATAACAGGTCAGTAAATCGGAATTCGTAGTTCGGCTGATTTTAGAGGAATATTATAAAGTTCCAAAACTCCACACTTAGAAGAATTTCCAAGTGAAACCAGTCAATGTTAGCCTATGGAAGGAAATTCAAGTTACTGGTAAGTACGGTTAGAATTACTTTTCAAGGTCAGTGCTGGGCTGAAAGATGCAGCACTGAGGTCTCTCCTGATAACAGGTGAGTAAATCGGAATTCGTAGTTCGGCTGATTTTAGAGGAATATTTGTATGTTTCAAAAATCGACACTTAGAAACTTTTTCAGCAAAAAGCAGACAATGATATCCTATGGAAGGAAATTCAAGTTACTGGTAAGTACGGTTAAAATTACTTTTCAGGATCAGTACTGGGCTGAAAGATGCAGCACTGAGGTCTCTCCTGATAACAGGTGAGTAAATCGGAATTCGTATTTCGGCTGATTTTAGAGGAATATTATAAAGTTCCAAAACTCCACACTTAGAAGAATTTCCAAGTGAATCCAGTCAATGATATCCTATGGAAGGAAATTCAAGTTACTGGTAAGTACGGTTAAAATTACTTTTCAGGATCAGTACTGGGCTGAAAGATGCAGCACTGAGGTCTCTCCTGATAACAGGTGAGTAAATAGGAATTCGTAGTTCGGCTGATTTTAGAGGAATATTTGCACAATGGTGAAGGGAGGGGCGGGGCCTGAGGTGACATCTATGCAAACGCGCCCGCGGCGCGTTTTAACTTGGGGAATAAGGCCCCTTGAATCATGAGGTCCCTGGGGTCCAACTAGCCCACCCTATACCTCCAGTATGCGCCAGGAGGCTGCGTTACAGAGAGGTGTTCAGAGGCCACGCCCTCTTTACACCTCTCTGCAATGCAGCTCTGTGGCAATTTTTAGAAGTACATGGTGGGCTAGTTGGCCCCAGGGACCCTCAGGATTGAAGGGGATTTAATTCCCCATCTTAAAACGCGCCACGGGGCCTGTTTGCACACATGTCACCTGAAGCCCCGCCCCTCCCTTCACCACTGTGCAAACGCGCCCCGTGGCGCGTTTTAAGTTGGGGGATTAAGTCCCCTTCAATTCTGAGGGTCCCTGGAGTCCAACTAGCCCACCATGTACTTCTAAAAGCGCCACAGAGCTGCGTTGCAGAGAGGTGTAAAGGGGCATGGCCTCTGTACACCTCTCTGCAACGCAGCCCCTGGCGCATACTGGAGGTTCCTGGTGGGCTAGTTGGCCCCCAGAGACCCCAGTATTCAAGCGGAATTACTTCCCCTTCTTAAACGCGCCAGGGGCGCGTTTGCAGAGTACTGCAGGGAGGGGCGGGGCCTCCGGCACGATGCCGGTCGTTTTTTGTTTTTTTATGGGAGGGGGCTGCGTGGCCCCCTTCCCTTGGCCACTTTTGGCCCCGGGGACCCCATCCCCCGGGGCCTGAGCATTTTATTTATTTTTTAAATAAAAAAAAAAAAACGGGAAGGGGGCCGCGTGGCCCCCCTTCCCTGGGCCTGTATTGGCCCCGGGGACCCCATCCCCCGGGGCATGCCCTCGATTTATTTATTTTTAATTTGGAGGGGGGCTGTGTGGCCTCCCTCCTCAGGCCATTTAAGGCCCTGGTGACCCCATCCCCCGGGGCCGGCCTTGCCCATTTTTTTTTTTTTTTTTTTATTTGGGGAGGGGGGCTGCGTGGCCCCCCTCCCTGGCCACTTATGGCCCCGGGGACCCCATCCCCCGGGGCCTGGCCTCTGGTTGGGGACTTTATAATATTCCTCTAAAATCAACCAAAGTACGAATTCCAATTTACTCGCCTGTTATCAGGAGAGAACCCAGTGCTGCATCTTTTAGCCCAGCACTGACCCTGAAAAGTAATTTTAACCGTACTTACCAGTAACTTATATTTTCTTCCATAGGAATCCATTGTCTGGTTTTCAGCAGAAAAGTTTCAAAGTGTCGATTTTCACAAACTACAAATATTCCTTAAAAATCGCCTGTATGACTTAAACGCATTCTTTCAACTGTTTACAGGAGATGCACCAGTGCTGGATCCAGGATCCAACACTGAGTAAGAAAAAGTAACGATAACAGTTTTTACCTGCTAAGTGAATTTCCTTCCATAGGATAACATTGGTGATTCTATGTGAAAAAGTTTCTAAGTGTCAACTTTTAAAATACAATAATACAATAATATTCCTTAAAAATCACTACTGTAACCAAAACGCTTTTACTCAACTGTTTACAGGAGATGTCCCAGGACTGAATCTAGGATCCAGTTCTGTGGTTAGAAAAGTAATCCATAAAGTAACTAATTGCATTTAACTAGAAATTCACATTGAGCTGAATGTTGCATTGTGTTTGAAAATGTGTTGCCCATTGCAACAACTGTAACTACTGTACTTAAAAGTCTATTGCCTATGTGCAAAGTATTTAAACTAAAGTAATTCATTCTCATAAAGTATTTTTTGTAATGTAATGTATAATGTAATTACAATGTAATTTAAAAAATAAAATATGTAAAAAAAAATTGTTTGTAAAAATGTAGTAAATCAGTATGACAAAAATTAATATAACAATTAATACATTTAAAAATTGTCATTTACAAAACCTTTGAAATTTACTGAAAAAAACGTAGGTTTCAGACATGTTATAGTTAGGAATTAGCATTTAAAAAACCTTTGAAATTCACTGAAAAAACCATAGGTTTCAGGCACGTTATAGTTAGAATAAAGCTAAGGAATTCCTGGACGGGCTCTCCAGCTAGGCCCAGGCTCACAATTATTATAAGTATTAGGAGCTACAAAATGTAGGGAAAGTACAGGATGGCACACAGGGGGTAGTAACCAGGGGAAAAAAAAAGAGGGGGAGGAAGGCGGGGGAAAAAAAAGGAAACTCTGGGGGGGGAAATATCATAACAAACTCTAAGTACATTTCCCCCTTTTTTGAAAATATCCTGGCGGAGGCACTATGAATTTGGGAATGTCGGCTGTAGGACGCAGCATTCTATGAAAATCCCACAATTTAGGCTCTCACGCTCTGTTGTGTAGCGCACCCATCACAATCAGACTCATGCATGAGTCTGTATGCCTCACGTGGGGAGGTGGGGATGGTCGGGAGGGGGTGGGGTGCTCAGGGGAGGGGTAGGGGGGAAGGGGGCGGACAAGGTTGTGGGTTAAAAACAAGGGGGAAAAAAGCATGTCCAGAAACAGTAATAAAATAAGGAGACAATTAAAAGTGATAAATAGATGGCTGAATATGAAGCGAGATTTTATTGGGGGAAAAAGCTTCCGAAGGTCCCATGGAGAAATTCGAGAATCTGAACCCAGTGTAAGATGGGGAAGATAACTATTTGTTCATGGAACGTTGCGGGGCTCAATGACCGGGCAAAAAGGGTAAGATTTGGTGAACTTATCAGACTTAACCACGCCGATATAATATGCGTACAGGAGACTCACATTCCATGGCGGAAAAGGGAAGTAATGAGAATCACAGGGTATAATCTGTTGGCATGCACCACTCAGACATCTAATATACGCGGTGTGGCTATCTTAGCAAAATCTTCTTTGGGTACGGCCAAACGTAAATTAGTGGATGCCCTGGGTAGATGGGTGATCATTGAACTAGCCATAGGTGGCACTGTTTGTGCAATTTATGGATCTAATCAGGACGATCCTCAGATTTTTGAGGCCTTGGAAGTTGAACTGGCCACCTGGCCGACTCCTTTGATTCTTTGCGGTGATTTTAACATCTCTTTGGATGTTAGATTGAGGAACCAAGGGTCTGGGGGTATTCAGGCCGGAAACCTTGGGTGTATAGGGCATTTAATTCTTTAAAAATTAGCCATGGCCTGGTTGATATATGGGCTACAAAGAATTCGGCCAACCCGGTTACACGTATTTTTCCTGTCCACATAAATTATACGTTAGGATCGATTACTTTTTTGCACAAAAGATCTTGTAGGGCAAGCCGAGATTTTAAAACTTCCTAAAATAATTTCAGACCATAACCCTCTGATACTAGAACTTGATATAGCCGGTTTTAAGAGATTACGGAGCAAATGGACCTTTGATAGGAAACTTCTTGTAAATAGTGCGTATGTTGAATATATGAGGAAGTGGGCACAAGAATTTTTTGATATAAATAGGTTCAGTGCTAGCAGGGGGCCGTATGGGATTCTTTTAAGGCTGCTTTCCGAGGTGAAACCATCTCTTTTGTTATCAGGGCAAGGAAGCAGCAAGAAAATAAGAATCAACAATTGATGTGGGATCTAGCTAGGGCCGAAGAAGAGCATATTTCACTAATAGCACAGGGGCAGGAGGGAGTTCAAATTCAGTGGCAAATAATCGCACTGAAAGCAGAGTTAACCAACTGGTTAACGCAGAAATCTGCTGAAGAGTATCAATCTCATCGAAACAGTGTTTATGAAACAGGGGAACAAGTCGGAAGGAGACTAGCGCTTTGTACTAGACAGAAGCTATCTTTTAGTGCTATATCTATGATTAGGATAGGGGGGCAAGCCTATACTTATCCAGAGGACATAATTAGAGGTTTCCAAAATTACTATCAGGTCCTGTATCAAGATGACGGTAATAAAAGCAGAGAGGAGGTATCTCAAGGCATGACAGAGAGCTTTGCCGATATTAACATTGGAGAGAGCCTGGATAGGCATACTAGTGAGGATTTAGAGGCAGAAATTACACTCGAAGAAGTGCAACGTGCACTTTCAGGAATGGCTACAGGGAAGGCGGCAGGCCCTGACCGGATACCTCTTGAGGTATATAAAATTCTGGGACCAGGTATAATACTCATGCTTTTGGATCTTTTCAGGGGTGTACAGTATAATGGGACCTCCCCCGAATCTTGGAAAGAGACGGCCATTATAATTTTTCCCAAGAAAGGGAAGCCATTGGATAATCCTTCTTCCTATCGGCTGATCTCCCTGATCAACTCTGACACCAAAATGTATTCTAAAATTTTGGCCAATCGGCTAGGAGGGGTGATAGAGCATCTGGTATCCCCATGGCAACACGGGTTTATCCCAGGTAAAGGCACAACGGACCATACCCGTAGGGTTATCTCTCTTTTTGATATTATAACCAGGGGGGGGGACCGGATGGCTATGATCCTCCTGGATGCTGAAAAAGCCTTTGATCGGGTGTCTTGGGAGTTTCTATGGCAGATATTGGAATTGAAGGGCTTTGGCCCTCGGATCATAAAGGCTATTAAGGCAATGTATTACCAGCCAAAAGCCCGACTTCAACTTATGGGGAGGGAATCCGGTAGTATTAATATATCTAGAGGGACTAGACAGGGTTGCCCCTGCTCCCCATTTTATTCAGCTTTATATATCGATCCCCTAGTTTCTAAGTTGTTACAGACCCGGAAGATTAAACCCATAATTACTGGAGGTTTTGAAACAAAAGTATTGGCCTACGCCGATGATATCGCGGTGTTAACCCCTAATCCTGCCAAGGCAATAGTAGAGATCAGTAGGATTGCTGAGGATTATGGTCTTTTTTCAGGGTATGCGCTGAACGCTGGGAAAACTATAGTACTATGTACTGATAACATAGTTTTCAATGATCCCAAGAGAGTAGCATCCGCAATGTACCTCGGGGTTCGAATAAGTGCTAAGGTGGACGAGATCTGTAGGATTAATTTTGATCCTTTGATAAAAAATATAGGGGATGAATTAAGGAGGGTTAATGGGCTACACTTATCTATTATTGGGAGAGGGAATTACCTCAAAATGACCATGTTACCCAAAATACTGTATTTGTTTCGGGCAATCCCGCTGGCTCTAGACAACAATCTATTAAGGACATTGGAATCAGCCTTCTCCAATTTTATATGGCAATATGGGAAGGTTAGGAGAGCTTTGCGGTATTTAGCATTACCCCAAGACAGGGGAGGACTTGCTGTTCCTAATATCACCCTATATTATTGGGCAGCACTTTTACATCAGATGACCACCCTTTTATCAGTGAACCATACTAGGGAACCAGTACAGGGCATAAAAATACCCACAATTTATGAACTATCGATAGGGAAGGAAGCCTCAGGGCTACTACTGAGACAATTGGAACCTAGCTACTATAAAAAGTACGGTTTAAAGTGATTTATAGCTCCTGGAAAATTTGGAAGCAGGTTTCTAAATTTATGGCAATTTCTAAATTGTCTAGATATACCCCCTCTGGCGCTCGCCTTTATTGCCATATCTGGCTAACGATGATATGGGGAAAAAGTGGGAAAAATATGGGGTAAGAACAATAGGGGATTTCTGTGGGGAGAACATGATTTTCAATTTTTAAGGCTACAACAGGTGTTTGGCGTTTTAGACAACCATTACTTTAAATTTGTCCAGATTAGTAATATTCTTACTTTATGGAGTCCTAGGATTATGCTAGACAAGATTCCACTTTTGGAAGCCGTAACCAGGGAATCGAGCAGAATCAGAGATTTTTATAAAATACTTCTTGACAAATGCCCCGACGACCTGGAAAAAACTGAAGCATCCTGGGCAATAAAACTGGGAAACCCGGATGTTGATATCTATATGAGCCTTTCCCTAACTGCCAAAATTTTCTTATCGTCAAATCTAAAAGCTCAACTTTATAAAACTATATTTAATCTCTACTTCACTCCTGCTAAACTTTATCTTTGGGGGAAAAGGGCTGACGATAAATGTCCTAGATGTGGGTCAGGACCAGCCACCTTGATACATATGCTATATGACTGTGATAAATTGGCTCCATTGAAAGAAGGCCTGCTGGGCTTTTGGGAGGAATTATTCTGTCTCAGACTAGAACTAACCCCCACTCTGCTGATTCTTGGACACAATAGTACTCTGGGTCTTAATAAGGAACAAGAATATGGTGTGTTTCTGGGGGCAGCGGTATTTAGGATACTATTAGCCGCCAGGTGGAAAGATGCTGAGCCACCTAGCTTTCATATGTGGCTGGCGAGGCTCCTTGGAATATACAAACAAGAGCTGGCAATCTATGCCTGTAGGGGTAGACAGGCAGGAGCCCGAGGGAGGAGGATCTGGGCTCATATGGCCAAATGGAGTAGAGTCACAAGGAGGGAGCTGGGGCGTAACACCAGCTGTACCATATTACTAAGCCTGGTCAATGTGGCCATGGTCGTGGCCTAGGCTCTCTTTTGTTACATACTTTGTATAATTCATATCAAACGGTATCCAAATAATCTGTTGTTCTATGTGATCTTCCCATTGTAATATTTAGTAATACTTACTAATATTTATTTGTAGCTATCACTCTCTCTCTTATTTTCTGATTTCTTTTGCTTCTTGTTCTCCTTCTCTTTGATTCTTAAGTAAATTGTAATTATATTTCTGGATATGCTTAATAAAAAAATATAAAAAAAAATATAAAAAAAAATTCACTGAAAAAACCATAGGTTTCAGACACGTTATAGTTAGAAATTAGCATTTAAAAAACCTTTGAAATTCACTGAAAAAACCATAGGTTTTAGGGACAGTTATAGTTAGTTGGACATTTCACTCGTACAAAACCCGTGAAATTCCCCCGTTATAGTTAGTTCAGCTAACTATAACTCGCGCCCCGCAATGCACTGCTGATGACGTCACATATTACATCACTCATGACATGGTCAGTGACATCACTGATGACATCACTGATGACATCTCAAATGACATCACTGATGACATCATCCACGTGATAATCTGATGCACCTCCTCACACCCTAATATTACCTTTGAATACACCCACTCTAAATTACACACTGCCATTCGCAAAACCATACACACTCCAACACCAATAACTACATACCCACTCACTGATTCTTAGGTCTACGCACACATCCACTCACTCACCCGTACAGTCACTCATACTTACGGTCACTCAGTACAGGACTATCATATGCACTCATACTCCTATATACACACTCAAACACCGCCACTCATCCATAGAGGTACTCACACACCTAGTCAGTCATGCAAATAATTAAACACACTGCCATTTACTCACCTATACAGTTATACACACACCAGCTCACTTACTCATACAAATACTAGCACATTCTTACGCTCTTATACAATCACTGATACAAGCACACACTCATCCATACAGCCACTATCACAATCACTCACTCTCAGCTTATAGCTATTTATATACTCCAATACACATATATACTGCCTTTCACATATTTAGTTACTCACACATGTACCACTGGGACATACATTCACTCACTAACACACTCTTACACACACTTACCCACCCATACAGTCTATCACAGATGCACTCTTGAAACCATCCACCCAGTGAATCACCCACTCACACATCTATGCACAGTCGCACACACCCCATCCACACAAACACTCAGGCACCCATACAGATACTCATAGAACCAATCAATAACCCATATAGACACTCATGTAGCTATTCGGAAATCCATGCATCCACTTACACACCAACAGACGGATACAGATATTCACACAGTTTAGTCACTGACCCATGCATTCAGTAAGATACGTTTAATCACTCACTTGTAGAGTCAGTCACGCACGTATATACTGCCTTTCACATATGTAGTTACTCACACATGTACCACTGAGATATACATTCAATCACTAACACACCCATACACACACTCACCCACCCAAGCAGTCCATCACAGATGCACTCTTGAAATCATGCACCCAGTGAATCACCCACTCACACATCTATGTATAGAGTCACACACACCCCACCCACACAAACACTCAGGCAGCCATACAGATACTCAGAGAACCAATCAATAACCCATATAGACACTCATGTAGCTATTCGCAAATCCATGCATCCACTTACACACCAACAAACAGACGGATACAGACATTCACACAGTTTAGTCACTAACCCATGCATTCAGTAAGATACGTTTAATCACTCACTTGTAGAGTCAGTCACTCACGTACTAAATCATCCATTCAGACACTTATACACCCACTCATTCTTCAATACGCCTTTCCCTATATATATTAAACATATTTAAACTTTACAGAAACACACAGTCACTGGATGATGTCATCAGTGATGTCATTTGAGATGTCATCAGTGATGTCATCAGTGATGTCACTGACCATGTCATGAGTGATGTAATATGTGACGTCATCAGCAGTGCATTGCGGGGCGCGAGTTATAGTTAGCTGAACTAACTATAACGGGGAATTTCACGGGTTTTGTACGAGTGAAATGTCCAACTAACTATAACTGTCCCTAAAACCTATGGTTTTTTCAGTGAATTTCAAAGGTTTTTAAATGCTAATTTCTAACTATAACGTGTCTGAAACCTATGGTTTTTTCAGTGAATATATATATATATATATATTTACCTACCTTAACCACTTTTACCAAGTGTATGCCTTTACCACTCATGTGTTTGTGTTGTAATGGCATACGTGGTAAAGGCATATGCGTCTTAAAAGTTTTCGTTGCAATGGTAGGTCGTTGTAAAAGTATTTCCACAGTGATACACGCGTTGTAATGACATGCGTGGTATTAGTACACATTGAAACATCACATATTTGCCCCATCTACATATTGTTATAGAAAAATGTCCATACTTCCTGCAGTCTATCCTATTTTTTGCTATGTTTAAAAATGTCATCAGAATATATCCTATAAGTGGAAGCCGCTAATCAACAATTGGCAAGTCTTAGCATTTTCTTAAGAATCAAAGCTAGCATGTAAGAAACATGTAATATGACTCATGAAGGATTGAACAAATATTAATATATTCACAACAGTTACATAAACTGTAAAACTTTTAACAACAATAAAACTATCAAACCGCTAGCCTCCTACTTGAGTTCATAAATCCAGCCAGGATTTGGTCAAAATCCACCTCCTTGGTTATTTCTTTTCCTGCAGCTTAAAGCACTAATCCACTCTTTCTGCCGTGACTCATAGTTTACCTAAGAGGAGTGAACACCTGAGTGAGGCATGAAAATGTATGTTCACATGATGCTGTCAAAGCAGCAAATGATACAACTATCTCACAGAGCCTATATAACTGTGAAAATGCATCTGGATAATCAGAGAAGTGTATCTGAATCCCTTGTGTTCTGCTGTGCATTTTTCAAAATTAGAGGCTTTGCCACATCTAGTTCACTGTTAATAATATCAGGTGTATGATAAAATTCAACAGGTTCATACAGTACTGATTTATCTACGAAGTTGGTAATGGCACATGTCAAAGCATTTGATGAGTTGTAAAGGCAGATATTTATTTGACTGATGCATATTGACAGTTCCCCAGTTATGTTGTCAACAATACTGTAGAAGTATTCTGGTCAAATTAGAATCTGTGTTATCACTGTCAATTGCAGGATCTCTTTTCCCAATTGATTCCATTACTAAGAGCCCATAAAGCATGAGCTGGACATTTTATAGCAATATGAAACAAAGGTCATTGGCTGAATGAAATATTGGGTGTTACTGAAGCACATTGGGCTTGATTCAGCAAGGTAACATTTCGGTATTTATATACTTCGAGTGTAATCTACTACTAAAAAAACAATAGTAATTCCAGCACTACACATGGCCAACCACTGGTACTGCAACACTCTCCCTAATATATTAATGGAGGTCGGGGTTTTACATAAAACTTCATTGGAAATAATGCTAAATAAAATTCAAATATTTAAAATAGTTACCAAACATGAATAAATATAAATACATTTGAAAAAATATATAACAATAGTACATATCTACTATGTATATATAATACATATGATAAGCTATTTTGAATTCAGAAAAAAATATAACTACATGTTTTATTACAAGTAATTCAATAAATTTTCATTTTATATATCAGTTTTAATAAATATTACACCTTCATTTTTTCTTCAAATAAACATGTATTTAGTACTTAAAACTTCAGAAAATAATTTTAAATAAATTTAATATATTTCCGTGTATTGTATTTTTTTATAAAATATATTTAATAGTGTTGTAGCATTTTTTTGTTCTACCTTTAAAGTCAATACATAAAAAGAATGTAATATTTAACATAAAAATATTTTTTGTAATTATTTTTGAGGTAAATATGTTTTTTATCTTTACCTGTATTTTACCACGCATAGATATGAACCCCGACTGTGAAATCATTTAATGGTAAAGTATAGGGAACATTTAAAACATGTATTTAACTCAAAATAAAATATTTGAAATAGTTTTATGTTAAATATTCATGCAAATTCATTTTAGATATTTGCTTTAAATGTAGAGAAAAATTTGAAAAATGGCACAGTACTATCAAATTTATTTTGAACTAAATCTTTTAATAATGGAAATATATTATTTTACAATTACATTTCTGAATTTAAAATAAAAAAAATAATTTGCCACATAAAAAATAAGCAATGTATTATACATTGAAAATAATTAAAAGTGATCGAATTATTTAGAATTTAAGTTAGTTATGATTAATCAAGTGTACTGTTTTTTTAATTTCAAAATATTTTATTAAATTATATTTTAATTAAATTATAAATATGTTCTTATTTCCATGTATTTTTTACTATTAACTGAGTACAAGGGTGTGTGCATTTTTTCAAGCATAGATTTTGTAGAATGGTAGCTTTGTGTTTTGATAGACTATTCTTAGACATAGTTTATTACTTAGTAATTGTGTAGTTGTGATGTACAGTGCAGCACATATGCAAAGTTGGAAACGTGTGGATACTTAAAAACCTGCTCCAATGTTACACCTGCCTCTAGGAGGTGTCATTTTTTTTACACAAATACATTTTTGCAAATGTTAGTGGATAGGGATTTACATCAAAACCCATGGGTGGCTTCATGGAAAGGCCCATGTACCAACCATGCTACGCCCCCCTTCGCAAAGAAGTGTAGAACACAGCTCTATTTTACATTACTTTAGCCACTTTTCAAATGCCAATCCTGACTTGTGGTGGAAAGTAATTCCCAACACAACAGTTTGCACTGGTCTGTGTCACTTTTGTGGCAAAAACCGGTTGCAAAGTGTAAGTAAATCTGGGTCTAAGTTGTATGCAGTACCGCTCAGTAAGAGTAGAATTTTCTTCATAAGACTACATCCTATACCTTTTCATCTCACTATGCCGGTCTCTGTCAAGTATCAAAAATATTGCAGCAGATGGCTCTGTTCCAGTGCTTCTAAACTCTTCAGGCCCCAAGAGTGACTTAATAATACAAAAGGCTCCCACTTTCCCATTTTTGCTGACATTTACAGATAAATACAGACAGAAACTTACCTGTTTTTCTGTCTTCATTAAGTTTTTAAAATCTACATAAAAAATGGAAATTAGGTTGTGTTTTTAAAGTGTTTCTAAATGTGAACAGCCAGGACTGCCAAACCAATTGCTGTGTGGATCAACAGATAAGGGAGTCAAAACAGAGAGAACTATACTAATGAGGCGAAAATCAGCGGTGGATGTGCAAAGTTTGATAGCAAAATATATTTATGTTTTCATGTGGTTGTATTGATTTATCATCTATGGGTATTTATAGCATTAAAATGTGTCAGGATTTGAGTAGGATTGTACCTTTATCGGCTGAGAAAGTGTAGAAATATATGAGATTCAGCTTCATTTTTCAGCAACCCCAAAATATAAAATGGAAAAATACAGACAAAATTTCCCAAAAAATAAAACAGAAAAATAAAAACAGTAGATTAAAAAAATAAATACCGTAAAACCAAAACTTATGCTCCGCATTGAACCCTTTTTCCCCTTCAGACCACATTAGTAAGTGATTTCTTGTATAGGGTTTCAAACCTTATACCAATATTTCTCCTTAAATAAATACTTTACACCTAGGTTCAATTTGTTCCTAAGAACAATAAAGACTTCGGGTCTAAAGTTAGACTTCAGATCTAAAGTTGGACTTCAGGTCTAAAGTTAGATTTCAGGTCTAAACTTAGACTCCAGGGCTAAAGTTAAAACTTCAGGCCTAGAATTACCATTGTGAATTGGGCCCTGTATTTCATTTATTATTAAAAAGTGAAGTAAATGAATTGTGGTACTACATAAACCTTGTGCCTTAAAATAACTATCACTCATGCCCTGAAATGCACAGTTGTGTCATAAATTATGTCATTTAGATGTTACAGTGATGTAATAAATGATTTCATAGAACATATCATGATTGATGTAATATGTGAGGTAATTAGTGCATGGCGAGGGTGTGACTTATAATTACTTTAGGGCACGAGTTATAGTTACTTGAGATAACTATAACTTGTGAATTTCAGTGGTTTTGTTTGTTTAAAACATTTTTTCACCTAACTATAATGACCCTTTAACTTTTGTTTTTTTTCAGTGAATTGATAAGGTTTTTTTATGCAAAGTAAGATATTATTGCCATACCTAACTATTACCTAACTATTAGGTCGCCTTAACCTTTATTTTTTCAGTGAATTTCTAGGATATTTTTTTTAAGTAAAACTAATATTTTATTACCATACACACCATGGGAAACTGGCCCCCAGGTGCACACCTTTGGTCATGCACTGCATGGGATTGGCCGCAGTGCCTGGTGACAAAATCCCTGTGCATAGCAAGGGGTTGGGTGCAGTGCCTGTTGCCAAAACCTTTGCACAAGGGAATGGCTGACTATGTGATTTTACAATATATAGGGTGCCATTTTAAGTAAGACATATCTACTGACTTTGTCAAAGGGTCAAATCACCAAAATGTAAAACGATATATAAAGCAGACCTACTGTCTTTGTCAAAAAATGACTAATAATTATAATCAAATGCATATTTAATTCATTTACGTAGTGGAATGTTTATTTAAAGTGATTGTCATAAAACATTTTAATAACGCTTTATTACAAAAAAGTATCAACATATCTTTGAGTCTTTCTTTTAACATTTTTCAGGCCACAAAATGCAGCCATAAAAATAACCACAAGAGGGCCTTGCAGTTCTGCTGAAAAGCATAGAGCTCCAGCTAGGAGCGCTTAAACTAAATATGATAAGCTCTCCTGCAGTCATGATAGACTTACTTTATTACTCTGGAGACTCCTCTGTCAAGGCAGAGAATTAAGCACAAAAGAAGTAGGACATCCTGTATTACAGAGACTCCGCAGTCATGGCAAAGAACTCCACATATGAAAAGATAGGACAGGCCTATGGTTTTATGTGTAGATTTGTCCACTCCAACTGTGGAGTCTCTGACGTTGTAAATTTACTATTAAGTCATAGTTTGTGAATATCGAAAAAGAGTAATCTTATGCAAAATTGCAAGTTTACCTTTGTGAATCAGGCCCTGTGAGTCATGATACCCATTCATATTCAATCCAGCTTCTGCACCGGACCCTTTTACTAACCCCCCTGTGACTGAGCCTCTATAGCTATGGCTCACAAAATTCAAGACAAGTAATGCTATCCTGCAAAGGGAAATGAGATGTAGGAAAATCTGTTGAAGACTTAGCAGAGCATGGTCACATAAGGAAGCCTAAAGGTCAGGAATCTGTAAGAAGGATTGACATTTCCCAGACAGTGCTCTCACTTTATTCTTCCAACTTTTTCCAGTATTGTGTAAATAATGTCTTGCTCTTCCTATTACCAGGGCATCTTACTTCCTGTCTGGCTTTGGTAAAGGGTGTCCAGAGGTAAAGGGCAAATACCTGTTGCAAAGCCCCTGTTTGGTCTTCTAGGTCCACGAAGAGTATTTGGCCAGAACCCTGATTCTTCAGTGACAAGCCATACCTCTCCCTGAAAGAAACATGAAAGCCACTGCTTCGGAGTCCTTTAGGAAATATTCTACATCACTTTGTGGAAAGTATTCACAGCTTTTAATTTACTGGTTTACATTTGTTGTTTTTTCTTTCTTTGTACATTTTTTCATTTAATTATTTCTTTCTTCTCCCCTTTCCTTCCATTTCCTCACTTTATCAATATTTCACTCCTCTATTCTTCCCTTTACCTTTCATGTTGGACTATTTTTGTCTTGTTCTCACTCTCTCCTAGGGTCATATTCACAAGAACGTGCGCTAAGCATCTCCAGAAAATGTTAACGCAACTTTACACATCGCAGCCTATCGCGGGAAAATAACCCTGTGTTAACATGGAATTCACAACACGGCGGTACCATGCGATAGCCTCCCGAAACCGCGGCCAATGTCCGCGATACAACCACCACAACGGAGATAAAAACACAAACCCCAACGCGGAAAAAGTGATAACCAGCGAGAGGCCAGCAGTACCCACGCGTAATGCGGGAAAAAGCACAAGAACAGCATACGGAAAATGACACCAAAAAGGAAATGAACTGCGGAGTACCATGGATGCACCCTGACCGACTCCAGAGGACAACATGAACCCCACAAGCCCCACAGAGGAACAGCCAGGAATCCAGGGGTCGTGGAAGGGCAATGAGAAGAGGAAGAGGAAGACGGGGTACAGTCTGCATGAAAACCAGATCATCGTCACGGATGGGATAGAACACCACCACCAACTGTACGTCACCTCCAACGTGTCATTGGCACCAAAGAGGCAAAGATGGCACACCATCTTGGACCATGTGTATGCCGTTGCAGCGCCGAGGAGGACAAGAGGCGCCGTATTGATGTGAATGGCAAAACCAAGCAGAAACTCGCTGCCAACATGTAGGCAGCAACGCACTTCGGAGGAGGGGGGCCAGCAGAACACCAGAAGCTGAATGACATGGAGAAAATGGTGGCCACAGTCATCAGTCGGGAGAGGGTGACAGGAGTTGGGGATCCGGACACTGCTCAACATGACCTGACACCACATCAACAGGGTGCATACCGACCAGGGAGTGGGGGGACGGGGGGAGATGGGCAAAATGGCACACATGCACAATGAAGCAGAGCACACTGCACACCCACAATAACTCTGGATCATGTCCCTGATCCCACGGGAAAACCTCAGCACACACACAAACACCAAGTAGTCCCACGTACACCATGTGCCCAAAGGGGCCCCGACCCAACACATCAACAAGCACACAACCAACACATGCGAAACACAGCAAACATGCATATGCGTCAGCCACACTGACAATGGAAGAGACACCACATGACGAGTAGCATGGTTGCAGTCCAATCATCATGACAATGTGCACGCCACAACACTGAGGTGGCTGAGTGCGGACCACAACCGGAAAGGAGCATGTCACACTCGGACACAACCACCTGCACAAACAACCCCTGACGTCAACAACACATCTGCGGACAAACCATGCCCAATAGTCACAACTCGACAAAGAGCACAAGTAACCCAAGTCTGTAACATCTCAGCACTGTGGAAGCACAGAACAGGAAGGTACAACGCATGAAAGGGAATAGTGGCAGCCAAATCAGAGCCGCAGGAGCGACTCACCCACTGTGCAGCATGCACACATAGGAATAAGTGCTCCTCCACAGTGACAACATCATGGTACAAACAGCAACACCTCCACAACAGAACACAGGACACAACTGGTGCCGCATAGGTGCACAACATGGCCAATCACATCTGGCACAGCAGGAAACTGTGACATGACAATGTACGAGTACAACCTGTGACCTGCAATAATTCTTTATTCACACATGCTGTGCCTGTGGACATTTAGTACTGTCCCATGATTGCCAGGGAAGGTCACAATGTGACGTGCTCATGTGAAGAAATTGGCAATGAGGGTGTTCCTATGGGCTATTCCTGCCGCAGCTGCAGTGGGATGTGGGCCACCTGCCCCATCGTCCTCATCATTGTCTGGTGCTTCTGGCACTTGGATCCATGGGGCATTGGTGCGTACACAGATGTTGTGCAACACACAACATGCAACGATCATCTTGCACACGATGTCTGGCCTGTACAGGAGCCTTCCATCTGTGACGTCCAGGCACCTGAAACGTGACTTCAACACGCCAAATGTGCATTCCACTATGCCCCTGGTGTGTATGTGGGCCACATTGTACTGCCTCTGGGCGGGTGTGTTCGGGTCTCGGAGGGGTGTCATCATCCAAGGGCAGAGTGCATATCCTTGATCACCTGTGACAGTGCAGAGAGAAAAGAGTCAATACTTGGTTCGGCATGATGTGTTGGCAGGCCCACTAGTCCAGTGACGCCTGTGCTGGCTGTGTGTGGGGTTAGTGTAAGCCAGCCCTCAGGGAGTGGTTGGTGCTGGCAACAACTACAACAGACATCAGGCACTCAGAAATTCAATGTTCGACCAGCAAGGGACCATGACTTGAGTTGCACAGAGTTAGTGGCCCCGGATGCACAGCGGCCAACACGGGCCTACCGCCACGGGACGCTGACTTGCGGGGCACTGGGGTAGGGTCATGAGAGCAGAGCAGGGTCTCGTAGGAATCAAAGGTGGTTTTCGCGGAGTGTCTCGGGGGAGAGTGGAAGGTGTACCCCCAGTGCATGATGCTGAGGGCACATACCAGCTGTGTCCGGCAACATGGCAGATATGGATGCCACAGACTCATGCCAAACACGAAGTCCGTACCTGCCAGTTGCTGATGACAACCCCCAGGCCACAGGCTCAGACACCAACAATGTTCTGCCGGAGGCTGACGGTGACTCACGGCGCACAGGGTTGGTGGCACCAGGTCAGTCCTTGCTAGTGTTCGACCTCCTCCATAACGGTGATCCGTGGTTCCACCGAACTGAAACGCATCTTCCTCTTACTCCTCTCCCTGCGTTCACTGGCATGAACTCTGCCATCACTGAATCAAGACTCAATTCTAGATGTGGGACCTACTGGACTGCAGTGTCGGCCGGTGGCAGCGGTGTGCGTGGGCCCACCGCAGTTCAGCCAGCTCCTCCTGGAACTCCCACACACGGCGTTGGAATGTCATGTTGCGATGACGTGTGGTTCACGGAGGCTGAGGCACCAGAGCTGAGCATGTGTGCAGCCTGTGACGATGCCGTGTCCTGGCTGGTCCCGCCTTGATATGATCAGTGTGAGGCCGGCTGGCCCGCAGTGCATGTCTTAGCCAGTAGTCTGCAGGGGCCCACAAACACGTGTCGTCGACTTGCGTTGAACAGCGTTAGTGGCACCACGTGTCGTCGGCTTGCGTTGAAGAGGGTTAGTGGCACCACGTGTCGTCGGCTTGCGTTGAACAGGGTTAGTGGCACCACGTGTCGTCAGCATGCGTTGAACAGGGTTAGTGGTGCCAGGTCAGTTGTTGCTAGTGTTCTGTCACCTCCGTGACGAGGATCCGGCTTTCATCCGGACTGAACCGCATCTTCCTCTTACTCCTCTCCGTGCATTCACTGGCATGGACTCTGCCATTGATTAATCAAGACTCAGTTCTAGTTTTGGACCTACTGGCCCGCAGTGTATGCCGGTGGGGTATGTCAACGAGAAAGGAGTGCTGTGGGCCTGCGTCTTGGAGGCTAGCGAAGGTCTGAGGAGGCTGCCAAGGTCATGGGCCTGGGGCTTGGAGCTTGCACCGGCATGTGGTGGGCCCTCTTTGACACACGCCGGTGTCGGCAGGTGAGCTGAGTGGCCTTGGTGTGCTGGGGTGGGCAAGACGGATCTGGGGACCAGCGGCCTGGGGTGCAGCAGGCGCACAGGGTCGCAGGCCCCGCCGCTCACGGCGTCAGCCTCGTGGCGGGCTGAGAGGCACCGCCTTGGCAGACACGTTGGCCATTCCAGAAGAGAACCACACCCAGAGCGACGGGGTTTTTATTCACACCCCTACGCAGGCCTGGCATACGCCGGGCCAACCCACTCTGCCCATGCCTACAGGGGGGGATGTAGCGAGCGACATTTCCGCATTCTACCCCACGGCCTGTGGTGACATGGTTGCATCCACTGGCCACTACATTCCATGCACCAGTAGTTGATGTCCACATGGACATTTCCGTGGTTTGCATACTCAAGTCTGTCCGGCACATCCGCGCCACACTTGGCATTGGGTAGGTTCTCATTCATTTGTCGCTTGCTTCCTTCGCACATGCCTGCTTCCAACCTCTCCACACATTCTGCTATTGTGTAGCTGTTGTGCCATGTTATAGCTGGCTAGTGTACATGGGAAGCCCAGGAGCCCAATGGAGTCGTGTTGTCATGTCTGGTAGGTGGGCATGTTGATTGACATGTATGTGGTTTGGTCACATGTGCATTCCCACAGTTGTGCGTTGTGTGATGGTGGATTTGAGGTGTGTGGTGTGTTTATTTGGTACTTACCAACGAGCAGTGAATTTCCATAGGTGCCATCCTAGAAGCGCTTGTTGATGATGGACTGTCGGAAGATGTAGGAATCGTGCACACTGCCTGGGTAGTTTGCGACGACATTGGTGAACATTCCCCGGTGGTCCACTATTGCCTGCACATTGATGGAATGCGTGTGCTTTCTGTTGCGGTAGATGTGTGCAGTGTCGGCAGGGGGCACAAGTAGGACATGTGTGCAGTCAATAGCCCCCAACACGTGAGGGAATCCAGCTATGGCGTAGAAGCCTTGCTTGGTCTCCAGCTGTTACTGCGCAGTGTGGGGTAAGTGAAGGTACTCAGGTATGAAGCTGATGATGGCATCCAGGACAGGTGTGATGGCCTTTGATAGGGCTGGCTGTGAGAGTCCTCCGACTCGGGCCGTTGTGGGTTGGAAGGTACCAGAGGCCAACACGTGCAGCACTGCCAGCAGCTTTGTCTGCGGAGGGATGTTGGTTGTCCGCTGTGTTGTGACCGTCAGCCTGTGGCCGATGTGGGTCAGGATGTGGAGGATGGTTGTCCTTTTGAGCCTGTAGTGGGCAATGACTTCCTCTGGCGTTAGGTCTGTGAGACTAGTGCGTTTTTGGTAGGTCCGCTGTCTTACTCTGCGCTGCCTCTGTGGTAGTCCGGGGGGGTGCGGTTCCGGGTCCTGGGGGTGGTGGCGGTCCTGGGGGTGGTGGAGGTGGGTGTTGTGGCCCTGTTGGGGCTCCAAGCTGCATGATGAGTAGCTCCATTGCGTCGGTTGTTCTTTGGGTGTGGCTGTGTGCGGGGCTCCGTTTACCTACTGCAGGTAGTCGTCCAGCTTAACACCAGCAAGAGGCAGGTGTTAAATACCTGCTGCTACCACGGCTTATCGCGTGGTTTTGACTCGCATCGCGGATCTGGCAGTTCGTTGTGAAAGTGGTGTAGTGGTGTTTTCGTGTGTTTTTGCACGGGAACGCCTACTCTGCATCTCATTAGGGTTAGTTGGTGGTGTCACACTTGGGGATAAAATTTGCGGCAGTTATCGCGGGAATACTGGCGATGTCTGCAGTTTGCACCCGCTTGTGAATGGGGCGATAAATCTGTCTCCACTTTTGATGCGCTAAAGTGCCGATAACTCGGCGATAAATCCTTGTGAATATGCCCCCTAGTCTCTCCCTCTCTCCCTTTCTTTTCCTTGCTCTACCTAAATGAGTTTTTAATCCAGTGTAGCTTGAGACTTCCCATCTTCATTCTTGCCTCATCCATACCAACCCTTTCCTTCTTCCCCTATTTGATCCTCACCTATGGGGTTACCAACATGAGGGTAAAAGGTTAAAGACATCTTTCTGTAGTGTCTTCCCTGTTTGGATCTGTCAGGCCCCAGTGGCATCTGGGGCCATTGCTCCTGTACCTTCTTCACTCCTACCACTCCCTGAATCACTCTCCATTAAATCTTGGTTGGGCATCATACTTAACTGCATTGGTGGTTTAACAATGCCTCTCAAGTATGGCTCCTATGTCACTCCTGTACATTCTCCAAATAAAACAACCTGATGGCTTAAGACTGCCTCCAATCGAAAGTTTTTCTGTTGCTCGTCTGATGTGCCTGGGCAGACTCAATATAACACTCCTTGGTGGATTTAACAGTGCCTCCAGTGGGTTGCTCTACTGCTGCTTTTCGGTCACTCCTGGGTAAACATCATATAATGATCCTTGCTGGTTTGTAATGTAATGTAAAGTTACGTGGATGTGTAGAGGGCAAATCTTGTCACCTGTGAGGGTATCCAGATGCTGAGTAGGTGCGGGTCATGCCAGAAGGCTCAGTTGAGGAGTCAGGTTTTCTGTTTCTTTCAGACATCCAGAAGTGACACAGCTGTCCTGATGTGCTGGGGAGATCGTTCCAGGATTTGGCTGCCAGGTAAGAGAATGCCTTAACTCCTGTCTTGCTTCAATGGATATAGGGGATGTGGGCGAGTACGAGTTGTGCAGAGTGGAGGTTCCTGGTGTATTGGTGGAAGTGTAGAAGGTGGTTGAGGTAGGTAGGACCCTGGTTGTGAAGTGCCTTGTAGGCGTGAGTGTGCATCTTGAATTGGCAGTGTTACTGAAAGGGGAGTCAGTGGAGTTTTCAGAGGTGAGGTGTGATGTGCGACAAGGAAGGTTGAGGGTTTGATTGGCGGTGGCATTTTGGATAGTTTGCAGCATGTGTAGCAGGTGTGTGGAGATGCCGTAGTAGAGGATGTTGCTATAGTGCAGTCTGCTTGTGATGAGGGCCTGGGTGATGGTCTTTCTGGTGTCAGGAGGGAGCCATTTGACAATTTCTGCGAATTTCTGCGAAGTATGTGAATGCAGGCAGAGGTGGCATTGTTGATTTGATGTCTCATGGTGAGGGTGGTGTCCAGGATGATGCCCAGGTTTTTGGCAGGGTCAGAGGGTGAGGGGTGGGGCATAGTTCTCTGGGGCCCCAGGTGGGAGGTGGTTTAACAGTTACTTCAATGGTTTCGCACCATTTACACTACTGTGTTAACTCTATATATCACAATTAATCCTCACTGATGCACACATCTGCAAAACCAAGGGGTTATTTATGAGAGCCCTGCATCACCTTTGCACCACGTAAAGTGATAAATGGTTGATGCAGGGCTCTCATTTCTATTTATGAAGCCACACAAAGCTTTGAGTGCCCTCATAAATCATGAGTAAGTTGACACAGCTCAAATCGCTGCGCTGCCTTGCTCTGCAGCCGGGAGGAATTCTATGGGTGTTGTGGTGGGTTTTCCCACACAACACCCATGGAATTTGACACTGCCCCAAATTTACTAACTCATGTAGACCTGGGAAAGCACCAAATTTGTACACCTCCCGAGGTGAGGCATAACGAGGAGAAACATGTCTATTTCTCCTTGTTTTTCCCTCTTTCCATGTGTGCTGCATTCTGTAGCACACATGGAAAGAGGAAAAGGCCTCTTAGGATTGTTTTTGTGCAAGAAGGTGCCCCTTCCTGCACAAAACTAATGCTGCATGCAACTGAGGCACCCTTGCACCATGGTGCAAGGATGCCTACATTGGTGCTAGGCTGCCGAAACATCACCAGTGCAGGCAGAAAGGACAGGAATGCACCATATCGCTTAAATACAGTGCATTCCTGCTCTTTCACTTTGGCGTAGGGCAGCGCAGCATGGTGTCTTGCTGCGCTGCGCTGCCCTACGCCAAAATCCCATAAATAAGCCTCCAAGTGCATACACAGCAGTACTAAGTACACTGAGTTTCCAACATGTCATCAATTCCCACTCACACCATCAACATGTTCTATATAAGCCAAAGTACTGGGATGTGGCCCGAGTGATTAACAGTGGCTGAGATTAATTTAAGCATTACATCCATCATTTTTGTGAATACTTTTCTACATAAGCCAAAGCCCATAAAACATGCTTTCAACCATGTCCTCCAAGGGTGGGGCCTGGCTAGCCGAGCTGCGAAATGGCCGCTCACTGAGAGGGCACCGCTGGCCACCACACAATCCTGCAATAAGAGCATATAGAATCGCCCGCAAACACAAGTATCCTGTTGGTGGAGGCGTCAGGCATTGGCGGCTCCCAAAAAATCAAGCGAAATATCTAATAATTTGAAGAAATTGTGGTTTCTGGCGCCGGGGGACTAGACATGGCTGCGAGGCCTGCGCGGGCTGCCATGGTGCTCTTCGGAGTGGTACATCCAGCCCATGACGCAGGTTACATGCAGTCGACTCCAAGACTCGGCTGGACCGCGTCGACCTTCGGTGCTAAGCCCGGTGGCTGTGGGCAGAGTAGGGCATGGTGCGGATTCCTGGCGCGGAGGACAAGACTGACTTCTAGTCGAGGGGCGGCCCGGAGGTAGCCAAATATGGTCGCTGCATCACGAACCAGCAAGGTGATGCAGCGTTGGACACCAGAGGTGAGGGACGGCGAGAACCACCGGCTTGTCGGGGTGAGTCAAACAGCGCTCTCCCCTTGGATGGCTGCGAGCGGAGGTGCGGCCCGAAGGGTGCGCTGCCGGACTGTCTGCTGTAGTGCGGCGGGGGAGTGTAAACCCAGGGCCTCGCTGAGACTGGTGGGTGCGGGCCCAATCATTGCACCCCAGTTGAAATAGCACTGCGCGGAGCAAGACCGAACGTCTCCGATACAGTAAAACTGAAGCACCTTACATTTTAAGCCTCATGCGCAGCAATAATTTCCACGGTTACCGAAACCGAGGGACTGGCTTCCAGCCTGCTGGAGGTGGCGGGTTAATGGGAGAGTGCACCCTGAGCCACATAAGTACCCTCGGTCCCAAATATAGGCCTCGCCTGGGCTGCCGCCGGGTGGTGGTGTACGGAGGTTGCAGCCGCAGCTCTTACATCCCAGACACCAGAGGGTATGCAAGAAGTGAGCTCCGTGCGGGGCATTGAGTGATATGCTCCAGAGACGTGGAGGGGGGTTTTGCATCATACTGGTGAGTCGCTGGTGACTTATTGAGGAAGAATTACGCGCCCGCTGCTGCAGTGCTATCTCTCCATACCATTTGCGGCAGGGAGTGAGTGTTATCCTTAAGCAGAGCCCGTTCATGTGTCCTGGTAAAGTCAGTTAACCGGCACGCTGCACCTGAAAACACAAGAGACAGATTGACGTGCAAGGTAAAAACACACAACATTTTCCAGCCCTCTGCAACCTGTCCCGGAGATACCTAACCTTGCATCTCTGTCGGGTGCCATGTGTCTCGCCTATGCCTTGGAGGATTTGCTATAAACTGCTCCAAGGTAGATTTGTGAGTTGAGCTGTATAAAGAATTGATTGTGTCCCACGCCACTTGCTGTGCTAACAGCTACGGAGTGAACATGGGGAAACACGACGCGAAACAGGCTAAGCTCACCTTGAGCATAAAAGACTCACCAGGCACAAGGACGACGATGTCGACACCGACAATAAATCCAGTGTCAGAGAAAGTGCTCAGGGCGGCAGAGACGAGCTCCGGGCCCTGCTACTAGATATGAAATCCAGTTTAAAGACAATTGATAACAAATTGGATATGCTAAATGCAAGACTCGACCAGGTCAAAAAGCAGGTAGACACTCATGAGGAACGGCTGGACCGCCTAGACAACCGCGCCACAGAAGATCACGAATTTCAGGTAGAGACCAAGAAACAGCTGCTCAACATGGACAAAGTGCTAAACATAATTAAGGACAAGAATGAAGATTTGGAGGCTTGCTCATGCCGAAACAATCTGCGCATAACGGGCATCCCTGAAATGACGGCTATTGCAAAGATGGAACCCTTCGTCGAGGAACTGTTGCATGAACTATTTGATCTGGATCTCTCATCCCTCTTCATAGTGGAGCGTGCTCACCGTACTCTGGGGCCCAGACCTCCAGTGGGGTCCACACCTAGACCAATTCTATCACACATATTGAACAACTGTGACTGCGACTCTATCCTTAGGCTGGCAAGAGAAAAGGGGAACATCAACTATAAAGGTAATAAAATTTCCATTTACCCGGACTTCATCCCCTCAGTCCAAGCAGCCAGACGCGAATTCACGCAAGTTAAAAAGATGTTAAGACAAGCAGAAATACCATACGCAATGCTGTATCCAGCTAAATTAAAGATAAACTATGAAGGGTCTGCTAATCACTTCACAGACGCTAAGTCTGCTTTGAAATTCACAAAACACGTCTGCAGCGTGAAGAAACCAGCAAAATCGCCCTCCAAAGACTCTCTCGAAGCGAGATTAAGTGACAATGATTGATTTGTGGGACATGGCAAAGTCAGGTATTGTTGAAAACTGTTTGGAAAATGTGATGCTGGTAAAATGTAAGGAATCAATATAGAGTGGGAGCAGTAAGCTAGCCCTTGCCTCCACCACCTCACCTACCTTGGGCGATTGTGGGGCTCTTAAGTGTCAAGGTGGCCACCTCACCTTTGGCGGGGGTGTATGCCGGTGAACCATGCCCCCAGGGAGAACTCCTGGTATTAGTCCCTTGGCACAAGTCCGGGATGTATTACAAAGTTTGTTAACACGGGGTGGGACTTTTACTCAACCTGATTGGGGGGTTGGAGTGGGTGGGGGGTGGGACGGGGATGTTCTACAGTTTAGTCAGGACAGCACTATGGTATGTGATTCTAGTACTAGGAGCAACGAATTGCACACAATAAATGGCCTATACTACGACTCTGCCTCAGGCACAGACTTGCAGGCCTCATGCACCAGTACCCGCCATGCACCTAATGAAATAGTAAGTGGACACCACTTATCTAAACCTGAAAACATCGCAGTTAATTTAAGATGATAGCGTATAACCTTCTTACATGGAACATCAGGGGGTTAAACAATTTCCGTAAAACGCCGCTGGTGCACGCATATTTAACGAGACACAATATAGATATCTGTTTCCTTCAGGAAACTCATTTAAATAGCTCGTCACACACCAAGCTACAAAATAGACGATGGGGGGCTATATATTACTCCACATACTCTAACTATGCTAGAGGGGTATCCATACTGGTAAGGCGGGGATTGGATTGGAAGATGACCTCATCGCAGGTTGACCCGGAAGGCCGCTATGTGATCCTGGGTGGGACATTAGGTGCAATACACATCACTCTGGCTGCGATGTATGGCCCAAATGTGTATAAGCCAGAATTCCTTCGGGATATTTGGGCCAAGGTAAAAACAGTGGGGTATGGCACAATAATATGGGGAGGCGACTTCAATGCTTTGATTGATGATGTCAGGGATAGGAGGGGTGGGTCCCATAAATTACATCCACAGTCAAATGCTGCTATTACTGAAATAATTGAAGATGAAGGGCTGATAGATATATGGCGTCAAAGACACCCGTCACTACTCGAAGGTACTTGTATCACTGCCCAGCACAACTCTTGGTCGAGATTAGATTTTTTTCTGGTAACGCCTGACATAGCAGCCTGGTCCAACACAGCAAACAATCTGCCTAGAACACTGTCGGATCACGCGCCGGTCCTATTGAAATGGACTGTGCCGGATGACCCGCCTAGATTGGCCTGTTGGAGGTTACCACCACATACTTTCATGGACGCGCTGTTTAGGGAGGAGATTGGAGGAGACATTTTGGAATACTTCTCCGCGAATGTGGGCTCAGTTCAAACACAGGCTATGCTACGGGAAGCATTTAAAGACGTTATTAGAGGGAAATGTATTTCGAGACAGGCGGGGGTACTAAGATCTATCAGACTAACATTGAGTAAACTTGAGGCAAGTATCAAAGATCTTGAGTCACAATATTATAGCATAGGAGACACAGATATATTGGGAGTCATCAGGAGCAAAATATCGGAATATGAGGAGGAAGCCGATAGGGAAGTGAAATTCTTAGGGAAATACGCCCTGGCACGCAGATACGGGGAGGGTGACAGACCTGCGAGGACTTTGGCCAATACATTACGCACACCCAACACAGAACTGTTCATCTCTGAAATCCTAGACGATAACCGGGAATTGGTCAGAGGCACACAGGAAATTCTAGAACAATTTGCACAGCACTATTCCACACTTTACACCTCAGCTTCTCACACGACACAAGAGGAGTTTCAGTCATACTTAGACACTCTCGAATTGTTGTGGCTAGGCAGGGGCCACAGAGCCTATCTGGACGAGCCATTCACTGTAGATGAGATCAAGCAGGTTATAAATAGTATTCTCGCTGGCAAGGCTCCCGGCTCAGATGGCCTGACAGCTGCATTTTATAAGACCTACGCAGACCAACTAGCGCCTCAACTTCTGGCAGGATATGAAGAGGCACAGGAGCTGGGGAAATTTCCCCCCACAATGAGAGAAGCCATAATACTATCATTGCTAAAACCCGGAAAAGCTCCCAATGACAGAGACTCCTACAGGCCCCTCTCACAACTAAATATTGACACTAAAATATATGCCAAGCTGTTAGCTAACAGATTACAACCCCTGTTGCCCCTGATCGCCAGACCAGATCAATCTGGCTTTATCCCAGGCAGGTCCACTTCACACAATCTCCGCACCTTCTTCTCGGTACCACATTATCTCAACCCCCAGCACCCAGCTCTTGCGGCACTATTGGACGCTACTAAAGGGTTCGACTCACTTGAATGGAACTTTTTGTTCACTACACTTGCTAGATTGGGCCTCAGCCCATTGTTCAGATAAAACTACTCTACTCCTTGCCCATGGCAAGGCTCCATCTGAATGGTCTGATCTCCCTCCCACTGACTATCACCAGAGGTACGAGACAGGGCTGCCCTCTGTCCCCCCTACTCTTTGCCATCGCTATGGAGCCACGAGCTGCGGTGCTCCGGCAACATCATGCGAAGAGAGGTCTCGGTTTCACTACCCGCGGTATTATTGTTTCGCTATATGCAGACTATATTACCCTATACATCAATAATCCTGTGGTCAACCTAAATCCAGTAATACGTGAGATCCTAAAATTTGGCGGACTATCTGGCTTACAGATCAACTGGACAAAATTGGTGCTATTTTCACTAACAGCCTGCACACAGCCTTACCAACTAGATTACCCTCATAAATGGGCTGATGGCCCGGTACGTTACCTAGGAATGTGGCTCAGCTCCAAGGCGCAAGAACTATGGGATGCAAACTATGGCAGGGTGGTGTCCTGGCTGGAGAGTAAAATAAAGATCTGGTGTAGGCTTCCCCTATCCTTAGCGTGGCATATAGCCATTGCAAAAATGATAGTTCTCCCAAAATGTCTATATCTATTTATCAATCTCCCCCTTCCCCTCACGCACACCTTTTTCAAGACTATGCGTTCCTTGATGATATCGCTGGTGTGGGCAGGTAAACAAGCCAGAGTATCGTGGGTGCTCTTGACCCTTCCCCTGGCCCAGGGTGGTCTGGGTGCGCCAGATATCCAACTCTATGCATATTGTGCTCAGGCGCAGTTCATACACCACTGGGTTCATCTCATACCAATTCAGCAGCATTTTGCGGTTGAGATGGACAGAGTGGCTCTGGTCCCACTCTCAGTTGCGATATTTCAACGATACACTAGACCACGAGACGAGATCGACACTGTTGAAACGTTGAGATGGAGTTGGGATGGCCTACGGAGGAGGGCTGGAATTGAGGTCCTATTTGCCCCCTCGGCCACACTGGCTCAGAATCCCCAGTTGCAGGTGATGGAGGAAAGGGGAAATGTTACTCTGGCTAAAAAGCTCGGCATGAATACATATGCAGATCTATACCCTGCCAACACCTTTTGCTCACCCCCGGAGGGCGAGTCAGGTGCAGCACCCTCCTTTTCTGCATCATTCCTGTATTACCGTATAAAAGCAACTTGCCGCCTACTTCACGCCACCTTCCCCAACCCGCCACCCAAACTGCAGGCCCTGGACCAAATTCTAACCAGTCAGTCTCCACGTAGACTTATTACCAAGATATACAGCTCCATACATACCTCATGTCCAATTTTGAAGCCTAGAACACTACAGACCAGGAACACGGAGCTAAACCCACCACTCTTAGAGGAGCAGTGGAAATTCTGTTGTGACCAATTAAGGATGCTATCCCCGAATTATAAATTGCGGTTGATTCATTTTAGGTATTTGCACAGATACTAAAGAACCCCAGCCCAACTACACCATACGGGTCTGTGGCCCACCTCAGAATGTTGGAGATGCAGGACAGACCCAGCGACGTTTCTACATGTTGCTTGGAATTGTCCTCTCATAGCTCAATATTGGATAGAAATATTTAACATCATCGGGGATATTCTTAGTGTACCGAAAACACCCTCCCCACTGATATGACTATTGGGATATGTGAAAGAAACACCTGCAAATTCTAGGAAACTGCATGCCATGTTATTATTACTTGCCAAACGCAGGGTAGCTATACACTGGAGGAAATTAAATGCCCCATCCACTAAAGAATGGTTAAAGGACATCAAAATTGTCAATCTCAACTTTACTAATTTTGGGAATTTATGCCCACAGCGTCCAGACCTAAAGATATCTGGGGGTAGGTATTAGATTGGATGGGTACACGACAACCTGACCAATTAGATTCTGTATCGCCAGAGGTAGCAGCTATTTGTATTAACCCCCCTTCCGCAGAAACAGTAGGTTAAGGTTGAAGCTAAAATAAGTTAAGTGGATCAGTGGTCAGATATAAGGAAGGTGTTGATGATACGGTAGGCACGAATTGCAATATGTGGGGAAGCATGATGTTGTTCCTATCAAATATGCTGTTATACTGTCCTAAGGGGGTTTTGTAACTGTTATGTTTTAAGTATAGATTTGTACGTCATGGAGAATAAGCATAAATATCTCATCCTGTAATTGTAATACTTTGGAAAATGCAAATAAAGAAAACGTAAAAAAAAAACATGTCCTCCAAAGGGTGCCAAGGAACCCGATGCAAGTTGAAGCAAATACTTAACTTGTCAAGGGTATCCTGTAATGAAGTGCTATATAAATATTGTAAATGGACCACGTAGGAAAGCTCTTTCGGCGTTATGAGGAGTATCAAAAGTGCTATATAAATAACCAATACAATCACTCAATTTCAAAGAAATGTTATAAAAAAAATATGATTTGGCAAGTCTGCATATCCTATAGTCAGGGCTTTAAGTGGGCCGGGTCTCACCGGGTCTGAGCACCGGCAGTTTTTTTAGAGAGGCCTCGAAACGGGTCTCTATCGGGCTCTGTTTGTGTGCCCTGGAGGCGGTCCGTTTTTTCCGGACTGCAGTGACAGCAGGCACATCGATGTGCGCGTGCTCACACTGCTCCGTTTTTTTCGGGACTTCAGTGATAGCAGGCACATCGATGTGCGCTGCTCACACTGCTCTTCTCACTAGTGGAGAAGTTACGGACGTCATGCCAGATGAGCTTTGTAAGAGAAGGGAAATCCTTTAAAGAGAGTCATTTTCTCTCTGGATTTCCCTTCTCTTATGATACGCAGGAGCAGCAACATCGTCGTGGTGTCAGCAGGGCTTTAAGTGGAAGCTTTTTCAATATTATATAAAACAAGCCATAGTTGCTGCTTATTTATCTTATGCAACTAACAACCATTGACAAAGCCAATAATCCTGCCTAGTAGGTATGATGTTACTTGTATCATATAT
The DNA here is from genome assembly GCA_963921515.1 of Calotriton arnoldi. Taxonomy (NCBI): domain Eukaryota; kingdom Metazoa; phylum Chordata; class Amphibia; order Caudata; family Salamandridae; genus Calotriton; species Calotriton arnoldi. The sequence continues at coordinate 35,534 of CAWUFW010011623.1, forward strand.
CTAGATGCTATGACAGAAACAGCAAAATACAAGTCGGGCGGCACACTATGCTAAGCACAGATTTTTAGCTTATGTGTTTTTAAGCCACGCCCTTAATTATATTGGCCACGCCCCTTTGAGAGACCCCCCGGTTTTTTCATCCCACTTAAAGCCCTGCCTATAGTTATATTTATAGCGACCAAGAGAACTAAAAGCATACAGCATACTTGTAAGTCTGGATGGAGGCGAGAAAAAGAGGTGCGAAACAGTGCCGTAGCTAGGCCTTTTGCCGCCCGTGGGGGTCCAAGCCTTTACCACCCCGCGGAGGGTGCTGGGTAACGAATCCTGAGTTTGCCGCCAGGCGCGGCTGCATGTAAGACTGGTGGGGGGTTGATGAGGCCGCCGCCCCCAAAACTTATGCCGCCCGGGCTGCACCCCACCCCCCCCACCCCACTGCCCCCATGCTAGACCATTGGTGGGAAAGTTTACAAAACAGATGAGACAGAGCCAAGCCAGGAGCTTAAGTGCCATAGCAGAAGCTGAGCCAGCAAAATATTTGACATGTAAATTACACAACAAAAGTGTAAAAATATGATAAGAAGATTGTTTCTTTAACATGTAGAGTTTTTTAAATCAGCAATTATATAAAATCACCCCATTGAGTACATCGCTGTGCCACTGACGTTTGTTAAAATTGAAAGTTTTTACATACGAACTTAGAAACATTCACGAACTCCCCTCCACAATGCCTCACAACAGTACGATGATGTCATTAGCAAGCTAATTCCCCAAACTGAGCTACTTCAATGGGCTCTTAAATATAGTGAACAAGGACAACGAGAATCAGTGAAGTTAAGTGATATGTCTAAGATCACTTAACTTGCCAAAGTGAGAAGCAGTGATTTGGACCCCAGGGTTACTGGTTGCTCAATGTGCTATTTAGTTTCTGGATTTATGTCTTCTTCCATTGCTTTTTTGTTCAATTCTAGCAAGAGGTAAATAGTGCAGTGTTAAATAAATACACTGATTGCATGGTACATTAATCAGACACAAAATGTTTGTCTTTTTATTTTTTTAAAGTACAACATTAATCAAAGGAAGTCAGGAGTCAATGTCAGTCTCAGTCTCAATGTGCAGATAATGCTGTGGCGGCCTGAAAGAAGTTTGGAAAGAAGCGTGAGAGGCTGGCGCTTAAGTGGGTTGCAAGTCAAATGTGAGGGCCAACTTGGTGCCTTTGAAGAAACACCGCTGGCATGACCATCATATGTGGTATGAACAGGGGAAAACGGAAGCTGTGGTTGTACAGACTCTGCGACAATGCACCAGGCGGGCAGAGGAAGCGTGTCTGTTCGTGAAGATTATGATTTCATCCCAAACTTGGGCAGAGTGGGCACTCGCAGTCCATAGGCTGTGCTAAGTCCTCGCTTTTATTTTCCGTTCCCTAGATGAGAGTGCTTGGAAATGTGTTGCCCATTTACCTCTCTCGCCTGATCTGTTCACCCAGGAAATTAACATGCCCTGGCAGTCCGAATTATGTTTCAGACCTGCCTGCAGACGTTATTGAGACGGCGTAACAATAGAAAGGTACACTGCTGAATATTAATAGGAGGGGCACACAAAATATAAGTTGGCCTGGCACATTACCCCCCCCCCCGCCCAAGGGGCTACAGCTCCAGAGTTCCTGTCTATCATCTCTCAGCAATCGAGAATACAGCTACCATATTACCTCACCATTTCTGACCTCAGACAGATCACTTTTACTGCTCTGTGTATCAAGCATCCGACAGTCAATAGTACAGGCCAGCTCCTCCTGCAGCAAACTCTCTTACTTAGGAGAGGGTATTCAGAAAATATCCGTTAAAAGGAGCTGCTTCGCCATTCAGACTTCTAAACTATGGAATACTCTACCTAGGTGAATGAGAAAATTGCTGGACAATCCTTCATCCCAGAAAGCTATATAACTTGAATTTGCCACATCATCTTTGAATCCACTTGCTATGGCTTATTCTTCTCCATTCAAGTCTCGAAGCTGTGGTTGTATGTATTGATCATTTATGGCCTGGCTTTGGGCACCGTACACATTTGCCATGCCATGGTGGACAAGGCATAAAACATTTTTTTATTAAATTGTATGCCTGTGCTGTGATCTCCTACTATACTTAAGACACATCCAAGTTCAACAGGCCTGCTGGTACCAAAGCAGTTGAGGCAATCATTCATACAAGCTTTACCTTGTAACCAGATAAAACAAACACACATGCAGGTTCTACATCAAGTTGACCAAACAATCATGGTTGCCTCACTTTAGATATGTAAGGCAGCATTACTTCCTCATCTCCTTCCTCGTCCCATTCCCTACTTAAATGAGCATAAATATTTCCTTTACCTTTAAGTCACCATCTCTCCAATATTTGTTTGTGTTTATTAGTTCCTGGGGAGCTACTTCCTATAACTAATCCCCTTCTATTAGAAAAACTGGGTTACTGGTTGACTGGGGTGTGAGTCATGGTCAAGCAGCAACCACAATCCTAGTCAGTGTAAGGCACAAGCATATCCCAAATTAACCTGTGCCCACCCCCTGGGAGCTTGGCACAGAACACTCAGGCTTATCTTAGAGGCAATGTGTTAAGTATTTGTGCAACTCTTCAAACACTAAAAGAATGAAAACACCACACAAAAAGATCCCATAGAGCTTAATTTAATAAATGAAACAAGACCATAACGACAAAGATAAAAAGAATAAGCTGCAATATAGTGCCTAAAAGCATAAAGCGCCAACCGCAGCTATCTGGACATGCTGAATAGGGTCAAAGTCAAAGGTTCAGGCCCACCGCGAAGGAGCATGGGTCGGATACACTCCCAGCTAATTTGAGCTTAAGGTTTACCTTCTCAAGTTTTGTGCCAAGAGTCCATTTCACATGGAAAAAGGTTACGGGGCGCAAGGAGAGAGTCACGGGGGAGTCAGCGTGACATGAGGAGCAGGCTCAGCCTCACGGACAGGCAGGCTGGTGCTTCACACTGGCGGGACTCTGCTAGCGGTCAATGTTGCTGAGTGAAGAGATGGCCCGGCAGCAACTCACGATGATTTTTGCTGTGAGTAGCATGGTTCCGGTGCAAATTTTTTTTTTTTTTTTTTTTTTTTGCATATTTATATAGCGCGAACTCGACCCGAAGGTATTGGAGCGCTTTACATGAGCACCGTATTTACATTACACATTCAGGCACGGGGAGATTACGTGATTTGCCCAGAATCACAGGATGTGGACGCGACCCCGAGGCTCGAACCCTGGTTTCCAGCACCACAGTCGGCAGTCTAGCCAAATGGGCCCATTTCTGTCACGAAGAGCCCAAAAGCTTGAATCTAAGAGTTCAAGAGCCACACCAAGGGTCTAGGACCTGAGGGGCTCCTCTTGGGGTTCAGGAACACGCTGAGGATTGGTCCAGATGCTGTTGGGAAGCATTTTATGTCCCTAAGGCTCAGATCAGGAGTGCAGCAGAATAGCCCCTTGAGTCACTCTGTGATCCTGGGTTCAAGATGGAGTTACAGGTCCAGTTCTTCTTCCCAAGGCAAGAGGGCATCAGGGCAGCAGGTCAGCACAACAGGGCAGCAGGTCTTCAAGAGCAGCAGTCCAGCAGAGTGACAGTCCTTGTAGCAGCAGAACCAGTCCCAGCAGAACCGGTCCCAGATTGCTTGTTTCCGGTTCAGGGAAGACCTGGCTTGGCAGTTCGGGCTGGACTGTTCCCATGAGGCACAGGGTCAAGACTGATTTGCATATAGCTGGGTCTGAACTGAGGTGGCTAAGTGAGCTAAAGAATGATGATGGATTCAACCCAGATCTGTGACTGGGGGCGAGTGTCTGAAAAGTTTCAGCGCTCCGGCCGTCATCTCCTTGTGTTTGCTTTGTTCGCCATAAGTTGGCAGGGTATGCCCAGACGTGGGTCCCTTTCTCACTTTGCCACTGGATTCAAGCTAGTCTGGCTGATGAAGGGTGTTACCCAGAAACCGGTCCCAGGATGCTTGTTTCCAGTTCAGGGAAGAACTGGCTTGGCAGTTCGGGCTGGACTGTTCCCATGAGGCAGAGGGTCAAGACTGATTTGCATATAGCTGGGTCTGAACTGAGGTGGCTAAGTGAGCTAAAGAATGATGATGGATTCAACCCAGATCTGTGACTGGGGGCGAGTGTCTGAAAAGTTTCAGCGCTCCGGCCGTCATCTCCTTGTGTTTGCTTTGTTCGCCATAAGTTGTCAGGGTATGCCCAGACGTGGGTCCCTTGGTCACTTTGCCACTGGATTCAAGCTAGCCTGCTGATGAAGGGTGTTACCCAGAAACCGGTACCAGGATGCTTGTTTCCGGTTCAGGGAAGACCTGGCTTGGCAGTTCGGGCTGGACTGTTCCCATGAGGCAGAGGGTCAAGACTGATTTGCATATAGCTGGGTCGGAACTGAGGTGGCAAAGTGAGCTAAAGAATGATGATGGATTCAACCGAGATCTGTGACTGGGGGCGAGTGTCTGAAAAGTTTCAGCGCTCCGTCCGTCATCTCCTTGTGGTGGCAGCAGAGTAGTCCTTCATCTTGGCAGAGTATTCACAGGTCCAGAAGTGTACTGAAATGGTGGTGTCTGAAGTCCTTCTTTTAAAAACTGGTGCCCTGGTTCTGTAAAGTAGGACAAGCTTCTAGACAGTGACTTTGAAATGCACAGGATTTTCCACCTACCCTGTCCTGGCTCCAAACTGGCGGAAGTGACAATACAGGGTCATTAAGCCCTTTGTGTGGAGACAGAACACAGCCTTTTCAAGTGTAAGTGAGGCTGGGATGAGCTACTCCCTCCCATCCTGCCAGTGATGGTCAATCAAGTCACATCTAAGCTCCCATTGTGTGTGGCTGTTTAGGAGGAACACACAACGCTGAACTGCCAACTACACCCAGTCATGTGACCAGACAGGTTGCAGGCACCAAATGGCTAAGGCAAGGAAATGCAAACGCTTCAAAAGTAGCATTTTCAGAATTGTAATTAAAAATCTGACTTCACCATAGTTAGGACTTTAAATTTGGATTCCAGAGACACCAAAAATGAACCAGACATATATTTCCATTTTGAAATTACACTTATAAAATGTAATAAGTTGGCTTCAATATTATCCTACAAGAGAGATAGGCCTTTCAGTAGTGAAAAACAAATGTAAGCGTTTTCACTACTGGGGCAAGTAACACTTACATGTCTAACTTTTTAAATACACTGCATCCTGCCCGTGGGGCTGCCCAAGGACTACCTTAGGGGTGACATATATGTATTACAAATAAAGGTTTGAGCCTGGCAAAAGGTTTATTTTGCCAAGTCAAAATGGCAGGTTAATAATGCCCTACACAGACTCTACAATGGAATGCCCGAGACATGTCTAAAGGGTCACTTAAGTGGATGGTACAATCATTGTTGCAGGTCCACTAGTAACATTCAATTTACAGGCCCTAGGCACATGTAGTGCACTTTACTAGGGACTTACAAGAAAATTAAATGTGCCAATTGAGTATATTCCAATCAAACTATGTTTAGGGGAGTGAGCAAAATCATGTTAGCACTGATTAGCAGTGGTAAGGTGCACAGAGTCCTAAGGCCAACAAAAATAAATTCAGCAAAAAAATAGGAGGAGGAGGAATTCAAAAGTTTGGGGGTGACCATGCAGAGAGGGCTATGTCCAACACACCCACATCCAGCCTAAAGCCAGGGTAGAGTAATCAATACCTTGATAGACTTCCATATTTACACGGAAGATCATGTACACTGGCCCTTTACTGCAGAGGCCTGTGCCAGTTCTATGCCCCTCTGAATTCAGTTTGATCCCTCTGTCTACACTCTCTTGACCTACTGAACTAACCCATTGGGAATCCTTTTCCTCACCTGTGGACTCCGTCTGTGCAACACCTAACCTTAATTTGCCCATAGATGCATCCCAAAAGGCACACAGTACCACCATAGCCATCAAAGTGACGGGCCCATTTCACACTTATTGGATCAGACTTCTGTCCCCAACCCAAGGAAAACTGTGCCCATACGGAAAGCAACCATCAGAGGCCACTGATAGCTGTCAGTGTCAACATCTAGGTCCCAGTCCACCCCGGGATCTCTGACCTCTAAAGTTTCTCAGAGTGGGGGGCAACAGCCTCAAGTGGTTGGCACCCTTCTTCCGCTCTCCCTCCCACCAGCCTAGGGAAGGTAACCTGAGACTGGTATTTCATCCCTGGATCTGTACCTTGAGGCTGACCAGGAATCAGGAGTGAGTCCTCCCCTCCTGCTCTTCCATCTGGTCCTCTGTACCCTCTGTTTGGGAGTGGCACTACGAGATGTCTGAGCTTTCAAGGCCCCAAGTAACTTTTTGGAAACTCTGGTGCTGACCCAGAGGTCTGCCTCCTCATGAAGCTTCCCGGGGTCAGCAAGCTTGTATCTAGTGGGTGTTGGCGCAGCTTTGTGAAACAAATATTGAACATATGCTCCCTCAAAATTAGGTTGTACAACCCATTAAAATTATATACCTTGCTGCCCCTCACCCAACCCTTCAGTGCTTTGCTGTAAAAATCTAAGATTTCCACCCAGGGCTGGTTTAGAGGTTTGTGGCTGTTCTTGAACTTCTGGCGGTACTTCTCAGGGGTCAGCTCAAATTTGGAAAGACAAAAAGGCCTTCTTGGGAGTATACTTGATCTGGTCCTCTTCCTCTAGTGTCAGGAGTGTGTCTCTTCCCGCCATGGGCAATCAAACCCCCCCCCCTACTCCCCTAGGACTTTCTTTACCCTTAGAGCTACCTCATATGCTGAGAACCATTTATCTACATCCCCTCCCACCACATAACTAAGCACCAGGTCTTTGGGTATGCAGACTCTCACCTCTTCATTGGACAGAGTTGGTATGCTGCCACCACTACTGCTGGACTTCATTTGCTTGCCTTTTATGTCTAGGTCCTTGAGTTTGAGTTCATGGGCCATCCTCTTCTCCTCCATCCTTAGCTCTTGGCCAGCTCCAGTTTGAGTTTCCTCTCCTACTTGCTGTCCTCCAGCTCCTGTGGGGGCAGGCACCTAGAAGACACACTGCTCCCTGCTCCATCCTGGGCATCCAGATCATCTGCTGGGGTCACGTTGGGCTCTCCTGGCAGCTCAGGACCATTATTTGGGGCCTTTCTCTCCCTAGTCTCCATTTGTGCTCCCTCCTCCTCAGATCCATCTCTATGGTCAAAAAAGGAAGGTAGGGAACTTACATTTTAAAAGGGAGAGCACAGCCAATGGAGAAACTAAGGAAGAATTTAAAAAAGGCTCATAATGGTCTCAAATATGGGATAGTGTTATACACCGAATCACTGTATTTCACCGCATAAACACAATTCCAATCCTCACCGCTGATCACCAATGTTAGAAATTGGATAACTGGTTGACTGGGGTGTGAGACCTGGTCAAGTAGCGACCACAATCCTAGTCAGTGTAAGGAACAAGCAAGCCCCAAATTAACCTGTACTCACCCTCTGGTAGCATGGCACAGAGCAGTCAGGCTTAACTTAGAGGTGATGTGTAAAGTATTTGTGCAACACTTCAAACAGTAAAACAGTGAAAACAGCACACAAAAAGATCCTACATCAGTTTAGACAAAAAAGAGCTGAATTTCATAAATAAAACAAGACCACAACGACAAACATCCAATCTGTAGAACCGGAGTTATGCATTTTTTAAAGAATAAACTTCAATATAGCTCCTAAAAGCATAAAGCTCCAACCACTGCTATCTGGTTACACTGGACAGGGTCAAAGTCAAAAGTTCAGGCTGACTGCAATGGAGCGCGGGTCGGATACAGTCCCAGATTAGTCCAGCTGAAGTTTTACCTTCTCAAGTTTTTTTCCAAGTTTTGCTCGACATGGAAGAAGGTCGCTGGGAGCAAGGAGAGCATTGCAGGTGGCAGTCGATGTGGTGCGAGGAGCAGGCCAAGTATCGAGGAGCAGGGTAGGTTGGTGCTTCATGCTGGTTATCCCCATGAGCAGTTGAAGCTGCTGTGCGAAAAGTGGCAGCTTAAACTGATTTTTGGTGCAAGCGGCGCAGTTCCAGTGCAAACTTGTCCATTTGCGGTTACGAAGAACCCAAAAGCTTGAATCTAAGAGTTCAAGAGCCCCTCCAAGGACTCTTTGAGTCACATCCGGGTCCTGGGTTCAAGATGGAGTTGCGGATCCAGTTCTTCTTTCCAAGACAAGAGGGCAGGAGGTCAGAACAGCAGGGCAGCCAGTCTTCCAGAGCAGCAGTCCAGCAAAGTGACAGTCCTTGTAACAGCACAACATTCCTTCTACCTGGCAGAGTACCCACAGGTGCAGAAGTGTACTGAAATGGTGGTGTCTTAGGTCCTTTTTTTAAACATTGGTGCCCTGGTTCTAGAAGGTGGGAGAAGATTTTAGACAGTATCTTTGAAGTGCATGTAATTCCCTACCTCCCTTGCCCTCGCTTCATGCTGGCTGAAGTGGCAATGCAGGGTCGTTAATCCCTTTGTGTGGAGATAGAAACCTGCCTATTCAAGTGTAAGTGAGGCTGGGCTTAGCTCCTTCCTCCCATCCTGCCCGTGATGGCCCATCCAGTCACACCTAAGTCACCCCTGTGTGTGACTCTCTAGGAGGAATACACAAAGCCCAACTGCCAACTACACCCAGTCATGTGACCAGAGACAGGCTGCAGGCACCTAATGGCTGTCCAGGGCCTACCTTTAGGGTGACATTTGTATTTGGAAGGTTTGAGCATGGCAAAAGGTTTATTTTGCCAGGTCGAAATTACAGGGTAAAACTACCATACAGGCTCTGCAATGGCAGGTCCGAGATATCAGTGCTGCAGCACCACTGTTAGCATTTAATTTACAGGCCTTGGGAAAATGTAGTACACTTTATTAGGGAGTTACATGGAAATTAAGTATGCCAATCAAACCATGTTTAAGGGAGTGAGCACAAGCACTTTAACACTGATTAGCAGTGAAAGGTTCACAGAGTCCTAAGGTGAACAAAAAACAAATTCAGTAAACAAATAGGAGGAGGAAGGCAAACAGTTTGGAGGTGACCCTGCAGAGAGGGCCAGGTCCAACATCTCCCCATTTGACCTTCCTATTTTATTTGTGTGCCCTTTCTTCCATAGGGCTGTTGGAAGGTTGCTGATGCACTTTCTACTGTGCTATCATTTTGAAGATCACTGGGGTGTTGCAGTGGGTTGATGTAGCATCCCCATACATAATGCATTGTTCTGATGAGGGTCTACTTGAGCATTCCTGCATTTTGGTATGGTGGTGCTTATGGTCCATGGTGCTTGTGGCTGTCAGTGATTTGAGGGCTCAATGGTGATCAGCAGTTGGGGGGCTGCAGAAGTTGCCATGCTGCAGGCTGTCTCATGCCTGCAATATTTGTGACCCATGCCTGTTTTTTACCCTGTTCATTGCAGTGCAGAATGACCACATTTACAGGAACAAGGTGATCAACTTGGCAGGTCGATTACTGCATGGTGAAAGGGGCCTGCATATTAAAAGGATACCTAATATTTGTTTCTGTTGGGCTGGTACATGCGTTAGAAATGAGGATCTAGGCCTATCATCTAATGAGCTGTCTGGGTGGCTCCTTGGTACTATGTATAGCACACCTAGTATCCTGCTTCTTCTCCTTTGTCACACAAAGACTGAGCAGCACCAATCACAGTGATGTAAGGTAAGTGTGAATTCTTTCCACTCTTGATGTCTCTCTGCCTCCTTTTTGCATTCCCAGATGAGAAGAGAAACAAGTATATATAACAGAAAAGAAAGCAAAAGAGTTAAGTTGCCTTTGGCATTTGCCTGTTTTTCCTGTTTTTCTGAACATTTTTACTAAATGTAAGCACATAATCAGATGTGTATGTTCAGGAAAATCATATGAGTTGAAGCCTGTTCAGTGCAAAATATACTTGCTGGGAAAAGTTCGTTCTGGCTAAACTGTTAAAGATCTTTTCGCCAAAGATTTTTCCTAGCTATTCTGTATAGGCTTCTCTCTTTCCTGCATTACTTTGGGACCCAATGAAAACATTTATTCACTTCTGTTTTGCCTTTATTTTTGTGGGTGTCTTACTGTGAAGCAAGATGGGTAAACACCTGCAGAAGAAACATCGTTCCTCTCCATCATCCCCAGGGAACAGATACTTGATTGAAGTGAAGTGACAAGGAGACAGATTATGCCACTTTCCTCCAGTCTCTAAAAGGTATCTTCAAAAATGGTCAGATTCCTGTCTGAGGGCTATAAGTTTCGGCAGAACAGCAGTTCTTGACCTCATTAGTCTCCAGTGTCATTTGAGGGATTGTATTTTTCTGTTTCCTCTCCTTCTGCCTGTTCATCTTGGCCATCTCTAGATTATGAGAAGGAGGTGTCTGGATTTCTTGGGGGCTCTACCACTACCAAAAGAAAATATATTTGGAATTAAGGCCTGACACCTGTTATCTCTTTTCTTTCATTGAATCTGCAACTAACTTTGGAAGATGAACAGCCTGGAACTAGGGTAGAATGGTTCTGCCAGTTTTAGAGACCAGACCTCCTTTCTCTACGGTTCCAGTCAGCCCAGCTATCTATGGCCTGTAAAGATTGTATGGCAAGATACTGACAGAGTCTCAGTCCAAAGGCTTATGGACAGAATTTATCCTCTGGAAAGATAGATACTGAACTTACCTAGTCACTGATTATTAAGCCTCTCTTGGCAAATTTAGTTGGTAAACATTCTCTGCTGACAGAAGAAATTGTGGTGTCAGACCAAATTGACAAAAAAGTTGAAGGTAACTTAAAAGGATCCGCATGCAGGTATCAGCCTATTAGTGAGAACTCTGATGTATGTTTGTGTGCTTCCCAGTCTCTGGTCAGAGACTTTCAGACCTTTTGCGCTGATTTAAATGTTGACGGAAAGGGAATTCTGTTGCAACGGCGACGGAGTTCCCTCCCCGTCAACATTATGGTCTGTTCCCCCAATTTTGATTTGGGTGGACCATAGTTTCACAATGGTGGAGTCAACTCCATCTCCACCTTGGTCAAACTTCAGACAGCCCAATGGAGAAAGGACCATTGGAGACATGGTGGTCAGGGGCAGCCGGCACGGCTCGTGAGTGGGGGGGGAAGGCGGGCGCGGGGGGTGGCGGGCTGCTTTTTTTTTTTTTTAAAGAAAGCTTTCCTTGCAGCCGCTGCTGGGTCCCGTGTCTTCTCTCCTGCTCGCCTGTGCCCAACTCCTGGTCAGAACAGGAAGCAGGCAGCCAGCCTCCCACCCCTAATCCAATCTCAACGCTGCAAGGCTTTGTGATTGCAATTACATGGCGCTCAGCCAGGGGCTGTAGGGGTTGGCATGTTCTCCATGCAGGCTGTAGTGCAGTCTGCATGGAGAATAGGGAGTCCGCATGACTGTTTTGGGCGGCCCGAGAGGGCCGACCAAACAGTCATTGCGCACTGGAGTGTTCTACCACTCCTCCCCAGCAGCTCTGCCCCGCCAAACTCATGCGCTGCAGAAGCAGCAAGAAAAATAAAATGATAATACCATTCCGTTATTATCATTTAAATTTTTCCTTTGTTTGCTGCTCCTGGCAGTGGGGCGACACTCCTCCACCTTAGCGGAGGAGCCGCCACTGACGGTGGTATGTCCAGCCACCTAATTTTGAAGGGCGGATATATAGCCATTTTTCAATGCCCATCACTGCCAGGAAAAACCTGGTAGTATGGAGCACTGAAAAGTGCTTAAAGCTACCCCCCTCACCCTAGGAGAAAACTCACATGGCGAGGGGGGCATTGTTTTTACTTTCAAAAAAGAAAATCTCACTCTAGGATTTTCTTTTTGAAAATAAATAAAATTGTAATTTTACTGTAGGGCTCCATCATGTTTGACGGAGCCATCTGGCAAAGTTACAATGCATTGGCAAGAACCACCTTGATGGAAGTTCCTGTCAATGCTTGAAATGTCTGCCGGATGAAAGACATTTAAAAACTTGGAGAGTGGTACCTCTGTCAGGGCGGCAACCCTATTTACTCTGTCACCCCCTCCATTGTTCATGTTGCCCCCCACACATTTTTCCCTTCCATCTCTCTGCCAGCCCTCCCAGCGGTAAAACAAAAGTGCTATGATGTGACCAGGATCGGGAGCATATTTTTGGACTTTCACTTATGCTGCACAACAGCTGAGTTGCTGTAAAATGTTCTTAAAAATTGGCAAAGCAAATTGCTCTCTCCTAGGCAAGACCTATTGGCTTTTCCAATGCTTGTTTACTGAGTGCAGAAATGAATGACCATTTGCACTGATTAGCCATTTCTTCGATTCACTTGAGTGCAGAAATAAATTGTTTTTTGGGTGCTGCACTCTGGGTGTGATGTATTGTTCTTTACATTTTTAGTCTTCAGTCAATCTCAGGTCAAAGCATACTGCCTGGATATTATTCATTTAAGTAAGAAATGGTTTGAGGAAAGAGAGGAGGAGGTAATGCCTGGATTACCTACCAGTAATCTTCACTACTCAGATTCTTCTTTTGTTCAAATACTTACAAGGCTCCCTCCCACCCTGTATCCTTCACCAGACCTTTTGATAGAAGGGCTTGTAACATCAGGAAGGTCATAGTGGAGGGGGATAATTTATATGAAATACTTCTTGTTGAAGTAATACACACAAAGATAGCTTGGTGAGATGATGGCTTAAGGGTAAAGCAAATACTTATCCTCATATAACTAAGTGCTGTTACGAACAAAGAAGAATCGCAGAAATGAAGATTAGCTTAAGAATTCCAGGTACTCAAGGACATAATGAACCATATTAGCTATTCAGTATAAAGAGTGCTATCCAGTGCTTCACACTCTTCACAATACAAGCCCAAATATGTGCAGCATCAAGATGTAGTAGCTCAGGATGCTTCCCTCACAGGAAATACTACAATATCGACTGTGCCAACCATGAGCTCAAGGTGTAGCTTGAACAGAAGTGGCCAAGTCAACCCCATAAGTAAACATTTACAGCATATCAGGCAAGACATCTATGCATGTAAGCTCTGGCTTACGCCAAATAGGACCAGGCTTCTTGGCATGTAAACACAGCTTACACCATTCTGTACAAGGAAAACATTCATGGAAGCAAGCTCTGTCTTGTATCTACTTTTGACAAGGAACACACAGATCTACAGAGCCACACCGTTAGCATCAAGAAATACCAGTATTCAATGACAGTCCAACATATGAAACTATTGATCTCTCATATTGCACAGACTTATGTACAGATATTCTGTAACAATTACGACAATACTGCAGACTGTTTGTAATCCTTCAAAAGCAAATGTGACAAATGCAGGGTGCCTCTGCTCCTGCCTCTGGTTTTGATGCAAACCAGTACTGGGAATGTACTCCCAAATCTGCAATCAAACCAAAGGTAAGGGCCATGACTATAGTGGAAACTAAAATCAGCCCAATTAAAAATGTTCAAACCAGGCCTCCACTCTGTGCTTAATTTAAGCTTGTGGTTTCCAGTGCTTGGAACCGGCACTTAATAGTTAACACCAACACTTATGTCAGTCTGCCACATGGTAGTGCTGTTTTTCTACATTAGAAATGAACACAACAACAATATTTTTCATAAATTCAATATACCTTAAAAATGACTTCCCAAGCCATTCGTACAGCTTAGTGGACCTGGAATAGTCTGAATTGTCACACTTGAAGGAGTGTAATGGTTAGTAGATGTGTTGGTTCTGTCATGGGCAGCTCTGGCAGAGACAATGGGTGGTGTAAGCTGCAGTGGCTTCCGGACAGAGGATCAAGGCACTGAGGGGTTTATTTATGAGAGGCTTGTACCGCGGAAGCATCACTTTTTGCGAAGCTTCGGCTACGCAAACCTCTCAACCATATCTATGAGGCCTTGGAAAGCCACTTTGCGTGGCTTTGCATGGCCTCATAGACATGGAGTCAAGCAAGGCAGCGCAGTTCGCTGCACTGCTTTACTCTGCGCCAAGGAGGCATTCCATGGGAGTTGCAGTGGGTTTTCCCTTGCAATATCCATGGATTTTGACGTTGCCCCAGATTCACTTAATCATGTAAACTTGCGGCAGCGCCAAAACCTTACGCTTCCCCAGAAGAGGCATAACATGGATAAATATTTTTATTTCTCCTAATTTCCTCTTTCCACATGTGCTGAATTCAGAGGAAAACAGCTCTCAGGTGTGTTTTTGTGCAGGAAGGTGCCCCTTCCTGTACAAAAACAATCCTGCATGCAATGCAGACACCCTTGCACCATGGTTCAAGAGTGTCTGCATTGGCACTAGGCAGCAAATTGTGCACCAGCGCAGGGGGAAAGGACAGGAATACACCGTATTTCATAAATATGGTTCATTCCTGCCCTTTCACATTGGCATAGGACAGCGCAGCAACAAGACCTGCGGCGCTGCCCTACGCCAATTCCTCATAAATGAGGCCCTAAGGGGCTATTAATAAAAGCCCTGCGTCACTTTTGTACCATGTAAAACCATACATGCTTCAAGCAGGGCTCTCAATTCGATTTGTGAAGCCATGCAAAGCCACCCTGCATGGCTTTGAGTGGTGTCATAAATCATGAAAAGGAATTGCGGGGCAAATCACTGCGTAGCCTTACTCTGTGCCCATGGGAATTGCGGTTGGCTTACCCAAGCAATAATAAACCACCTAAAAAAACTACTGGAACTATATTATGGATAGCTGGCTCAACAAGAGTACTGCAGGGGAACTGACAAGTAGGTTCCTCAACATTAAAGATAATATGCAACAAGAGGAATTCTTAAATCAAATAGAGCAGCCTTTCGCTAAAACATTATACCTAAAATTTAGGTATGGTATTCTTCCAATTAATAGTTTTGTCATCAACTGGAATGGGGTTGATATTTCGCCTTGTTGCCCAGTGTGTAAACCAGCACTTGAGTCAGAAACACACTTTTTATTCTTCTGTCCCATGTATCAGGAGTTAAGAAGAACATGGCTAATTCCAATTTGCCGGATTCTAGCAGCAACCCGCTTAAGTGAGATTACCAGAATCCTGAAAAGTGATACCTCAGAATACTTGGTTTTTGGCCTGTCTAGATACCTGCTTCACGCATGGGTTACAAGAAGCAGGATACTTAAAATTATGAATAAAAATAATTAGGCTAGGCTGCAAGAAATATAATGAATGGAAGATGAAGATAGTATGTAGAAGGCATCTTTCATGGCATTACAATTGATGGAATCTATATCATGCAAATGTTATTATTATTAATTTGAACTAATATGTTAGAGGTGTAATATAAACCGCCTTCAGGAGTATGGCACGTGTAGGTTAAATTGACAATGTAATATATTACAAATGACATTTTATACTTGTAATTATTTTAATCTTAGTACAATTTTATTCTAGATGTTAAATGTTATTAGCGCTCCGCACTTTATCAAACTCTAACATATGTATGGTTGTTACTGGAATGATATAATATGGCTCTTGGTTGCACTAAAAATAGCTGCTTGGGGATGCTTCCATGATCTATGTTTAGGATCGAGGTGCTAGACACTGAGGGGCAGATCTACAAGGATGTGCCGCAGCGTGGCACCGCAAGCCCATTGGCTGTGCCACGCTGCGGCACTTCCGAAGCACAGGGATGCAACATATTTACAAGAATATGTCGCATCTCTGTGCATCCCCCTCCGCTGGCGCACATACTGCAGCCATGCGCGGGCGCAGGCACCCTTGCACCATGTTGCAAGGATGCCTGCGTCATGGGGAGATTGTTTTTGTGCAGGAAGGGGTGAAGATTGATTAAAAAATAAAACCTCTGTTTTCTCAGTGTTCAGTTTCAAGCAGCTTTCCGTCATCCAGGCCACGATGTTATTCAGACATTGTTTGAAGTTGGCAAAGGCAGCCTCAGAGTGATCTCTGAAAGAGAACACCAGCTGAGTATCATCAGCGTAGGATACCACTTTCACGCCCCATTGCTCAGCAACAGTCGCGAGGGGGGTTAGATAGAGATTGAATAGTAATGGGCTCAAAGCCGAGCCCTGGGGAACACCACAAACAAGGGGTTTCGGTGAGGACACGTGGGGCGGAGAAATACCTGCTGAGAGAGGTCTACTAGAAACAAGTAGAACCAGGCCAGCGTGGTTCCCCCCACTCCCAAGTGCTTAAGTCTCTCCAAAAGAACTCAATGTGACACCGTGTCGAATGCCGCGGAGAGATCCAATAGCACCAGCATTGCAGAGTTGCCCTGGTCTTACGCTTCACGCACAGTTTCAGCCACTTCCAGATGAGCTGTCTCAGTGCTGTCGCCTGATCTAAAACCAGATTAGGAGTCATGGAGACAGCTGTAAGATTCAAGGAAAGTGGACAGTTGTTTCAGAACTTCCTTTTCAAGAATTTTTGCAAGCGCTGGTTGAAGGGAGATAGGCCTAAAAATGTTGTGCTCTGCTGGATCAGCGTCTGGTTTCTTAAGAATCGGCAGTAGATAGGCCTGTTTCCAGGCAGCAGGGTAGATCCCCGTGGTCAAAGATGAATTCCAAATCGGGTTCAACACCGTATTAAGCCATGGGGCAAGTAATTTGAAGAACTGGGCCGGGCAGGGGTCGCCAGGAGAGCCTGATTTACAGTTGTACAGTTCTCTGAGATATGCCTCCGGAAGAAGCGGGCAAAATTCGGACCAGGTGCCATGGCGGTCCAAGGTGGAATTTAACATAGGAGAGAGCGTAGCCAGTGGGAAGGAGGAATACATTCATCGTATTTTCTCCTGAAAAAAGTCAGATAAGTCCTCGCAGAGGGCGACCGATGGGGATACAGTGCTGTCAAGAGCTTTCGGCTTAATAAAGCCTTGGACAATTTAAAAAACTTCTTTGGCTGAGTTATCAGACAATTTATTTTGGTTAGCATATTATTCCCTAATGTTGTTGCGTTTCAGCCTGTGGAATTTTTTTTAGAGCCACTTTATAGGAGCATTTAGCTGCCAGATTGTAGGATTTACGCCAAGCGCATTCCAATTTCTTGAATAAAGTTTTTTCAGCGCGTAGTTCCAGGGAAAACCAAGGGGCAGAGGGTTTTTTTCTGGCATATTTAACTGCTTTGAGAGGGGCCACTCTGTCAAGGGTGGAGGAGACCCAGCAGTTGAAACTGGATAGATCACTGCTCGGGGCACCCGACAGCAACACCCATGGAATTTGACGCTGCCCCAGGTTTACAAACTCAAGTAACTCTGGGAAAGCACCAAATCTGTATGCCTCCCGAGGTGAGGCGTAACGAGGAGAAATATGTTTATTTCTCCTTGTTTGTTCCTCTTTCCATGTGTGCTGCATTCGGCAGCACACATAGGAACAGGAAAACACCTCTTAGGATTGTTTTGTGTGCAGAAAATGCAGGAAGGTGCCCCTTCCTGCACAAAAATGATCCTGCTAGGAATGGAGGCACCCTTGCACCATGATGCAAGGGTGCCTACGTTTACCCTAGGCTGCCGAAATGGCACAAGCGCAGGGAGAAAGGGCAGAAATGCACCGTATTGTTTAAATACAGTGCATTCCTTCCCTTTCACTTTGGCGTAGGGCAGCGCTGCAAGATGCCTTGCTGTTTTGCCCTGCGCCAAAATCCCATAAATTAGGCCCTAATTTCTTATTTTACAAATTAAGCACTGCCCACACTACAGGAGGCTGATTACATTGTCGCATAGTAGCCGCATAATTTAGTCTTAGAACCCTACCCAGCTCTGAAAGCAGCTCCTTAGACAGCAGCCGACCGGGAAAATGCCAAAGTGGAACAATGGTCAGTCCTGCCGTTACAAGGACTTTTCAATTTGACTTACTTCAGTGAGTAAAAATTAGCTCAATGCACACAGTTGCATTGTGATCTCTGATTTTTGCAAATTAACCTAGAAGCAGGTGCAGTGTTCTTTTTTAGTTATCTCTGAGCACAGGCTTGGCTGTAAATAATCGGTACCTTACGCAGACTTTTTTTAATAATTAATATTTTATTTATTTTTAGATAAAACAGATTAATTAATTTATAATCCCATTCGGAGAGAGCTAAAAATAAAATGTCAGTAGATGATATGACTGAATGTTCCACTTGTTAGCATACAATTTTGAATATGTTTCTAATATATCTTGTCAGCAACTTGCTTTATCGACATCGCCAGTTACTCATACATTACCTCACTGAAGCTGTTTCCATATTTCCTTTATTTTTATATATATATTTCAAATTAATATTTGATTTAAAGCTCACATCCAATGTCTCCGGGATATTCCCTACCACATGTTCTGCTTTACCTCTGGTTTCCATGTACTTTAGGCAGCATAAGCAAATACTTGAGTGTACTAGTCCGAGCTTTTTGTGTCAAAAAGACCACAGGCCGCTGTTGCAAAACAGGGTTGAGAAATGCTAAACAAAAGTTGAAGCTACAATAACCAGACAACGGTTTCCATCACAAGCTTGACTATTGACGTACACAAACAATACATGGATTTTCGGGAAGGCATCATTTTTAATGCGTACTATAAAATATGTGACAATTGCTTTGGGAACAGTTTCGTGTAGGGCTCCTCAACCTACCTCTTTGACGCTGTGTGTACGTACTTTACGTCCAGCACTAGAGTTAGATTGAATCCCAGTGGGAAGGGATGGATGAGAGGTCTGAGATGTGAGGAAGAGCAGAAGGAAGAATGTTTAGTTTTGGTAGAGTTGGAAGGTAGAGTGGCACCAGCTGCAGGGGTCCCACACTCTAATCCTTACTTGCCATGTTCTCCCAAACCGCTAAATGCTCTCTTTCCTGGGCCAGGATGATCCTGAAATCCACCTGAATGCTCTCAGCTCAGAACACATCCATCTCGAATTCATGACAGTGGACTGGTTTTATCCAGAGGGTTTCCCCACCATTTCTTGGGGGAAGTATGCATGGAAGGAAACACAGAGGGCCTGATTCACAAAGGTAAACTTACACTTTTGTGCACTCACGATTTGTTCATATTCACAATAATATTTTACTAGTAGTAACTTTACAACGGCGGAGTCTCTCCGCACTAGGGAGGCTCTGCATATAAAAAGATAGAACTGGCATATCTTGTTATGAGTGCATAGCCTCGCAGTCGTAAAGTTACTACCCGTAACGAAAAAATTGTTTGTGAATCGGGCCCTGGGTCTATTGATGGCAGTGCAAGCATTCATTTGAGCTCATGTGATGAACATATTAGAGTCAGCTAAGTCATCAACGAAACAATCTCCAACAGAATGAAAATCTGTACTGAGGAAAATGTGAACAAAGTTGTCAAAGAGGAAAACTCAAAAATATGAATTTCTCTTTGAATGGTCGTGATTTTAAAGACACCGTACTACAGTGACATTGTGCAATACGGCAACTATTAGAAATTAATCCCTACTGTCCACTGATGTCACAGTTTTTCTTCCATTTTTATGAGCAAGAATTCTTGTTAAGTTTGCTCCAGGTCTTTCTAGGCCTATCCATGATACTTTTTTCCAAGGGTAACCTTTTGGTATGATCTCTGTATTATGAACAACATGATATAATGCTCACCTACTTGTACTTATAACTTTTGAAAAGTTATGAGTACAAGAAGGTGTGCATTCTATCATTTTGTTCATTGTACTTTAAAAATCTGTCCCTGCGACTGTTTGCACCCTGACATATAAAATGGATAAAAATGGAGGAAAAAAGGAGTATCACTTCAAAGGCAGCAGGATAACATCCAGTTTTCAGAAGGGAGCCCATGTGGTCATGTAAGAACTGCACCACAGGAGCTGCAACATATTCTACGAAGGACTTTTAAGATTTGTTTATTCAGGACTTATAAATGTAACGATTCCCATGTAGTTTCAAAATGTTTTCATACAGATTGTTTACACATCGTTCATTGCAGGTTGGAGAATGAAACGAGTAGGGTAATATTTTATGTGAGTTGATTTTGAGTTTGAAATATGAGTGGGTAGTGCATTATTCAGCTGAGGGGTGGGGAACATATTTCTTTAAGGTTCATAGTTTGAACCGGCACTTGGCCACGTGGTTGAGTCACACCTCCATGGCAGTTTAAAATAGATGTCACTTGTGATGTTTCAAATGGGAACACCATGGTGAAGGAGCGTGCAATTATGGTGGTTTCTGTGAGTGCGGAGGAGGCGGTTATGTTGTAGGTCACTGCTTAAAGATTTTGGGGCATATTCTCAAGGACTCATCGCCGATTTATCGGCACTTTAGCGCCGCAAAAGTTGCGATAGATTTATCGCCCCATTCACAAGCTGGTGCAAACTGCCGACATCGCCAGTTTTCCTGCGATAGCTGCCGCAAAAAACATCGCCACGGATGAGTGCGACAACTAACGCTAATGATATGCAGAGCAGGCGTTCGCGTGCAAAAACACATGAAAACACCACTTCGCGCGATTCTCAACGACCAGTCAGATCTGCGATGCGAACCAAGAACAGGCGATAAGGCGCGTTAGCTGCAGGGATTTAACACCTGCTTTTTGCTGGTGCTAAGCAGGACGACTACCTGCAGTATGAAAGGGAGCCCAGCCCAGAGCCACATCTGAAGACCCACAGATGCCATGGAGCCAATGAACATGCAGCTCGGAGACCCAAGAGGGCCACAACACCCACCGCCATCACCCCCAGGACCCCCCCCCCCGGACCCCCCCCGGACTACCACCGAGGCAGCGTAGGAAAGACAGCGGACCTTCCGAAAACGGCATGGCCCCTCAGTCACACAAGTGCAGAATGTGGGGAGAGGTGGGAAATAAGTATGTGTGAAGGAGGCAACTCACCCATGATGAGGAATGTACACAATGCCAAGTGTGGCGGTGATGTGCTGGACAGACCTCAGAATGCAGAACACAGACATGTCCATGTGGACATATACTGCTGGGGTCTGTAGTGTTGTGGACAGTGGATGCAAACATGTTCCCTCAGGCAGTGGGGAAGACCTTGGACATGTAGCTGTGCCATCCCCCCCTGTAAGCGTAAGCGGAGTGGGCTGGGCTGGCGTACACCACTCCAGCGTAGGAGTGCGGATAAAAAGGTCGGGGCTCTGGGCGTGGTTCTCTTCCGTGATGGGCAACGCGTCTGCCAGGGCGGCGCACCTCACCCTGCCACGAGTCCGCCGCCGTGACCTCCAGACTCCGCGACACAGCCCCCAGCGCAGCCAGCGGCACAGCAACACGGAGTCATGTGTGTGCCTTATACTGCCCATGTCCTACACTGCGGTCAGCAGGTCCCACAATTCAAATCGTGCCACATTCCTGTTAATGGAGGAAACCACTAGTCAACAGACATTGCCCGAAGTGAGGCCCGCCCGGACGATGCATCATCGTTGGCTGTGCACCTGCTGAGCCCTCCAGTTGCCACTGACCCTGTGCAACACAAGTCGACGCCACGTGGCCGTGGGCCCTTGCTGACCGCTGCCTCCGGCCTACACTGCGGTCAGCAGGGCTCACATGTCACAACCTGACCTGCAAAGACACCCCATCATCGTTGGGTGTGCACACGCTGAGCGCTCCAGGTGCCACTGACCCTGTGCAACACAAGTCGATGCCATGTGGCAATATTGAGGCAGAATTCAGTAGACAAAAAAACATTGCTCCCAGTGCGGCCTGCCCGGACGACACATCATCGTTGGCTGTGCACCTGCTGAGCGCTCCAGGTGCCACTGACCCTGTGCAACACAAGTCGACGCCATGTGGCCGTGGGCCCTTTCTGACTGCTGCCTCCGGCCTACTCTGCCGTCAGCAGGTCCCCCAAGTCAATCTCAGTCTTGATTCATTTATGGCAGAGTCCAGTAGGCAACAGACATTGCTGCCAGGGCGGCCCGCCCAGACGACGCATCATCGCTGGCTGCACACCCGCTGAGCGCTCCAGGTGCCACTAACTCTGTGCAGCTCAAGTCAACGCCACGTGACTGTGGGCCCTTTCTGACCACTGCCTCTGGCCTACACTGCGGTCAGCAGGGCTCACAATTCAAATTGAGTCTTCATTTATTCATGGCGCAGTCCAGTAGGCAACAGACATTGCTTCTAGGGTGGCCCGCCCGGACGACGCATCATCGCAGGCCGCACACCCGCCGAGCGCTTCCGGTGCCCCTACCTCAGTGCACTGCAAGTCATGGACCCTTTATGATGTAATCATATGTGTGTAAGTCCAGTTCTGGTTCCCCTACCTCAGTGCACTGCAAGTCATGGACCCTTTATGATGTAATCATATGTGTGTGAGTTCAGTTCTGGTGCCCCTACCTCAGTGCACTGCAAGTCATGGACCCTTCATGATTGACTCTGTGTGTGTGATCCGATGATCACTGTTCTAGTTGTTGCCCGCACCAACCACTCCCTGAGGGCTGGCTTACACTCACCCCACACCCATCCAGCACAGGCGTCACTGGACATGTGACCCTGGTAATAAAAAGGGGCCAGGCGCACGTGCCCGTAGCCAGTTCCACTATCTATCTAAGTGTGTCTGTGTGGTCATTATGTATGCGTGATGGCCCCTGGCCCTACCACATCACATCGTGCTGTGGACAGCAGACGCAATCATGTCACCTCAGGCAGTGGGTAAGACCTTGGACATGTAGCTTTGTCGTCCCCCCCCTGTGAGCCTGAGTGGAGTGGGCTGGGCCAGCGTACGTCAGTCCAGCGCAGGGGTGTGTAGAATTAGCCCGGGGCTCAGGGCGTGGTTCAGTTCTGGCCTGGACAAGGAAGTTACCAATGCGTGTGTCTCTGTTGTAGTGTCGGCACCACCCGGCCCACAGTTGACAATGTAGCACGCACCCGGAGGGCGGCCTCGCACGAACGGAGAAATGAAGGAGCGCAAGACCGCTTGGGTTCTTGGCTCATACATGCCAAGTGTTGTGTGTATCTGCATTGCCGCAGCATGAGCCAAATGCCTAGCCTTAGTCGCAGCGCGAGTTCAGCCAGGCATGAACTCTACATCTGTGTCCGCACTATCCTTACCATAGGCCTACACTCACGTGTCCGCCCACCTTCAGTGGCCAACATCACAGTGTCGTTGTCAGGCTTGTGGACATGCGCAGACAGGCATGACAATGGTGTGCCGTTGGAGTGCAAGTGATGCAACCGTGCAGCGCACACAAGTAAATAGGCTCGGGGGGAGGGAGGAGCAGCTGTGAGGTAACGTAACACACAGTGATGCCGCTCATTTGCCACATGCAAGTCATGTCAAACATGAATCCCAAAGTCGCACACATCCCACCCCACACCCTACAAGCCACATCACACTTCATGAATGCAAGCAGATGACAAACTGACATTAGGGATGAAAGCTCCTTTGTCTGAACTATCAGGCGGAAGCACATCTGCACATCCGACCTCGGAATTGCATGTGCCCAGCACCCTCTGACAGATAGGACAGAAGTTGAGGACGACTCCCACACTACGCACAGACCGACGACAGACCAACGTATACACACCCCACACACAGAAGTCCTTGCTCAGAGTTATCTTGCATGGAATGGCCTTCACACTTACTCCCACACCATCCCAGGCGTACAACCGTTGCACGCTTAAACAACTCATTGATCCGAGCTGTGGCATTTCATCCACAGAACTGGCGCAGGTCAGAACAGTGCCGCTTCAACCAGAGCCACTGACGCAATGGCAGACCATCCCGGACACATGCACAACCCCTGTCACGTGGAACTGTACCGTGCACGTATGCTGCATTTGCTGGGGGCACTGCCATTGGTAGTGCTGCGGATCAGTTACCGGCTAAGCTTCCGCCTTGCCAACGTCACCTGCGTGCAGCCTGTGTTGCTTTGTCGCTTGTGCATATTCGAGTGGTCCATGGATGTCTGCCTATCCAACAGGACGGTAGCCAAACTGGATTTTGACATGTGTGTGCGCCCCCTGTTGGCCCACGACCATGAGTGTCACCGTGACACCCGTTTATGGGATGCCTGGATACTTGGCATACATGCTGGCAGCTGGACCTGGGAAATTGCAGAACTCCTCGTGTGCAGTGGCCACATTGAGCCGCTCCCCTATTGGGCTGTAGTGCTAATTGGTGAAAGGGGGTGGACGCAGCACATCTGTCCGGACCTGCTAATGGTTAGCCTCGCCGTCCTGTTCGATGAAGTCGACAACGACCTCATGTTGGAAATGATTGCCTACGAAGCTGCACTCGCTTTCATGGACGTGTAACTACGTACCTGCAGACACAACAGTTTGGAACACATTGCACATGTCCCGACACCTTGTTGGAACTTGGGGTTCTGGTCACATCTCCCACGACGACAGTGGACATGGCTGCATTTGCCTGGACTCCGAATACATGAGCGGACAACAACGCGGGTAAACACACACCTGTGAATGGTGCGGCACTCCCCCGGAGTGGACAGCGGCACTTGGCAACGTTCCACGTTCTGACATACTGCTGCATTGGTCTGCATGTTGTGGCACTTATCTTGGCCGTACTGACACGCATATGCTAATAAAGTCTACACACCTTCACTTTTATTCAACTGTGATGAGTGTTGATTTGTATGACAATGTTTGTCTCACTGCCTATCTGGGTCATGGCCATACATGCATTACTACACCATCAGGGATGTGGGGTTGTACTAGTACATTTTCATCTCACAGTTTCCTGCTATGCCACATGCGAATGGCCATTTTCCACACACAAGCGGCAGCAGTTGTGTCCTCTGTTCTGTTGTGCTGGTGTTGCTGTTTGTTCAACATTGTTGTGAATGTTGCGGTGCTCTGGATCTTATGTGTGTGTGCTGCATTGTAGGTGAGTTGCTCCTTCAGCTCTGAATTGGCTGGCCCTTATCCCTTTCAGGCGGTGTGGATTTTACTTCTGTGCTTATGCAGTGCTGTGATGTTGCAGACTTGGGTAAATTGGACTCTTGGTTGGAGTTGTGACTCTTGGCCATGGTTTGTCCGCAGATGTGCTCTACTTAATTGTGCATGTGTGCCATTGTGCCCATCTCCCCCCGTCCCCCCAGTCCCTGGTGGTTACTCACCCTGTTGCTGTTGTGTCGGGTCATGTTGAGCAGTGTCCGGTCCCCCAACTCATGCCACCGTCTCCCCACTGATGACTGTGGTCACCATTTCCTCCATCTCATCCAGCTCCTCCTGTGGCACTGGACTCCCACCTCCAGTCTGCATTGCTGTCTTCTGGTTGTCTGCGCGTTTCTGCTTGGTCTTGTGCTTCACATCATTCCAGTGCCTCTTGACCTCGTCCATTGTCCTCCTCAGCACTCCGACTGCATTCGCCTTGTCCACGATGGACTGCCATGTTCCATTTTTTGTTGCCAATGACACAGTGGAAGTGACGAACAGTTGTTGATGGTGTTCTATCACCTCCGTGATCAGGATCCTGTTTTCCTGCGGACTGAACCGCGTCTTTCTCTTCTTCTTGTCCTTGCCCTTCCCTGATCCCGAGGTCCCAGGCTGGTCCTCCGGGGGGCTTGTGGGGGTTCTGGCCAGTCTCTGTGCCTGCTCCGGCTGCCTCCATTGTGCTTCGCTGTAGTTTGGTTCTTGTTTGTGTTTTTTTTTGTGCTTTTGTAGTGGTTTTTCCCACCTGACGTGTGTGAATTGCAGGTCTGGCGCTGCTTTTCGCTGTTTGTCTTATCGCAGTTGGGCCCATCGCAACTTTTTTCGCGTTCAGGTGTGGATTTTTATCGCCGTCCCGGTACTGTTATCGCGGACATTTGCTGCGTTATCGGGGTACTATCGCATGTTACCGCCGTGTTGAGAATGCCTCGTTGACACAGAGTTATTTTCCCGCGATAGACGGCGATATGAAAACTTGCGTTAACCTATTTTGGCGATGTTTATCGCACGTTCTTGAGAATATCCCCCTATGTAGGTATAGATTTATTTAGCTTTTTGTTGCTGGTCATGGTGCTAAGATTATGCAAGCACCAATTAGTGTTGAGCAGTGATTTTGGTGTTTTTGACAGCAATTTATTCACAATTGGTATTTTTGTTCGTAGAAGGAGGTAGATTTAATTCTTTGCATGATTGCTCACAAAAATGGGTGGGGGAATTGAGTATCAAATTCATGTTGGAATCAGCCATGGCAAAACATAGAGGTAATTATTTATCAGCCAGTACGTTTTATAATCAGTTCAAGTTATTAGTGTAATTTTATGGGAAACTAGTAGAATATTTATGTGTCATTTTTACCATTTCAGTTACCTCTGACAAAGGGCTGTAGAGCCGGAGATGCATTCGGTGAAAAAGTATGAGGGTGCCCAGGAATAATTGTTAATCCCTACATGCTACTGATAAGGCCTGCATGGGCATGGCAGTGGCATTTTGAAAAGTGTGGAATAATGCTGTCTTTAAAGTGAATGGATAAAGAGAGAAAGAAGTTTGAAATAAAAACATGGATTAAATAAGGATTACTGGATTTACGTTGGTTTATTGTGAGGATAAAGAATTTTTCTAAAGGCTGTGCAACTGATAGTTGGTGCGAGAGGACGTGCCACATGCTCTCTGTACTGCCATTCCATTTGACAATGAACCAATCCATTTCTAAAGCTTAAGTAGGAGTTTTAGTTATGATGTCTTCGTACATTATGCAGCAGGTTTTCAAGATGTTGTGAGCAGTCAAGAGGAGCCAATGGTGTGCCATCATAATGGGGGTAATGTGATCATATTTTTTTAGGGTTTCGATGACACGTTGCAGTGTTGAAGATGCCCTTGAAAGGTGTCAATTTGGCATCTGGGAGGCCACAGAACAGGGCATTACTGCCATCCAGATTCAAGATAATGAAGGCTTTAACAGCAGTTCTGAAGTCTCTTTCTGGAAGAGCTGTTTCACTTTCTTTAGAAGAGTGGGCTGGGTGCAGAACATCTTTGTTTTTATGGCAATGTGTTTCTTGAGGGTCAGGTTGGTGTCCTTGGTGATTTTAGGTGACAACATTTGAGGAAAGTTGGGGTTCATAGCGGTTAAGTTTCTTGTCATTGAGCCAGGTTTGTACTGTATCTTTGTGGGAAATTGGGTTACTGGTTGGCTAGGGTGTGGGCACTGGTCAAGCAGCAACCACAATCCTTGTTGGAGTAAGGCACAAGCACACCCCCAACTGATCTGTGCTCAACCCCCTGGTAGCGTCGTACAGAGCAGTCAGGCTTGACTTAGACACAATGTGCAAAGTATTTGTGCAACACTTCAAACAGTAATAAAGAGAAAACACCACACAAAGAGGATCCCCCGCCAGGTTAGAAAAATATAGCAAAATGTAATAATAAAACCAGACCAAAAAGACAAAATTCAATAGGAGAACCGGACTTATGAATTTTAAACATTTTAGGGAAAATAGTGCAAAAAAGCACAAAGCACCAACTAGGGATATCTGGTCGCTCCCGACTGGGGCAAAGTTACACTTTCATGCAGACCGTGATGGAGCGCAGGTCAGATACAGTCACCAGGTTCGGCCCACAGATGTTTACATTCTCAAGTTCGTGCCAAGAGTGCTGTTTGCATTTAAAAGGATTGGGAGGAGCAGGGAGAGCATTGTGGGAGGTTGTTGGTGAAGTAGGAAGAGCCAGCCGGTGTCGTACACGGGCATTGCTGAAGCTTCTCGTTGGTTGTCCCTGCCAGTTGTCGATGTTGCAGTGCGAAGAGACGGTCTGATGGAGCTTTGCGTTGATTTGCAGTGCGAGACATGAGTGCTCGGTGCAAACAGGCCAGTTTGTTGTCTCGAGGAGCCCAAAAGCTTGATTTCAACACCTTTGAGCCACACCAAGGGGCCAGGACTAGAGAGACACCACGTGGGGGTCAGGAACTCACTACAGCTGCATCCACGGGCTGGTGCAGGATGTTGGAGAGTCTGTTATGTCCCTGGAGCTCAGATCAGGAGGCCAGCAGACTAGCCCTTGAAGTCACTCTGGAGTACCAGGTTCAAGATGAAGTTACAGGTTCAGTTCTTCTTCTCCAGGCAACAGGGCAGCAGGTAAGCACAGCAGGGCAGCAGTTCCTTCAGAGTAGCAGTCCAGCAGATTGGTAGTCCTTACAGCAGCACAGCTGTCCTGCTTCCAGGTAGAGTCCAGAAATGTACTGAAGAGTTGGTGTCTGAAGTCCAGTATGTAGACACAGTTATGCCTTTGATGTGGGGAGAAGCTTCTAGACCTTCTACCTCTTCGATTTATATTGGGTGAATAGGATAGTCACTTCAGCTGTTATTGATGTATTTTGAGCTTGAATTAAAATATCCTCATCAGATGGATTTAATTTTTCTGCTCGAATGGAACCAGCACACATTTTAACCTATTCATACTCGCATCACTTTTGGTTTTCTTTGAGTGTTCCTTAAATATCCCAGATCTAACTCTGAGATTTGAACAAAATTAAAATTGCCTCTGATTATAAAGTTCTTTGAAAATTGAGCTAAATAGAAAAACAAATCATAGAATCTGGCTCATCGCGGATTGACCCATATACCTGGGCATATTTACAAGACCCTATCACCACGGGAACGTCACTTTTTTCAACATTCCTGTGGCGATAGGTGCTTCACCTTATTTACAAGGCAGTGTTAAGCCACTTAACGTGGCTTAATGCTGCCTTGTAAAAAAAGGCCCCCTTTCATGCTATGCTTAGCGTGAAAGGGGAGGGCAATGAGTGTTGCTGTGGGTGTTCAACTGCAACACCCATTGATTCTGATGCTGCCTCCTATTTACAAGAGAGGCATAAATAGGAGGCATCGCCAGAATTAAGACCAGGGAAAACCTGGTCTTGCCCAGGCGAAACGAGGAGAAATGTTTTATTTCTCCTTGTTTTTGCTGTTTTCACACATGAAAACAGCAAAAGGCCAATGGTTGTTTATGTACAGGAAGGTCCCCCTTCCTGCACATAAACAATCATTTAAAAAAAATGCTGTTTTGCAACTTCTGTGTGTGCTGCATTAAGCAGCACACATAGAAGTTACAAAACAGCATTTAAAGATTGTTTATGTGCAGGAAGTGGGACCTTCTTGCACATAAACAATCATACCCTGCACGCAGACACACTTGCACTATGGTGCAAGAGTGCTTGCATTGGTGCTAGGCTGCTAAGTGTAGCGCCAGCGCAGGGGGAAACACAGGGCTGCACCATATTCTTGTAAATATGGTGCAGCCCTGCGTTTCTGAAGTGGTGGAGTGAGGCTTTAAGCCATGACGGCTAACGCCTCACTCCGCCACTTCTTTGTACATATGCCCCACTGAGACTAATGCAGTTGGTGCTTGATCTATTAAAATCTCTACAATCACCCATCTTCCTATTTTATCTGTAAATGATTTAATAGCACCGATCCTAAACCTCTTGCTAGCCAGTATTACGACACCCATGTGAATGGCACAGGTAAAAGAAAGCTGCATTAGCTGGAAGGGAGCCCATTTAAATAACTTCAGCTTATCCTTGCTGAAATGGGTCTATTGAAGGAATACTATAAATGATTTTTGTTTCTCAAGCTAGGCCAGGATTGCCTGGCATTTCTTTCTATTATTTAAGACATTCACATTCATTGACAAAACCCGAAAACGTATGCATGCTCATAATAGACAAATATTGGATATTACATCAGATGTGCCTGGAAGCCTCCCTAGAAACGATTTCACAATCCCCAGTATCATATCTCTCTAACCTCTTCTAAACTCTGACCTCTATTTTAAAAAAGTGTCTCTAGCTTTTCCAGAAACTGACTTTCTTAACCTGGATGCCATTCAGCCATTCAAATTTAGTTTCATTATCATCATCTTGTAACTTTAAAACACTTCAATCAATTAGTTATCATTAGGTACAGTTCTCTGGCCCTGTCTTTTCTGAAGGTTATAAAGATATACGTTTGCTGCTTCTACCTCCTGTAAGATCTTGAATGTCCTATTTACCAACACCTTAAGTCTGGCAGGCTGCATTAGCATAGCTTGAGCCCACTCAGTAAAAGCAACGGTATAAAAAGCTGAAGCTCTCTCTGATGTCTTGACATCTCAAAGGTCATATCTGGAAAGACCTGAAAATAGAAGTTGTCTGAGGATTTAAAGCTTTGCTGTTTTATTGATTGTGAGAGGACTCTATCTCAGATTCTGAAATCTTTGAAGTTCACCAATATTGTAAAGGGCGTGCGACACTAGAATAAAAGGAACCCTATGGCCCCCCTGATAGTAAGGACTCCCTTAAACTCTGGGAGCATTTGAGTTAAAATTAAGTTCTCTGTAACGTCTATTGGTGAAGAAGCAAGTTCTTTCTTTTTCTGTACCCATGCAAATCTCAGATTCAAACTCTTGAGATATTTCTCCTGGTCCAACAACTGGGACTTTACAGTCTTAATCTCATTTGTATGAGAAGAATTAGCAGACTTAAGCTCCCCTTGAGTGTCTTTTAAGATAAAGGCTGTCTATTTTCTACTTAATCTCTGCCATTTTCCTGCTCAGGGAGGAGGCAAAAGAGCTTTAAGTAGACCTCATCGTCTGTATTTCCCCCAGTATAGTAGTAAGCAATGATTCAGTTTTAAAGCTACAGCTGTGGCTTGCCACCTGAGCAAAAAATTCAGCAGAAGCCAATGCTGTGTCATCCAGGTCAAGCACAGACATAGGAATTTCAGGCTTTTGAGGCATTTAAGTTTCTGGACTGCAAATATTGCCTTAGCATTTGGTGTAGTGTCCGGCTCTTGTATGGGCTGGTTCTTATTACTCCTGGAGTCTTTCCTAAAATTAGTTGACTGTAGGTTGAGTGGAGCTCCCATTATCTCATCCCCTCTTGTGTTCTTTCCCTGATTGGCCTGACTGGAGTCAACCACTTATCTGTCTGTGTGAGCATAACCTGTCCTCAGCAAACCAGTCCCCTTGTTTCTGCCTGCTGGCATAGTCATAGTCTTAGAGGACTAATTATGAAATACAGAGTACATCTTGATGGCCCCTTCTTCTGTGCCATTTTCAAGGCCTTGAGATTGAGCCTGTGTCTGCTCAATTGGGACACCCTCTGCTGATGACTCCTGCATCACAGTTTCTCCTTGAGCAGTTTGCTTTTACATCTATGCTGTCAGATGTTGCCTGACAGGTAACAGCACAGTACGTTCTTGTACATTTCTTGAGGCGTAATTTAAGGTTGCTTGATCCTTGGGTTGCTAACCAGGGTTTTTTCACTCTGAATTGTTTTAGTCTAGTTAGCATTAAATATTAGCTTAGGCACACTCTTAGTTAGATAAGTGTTAAATTGTTCAATCACTTTAGCGCGGCGAAACTCCATTTTGTCCCTCACTAAGTTATGCCACTTGGCTATATCGTGCGTTCATGGGTGTGACGTTGCACTTTTCTTTCAGATTAGATGATCACTGGTTCCTGACATTTTGGATCATTGATGGCTGGCGCAGGCATGTGCTGCAGCTTCTGAGCAGCTGCATATTAATTTGTCTGTATTTCGATAACCTGGAATGGCTCTTATAAACAGGCCATTATATTTATATCCCAGGGTACAAAAATGTCTGTGATGATGTGCAAATATGGCAGTATTTTCAATTGCCAGAAGACTTGCTTCTCCTCGTCAGCATGGTTGGCTGAAAATGTAATCTGTCCGAAGCTAACACCACCTGACACATGAAACCTGATTCTGTATATCGACAGTGCTGAACATCCTCCTGCACATTTCTCAGGCTCTCCAGGACATCCATGGCATGACATTCCCATTACTCAAGGACCCCTTTCCCAGTTGCTGATGCCCAGGTTTAATGGAGTGCTATGCATGAAACGTTCTAATATACAATGGGCATATTTGTTCAAAATAGGTTCCCAAGTCTGTTCCTCTGGACCAAATGCTATCCAATCCACTGGACAGCACACCTTTCCCTAAACCCTCTTTTAACAAAGCAGACAATGTACTCTTCCCCCAGAACCTGTAAAGGCTGATGTGACTGATTGTAGCAGATGTAGGTGGACAAGACTTAACTAGAAAGATGACGGATTCAGGGTATTTTGTATAAGGTCATAACTAGATTCACAATCCTCTTGATGGTGAAAGAACCTATATTTTTTAGGCTTAACTACTGTAGTACTGATAAATGTAAGTGTTTCATAGCCGGCCATACATTATCATCAATTGCGTGAACAGAAACAGAGGTTTGAGGATGATCCACATATACTTTGTATTGTTTTTTATTTCTTCCAACCTGCTACATAGCTCTTGCAAAACAGCACATAGGTGTGGGTGGGGTCCCTGCACAGTTGGCATTGGGAACTGTTATTGTGACTCTATAGGCACTCATCTGGCATGATAGTTGTTCAGGAAAAAAGTTAGATACAGAGAAAAACCTTATCAATGTTCTGGTTCATGACTTTTGCTGGCCACAATACCTCACTTCAGCAAATCATCGAAGAAGCATTTGTACAGATTGTTTCAAACATTCTATCCAGGCATTGTCAGTGGCTGACACAGTAGCATTAATAGCCAGGATTTGGAAAACAACTGTCCCAAAATGTAAAGCAAATTGTATCCTCACAATCTGAAGTACCATGGGGGTACTGCGTAGGCACCACAGAGGTACAACTTTGTGAAATGGTTTAGTTTTGGATATTATCAAATAACACTGAGAGGTAGCAGCTCTTATTAGTCACACTGTTTAGGTATCTCTATTCTATACAAGCCCGAAGTTCGCCCTCTTTATTAACGATGAAGAAAAGAGTGAGTGTCAGGAAGCAGGGCTTGAGCATAGGCTTAATGATTAAGAGATGGTGAACATGGAGGAATGAGTCTCTAAATCCGCTTGAGCTGAGTCTATCTCAGGAAAGGAAAGACTGGATGTCTTTTCAGAATGGTGCATTGTCTGGAATGAGACTTTAAGTGTGTGTGGAGTACACACTATGCAATGGTGCAGTAACAACAAATTGATTTACTCACCTGACCATGAAGTCTTACTTGGTTTAAAGTAAGGGTGGATGTAACTGGCGCAACTCTCTCTACCATAATTACTCATAATTACAGCGAAATTACTCGTAATTACAGCAAAACTACTCATAATTATGCATAATTACATTAGAAGCGTAATCCACCATTTAGCATCATTTTCTTATAGCAAAATGCACCCTTGCATCAAAAATTGGCCAGAGGATGCATTTTGTGCTAATAAAATAGTGCCAACCACTACAGGTTTCGAAAAGCAGTAGCCAGCAGCTGCTTGCTCTCTCTTGTTCCTGTGCTCCTTCGGTAGGATTTTTGCCCCAAATTACTCTTAATTACTGTTAGACTTGCCATCCTTGCCATGGATTCCCCTGACCTTTTGCCTCTAACTGCTGCAATTATGACTGCGCACTGAATTTAGTTTTTTCTGGCTTAGATGCTTTGGGCACTTTGCCACTGCAGATCAGTGTCAACGTGCAAGTGTTCCCTGTGTATATTGTTATTATGATTGGTTATTCATGATTGGCATATTTGATTTACCCGGTAAGTCCCCAGTAATGTGCACTGGATGTGCCAGGCAAATCAAATGCTACTAGTGAGCTTGCAACAATGGCTGTCCCACCCACATGAGTAGCCCTGTAAAGGTTTCTGAGATCTACCACTGTAGTGTCTGCATGCACAGTTGTAAACTACATGTTGAACTGGCAAGTGCATCCACTTGCCAGGCCCTAACATTCCCTTTTCTTGCATGTAAGGCACCCCTCAGGTAGGCTCAAGGTACCCCCATGGGCAAGGTGCAGTGTATGTGAAAGGTAGGACATGTACTGGTGTGTGCTACATGTCCTAATAGTGAAATACTGTGTATTTTGTTTTTCACTTTTGAAAAGCTGGCTGTTCCATAGGCTTTCATTGGAGCGGCGGCACTGTAACATTTTACATGTGTAACTTTCAATTGGGTACAGCTAGAAATTTGGAGTTTAGGCTCTCTGAACTCAGAATTTAATAACACATCTTTTAGTAAAGGTATATTGTGTTTGAAAATGCCATTTTTAAAAAGTGTGCATTTTCTTATTTAACCATCCTGTGTTCCTTTTTTGTGTATTCACTGTCTGGTTTTACAGTGACAGGAGCTGGGGATGTGCATTCACTCTAGACAGTCACAAGGGGGGTTGAGGTATGCCCTGCCCTGCCTGGGTGACTAATTGCTAGGCTGACTAGACCTGGTCTGCATTTAGAGTGGTGGGAGGAATTTTCATTAACACCTGAATAGGCTGTGTCTGCTCTGCACAATGCTGTCTCCACCTCCTGTAGTGAAGCTGGACCATGGAGGACAGAAGTGTTTTTTACTGAGCTCAGAGACTACAAATACATAATGGGATATAAATATTAGACCTAAAACCCCTGAACTTTAGATTACTTATTGGATACAAGGGCCCTGCCAAGAAGAAGAGCTAAAGAGTTGTCAGGAGTACTGCCCCTTTGCTGTGTGTTGCTTTGTTGGGTTGGCCTGCAGTTGCTGCTTCTGGCTGTAGGCAGTGGAAAGGACTGGACTTTTGATTGCGGTGGTATCCTGCTTAAGATGATTCTCCAAGGGCTTGAAGTAGAGCTTGCCTCCTGTTCTGAAGTCTCATCTGCTGTACTCTTGATTGCCAAAGGGTGCCATTTCCAGTTCCTGGGCCCTTGGAATTGTGTGGTTGGTGCTGCAACACAAGGAAAACAACACTGATGCTGTCAGCGCTGCCGTCAGTGACACCGCAACCTGCACCGAGGCCTTGGGCACCGCTCATGAAGTGCACGAAGCACCGCCCTGCCTGCACAGCAGCTCCGACACCCGCTGATGCCCACTGATGCCTGCAAGTTATCGATCTCTCTGACACCAGCGCTCGCACCGCTGCCGGTTGCCCTCAGCACATGCATCTCGACATCGCAGAGCCGATAACCGACGTGGGTGACTTCCTGAACTCATCATCAAGGCACTGCTGAACGGAACCGCCGCCTCACCGCTGATGCCGTCTCACCTCCCCTGAAAGCCCAGTCTCGACATCTTTTCAATCCTCACGGACTAGATGCCTAGCTTCACCTGTGGCAGTAAGGAGCTGGCCTTGCCTTGGCCATTGATGCCTCACCTCCACAACACTGTGCACCGTCTTTTGACTTCGTTTTCCAAGGTACTGTTGGTTGGGGGTCCTTGTGACTCCGTGGTCGACCCGCGCACCTCGCTGTTGTTGCTGTACTTTGGATTTGTGCCTTTCACAATGTCGTAATAGACCCAGTTGGAGCTATATGAACTGTATTTTTGCAGTAATCCTTTTAAAAGTCATATTTTGAATTGTGTAAGTTGGATTTTTGTCGTTTTGGTCTTTTTTGTTTTAGATAAAGATACTTTATTTTTCTAAACTAGTGTGGTGTCTATTTGTAGAGTTTTCACTGTGTTACTGTGGGTCTGGGTGCAAATACTTTACACATTGCCTTTGGGATAAGCCTATCTATTCATGACAACCTACCAAGCGAGTGAGCAGGGGTTATCTAAAGTGAGTAACTCCCTTATCCTAACTAGAAGCAAGATTTTCTACGTGGACAAGGTGCATACCTCTCCAACTAGAGACCCCAATTTCTAACAATTACTCAATCTGGCATAATCGCTTACTTTCGGTAATTTCACATCACAAGACTAAAGCATAGTTACTCAAATTACTCCAATTAGTCTGGCATAATTGCAATTCCTCCCTGGTCTACTTTAGAGGTGTGGTGGCCATCTTTGATTTTTGGGTATAACCTACCTCATAGTCCACAGTGTCGTAGCTAGGCAAACATATTGCAATATTACAGAAGCCAGGACCTTGCTAAATGGATCTACTATTTTCTTTACGAAGAACAATTGCTTTCTTTAGAGCTGTTGAAATGACATTGGGAATACAGAGAAGCATTCTGAAAGTCAAGTTGTGTGTTTAGAAACTAACTTGAACTATGCAACATTTAATATGAACTTTCTAAACACTAAAGAATTGCACATTAAATTGAGGTTTAACTAGTGATGGAACAAAAGACATTCTTAAGTCAGTTTTATATTGCTCATGCTCTGTATATACATATATGTCAATTTATAAAGTATTAGAGTTGTAGTAATGTTATATAAATTGCTAAGATAGGAATTACAGAATATGTTCTGTTATGTACCTTTCAGTGACCAGGAGTCAAATAGAAACTGTAACTCATCTTTCACAGAGATTACAGACCAACAAATCTTGAAGGAAGAATTGAATTCATAGAGAAAAATGATGGAGAATCTATATTTAAAATACTCATTAACTGTATTAGCATGACTTAAATGAGATTAGGCACTAGAAGATCCCTGAATACCACTAATCAAGATGAGATGCAAATGTCAGATAAGATATGCATGTGACATGGCATATGGAGAGAGAGAGTGACCAGGGAGGTCACTGACTGCCATGATTAAGCATCCATCAGCTGCTAACACTATTACCCACATTGTAGATGATTCAAACACCTGCCATCATAACACACCCAGATTCTGCAAACGTTTGGCAAAACTATACTCGCTTGTGGGGGCTTAATCTACTACATCCATCACTGACTAGTTTAAGGACATGGCGATAGGCTGAATCAATGTCTGTTCTAGCCATATACCATTGCCAAAACACTATTCAGGCATATTAGAACCATATTTGTTGACATTGTTTGAGGAGCCTCCTGCATAGCATGTACTGCCCCCACCCCCACTATGCGTGAGGCCACATTGGTGACTTTACTAAAACCAGGAAAACTGTCAGAGCACTGTGAATCATAGAGTTGGGTGCCCCTCCTCAACTGCAATGCTAAAATCCTATCCAAATTAATTGCCTGAACCTCTTACTACTGGATCTGGTGAGACAAGACCAGTCAGGTTCTGTCCCAGGTCTCTCTACTGCCCCTAATTTGCGTACATTGTTCGCATTGATACAAGACTTAAAATCGAACCTTAGTATGATTGCTGTCTTCCTAGATGCCTCAAAGGGATTTGAATCTTTGGAATGGGGCAAATTGTTCACTATACTGTCTAGGATGGGACTACCTGGTATATTTTAGGACTGGATTAAATTGTTATATTCCTCCCCTAATGTCAGGATTCATATAAATGACCATTTGTACAAGGTGCAAGACTGAGCTGCCTCTTGTGCCCATCATATTCGCTCTTACCCATGAACCTTTAGCTGCTAAACTCCAACAAACCTACACAAATCACACCATTAGATACACTTCTTGGCATATTCTTCTATTACCATAGTCTAATGACTTGACTATATTCCGGGAATCCTAGAAGATGTCTTAATGAGATACTATGTGAATAGTTTAGATTGAGGGCCCTGTTTGGAATTGCTATTAAATGGGGCAAGTTGTAAATATTTCCCGTTACGGATGGGATTATCTGATTAATCCTAGAGTTCCAGTTGTAGTGGTGAGACTAGTTGGTCAAATACCTTGGCATATGGATGAACCGTGATTTGTATAAGGTCATCAAGAAGAACTTTGGGCAGAAAATACACAAAATGACTGACCAAATTATTCGCTCCTTGTTCCTCCTCTGTCATATGCCAGCAGAATTGAACTCACGCAAATGGTACTCCTACCTAAACTGCTGTGCCTGTTCATTAATATCCTACTTTTGCTCACTAAATGTATTTTTCTGAAGATACTCACTCAGGGGCCGAATCACAAAGGTAATCTGAGCCAAAAAACGTTCACTTTACGAATTTTGGTAGTCACAAAAGTCATTTATGACTCATATGTTTACGTCCACACCCGGACCGGAATATACGCAATCGGGCCGGAATCTCTGCACTCAGGCCATATGATCATTGTCTTCAATGCTAAACACCTGTGTAAGTGCTTACCATCCTCCACCATGCTCCAGCTGAAACACTGCAGTCCAACAGTCAATTGCAGCCCTGCAGCAAATATAAATTCAGAGCTAACACATACAAACCTTTCAACATGTCACTGAATGTGTTTGTTGCTCTGCCCCTTGCCATGCGCCAAGAAGAGTTGAGGAGAAGGAGAGTAGAAAGGATATTCAGGCAAAGGATTAACCTATTTGGGATGTCCAGCCGAGATGTCAGGGCCAGATACTGTTTCCCCAGATGTCATCTTGGAGATGGTTTGTGAGTGTGTCACGGGCCCATGAATGGTTGTAGGCACAAAGGAGAGGAGGACCCAACAAGAGGAGGAGGAGACCGGGAAAGTTTGGTTGTATGGAGGTTTATTATACAGGGATAAACATAACCCAAAAAGAAGTAGCGGCCACCAAGTACTGTCAGGGGCGAGGAGGAAGGAGAAAACAAAACTGTTTTTGTTATCCAGGGTAATTTTGGTGGCTGGAAGGCTTCAGGGATAACTCCACTTGCTTTCAGCTCCGGCAGGGGAACATCCGGGCGTTATGTAAAATAAAAGAAAAAGAGCCACAGGTCAGTGGCATGTACGACAGAGTCGCATTTAGCAAGGGAAGGTGGTGTGCGAGGGTTCACCGCGGACCACCACCACGTGTAATCAACCTAGAGGAAAAAACGGTGCCCACCCTCACAACCTACCCGTTCCCACCCCGTGAAAAAGAAAGCCCCCGCAGACGACGCTGCACCTGCTCCAGCCACACTCCTCCTGGAGAGTAGTGGGGCGACGCGTGGGGTCGTTGGCCTCCTGGCGTCGGAACCTTCTCCTGGACCTCAGGACCGCCGGTTGACTCGGGATACAGCAACTGCTCCTCCGGTCTTCTCTCTCGGTCGTCTTCCTCACTCCGTTCTCCGGCTTGCGCACTTCCTGGTTCTCGCTCCTCCTCTTTCACCTCGACAATGCCTCCTGATAGGAGGAGAGGGTCCAATGTCCTGCTTCCAGACACGTCCTCCCACAGGTCCCAAGCGGTCTTAAAGGGGCCAGCCCATTCCTGTGCACGGAGGAGGGTTAAAACGTCAATATCGCACGTGACTTCTGGGGCCCACTCCCCAGGGATTCTGTGACAGAGTGGTAGGAGGAACTTGACTCTGTGACCTGTCACTCCCATGCCATCCCAGCCTATCTCAAGATCCTTGCTGCTCTCCATTTTTCGCTACGGGGTCATTCCAAAGTGTCACCAGTGACCCTGTAGGCATCTCTCAGGCAAGCCAGTCGCGGAGCTTGCATCAGGTTCTGAGCTGCATCAATACGAGAGCCCACCTCCACATACAAATGCCTCATACACTGGACAGGAGACAAAGGACAGCTAGGAATTTCTATCTCATTTCCCGCTTCCCACATGTGCTGGGTGCCATTGATTGTACCCATGTGGCTCTTCAGCCACCCCACCGCATTGCTCACATCTTCTGCAAAAGACACCGATGGCATTCCATTAATGTGCAGGGTGTCTGTGAAGCCAGCGGTAGATTAATTGATGTGCATGCAGTGTTTCCAGGCAGTACCCATGACAGCTTTGTATTCCGCATGTCACCCCTTGCCCGGCAGGTGGCTGCAGGAGAATTTGGCAACATGTGGCTACTGGGTAACTACCAAGCACAAACCATGTGGGATATATACAAATGTGATGTATGAATGCCATCTCACATAAACAACCATTTTACAATAGGATTCATCATGCCACACACATGGCCTGAACAGACATTGCATGTACCAAAGTATAGATCATGTTCTGTACAGATGTAAGAGGGAAATGTATTCAATTGCCCTATTTTCCCTCCTCAGGTGATGCTTGATATGCATTCTCCCCTCAACTCCTCACACCATACAGACGTGCAGCCACTGTACCTCAGCGTAAGTACAATAGGGCACACATAC
The DNA here is from genome assembly GCA_963921515.1 of Calotriton arnoldi. Lineage (NCBI taxonomy): Eukaryota > Metazoa > Chordata > Amphibia > Caudata > Salamandridae > Calotriton > Calotriton arnoldi. The sequence continues at coordinate 75,173 of CAWUFW010011623.1, forward strand.
GAACTCGATCCATCATAGAGCACACTTTTGGTCTCCTGAAGTCGTGATTCAGATGTCTTGATGGTACAGGGGGGTACTGATGTACTCCCCTGAAGTTGTGTGCAAGATCATATTAGCCTGTTTTATCTTGCAAAACATAGCTTAAAGTCATGGCTTACACATACCTCTTGTACCTCATCTAAGTCTGAATCCAGGCAACCGGGCCATTGCACCGAACAGAGGGCAGGGTATGCAAGTCTGTGTCAAGCTGGTTGGCACTTTTTTCACCTAAGCAACATGTTGTGTTACGGACAAAATGTGATTTGCAGTCTGTTGTCAATGATGAAAGCTGGATATTTCAACTCAGTCCAAAAATTCCATTCTGAGACTACTTTGCAAGCCACACTAAATGTATATAAACCACAGCTGTTGACAGGAGTCAAAAGATTGGCCAATCATTAGGTCAGAAGCATATGTCAGCAATCAGTGTTGTCAATGTCTCTAAGGAATCCATTGCCTCAGAGGATCAAATGTATGTGTATTTGTGAACCCCCCCCCCCCAGGACCTTTTCACAATGTGTGCCTGATTCACAAAGGGACCTAACTATTGCATTGTGGAGTATTTGTTCCCAACTGAATCGACTCCCCCACAAATGAGGGGCCCCCACTGTGAGTGATGATGAGCTTGGTGAATCAGGCCCTATGTGTCAGGGATACACAGCACTTCTTCCCCTGAATTTACCATAACACTCTAGTCAACTCTTGAGTCGTGTGCAAAATATGGACTACATGTACCATAATGCAAAGGAGCAATCTCTTCTGGGATGTGATGTTGTGCCTGGCCACACCCTTTTCCCAGGCCAAACATAACTTAATGGTCTATTGTACCTTTGGTTTGACGTCTCTAATGTTTCTTTTATGTATCATTTTTGGGATCTCTGCTACAGAGCAGCAGGATTGCAGAGGATCTGATCTGTGACAAAGGAAGACTCAGAATGAACAGAAAATGGCTGGCAGCAACTTCCTGTGATGTATTTCTAGCCTTCAACTTCCTGTATGTCATTTCCTGTATGAAAGAATGGGTTCCCGTCCGCTTCCAGAGATTCTGGCCCAAGTTCGTACTCTCTGATCGCAGAGCGTAGGCACCACCAGCGGCGCCTCGGCTCCGCATACGGCGCATACGCTCCGCGATCGGAGAGTACGCATTTGGGCCAGCCATTCTCTGTTCATTCTGAGTCATCCTCTGTCACAGATCAGATCCTCTGCCATCCTGCTGCTCAGTACAACCGAAGTACCTCCAACATGGCTGTGGGATATGAGGTGAAAGCACCAACTTTCACTGAAAGGGAATTGGATATCCTAGCAGAGGGGGTGATTGAAAAAAGTCCCTCAGCTGTATGGGGGGCCTGAGGATCAGTTGAGCAATGCAGCGCATGCCAAACTCTGGTCCACCATTGGGGAGCCCTGCAGTGCAATGGCTGTCTATAGCCGGTGGGGTAGGGGGGTAGGGTATGCCGTAATGTTGGGAGGACCTAAAACGCTGGGCCCGGATCAAGGCCAAGGAAATCTTGGGCCAGTCCTCCCAGCACCATGTGCACTGGCCTGCCTATCGCCTCTGTACAGGAGGGTCCTGAAGGTAGCCTGGCCGACCCTCCATGTTCATCTGGAGGAGCATGAGCAGCAGAGAGCTAGTAAGCACATTAACTGAAATATGTGACTGAAAGTATGATGTGAGCTGTACCATCATGTGTCCCATGCCTCAATGTATCTATTCTGTGCAAATGTAGCAATCATCATAAGGCCAAAGGCTCGCTGTAGCACATAGAATGCACTGAGCAGAGTGGTAGCTTTTGTATGCCACCGGGGGAATAGAGCCACACATGTGCATTTGGATATAAAATTGCACTGCCAGCACCATAACCATTGAACCAAGGGAATTATAACTGATGTGTGCATTGGGTAAGGAATAGTACAGACACTGTCCAGTGTGTGGATGAGAGGCCTATGGCTGTTAGATGCTGTGACTTGCATTGCCTTTGGTGAGATTGGCTTCAGATTAAGACAGATCGTCATGTGCCATGGAGTTAAGACTGACTTTGAGAACCTTGCCCCACTCTTAAGTGATACCAACTTCTCTAAGTGGGTCCACATACACACGTCTTCCCAACAGTGGCTTGTATGTCATTTGCCCAGTCAAGGTAGCTGTAACAACTAGCCACAACTGTTCACCAGGGTATGACACTACCTGAGCAGTCTTCGAAGGCAAAATGTGGCACTAGACTGTCTGCTGTTTAAGCCTGGGTAGAGTTCTCGGAGTTTCACTCCGCAGAATTCCTCGGAGTTACTGAAAAACTCCGCCGAATTCCGCGGAGTTCCGCAAGCTGGTGGAGCATTGCTCAGCCATTCCTAATTGATACCTTTGGTCATAACACAGCATTTAATTACAGAAACGAGCATAACCAAACATGGCAACATTATCCTTCAGCCACTAGGTGGTGCAAAGGAACTGCAAACAGTTTCACGTCCCTGTTAATACTCAACGTGTGTTGTTGTGTTGTGCACTTAAATGGTAAAAAAAATCCAGAGGATAATTAATGCAACTGTTAAATCCATGTCACACAACTTTTTGGGTCAATGCAGCTTAATCAGTGCCTTTTACAGAAAAACTCCTGATAATGAACCTTAGAAGCGCCTGTGTGTTTTCTGTCAAAAGGAGTACACATTATTTCTACAGTTTGTCAGATATACATGCCCGATGCAGAACTTGAACCTAAGCCAAGTTTCACATTTGTTTATCCTTAAATAACCACTGTTCTTTATTGGGTATGGGAAAATATAAAATATTGTGTCCATTAAAGGAATACATTCAGATAACGTAAACAAGGTCATATGGTTAGATACAGTTCATGTGCCTACATATTAGAAATAAATTGGCAGCCAAACTAACATACCATAAAGTGCTTGTAGAACTGGGACTGGGTTAGGGAAATCTTTTTACCACATTCACAGATGCTTCTAAACTTATATGGCTTTTAAGAGCCAAAAAACGATGTCTTGGTATTCTACTTGTCCGCACTTGCCCTGGTAAAAACAGCAGAATCATACATATATGTAAGTTTAGGGGTAAGCAGAATGGAAGGCACGTGGAGTGTGTAGCTGGCTGCCATGTGGCTCCGCGGCATGCGTGACACCTTCTGCCGCACCTGTTTCTTTTTGCCGACAACAATGTGTATTTTGGGACATGTGCCTTCGTTTTTTTCAGTGGCAAGCTCGAGCATAAACGTCACAAGATGGAAAGTGGTGCTGGATAATTATTAGCTGAAAGTGTCACTCATGTTGTGTCCTCCATTATGCCCGCCCATCCCCAACACCTACGTACTACCTCCCTGACAGGTATGCCAGCATGGCTTTTCCACACTACTCAGTTCTCAGCCAAATATTACTGGGCACGCCGCTACTATCTATGTGTCTAGACTTCTCAACCTCCAGTGACGGAGCACACAATCGTGACAGTGTATGCAAGTGGGCAGTGAGGTCCTAGAAGCCATTGTGGCCGCCCATGAATGGTGCAAACAATGACCCAGCTCTGTTTACGATGGAGAACTGGGTCACCTCCAAGCATAGACTTGCTGGCACAGGGCAGACATCAGCCATTAGGGTTCACTGCTGCTGATGGCAATGAGCCCACGTCAGCAGTGAAAAGGTTAAACCCTGCATGTAAAATATTATAAATAAATGTGGATTTGTCCTTTAGGCTAGGAAATGTGGAGCCGAGCCAGAGTTCTAATGACTCAAACCACCCCAGGCCCATAGACAACAAGCAGTTCTGCATCGCCAGGGTGAAAGTGAAACACACAGGCCTGCGCCACAGAGGACTCTGTATCATCCTCAGTGAGCCAATTAAACAGGAGAGAAGTCAATGGGCAGGCAGCAGAAGGTCTTCCACTGATCTGTGGTGATTGACCCTTGACTCAAAAGAAGGAAGCCGTTATGAGGCCAATGAGGGAGAGGCGGGTCTCTTATGTCACTGATTTGACCAGATTCCAGTAAACAACTTCGGATTCTTCGCTGGACTGCTGTGCGGGTGAAAGGACGATAGGTGAGTTAGGCCGTTCAATGCTGTGTCGGGCCTATGTAGTTAGCAAAATACTGCTCACAGTAGAGATCAGGCATAGAAGGTGTTTTTAGATTAGAAACAAGGAATCTCAGCCTGCCGGTAAACTCTGCTCCACCGGTGGATGGCGGAGTTTGCTAAACTTCGCTTTCTGAATGGAGTGCGGAGTGCCAAAAACTCCAGGAACTCTGCAGGCGGAGCGGAGTTTACCGCCCACACTTACTGCTGTTGTGAGGGAATATCAAATTGTTAGACTCCCCACTTAGCAAAGCTAATATCCCAGCACCTATTTGGATATGTGCACCCAAATCTGCATTTGTGTTGTCACAAACAGTGCTACACAGCAGATGACATGTGTTAGAAAGTGTAACAGTGCAGAGACTCCATATCACAGGACCATTCCAATACCATCCAGACTGTCTCCGATCTCCTTTTGTAGACTGGCATTGGAAGATGCCTATGGAGCAATGACAGGAAACACAGACTACAAAAATGCAGAAGGTGAGGGATGGTCAGTACAGAAGTGTAAGCCATCAAATTTCAATTAAGATGTCTATGTGCAAGTCAAATCAGGACATCGCAGTGAACATCCACGTACTTTAGGCCCAAAGTCACTTATATTTGTATAGTGTGATCAGAGGTTAACAAAGTCAGCCCTTCCTTCATGTATTTATGTGTGCCGTTCTGATGTGTACAACCACTACATTATGATTTGTCTTCCATTTCAGTGGGCTCAGCTGGCCAAGAGGACCAGGACCAGGACCCAGGTCAGAGCAGGACACCATTGGGACACCGGTGGCCACAAGCTCTCTCCACAATGGAAGAGGAAGAGGAGGAGGGACCTTCTACATCAGAAGGCAGGGGAATAGCACCCACCCTGACTGAGACAGACCACACCACATGTACTACGTATCGGGTGGAGGCTGAGGAGATTGTAGGTGGGTGAAGAACTGAACACCTCTGGCCGGGGGGTAGGAGATCTACTCTCCCCCTGACTATTCACAACTTTCTTTTGGCGAGGTGTCCCCGGGGCAGTCCACAACATACCTTGGGCCTGCCATCAGCCCCTCCCTGACTCTAGAGGCCCCATTCCATTGGGATCTCCAGCTGCATCCCTTGCCAATAGTCCCCCTCCAAGTGGCTGTCAGGAAGACCCCAACATTGGCTCCGACCCCGAGACACCACACCCCTCATCCACCGAAACCCCTCCCCTTGTTGTAACTCCTGTGGCTGCACCCCAGGAAGTGATGGGGACATGTGAGGGTCAGCCAGACATGTCCTCTCGCATCGTTCTGCAGATCTGCACTGAGGTGTGTCTGATGCGAGAGGAACGTGCAAGATCTATGGCCACCCTCACTGCTAGGGTCACTTACTTGGGTGCAGCCATGTTGTCTGTCCTAGCCCAACGTCCCTCCCACACCACCCTCAATGATTCCCCTGTACTTTGCCCCACACTGTTTCCCCCGTACTCCTCGTGTATCCCAACCCCATGTGGTGCCTGGTCCTGCACCTGCCAGCCAGGAGCCTGCTACGGATTCAGAGGATTTGAACATTATGGAGATAGAGGATGACCAGAAGGACTGTTGACTTGGACTTTGACTTTGTTTTGGACATTTTGTTCCTTTGCCCCTTGTATGTAGACTGGTTCCCCTGATGCTTCCTGACGTGTTTTATGTATGTTGCCCTCCCCTCGCCAAGTCACCTACAGGCACATGCATCAAGCTAAATTTGGCTTACAAAAATAGTGAATCGCAAAAAAAGGCTGTTTGCGAGCGCAATTTAGCCCTTTCCAATGCATGAACCCAAAAACCGAAAAATAGACAAATTCGCAAAAATAAGAAATCGCCCAAAATGCGAAAGCCAATTTAGCGAATCCTTATCTGCGAGTACCTTAACAGCGATAGCAAATAGCGATTTTCTAACAAAGAATCGCAAAGCAATGCATGTAAATTCGCAAATTGCGAATCGCACGAAAATCGCAATTTAGCAAGTGCAGATTAAGGGGAATCACAATCAGGTGGTAAACAGAAGTAAAAAAAATCACACAGGTGCAACCCCTCAGAAACCTATTTAAACTGACCCAGGAGGCCTGTGGACCTTCTCACAATGGCAGCGCTCTACGTGATGGCGAGGAGGATGAGGATCCATGCAGCAGCCCAGCGCAGCAGGAGAATACAGGAGCGGATTTTCAGAGTGCGCATCACATTGTTGGGACAAACAGAAGATGAAGTCTATGACAAGTATAGGCTGAACGGTGCAATGATTCTTGTCCTAATAGCAGAAATGGAACCCCTAATGCGGTGCCAGACCCGTAGAACCCATGCCATCCGCACTCATGTCCAGGCCCTATGTTGCCTGCACCTACTTGCATCAGGCAGTTTCCAGGGGGTAGTAGCTGTAGCTGGAGGGGTATCACAAAGCTCCCTTTCACGTTTCTTCAAGTCCTTCCTGGACGCCATGATGACAAGGATCCACACCCACATCACCTTCCCCACAACACAACAGGAATTGAACAAGACCAAACTGGACTACTACCAGGTAGCACAGTTCCCTCATGTGATCGGTAGCATAGATTGTACGCATGTTGCCATATGTCCCCCAGCAGACAATGAATACATTTTCAGGAACAGGAAATCCTATCACTCCATCAATGTACAAGTAGTGTGCAATGCAAACTATATCATAACAGACATTGTGGCGCAATACCCTGGAAGCACACATGACTCCTATATATTTCGACACAGTGGCATTCACACCCGTCTGCTCAGGGGTGAATTTGGCGAAGGACATCTGCTTGGTAAACACATATACTTATTCCCCAGACAAAATTGCTAAATGGCAATGCATAACTGTTGCTAACCCTTTGCTTACTACCCTGTAGGTGACAGCGCATATGCTGTGCGGAACTACATATTGACTCCATACCTCAACCCAGCCACCCCACATGAGCAGAGGTACAATGCAGCACACATCAGCACACAGAATGTAATCGAACGCACATTTGGACTGCTGAAAAGTCGCTTTCGCATCCTCCACAAAACTGGCGGAGCAATGCAGTACCGGCCAGAGACCTGCTGCAGGATTGTGGGTGCATGTGCCATGTTGCACAATATTGCAACCAGGAGAGGCATACCCATCGAGGTGTCCGACAGTGAGTCTGAGGGGGCCAACCAGCCACCGGCACAACTACGACAAGCGCATGGGGCAAGCTCAGCAGAAGGGCAAAGGAGACGTGCAGACATCACACAACATTATTTCTGAGGTATGTAATGATGAGACACTACACTTCATGTTTGAACAGAAAAGTATTTACTAGCATGAGACCATGTAGTAGTGTTTAGCCACACATAGAAGGTGCTTAGTAGCACAGTGTTTGCATGCATAAAAGAGCAAATTAAATTATTTCAGGACCTGGAACTCAGTCACTATTATGGTTTTGTTCATGGCTACTTCACCATGGGCAAATAAAGATGGACAGTCTAGCGATTCCTGCCACGCACCCCCAAACGCCTTTCGCCTGCATCTGCGACATCCCTCATGGGTGCACCGGAAGGTGTTGTGCTGCGGGTACTGTGACTCCTGCCAGTGGGGACTGGCACTGACAGGCTGCTAAGGCTGGATGCCTCCTCACTCCCCTCTTCCCCTGTAACATTGCTGCCCCCAACAGTAGCAGCCTGGATCTGTTCCACGGCAGTGGTTACTTGGCCAAGGGCCCTGGCCACATCCCCACAACAATGGCCCATGTCAATTTGCATGGCGACGGACCGGCGTGACAGCAGTGCAGTGGTGTTGCAAAGGTTATTGTTTGATCTGGTATAGCCAGCCATGCGCATCATGAACTGCCGATGCCTACTCCTCTGTGTGTCGTGGCCCTCCTGCATCACCCGGGTCAGCTCCTGCATGGTTGCGTTGGTCTGCCTGTTTCCTTCCACCACCGCTGTAGTTAGTTCTCACACACAATCAGTCATGACTGTGATGTTCCTAGCCAATTTTGTGATTTGCAGCTGTATTGACCCCATATGTCTCGCTTGCAGGCGCTGCACCCTCAACATCTGGGACTCCACGCCACCCCACACATTTGGAGTTTGGTCATCCTGTGCTGCAATGCGGGCCCTTGACCTGCACCTCTGTCTTTGTCGGACCTGTGCCTGGGGTGTAGTTGTGGGGCTCACACGAGGCTGGCTAGTCTCAGGAGCGGGTTCAGGATCCAGCTCAGATTCCATGGGCTGCAGTGATGCAACTGGGGCCCTGCATTTTGTGGGTGCGGGGGCTATGCTTGGTGGGGCCACAGGTGTCTCCACGTCAGCCTCTGCAGTAGTCTCCGTGATGTCTACACATTCACTGTCCTCAGTGTCTCCTTCTGCTGCATCTGTGATGTGAAACAGTGCAATGTTAATTTGTGGTAAGGCTAATGTTGTGTGACATTAAGCATACTTGGCTCTCATTAAATCACTGACTGTAATCACTGACTGCCATGCAGTGTTGACGTGTTTTACTTGCCATTGTTGTGTTTGACTACCCACTTGCCTGACCTGCCTACAACTCCCATGATGCATTTGGGTTTTGAGGGAAAAGGTGGACTGGAGTTTGTATCTGTACACTGGGGTTGGACTGAGGGGATGTGCACAATTGATTAGTACTTTGATATGTATAGTTGCATGCATCTTACCTTGTGATGTACTGGCCGCTCCGGATGTATCCATCTGGGTCACTCCCACCACTGCTTCTGGCTGGATTGTGGACTCAACCAGGTCCTCCAGGGCTGTATTGCCAGGAACTGTTGATGGGTCCCCACCAGTACTCTTGGCCTCCTTCAGCCTGTCTGCAATTCGCTCCTTGGCACGGCTGCGCAGGTCGTACCATCGCTTCTTGAGGTCATCTATACTGCGGTGTGTGACCCCCATTGCATTTAACTTGCTCTTGATCCGGAGCCATATTTTTCTTTTTTCAGCCTCTGGCACTTTGAGTGAGAGTTTGCCAAAGAGCTTGTCATGGCTCTTGGCCACCTCCTCTATGAGGTTTTCAAGTTCCCTCTCACTAAATTTCAACGTGCGCTTCCTGGGCACTGCACTCTCCCCTGATGTAGGTGGATCCATTTTTGTGCACTGGAAGTGTCTGCAAGCCAAGTTGGATGCTAGTTCTGCACTGCTCCAGCACTGAGCTTCCTCCCCTCACTTTCTCTGGGCACCGAATGAAGCATGGGCTTGGTGACTTCCTGGTTGTGATGTCATCAGCATGCTTCCAATGCGACGCGCTAATTGCGATTTCGCTAATAGCGAATCCACTAATAGCGATTTCCCTAATAGCGAAATCGCAAAACAGCTTTATCGGTATTTGCGCGTCTCTATTGTCAGATCGCTATTTGCGATAGCGAATTTTACCGATTCGGTAAATGTTCGCTAGGGGGGTCATGCATTGCAGATAGTGATTCCTAAATAGCGATTCCTTATTAATCGCTATTTGGGAATCGCTAATTCTGATTTTGATGCATGTGCCCCTTAGTCCTTTCTGTTTAAAGAACGTTATCTGCTTTCCTTTCTCCCTTCCAAATGGACTGAATATCTCATTCTTGTCAAAAGAAATTATTTACATAAACTTATTTTTTGGATCAAACTTTCTCGATCTTGTTAACTTTATTCTAAATGTTGTGTTCAAAGTATGGACATATACCTAGGGAGTAGTTATTTGCTCTGCACATGATAGCTTGTTGCACTGATGGGGTTACACTTTTGCATGTGTCACTCACACACATTCATCCTCACGTCGCTAGGCCAACACAAGGGTAAACAATTGGACATCAGTACATAATACGCAACTTAGGGGCATATTCACGAGGAGCTATCGCCGAATTAACGGCACTTTATCACAGCCAAAGTCGTGATAAATTTACCTCCCCATTCACAAGCCGGTGTTAACAGCCCACAGCACCAGTTTACCCGCGATAGCAGCCACAAAAAACATTGCCACAGAGGACCCCCGCAGATACAGCTAAGTAGATGCAGAGTAGGCGTTCCTGTGCCAAAAGCCGAGACAACATCACACCTCAACATTCACAACGACCAGCCACATCAGCGATAAGAACACAAAACAGACGATAAGGCGCGTTAGCACCAGGAAGTTTACACCTGCTCTGACCTGGTGTAAAGTCGGACGGCAGCCAGCACCACAAAAGGGAGCACAGCCCAGAGCCACACATGAAGGACAACAGATGCCCACGAGCAACTGAACATGCAGCACGGACACCCAAGAGGGCCACAACACCCACCGACACCACACCCAGGCCCGCAACCCCCCCCCCAGGACCACCCCCAACCCCGGACTAAGAAATTGCACACCAACACCACGAATCCCAAAGCAAACATTTTTCCTGATGTCGCACAAGTAGGAAACTAAAAATACATGCGTGGCCAGAAAATGGAGAATCAGTCATACAGCAATGCAATAACCAACACAAAACACCATACAAACAAAAGCAGAAATAACCCTTAGGATGAGTCCTAGCGGCTCCTCACTGGACAATCCGAAGCACACAGCCTGGAAGACCAAATCCAAGAGAAGAAGGTGTGCAATGAGCCCAACAAAGGAAAGGGAGGGAGAGAGCGAGGGAGGGAGACAGAGTGAGATAGCACAAGCAGCGCAAGGCCGCCCGGGCACCTGGCTCCACATGCCAACATGTGTGGGTGCATCGCCATTCGTACACCATGACCCCAAGGCCATGTCCCAATCTCAGCGCCAAAGCCACATCACATTCCGAAAATGCAAGTAGTAGTCAGACAAACATCAGGGATGAAAGCACCATTGTCCCAATGCAGAAGCCGGGAGGACACCTGCACCTCTGACCTTGGTCCAGAACGCGCCTGGAACACCCTGATAGAGATGCAATGGCAGACGGGGACGACTCCCACACCACGCATTCCGCTAATGAACCATCCGACTTATCCACAGCCCACACACAGAAGCCCCTGCCTGTGGTACCCCCGCATGGGATGCCCTTGACACTCACAGAAACAGAAACCCATTACCCACAACATTGCACACACATGTGAATCATTGCTCAGAGCTGTGGCATATCCTCCATACAACTGCCGCAGTTCAGAAGAGTGCCGGTTCACAAGACGCACCAACGCAATGGCAGGCCATACTGGGCACATGCACAACCCCCGTCACGTGGAACAGTACCGTGCACGTATGCTGCATTTACTGGGCGCACTGCCACTGGCAGTGCTGCGGATCAGTTACAGGCTCAGCTTCCGCATTGCCCACGTCAACTGCGTCCAGCCCTGGTTCCACTGCCGAACATGCACATTCGAGTGTCCTATGGATGTCTGCCTATCCAACACAACTGTTGATGAATTGGACTATGACTTGTGTCTGCGCCCCCTGTTGGATCACGAACAGGAGTGTAACCAAGACAGCCGTGCATGGGATGCCTTGACACACTGCGTATGTATTGGCAGTTGTGCATGGGAGATTGCACAATTTCTCGTGTGCAGTGACCACATCGAGGTGCTCCCTTATTGGGCTGTGTTGCGGATCGGTGAGACGGCGTGGGCTGAGCACACCCGCCGGACCACCTAATGGATTGGCTCACCAGGGTGTTCCTTGAATACGAAAACGACGTACTATTGGAACACATTGCACATGAAGCTGCAAGGGCATTCATGGACGAGTAACTACGTTCCTGCAGCCACATCCGATTGCCACCCACAGCACATGGGCCAACAACTTGTTGCATCATTGGGATTGCTCACATATCCCACCACAACAGAGGACACGTCTGCCTTCGGTCGGGCTCTGGATGCATGTGCGTGTAATAACGCGTGTGTACACACACCTGTGCAAGGTGACGCTGGTCCATGGTCGGAGCAACACAGCATCGTTTGGCAACATTGCCAATTCGGACACACTGCTGGGGGAGAGCACACACATGGCAATGTAGCACGACATGTGAACCTGTCGGACCCTCACACCCGATCACTGTCAGCAGAGCAGACAATCGGCGCACTCCGGAGGCAGAGCACCATGCAGATTCCACGTGCAGTGAGTCGTGCGCCCTCACACGGGGCAATGGGCAGACGCCAAACAACACATGACTCATCCAGCAAGGCAAGGTGGGCTGTGAGCATTGCCATCTATGATGAATGTTGTCCATTTCAGCCGCCACATTTCCTGAACCTCGACATGTACTCATGCTGCGTGTAAGTGTCTTAAGCATGTCCCTGCCTGTTGTGGCCGTTGCCTCGTCCGTACTGACACGCACATGCCAATAAAGTCTATGCCACTCCACTGGTGTCTAACTGTGAGGTGTGTTGTTTAGATTGTCCACTTGTGTGCCACAATGAGCATCGTCCCAACACAGGGAGGAACTGACTGACACATGTGCAATGGGGGTGTGTCCCTTTGGCAAGCTCCACCCCTGTGAGCCAGACATTGTTTTCGGATAGGTGCTGGACAACATTTGCACTTACATGACTTCAGCTATGTGTGTATGGTGTCCAACCTCTGACCATGTGGAGCAATGTCATACATCACAACAGAATGTGTCCACAGAGATGTGTGTAAGTAGGTATGCGACGTGAAGTTTTGTTGTCACACGTGGTGTAGGACACCACTCTTGACCTGCCACCGTTTTGGTCACTCCTACACACAGCCCTATTCAACACATGGACGTGTGCCTACGTTGGGGGGTTGTGAGATTGTTGCTGATGTGCAATGGGGACACAGCTAGTACTCACCTTCACAGTCATCCAATTGGACATGTGTCTCAGGGATAGACATGAGCATAGATGTCAGTTACCAGGGTGTACCTTCATGTGCAATCATTGTCCATGCATCCAGCCATACTTCCATATGTGAGTGAACATAGTGATGACACATTGTGTCATTTAGAATGTTTTATTCACATTCAGGTGATTGACGGAGCTGGAGCTGTACATGGCTATCCAAGCCCACATCACATGGAAGCCCAGTGGTGGGCTAACCAGAGTCCTTTGGGGATTGCACAGTGATTAGGAAGAGGGAGAGTGCAGTCCGCAGCAGGAGTGCTGTGTAATTGGCCAGCGGTGAAGAAATGGCAGTCCGTGTCGGGGTCCGGGTGAATGTCGCAGGGTATTCCGGAGGTCAGTAGGAGGTATTTCCCAAGGCATGATGCATAGGTCATAACCAGGCAGGGACAGGCCATATGGCGGTGATGGATGCTACTGCCTCCTTCCTCACACAGTAGTTCCCATCCCCTTCTCACTCCCCTGATACGGGTTCTGTGTCCGGTGTGTCCGGTGTGTGTGGCGGGGTGTGCCCCTGACACATCAGACTGCGTAGGTGATGGGGCAGCATTACAGTGTGCCACGGACACATCAGGGGTCGGAGCTGTGTGTGTCGATGATCCCGCTGCAGTCATTTGGGAACGGCTCAGTGACAGCAGTGGCAAGATGAAGTACTGCAGGGCATTGAAGTTCCCAGCCACTACTGGCTGGTGTCCAGCCGTGGCAGACATACTTCCAGCCTGCATCTGCTCCATGGTCTCCATTGACTTCCCCACCTGTGCCAACTCTGTGCTGTCATGGCTGGTGCCTGTCTGACCAGACAGTTCTTGTATTAGATTCATGGCACCAGCGAGGTCAGCCAAGGTCTGTGGCGGAGCATGGTGCGTACAGGGGGTGTCCGATAGGGACTGTACGTGGTCCCTGATGGGACTCAGACACCCACGTATGGCATCGAGTTTGGCTGCCACGAGCTCGAAACCCACCCGCAGCTGATGAGCCTACTCCACCTGGCAACCCAACACACGCCGTTGGAATTCCATGTCTTGGTCGGGGGGGTCCTGGGAGACAGCTGTGGTGGTGTGTGTTTCCTGCTGTGTGGTCTGTGCAGGTGGTGGGGTCACCTCGAGGCAGCTGTCCTGGCCTGCTCCTGGGGGTGGGGTGCAGAGGCTGTCCATTATCCGTTGGAGGGTGTCTTGACATATGTGCAGGTTGTCCTCTTCATCATCAATGATGGGAAGTGTGGTGTGCTCTGCAGGAGGTGTTGTATGTCCCTCTGCAATGTGAAGGGGAGATGCAGGTTAACAGAGTTTCACATGTATGGTGATGATTTGCAGATGTTTACATTCAGACTGCATGCCAATGTACATTGTGACTGTTTTGGGGGAGCTGGCTATTTGATGGCAGTCAGTGTGTTTTTCGACTACATGAAGGATGTGTGGTAGTACCCGTTCATTATCATCACACAGTGTCAGGCAATGCCAGATGTGAGTGGACAGTTACTACGCACGAGCGGAGCCTGTTGTGAGCTCTGACCTGTGGTGCTGGTGTTGCACTTTGTACCACATTGCCATCATTGCTGATGTTCTGTGATTGCTATGTGTGTGTGCTGCATTGTGGGGGAGTTGCCCCTGCAGCTCTGATTTTGTGTGGCCTTCCCCCTTTGAGGCGGGGTGCCTTTGAATTGTGTGCTTTTCGAGGCCTGATTTGCTTTTGACTTCGGTCATATGTGCTCTCGGACTGTTTTTATGGCCTGGTGCATTGTTCGTCTGTGCGTGTATTGTACAGCATGGGTTGTGGGTGCACGTGGACATGTTGGAGTGTGACCTGCTCCTTTACGGATGTGATCCGCACTGGGCTACCTCCATGTCGATTCGTGGGCCATGTCATTTTATTTTGGCTGCTGCCATGCTATCGGACATGCAGTGTTACTTGCATAGTCAGTGTGGGTCACAGAACTGCTGCTTTGCTGGATTCAGCACATGTGCACGGGTAGGTTGTGGTGTTGGTGATGGGGGGTGCCCCTCTGTGCACATTGTGGATGGGGGCCTACTTGGCGTTTCTATGTGTGCTGCAGTGTGCCAAGGCAATCAGGGACATGTTCCACTGTCATTGTGGGTGTGCTGTGTGCTACACGTAATTCTGCATGTGTGCCATTGTGCCCATCTCCCCTGTCCCCCCCGTCCCTAGTGGTTACTCACCCTGTTGCTGTTGGGTCAGGTCGTATCATGCTGTGTCCAGGCCCCCCAATCCTGCCACCGTCTCCTCACTGCTGACTGTGGCCACCATTTGCTCAAGCTCATCCAGCTCCTCCTGTGTCGCAGGACTTCCACCTCCAGTCGCCGTTGCTGCCTCCCTGTTGGCGGCGAGCTTATGTTTGGTCTGCCTTTTCAGTTCATGCCAGCGCCTCTTGACCTCCTCGACACTCCGACTGCATTAACGTTGGTGCAATGGCCTGCCATATTTCGGTTTGGGTTGCCAGTGCCGCAGTGGAGGTGGCGAACAGTTGTTGATGGTGTTCGGTCACCTCCGTGACGATGATCCGGTCTTCCTGCGGACTGAACCCGGTCTTCCTCTTGTCCTTGCACTTCCCCGAATGCGGGGTTCCTGGCTGGTCCTCCGTGGGGCTTGTGGTGTTCGGCTTGTCCTCTGCACTCGGTCCGGGTGCATCCATGTTGCTACGCAGTTTGAATTGTTTTTGGGCTTTTTTTTTTCTTTCTTTTATGGTGCTTTTTCCCGCCGGACACATGGGATTTGCAGGCCTGTGGCTGGTGTTCGCTGATTTCTGTACCGCGATTGGCCTCATTGCATGATTTCTCGTGTTTCGCATTTTTTTGGCGTGGCGTTGATTTTTATGGTAACATTTGACGCGTTATCTGGTGACTATCGCATGCTACCGCCTTGTTGTGAATTCCACGTTGACACTGGGTTATTTTCCCGAGATAGGCTGCGATGTTGAAAGTTGCGTTACGCTACTCTTGCGGTAGTTATCACACGTTCTTGTGAATATACCCCTTAGTCTTGAGTTGTGGGTACATTCACTTTTTATTTACATATGTTCAGGATGATATTTCTTCCTGTGATCAGGAGAGATCGTGCTTGCAACTTTGCAAAGTTGGTGGTGAGAATCGCTGTGAGTAAGTGTGCTTGTGTTGTGTCTGAAGTGCTATTTGGTGTAGTGCATCTGCCTGTACAGAGGGAAGTTTCTGGACAGGGGCTGATGGTGTCTGTACAGTTGGTGGGCATGCCTGGACAGGGGTGGTGGTGGATGTGAAGGTGGTGGAGTACCTGGACAGGGGGTGGTGGTGGATGTGCAGGTGGGGGGGTACCTGGACAGGGGGTGGTGGTGGATGTATACTCTTGCTGCAAGCCTGTGCAGTTTGTGGTACAGGTGTATGGGTGTGATGTGCTGCAGGTAGATGTGATGGCTCCGCTCCCTGCATTGACCTTGAAGGGAGACTTTGGATAAGTTTCATCAATCCCTCCATCATCTTCATAGCCAAGGCATGGTGTCTTGCACTCTCTTACCTATGGATGGATATAATGTCATTGATCTTCTTGGACATGTCTTGCCCAGATCTATCCATCCTGTCCAACACCTGGGTCAGTCTGTCCACCACCTGAGGGATTTGTTGCATGTCCTGCAGTGCCTTGGACATCTCTTACAGGGTAGCCCCTATGGCACGAATGTCCTGCCTCAAATCAGCCTGCTGTTGGAAGAAGTCCTCCTCCCACTGGCCACCATGGCCATCTGCTAGCCCCCTCTGCATGGGGCAAACATGGCTAAGACCTCCAGGTCCACCAGCAGGTGGGAGGGTGGCAGGTCTGTGGACAGGAGCTTGGTGCCCAGGGGATACCTGCACCACACCAGGAGTGGTACCTCCCTCAGGTGGTGGAGAAAGTGTCTGGGATGCAATGTATAGGGAGGAGTGTGTAGGGGAACCACCACATCTGTCCTGGATGTGAGGGCTGTGAGGGAGTGAGCTCTGTGTTGTGGTGTGTGAGAGCTGTGGCTTGTTAGCGCTATGCTGAGGACCGGCAATCATGGGTTTTTGATGTTGAGGCACTTTGCTGGGTGGAGGGGGGTGGCCTTGCACATCTTGGCCAGTGTGACAAATGTTCTGGTCAGGGCATCTGACTCATCATCCTCTGTGAGAAGGGCCAGATAGTCTCCATCATCCTCCACTTCAGCAGCCTCTTCTGATACGCCCTCCTCCTCTTGCGCAGTACTTGCAGCTGGAATTACTGCTTGCAAGAGTAGTGGATTCTCCCTTTCGATTGCCCGTTGCCCACCACTGGTGGAAAGTCCATTCTCCTCATCGTCCTCATCACCTGGAAGAAAGAGGGGGCAACAGGATAAGTAATTGACCCAGTATATGATGTGGGGTAACACAAGGGTTGGTTCTACTGTATTTTGCATCAACCAATGATGTACAAGTGACCTGGTCTGGTTACACCTACACTTGACAGCTCACACCATAGCACTGAGGTGTGGAATGGAGATGTACAATGCGCAAGCAAACTCACCAGCTCCAGCCACAGCTCTGTGTTGCTTTGCGATCCCCTCTGATGTCAACTGCTGAACCTGGCTCCTCATAGGTGTAGCTGAAGAAGTGATCCACGATCTAGCACCTTGAGAGGGAAGTGACATCATACTTAATGATCTGCATGACTAAAATGCTAACAGACACACGTGACACACACATAACTGAAATAGTATGTAATTAACTTTGTACACACCAACAACAGATGCTAAGCATGAGGGGATTTGGATATTTGGAAGGATTTTGGAATTCATAATAGGAAACACTTTATGGCACGCTTACCTGATGGACAGATGCAAATGGGTTTCACTGCTGCAGCCAGGATGTCTTGCACACCTGGCTGATGTTGTCTGTAGCACTGATGGTATCCTGCCAGCAGCTGTAATGAGACATATATGGCCATGATAGCAATTAGTTAACATGTATATGTCATTGTCATCAACCAATGATATGCTATTTCTGGCCAGTGTGCTGCAAGTCTTCCTCCTGAACTTTACATGTGGGCCCCTGGTCACCTGCAGCAGTTGCCAGCTGTTACCTCTACATAGCACTGACATCAACGAAATATCACATTAACAGACAAACGTGCATGAGATGGTAACTGATATTTGAAGGGAGGGGATAATTCTGGTGAACGCCTCTGCCTACCTTTGGTTGCACCTTCATTGTTAGGCCCATAATGCCTCATGAGTATGATGTTGTCTGTTGACAAATCTAAAGGAGTGTACATCATCATGCAGACCAGTTTCACATTGGCACATCAGATCATATCATTGCATTGGAGAGTTAATATGTGATATGTCCAATTGTCAGGTACATATTGTGGCACATTTGTGCTTCTCTCCCCATTAAGTCACAACGTCATTTATGACTGGGAGATCACACCTTTGTTATGTTCAATCTTTGTGTGTCTTTGGTTCCCATTATACATGTACGACATCATGGTAGAACTTAGCTGTCAATGGATGATGTTTTGTGCAGCACACATCCTAACCTCATTTATTATCTTGTCACTTATATATGTGGGAATATGGTAGGAGAGGAGGCAAGCTGAAATACATATTGTGGTGAAGTGTAGAAGCTTGGATGTTTGCCGCCTACACTGGATTTCCTTTGTGCAGTTCAGCCACCTGATAGATATGTTTGACTTCCTCTACATCCACCTTAGCAGCCCATACACCCCTCTTAAAACAACACAACATAACTGGCATCAGTGCAACCCTCATCCACACCAATTTCTATACAGGTTGATCCCTGGGATTTTCAATGAGAGTTTTCAGGTCATTGACTTACAATCCAGTTGTGGCTACTCCACTTCATATGACTCAATATAGTCTTTTATTTACATACTGCACTCACTTGCCATACATTTAGTGTCATCCTTTCACTAGCCACCATGGTGTGATATGGTATGCATTAAAATGCCATATGTGGGCATATTATGATTAGGGACACCAGTGATGATGAACACATACAACATACTGCGGACATGAAATCCACATTTAATGAGCATGAGCATTCACGTACATGAATCTTGGGTTTACTTACCAGGGTCCCGCCTCTGCCCAGTGTGTGGTTCCTGACCAGATGTCACATCCAACCTTGTAGCAGATGTCACTGTGGGGCCTGGAATCATTGGACCTACAAAGAAATATGTGTCTGCAAGTTAACATTCCAGTTGCCACATGTGATGCACTCAATGTCAGAGTTCAGTTCACAGTTCTGGCACTGTTGATAGAATGCATGTAATGGGCCCGATTCACAAAGGTAAACTGAGACGAATATCTAACTTTGCGTCTTTCGATATTCACAAAGGGCATTTACTTTCGTAAATGTGCTTTATGAATAACAAAACTCATAAAGGTAGACTTTCATCTCAGTTTACCTTTCTGATTTGGGCCAAGATGTCCATTTGTTGTCTACTGACAATGTAGGCTTTTGGACCCACTCCTGACCAGATTTACTTACTAGTTTGTGAGGGTGGTATGGCTTTCTGTGGATGATGTTGTTTCCTCCCAGCAGATGCAGGGACCTCTGCTACAGTGAATGACTGGACCATGGCTGAATGTGTCAATGGAGTAAAACAAAGAAGAATCAGCAAAGCAAAAATGTACATGTGCAACTTGGAATTTTTCCTCAATGCATATACATGCTAACAGTAATTCTAAGTGCAGCCGCGGCCAGTGCAGGTAGGAGTAGTGGGGCGTTGGGGGCATGGAGAGGCAGAGGGGAAATTATCTAGATGACGGAATGGGGGAAATCAATTTAAAATTAAAAAGAGAAAAGAAAATCTCTCACCTTGTGCTCGGCGATGCGGCAAGCTCAAGGTAAGTGGTTTGATTGTTATTTTTATATTATTTTCCCTATTACGTTGTCTGTCGGATTTCCCCCACACCCACACCCCCCACTCTTACCTGCCGCGGCTGGATAAGTGTAAGGGGCTCTTTGTCTATTGCTATTTAGCAGTGTTAGGTATGTAAGCCAGCAGTGCTGGGCCCATGTTTTTGATATTGGGAATGGGATTTGCCATTCCCATCTCTAAGGATTCTGGGACTTGTGATGCAACTTACAGAAAGAGACACATGAGGCGCTGACTCACTATGCTTTTTAGACATACTTGGGACAACTTCCTTAGTCACAATTGTGGTGCAATGCTGACAGAAATTTCATAACCATGTTCTGGTCATCACATTTACCTGGTACCACATTGCGGACATCACTCACAGGCAGCCCATGGAGCATGTGAAGATGTATGGTGTTGAGGATATCCTCCTCTAGTGGGGTGAGACAGAGGCGAGGTCCGGACTGTACATCAGAATTCTGGCCAGCTCAACCCTGGTGTACTTCTCCTTTGCCCGCCTCTTCTCATCCTTCCACTTC
This sequence comes from Calotriton arnoldi, assembly GCA_963921515.1. Lineage (NCBI taxonomy): Eukaryota > Metazoa > Chordata > Amphibia > Caudata > Salamandridae > Calotriton > Calotriton arnoldi. The sequence continues at coordinate 95,449 of CAWUFW010011623.1, forward strand.
TTCTTGATGTCAGTGACAGTGCGGACATCCACCCCCAATACTGTGACTGCAGTGGCTAAATGCTGCCATAGGGATGCCTTCTGTGTGCCACTGGTGCTGTAAGGGGGGAACCCTTGGAGCCGTTTGTAGTGCGTCACAATGAACTCCAAGATCATGGTGGTCTCCTCCTCTGTAAAACATGTCTTCCTCCTCTGTTGAAGCATTTTCCTGAAGTGATACACAGAGCAGTCAAGCAGGAACTCGATGTGGACAAACCTTGTCCTTGTACGTATGCTGTTTTTATATGGTTTGTAGTGCAGGTCTTGCAGGTGGTGTCCATTGACTTCATCTGCTCCAAAGTGGGGGGATGGCAAGCACTTACACAGGTGTTTAGCATTGAAGTCAATGATCATCCACCCTGATTGCGGAAATACCGGCCCGAGTGCGGACGTAAATTTACGAGTCGTAAATGACTTTTGTGAATAACAAAAGTCGTAAGTGACTTCTGTGAATACCAAAAGTCCTAAAGTTAGACTTTTGGCTCAGATTACCTTTGTGAATCGGCCCCTCAATGTTTCAGGCACGCCTTTGAGAATAAACAACCCACTATTGAATAGGAAACCCTTGTACTGCCCTTCCACTAGGGGATTTTGAGGCATCAGACCCGGAACTGTCAGGAACTAGCTCTTACCTGTTAGAGAACGTGTGACCCCGTGGGGTCCAGAGCAATCCAGAGAAGCTGACTCCCAGCTCCTCTGGCAGTCTGCCTCTTCCACAAACTTAATCAGCACTTGACACCTAGTAAGCCCTAGAGAAGAAAGGGGAATAGGACATGAGAAGAACACCTTCAGTGCAAGTTCATTCGTCATGTTTTTTCTGACCTTAATTTAGGATATCCTTGTTAGTAAGTAAGTCTGCTTTCTATAGTAAGATAATTGTTTTTACTGTGTGGGCCCTAAGCTAAATGTAAGATAAGTTAGTATATCCATGTAAACTGTGACTTCCAGTTCCTTCCTCGCCCACTTCCCTTCAACTGCCCTGTGAGTGCATGGCCTACCTTATTATTGTCTCTTTCCCACTTTCACTTACATGTATTTTCCAATAGTCTGAGTGATTGATTTCTGCTTTTTAAGTGTGGTTTTGGGAAATGAAAAAGGCACTGTTAAATCTTCAACTTTAACAATAATCCTAAATAACCATTGTTAGACCTAGAATTTTTGGGGTGTTTTTCCCTTGACTTTTTTGCTTCTGGCCTCCTGTTTTTGACTGTGTGCTGCATTTCGTTTTTGATGTTTTTAGAACTCTGGGTACAAGTGCTCCCTGTGTAAATTGTGATTGCGATTGGTTATCCATGATTGGCATATTTGATTTACTGGTACTTCCCTAGTAAAGTACACTGTGTGTGCCCAGGAACTCTAAATCAAATGCTACTAGTGAGCCAGCAGCACTGATTGTCCCACCCACATGAGTAGTGTTAGACCTGGGGGTCTCTAGTTGGCTGAGGTAGGTACCTTAGTCTAAATAGGGGCCCTTGCTTCTAAATCAGGGAAAGGACGGACACCTTCTCAGATAGCCCCTGCTTACTCCCTTAGAAGCTTGGCATGAGCAGCCAGGCTTATCTCCAAGGCAAATGTGTAAAGTATTTGCAACCACGCTCTCAGTGACACAGGGAGGACACCACAAATGGACTCCACACGAGTTTCATAAAAAAAAATTATATGTTTATAAAATAATGATATACGATGAGACCACACGGTAAAAATCCAACATATGCGTATTTGTAAAATTTCACCTGGCCGGTCATTAGGCCAGCACACACTGGTAGGTTCTTGCAGTATTAATGAGCAATTCTCGATGATCCAATGCAGTCCTAATGCAATGCTATGCAGTTCGTAATTCAAGAATCAGGCACTTCGTAATGTAAAAATAATGCAATTCGTAATGCAACAATCAGGCAGTTCGTAATGCAAAAATAATGCAATTTGTAATGCAACAATGAGGCAGTTCGTAATGCAAAAATAATGCAATTCGTAATGCAACAACCAGGCAGTTCGTAATGCAAAAATAATGCAATTTGTAATGCAACAATCAGGCAGTTCGTAATGCAAAAATAATGTACTCTGGCACCGATCGCGGTGCTCTGGACGGTCTCTATGCCACTCTTACTGACTCGCTGTCAGCTACTGCCAAAATATGCCCCCAACACTGTTATGATGGAAAACAAAGTGCAGCTCCACACTCCGGCCCCGGTACTGCCACTCCTTGGCAAGTACGGGCCGCGATACAGGCTTGAGCGGGGGCTCGCGCTGCAAAGATGGGAAAGGCTGAGAGCGTTTCTCTCGGAGTCCGCACCCCGCCCCAGGAGGCGACACATGCACTCTCGCTGAGCGTTACCTGGGGGTGCGATCTCACTCCCCTCTCCTCTCCTCGCGGCTTGGGCCTCCGGTGCGACTTCTTTGATCTGAGGCAGTGGAACTCGGAACCCCCGATGGTGATGGTTCGAGGTCTTTCCTTGGCAAAGGCAGGCTCGGGCCGGCGGCGGTGAATTCCCACAGCTCCTCTGGGGATGCCGGTCCGGGCCGATGGCAATGACGATCACAGCAGTTCTTGCCACGCTGTCGATTGAAACAGAGAACAAGACTGCTCCGGGACACACAGTCACGGGGAAATTTCTCACGAAAGTCTCAGGCTGCAACAGGGCACCCGCACACAGCGTCGCTGAGACTCACTTGGACTCCGGGTGCCCACGATCACAGGGCAATCCTCACGAAGGTCTCAGGCTGCATGAAGCACACGCACACAGCGTCACTGAGACTCACTTGGACTCCGGGTGCCCATGATCACAGGGCAATCCTCACGAAGGTCTCAGGCTGCACGAAGCACACGCACACAGCGTCGCTGAGACTCACTTGGACTCCGGGTGCACACGATCACAGGGCAATCCTCACGAAGGTCCCAGGCTGCACGAAGCACATGCACACAGCGTCGCTGAGACTCACTTGGACTCCGGGTGCACACGATCACAGGGCAATCCTCACGAAGGTCTCAGGCTGCACAAAGCACACGCACACAGCGCCGCTGAGACTCACTTGGACTCCGGGTGCACACAATCACGGGGCAGTTCTTATGAAGTTCTCAGGCTGCACGAAGCACACAGCATCGCTGAGACACACTTGGAAACTTTTATGTTCCTGAGTTTCGACAACAGGGAGCCAGCTCTCCTCGGGCCCTTGGAGACACGCTACTTCAGGACACAGCACCCAGCAAAGTCCTCACAAGCAGGGGGACACAGCACACAGCAAAGTCCCTTGTCCTCTCCTTAGTCAAACCAGCAAACTGCAGGCCAGCCCCAGAACACACAGCAAGGGCAGTCCTTCACTTCAGTCTCTTCAGCTGTTATTCTTTGGCAGAGGTTCCTCTTGAGCACCAAGTAGGTTCAATCCTTTTCAATATGGATATCAGTCTAAAGTCCAGTGGTTTCAGCTCTCATAGGTATACCCCTAAATGTCTTTGAAGTATTTGTGTTCAGGAGGCACTGACCCCTGTCCAAACCAGTTCTGGGTGCCTCCCTGCCAGTGACACCTTCTTCCTTTGATAGTGGGGGTCTGGACCTTCAATCACTCAGCAGGAGATGGAGCCTTTGTTTTATGGCAGCAGCCCAGGCCTCTTAACCTCCAAGGGCTACTCCTCCCCCCTACTCTCCAGATGCAGGTCATTCGTGGCTGTCCCACCTACTCCTCCCCTGGGTCAAGTCATTTCCCAGATCCTATCACATTCAAATCCAGACAGTCAATCCACAACCAGGCAGAGACACACAGAATTGTTAGAACAAAAACCAGCCAATTCTAAAAGCGTGGTTTCTAAACACACAATTCAAAAACCACCTTCACAAAAAGATGTGTTATTAAATTGTGAGCTCAGGCACACTAAACTTCACCTCTCCATCTTAAACCTATGGGAAGATAAGCTGGAAACATATTACACAGCCTTCCCCATTCAGCGCCAGGACACCATAGGGTAACCGTGCGCTATATAAGCTTAAATTACATAACATAACATAACATTCTGTCCTATGGGCAAGATGGCCTTGCAACAGGGAAAAACGAAATGGAGAGTATTTCACTGTTAGGACATGGTACACACCTCAGTACATGTCCTAACTTTCACAGACACTGCACCCTGCCCAGCGGGGTACCTTGGGCCTACAATAGGGGTGTCTGATGTGCATGGAAAGGGAAGGTGTAAGGCCTGGCAAGTGGAGTCACTTGTCAGGACAACATATCAGTGAGCAAACTGCGCGCAGGCCCTGCAGTGGCAGGCCTGAGTTCTCTCTTTGGGGGCTACTTATGTGGGAGGCACAATTAGTGCTGCAGGCCCACGAGTAGCATTTGTATTACTAGCCCTGGCACACATAGTGCACTTTAATAGGGACTTTACTAGTAAGACAAACATGCCAATTATGGACAACCAATTACCATTAAACTTTACACAGGGAGCACTTGCACTTTGACACTGATTAGCAGTGGCAAAGTGCCCAAAGCATCTAAGTTGGCAACACCATGTCAGAAAAAAGGTCTAGGTGGAAGGCAAAAAGTTTAGGGAACTTTAGCCAAAAAGGGCCAAGTCCAACAAGTAGCCCTGCAACCATATCTCAGACCTGTCACTTCAGTGTCTGTGTGGGCAGTTTTAAACTGCCATGTCGACCTGGCAAGTGCACCCACTTGCAAGTTCCAAACTTTCCCTTTTTCGACATGTAAGGCACCCCTAAGATGTATGTATGACGTATTCACGCATGCTTTTACAACGCATGCCTATGCAACGCGGGCAATACAATGAACGCGTCATTACCACGCGTTCCATTACAACGCAAGTCGTTACAACGACTTGCCTTAGGGAAGCACTGGAATTTGGAATAGTATATTTTACTATTCCAACTCCAGTCTGTGCTACAGTAGGGAAGGAGTTGGATTTAAAATACAGCAAAGCGTTCCCTAAAGCAAGTCATTGCAACGACTTCCGTTGTAATGTAACGCACGGTAACAAAGCGTTTGCTGTAGTGCCTGTGTTGTAATGGCACTGCATAGTTCTGTCTGCGTTGCAAACGCGGTTCCCCCCTAAGGAAGGCCCACGGTAGCCCCATGGGCAGGGTGCAGTGTATGTGAAAGGTGGGAAATGTACTGGTTTGTTTTTTAAGTCCTGATAGTGAAATACTGCCAATTTCATTCTTCACTATAGGTTATCATTGGAACTGCCTTGTAACCTCTTACAAGAGTAACTTCCAATTGGGAAGAGTTAGAGATTTAGGGGCAGATTTACAAGCCCCTTGCGACACTTTTGCGTCACTTTTAACATGGGAAAAGTGACGCAAAAGTGGCGCAAAGGGCTTGTAAATCTGCCCCTTAGAGTTTGGGGTCCCTGAACTCACAATGTAAAAACACATCTTTTAGTGAAGTTGTTTTGTAAATTGCAGGTTTGAAAATGCCACTTTTAGGAAGTGGGCATTTTCTTGCTTTACCACTCTGTGCCTCTGACTGCCTGTGGAATCCACGTCTGAGTGCAGATGACAGTGGGGCTGTTTGTGCATTCACTTTAGACAGTCACACAGGGGGAGCTGAGGTGTGCCCTGCAAAGCCTGATGGCCATCACCTGGCTGATTGGTCTTCCTGTGCTTAAGTGGTGGAAGGAGTTGTCACTGAAACCTGAATCTGGCTGTGCCTGTCCTCACACAAAGCTGTCACCATCACCCGGCAGTGTGTCTGAAGCCAGGTCAGGGAAAGGCAGGGTCTTGTGTACTACAAAGACTTTCCTTTGAAGTTTGCCTACTGATTGAGACAGCGGACCATTGTACGGAGCAGTGCCCGTTCTTTAAATGTATACTAAGTAATCGGCGATGCCGGCACTTGAATTAGTTTGTCCGTGTGGACCGCTGGAGGATTGTAAGCACCTCTGTGTTGCACATTTTTCGGGACCGCTTTGGAATATCGCAAGCTATTTACTAGCTATTTCTTTGACGTCGAGTACACAATTTTAAATGAACTAGACTACACTTTCAAGTCACCTATGTAGTCTTTTAAGGGTCATTCAACATATGAATTTACCGTCCTAAAGATGGTCTAACAGATGCCTTCCCTACCTAGACCGAAACGTCGACAATCACACCTATTTTCTTTGTGTATTATTCACCTGAGGATTTGTTTTCAGTTTAATCAGTCACAATTTCCTTTTGCACAAATTGTTTGAAATAGGTGTCCACATCAGTGAGAATGAGATGCTTATAACAACGAAAAATTCTTGAATCTCAGTCATTATGTGTTGATGTATATTTATGTAACAGTTCTTTGTACCCTCCTCAAAGTTTTTCATTATAAGTTTATGTTTTAAAAAGCTTACACCAGTGTGAAATAATCTTTGGCGGATTTGTTCAAGTTGAAATAAGTCAATTTAACTTCTGAAATAACTCGATGTAAGTTACTGGATAGAGCTTACAACCATTGTTTGCTTATAAATATCAGATTGAACAAAAGGAAGAAAATCCATTGTAGGCACATTTACCCGCAGATGTACTAATTACCCAAGCCTCCAAGGGTCTATTGGGTTTCCCACTCCTCCTTCTATTATTTACAAGGCAGCGTTAAGCCACGTTAAGTAGCTTAACACTGCCTTGTAAATAAGGTGAAGCCCCTATCGCCACCACAACGTCACTAAAAGTGACATTGTGGTGGCGATAAGGGCTTGTAAATATACCCCCAAGACTGTGTCCAGAGATCATTGCATTGCATCCCCTGACAATAAGGAACCGATGCATCACCTCCCGTGACAGAAAGGAACCAATGCATCACCTCCCCTGTGCTGCAGTAAGAATCTGGTGCATCACTTCCCCTGGAAGTAAGGAACTGACACATCACCTCCCCTGGGAGTAAGGAAGCGACTCATCGCTTGGCTTGTCGGCACCTCAACTCCGTTGTGCCTGTTTTCTTCCTTGATTTTGATACATCCCAGGTACTCTGTGATAAAAGTGACTCATCCATAGGAGCTGCTGCTGCCACTTCTGGGAGGAGTCACGATGTGTTTGGCGCCGGAGCGCCGGATAAATCTTGAAGAGGCGTCCTGCAGCACGGGAGCCTCTAACGCTGCTGCTGCCGCTGCTGGGAGGAGTCATGCTGTGTTTGGTGCCGGCAAAAGACACACAATTGATGGACAGAATGCAGAACAAATCAAAACATTCACACCCAGTCAAGCGATCTGGGTTAAATCCATCATTCTTTTGCTCATCATGCCACCCCAGTTAAGACCTGGCCATATGCTAATCAGTCTTGACCCTGTGCCTCATGGGAACAGTCCAGCCCAAACTGCCAAGCCAGGTTCTCCCTGGACCGGAAACAAGCATCCTAGGACTGGTTTCGGGATTTCACCCCTCATCAGCCAGGATAGCCTGAATCCAGTGGCAACGTGAGCCCGGGACCCACGTCTGGGCATACCCGGCGCACTTAGGGCGAGAAAGCAAAAGACACACAATTGATGGACGGAATGCAGAACAAAGCAAAACATTCACACCCAGTCAAGAGATCTGGGTTAAATCCATCATTCTTTTGCTCACCATGCCACCCCAGTTTAGACTTGGCCATATGCAAATCAGTCTTAACCCTGTGCCTCATGGGAACAGTCCAGCCTGAACTGCCAAGCCAGGTCCTCCCTGGACCGGAAACAAGCATCCTAGGACCGATTTCGGGGTTTCACCCCTTATCAGCCAGGATAGCCTGAATCCAGTGGCACAGTGAGCCCGGGACCCACGTCTGGGCATACCCGGTGCACTTAGGGTGAGAAAGCAAAAGACACACAATTGATGGACGGAATGCAGAACAAATCAAAACATTCATACCCAGTCAAGAGATCTGGGTTAAATCCATCATTCTTTTGCTCACAATGCCACCCCAGTTTAGACCTGGCCATATGCAAATCAGTCTTGACCCTGTGCCTCATGGGAACAGTCCAGCCCGAACTGCCAAGCCAGGTCCTCCCTGGACCAGAAACAATCATTCTAGGACCGGTTTCGTACTTTCACCCTTCATCAGCCGGAGCGCTGGATAAATCTTGAAGAGACGTCCCGTAGCGTGGGAGCCTCTAACGCTGCTGCTTTCGCTGCTGGGAGGAGTCACGCTGTGTTTGGTGCCGGAGCACTGGATAAATCTTGAAGAGGCGTCCCGTAGCACAGGAGCCTCTAACGCTGCTGCTGCCACTGCTGGGAGGAGTCACGCTGTGTTTGGCACCGGAGCACCAAATAAATGTTGAAGAGGCATCCTGCAGCACGGGACGCGTGCGGGGCGTGCCCGGGCAAAGACCGGGCAAAAACGGGCCCGTCTTAACCCGTCATAGCCCGGAAGAGGCTGGGCTGGGCCACTCCCCTTATCTTTGGAGTCCGGACTAAGGAGCCTGGAAGTCAGTGAGTGAGTGTGTCCTTGACATCACTGGGGTCTATTTGTGACTTTGCGACCTCCTAGTTTGTTGGTTCTTTTACAAAAGCGGATCCTCCATACTCACCCTTCATATTTTGCCAGCTGGATTTGTGAACTGTGGGCACTACATAGTATGGGGAAAAGAAAGGCTGAAACCCAGCTTGGGGGTGGCAAAAATTCCAGGGCCAGCTCTTCCATACTGTCCTTCCTGAACCAGGCGGTGGGGGTGTTAACTGAAGAGATCTCCAGCACAGAAATAGAGCTGGCAGCTAATCGCCGGATCACAACACATGACCCAGTCGTCCAGACAGAGAGAGAGGCTGGTCCTAGTCAGACTAAGATCAACGTTGGAGTATCATCTGCGCCCCTTCTTTCCCCTAATGTCATTTTAGTTAGTCAATCTAGCACTCAGGCTTCTCAGCCCATATCCAGGGACGTCACGCTAAAATGTCCTGATAAACTTTATAGATCAGGCAAAATGGGCGCACAATGCAAAACTTTTACCCTGGGTCAGCCCTCTTCCATTAAACCCACGAGGAAAGCTACACCCGGCCTTAGGAAGGCTTCAGCTGTGTCCGCACCCGCCAATCACACAGCGTCAGATTACACCAGACGATTCCCTTGTTGCATCTTTTAAAAGCCTGGAATCCAGTATTGTCACAACTTTTAACGCCCTTGACGCGCAGATAACTGCTCTTGAGCAATTAATGGGGTCATTAAGTGGGACAGTGAATAACCTCCAAATATGCATTGGCAGCTGGCTCAATGACCTCTACACCCCTACGTCATCCATTGGTAGCAGATCTCTTCCTAATGTCCTTACAGAAACCGTAAGGGCAGGAGCGACTTCTCAGGATCAGGCCCGGGTGCAGGCTCCAGCCATTGTTTACTCACAACCATCTCCAAGGGTCAGCGCTTATTTTCAAACTGCACCCTCCTGCACAGCTAATCCCGGGCAGCGAGCCCCAGTCAAAGCCCAGGTTATCAGCCAGGGAAGTCGTCTTAACTCAGTCTTGGTTGCCCCCTGTACATCTCAAACTGTTCCTCCTACACACTGCTCATCCAGTATTACTATCCAATTCCCCCTGGCGGCTACTCCCTACATCGTTGAACTGGTGAATGTATCTCCTCTGGAGAAGGACATGCAGAAAAACTACATCCAACTTAAGAACAAAGTAGTTTACTGGTTAGCAAATAGGGTGAATGCACACCAGACTCCTACCCAGATATCGGTGGAAGAAATTATAATGGTCAGGAGGGTGGGCTGGCTGGGTCGAACTCATAAATCATTTCCAGGCAATTGCATCATAGTGAATTTTAATAATTCTGCACGCACTGGCCTCACCCTTCATGACCTGGGAATAAAGGTGCTTCAAAGGATCGAATATCTGTTTACCCTTTGGGCTTTTTCTACCCGCCCATAATTCCTGACCCCCTGGCCAAGAAAGATTGGCATCCGACCCAGATAAAGCCACGCCGTGAGCCAACTAACCCCTGGGCTGCCATTGTCACTCCCACCTTGCAACTCTTTAACCGGTTTCTTCCTTTGAGTGAGCTGGAAGACCCTGACTGATTGGACCCTTCGCTTCCTACTGGTACTCAGATTCTTGTTACTTTGAACCAGGAACCTATTACTAGGAAACATGAATCCATTGCAGTCCTTAGTTGGAACATCACCGGGGTACAGAGTAAGCTCACAGATGTAGGGTGGATGTCTATGATAAAGAGCTATGACCTTATTTGTCCACAGGAAACGTGGGATACTGAGGGTTGTCTACATCTTGATGGTTTCTCCTCGCACTTCGTTCCAACAACCCGCTCCTCTAGCGGACAGGCTAAGGGTGGTCTTTTAACCTTAGTAAGACTGGAGCACAAGTGTACAGTAGAGGTCTTAAAGACCAACTCTATGACCTCCTTGGGTACCCTCTTAACATTCCCTAACAAGCGTAGACTGCTTCTTATTAATTTTTACAATGCCGTCACACCCAGAGATGAGTCAGAGGCAATTGTCATTCTTAAAGCACTTATTGATGATTTTTACTTATCGGAACCACCTTTTAATCTAATTAAGATTGCGGGAGATTTTAACTTGCACCCCTGTCAATCATGCATAACGACCAGGGATTCTGTCTTTGATGGCTCCTTTGAACCGCAGGTGCATTTTAAACATTCCTGCTTAGGTGACGCCGCGAATAACCTTGTTTCCTAGTTCAACCTAACAGACGTAATGGATAGCATTCAGGATCCCCACATTGAGAGAACACCTTCATTTAAGGGGGGGCATTGTACTGTTATCGATTATATTTTTGTATCTAGTTATTTTTTTTCTGCACCTTTAGATTTAAAGGTTTTAAGTCATCACCTGAGTGACCATAAATCACCAGGTCCATTACCCTTGTATAAAGAGCACCTGCTCCTGACAGATCAGGGTCGAAGGGTGAGGTGGGCCACTATTATCCCAGTGGATTTTATCCAACAGCTGATCTCTTCGTGTCAAACGGAATTTCATATATTTTCGTCTGAAGATGAGTCACCACACAGCATTTTGGCGTCATTTTTAAATATCTGTAGGTTTATTAAATCCGCTCTTTGTAAAACAGCCATATCTCGGGGAACGCATGCAGAAAAATGGTTTGACAACCGGTGCTCAAAAGCCCACAAGGATCTTTGGAACCTTCAACCAGGCGAAGCCACACATCCAAGCTGAGATTAGGAAGGTCAGGGCTGTTTTTAGAACGGTTTGTAAGGAACATAAGGCGCAACTTAAAGAGGTGACATGGGAAAAGTTACTAACTGCCAGTAGGCAACACGAAAGCTCTGCCTTCTGAAGCATCATCAATTCTCCTCTTTTTAGTAACAACCATCTCGCCAGTCAGGCCTGCACCATTCCTCCCCAGGCCTGGGTCAACCATTTTGCTGCTATTTTTAATATAGATGAAGAGCCGGTCCCATTAAGAGACCCCCAGACAAACAACCATATTATTTTCAACCTATCTGAGGTCAGAGCTGCTATCTCCCAATTACCATCTAATAAGGCTCCAATCCCTGATGGGGTTCCAGGAACCTTTTTAAAAACTGTATTGACCTATGGGCACCATTATTGACATCACACTTAAATGCCTCTGCCGCAGGCCCCCTTCCATTAACCTGGTCCAACTCGATAATAGTCCCAGTTTTTAAAAAGGGCAATAGATCAGACCCAGCAAGTTTCAGGCCCATCTCTCTTATAGATTCAGAGGGGAAAATCATTGGCCGGATTTTAAGACAGAGGCTTTTTAACTGATCTATAATATGGGTTCCGTCCCGGTAGGGGGACTATAGAGCAAACCTTTAACCTTTAACTATTAACATAAATACACTAAGGTTAAAAAGGGGGCAGTCCACCTGGCCTTCATGGACCTTAGCTCTGCCTTTGACAGAGTTAACTGCTCCAAGCTCTGGTCCCTGATGGAACAGATGGATGTTGACCCAGTTTTAATAAGATATTTGCGTGAGATGCTCACAGACCTTTCAGCCAGTGTCAGGTTTGGCCCCAATGGGCAATGTACTAAGCACTTTAAATTGTGGCGCGGGGTGTGACAAGGTTGTATTTTAGCCCCTTTCCTATTTATTTTTTATATTAATCACATAGAGCAAGCCTTGACAGTACCAGGTGTTGATGTTCCCAAAGCAGGAGGTTGTCTTATACCAGCCTTACTCTACGCAGATGACACTGTTTTAATTGCCCGTACAGCTGAAAGCTTACAAAAACTTCTCATTATTTTTATTAAATTTATGAGCAGCCTTGATTTGTTGACCAATTTCTCGAAGTCCCACGTTATGAACTTTGGTCCCCCTAATACTAAAATGATGAAATACATAGTTGAAGGCCAATACATCAGTCAGGTAGAAAACTTCAAGTATTTGGGGGTTTTATTAGACTCGGAGTTAAAGTGGCACTCACTAATATCCCAGAATGTTGTGTCTTTTAATAGAGTGACATTCAGCATTAAAGATTTTTCCCGCCGGCGCAGACGCACTCACATCCAATCGGTCCTGGAAATCTACAGGGCCAAGTGCATCCCCTCAGTGAGCTACGGTAGTGGATTATGGCGTTATGGACGGGTTGCCCCTTTGCAAGTAGCTGAAAACAAAGTTTTAAGAGGCCTTTTAGGGGTTCCCCAAAGTATACCCTCTGAAATTGTCCATGAGGAGTTAGGTTTAGACTTTCCTATTGACCAGCTATGCCTTGGCCCTTTAAAGCTTTGGAACTCGATTTGGTTAAAGGAGGAACTTAGTTTTAGCAGATTAATTCTGCAGGACTGCTTAAAATTGGAAAAATCCTCCTGATTCCGTGGCTGGGGCATGTGGCAGGTAACCTGCCGGCCCTGGGGTGGTCCAATCTGTATGACAATCCCTCTGTTTTAACTCGCTCTGTGGGCAAAAAGGCTGTAACAGCGCTTAGGGAACAAGCTGGAATCAGAGCGCGAGGACCTTGCACTATCGAAACACTCTATGCGGCATGCAATTTTAGTGCAAACAGTTAGCAACATAGAACCATATTTAACCTGGAACTTGTCACGTCACCAACGTCGTCTGTTGACTCATTTCAGGTTGAACTCACTTCCCCGTCTTCTCCCCTCTGATCACAGCTGTTTTTTGTACTGGGACCTGCCCTGTTGTGATTGTGACAATACAATGATCAACAGTACTTTACATGTTTTGCCCAAAATACAATAACTTGCGGTACAAGTTTCTGTCCCTGATTTTAAAGCCAATGAATTTTAGCCAAGTCAGGCCTGCTTATTTGTTTTTACAGCTTTTAAACTCTCTTTCTGTTTGCTTCTTTCGTGTACGTTTTTTGGTGGGGTTTTAGCACATGAACGAGCTTGACTATGACAATTTGGTTGTAAATTTTGAATGTTATTCTATGTCTTTTTTGATTTTACTTGGAAAATCGAATAAAGAAAATTGACTGACTGACTGACTCATCCATAGTTTCCTATGGACTGAACTATTTTGAACACTTTTAAAAGTGATCTCTTTACTTATGTATGCTGGATTGTTGTCATTTTGATCTTGTTTGATTCAGATAAATATTGTTTATTGTTCTAAACTGGTGTGGTGTCATTTTGTAGTGTTTTCACTGTGTTACAGTGTGTGTGTATGTACAGATGCTTTACACATTGCCTCTGAGATAATCCTGACTGCTCGTGCCAAACAACCAAGGGGGTGAGAAGGGGATATCTTGGGTGTGTAACTCCCTTACCCTGACTAGGATAAGGTTCCCTACCTGGACAGGGTGCAAACCACTGCCAACAAGAGACCCTCATTTCTAACAACCCTTCTATATCTTTCCAGCAATTTTCTTATAGTGCCTGATTTTCCATTATACAGTTATAAATCCTAAAATTTAACTAGCAGGAATTATCTTAATTCCTTGAATCTTTAGATTAAACAGAAAAATCAGACCACAGAATTCCTTGAAGTTTCTCAAGTGTTCATAATTCTTTGAAAAGTCTTTTATTTTCACAGAAGCTTTCAAGACATTTTTAATCTTGACTTTGGGTTATCCTTTTCATAGAGGGACTTGAACTTGAAAAGTGAAGAGCGCTCACTTCAAGCAAAATAGCAAATCAGTAAATACTTATGGAGCTTATTTACAAGGCCCTTGCGCCACTTTTGCGTAATTTTTAACATGGGAAAAGTGACGCAAAAGTGGCGCAAGGGGCTTGTAAATCTGCCCCTATGTGTTTTAGTGCTGTACGTGCATGCATTAATGTAATGAATATACAGACTTCAGTAGGGCCATTTAAGGTTGTATTGTTGTTTGTTTAAAGTGCTGGAAGAGAAGGTGCCACGAAGATCCGCCAGTCACTGATCACGAAAATGCTGATAATTGGACATTTCAGAGAACTTTAAGTGAAGGAGGCCAGATCAGGCAGTATGATATTCCCTTGTGTTAAAAAATGGCCACTGGTCTTGCAAGAGTCAGGATTATCAACAGAATTCGAAATTCCAAATTTGTTTCATAAAAAGATACTCATCGGGTACGACATGCCAGTCCTACTTCACAACGGGGTATCCTTGAAAGGACCTTTACTACCTATGTCCTCAAGCACACTTTTCCTATCACCTGTCCCATCCCTCCTCCTTTCTTCCGCACCTGAAGGTTAAGGCAGAGGCAACTGCCCTACCTCCACTAAGACAGCTAATTGGGTCCCAACCCCATACTATACATTTAATATGTCTAAGGCTACCTGCACTTCTAAAACCTGAAGTCAGCTGGTGTAAGAAATGTGGCTATTGGTTGAGGAGGGGGTGAAAATCCTCCTCAAGCAAGAACCACAATCCTTGTGAGGGTGAACCACAAAACTCATTAAATTAACTTGCTCTTAATCCTTTGGTAGCTTGGAACAAAAGCAATCAGGCTAAACTTAAAGGTACTGTGCTAAGTATGTATGCAGCATGCAAACAAAAACACACAACACAAGAAAAATCCCACACCAAATTTAGATAAATAGAGAAACATTTAATACATTAAATAGCACAACAACAATTTAAATCCAACCAGTACAACTGGAGCTATTAAGTTTTGTAAAGTTCTTCGTGAAAAATAACGTCTAAAGGATCAAAGTGCCAATCGCTGGTATTTAGTCATTCAAGACTGGAGCAAGGTCAAAAGTTAAGGCCGACCATGATGAGATGATGGAGTTATTATCTCTGGGGAGTCCTCGACGAGGTATAGGTGAAGCCATCCACGATGGCAGAAAAAAACTCAGAGTGGTTAAAGCCAGATTTCCAGGGCGAGAAGTTCATCATCATCAAGAGAGCCTTTTTTACCTTTACATTTAGACAACTTTTTGGAAGTTGAAAACCTCCAGTGGGATGAAACTGCAAACTGTAGCTCAAGAGGGCTCCACAAAGCCAGATGCTGTTGCTCAGAGGACCCACTGAACAAGATTTGCTGCCGCAGAGAAGAACGTAGCGGGGGTTCCTGTGAAGTCAGGCCGACTTGAGATACACCTTTGGGCAGATCAGCTGGCATATAGATTCCAGTCTTTTGTGGGTTTTCAGACAACTTTTGATGAAAAAGTCCCAACTGGTAGGGTTAGGCAAGAGCAGAACCTCTAACACAACTTTCAAGGGTCCGTGACCTAAGGGGCAGCCCATAGGGGGTTAGGTCATTCCAGCAAACGCCAGGTGCAGGTTTTAAGGTCTCTGGAGCATGTTATGTCCCTGTAGCTCACACAGAAGGCCAACCAGCTGTCCCTGTAAGCCACTCTGGTAGTCCTGGTTTCAAGGAGAGAGTTCTCTCTCCTTTAAGCATCAAACAGGCCTCAAGCAGCAGGGAAGTCCTCTAAAAACAACGCAAGCTTCAAGCAGTAGGCAAGCATCTGAAAAACAAGGTAGGCCTGGAGCAGCAGGGCTTACCACTAGAGTAAAAGGCAGATGTTAGATTTGAGGGTCTCTAGTTGGCAGAGGTAGGTACCTTTGACCAAATAGTGACCCTTGCGTCTAGTCAGGGTAAGGGGGATACACTACTAAAATAACCCCTGCTCACCCCCTTGGTAGCTTGGCACGAACAGACAGGCTTAAGACAGAGGCAGTGTGAAAGCATTTGTGAACACATACAGTAACCCAGTGACAACACTACAGGTGGACACCACACAAGTTGTAGTATAAAAATAAGTGTTTTTATATAGACTTAACACAAGACCACAAACAACAAAAATCCACAATACTGTACTTAAAAATGGTAGAATTAGCTTAGTTCTCTTTAGATGGTAAATGCGACACTTTGAGTTCAATGTACCTTTAGATGCGTAACGCTATGCAACGAAAGTGTTGCAGGGAAGGTGATGCTTCGGTTCCTTACACGCAAGAACAGTGATGCGTCGGGTCCCTACTGCTGCGTAGGGGATGCGTCGGTTCTTCTCCGCGTGGGGAGGTGATGCGTCGGTTTCTTACTGCGCTTCCGTGGTGATGCGACCAGCAGCGCCGTGATGCGATGAAGATCCGGCGCAATGAAACAAAAATGGCGTCTTCTTCTTGATGCGACACGATGCGTGCACGCCCGACGGCCGTGCAGTGACTCAATGATTCTTCTGAGCCGCGACAGGCCCTGCGACACGCTTCTCCGGTGATGTGACGGCGTCTGATGCGACGGCGACACTCTTCTCCGGTGATGCGAGGCGCTTCGGCGATGCAATGCGACAGCGGCAGCGGAGACACCCTTCTTCAGTGATGCGACGACAGCGGCTGCGGCGGCGACACGCTTCTCCGATGATGCGACGGCGTCTGATGCAACGTCACGCTTCTTCTTCGTGAGTCGCACTTCCAGCTCTTTGCGACACGCAGTCCCTCAGAAGGCAGAACACAACAGCAGGCACTTCAAAGAACTCTTGGGGAGCTGGTGGGTGAAGTCTGTTGTCCCTGAGACTTCAGCAGGAGGCAAGCTCTATCTCAAGCCCTTGGAGATCCTTTACAAGTTGAATTGAAAGTAGCACAAAGTCCTTTCTCCTTTCTTTGGCAGTCAGGCAACGACTGCAGGCCAATCCCCCAAACAGCACTCAGCTTAGGGATAGTCTCCTCCTCAGTTTCTATGGTTCCTCTCCTCAGCAAAGGTTCTTCTTGTTTCCCAAAAGTGATCTAAAGTTCTGGGGTTTGGGTCCCCTCTTTTATACTCATTTTCCCTTTGTTCTCTGAAGGCAGAGAGGCCTTTGCCTAGTCCAAACCAGCTCTGGTCAGTCCTGGAGCACTTTGTTGACAAGACTCCTTCTTTCCTTTCACAGTATAGGCCAGGGACATCAGACGCACCACAGGAGATGGAGCCAGCATTGTGGAGGGAAGGCACAGCACTATTCAGGTCCCAGGTGCAACTCCTCCCACGAATCTACATGCAGATCTCTCTATTCAGCCCTGTGCTGACTCACCCTGTCTCCTGGAATCCCCCAGCCCCTGTCACTCAAACTCCAGACAAGGAATACACAACCTAGCAGAGGCAGGCTTGGATAGTTAGGCAAGAAAATACCTACTTTCTAAAAGTGGTATTTTCAAACACAGAATGTTAAAACCAACTTCACTAAAAGATGTATTTTCTCATTCTGAGTTCAGGCATACTAAACTCGAATTTCTACCTAGTTCCCTGGGTCAGTTAGGATTATAAGATGTAATAATCAAACTGCCCATTCTGGCCTATGGGGAACAGGTAGCCTTGCAATAGTGAAAAACGAAAATGGCTGTAATTCACTATTAGGACATGCCACACACATCAGGGCATGTCCTACCTTACACATACAATGCAACCTTCCCTAGGGCCTACCTTAGGGGTGACTAATATGCAGAGAAGGTAAGGTTAGGGGACTGGTTAGTGGGTGCACTTGCCCAGTCAACATGGCACTACCAGACTGCACCCAGGCTCTGCGATGGCAGACCTGAGACACACTTTTAGAGGCTGCTTCTGTGGGTGGCACAACCAGTGTTGCAAGCCCAGCAGCAGCATTTGGTTTACAAGCCCTGGGCACACTCAGTGCACTGTACTAGGGTCTGACAAGTAAACCAAACCAATCAATCATGGAATCACTAATCCATACATCAATTTATAACAGAGAGCATATGCACTTTAGCACTGATCAGCAGTGGTAAAGTGCCCAGAGTCATAAAACCAACAAAAACAGGTCAGAAAAAGTACAGAAAAAGTACAGGAGGAAGGCAAAAAGTTCAGGGATGACCCTGCAAAAAGGGCAAAGTCCAACACAATCCCCTTCCAGCCAAAACGCAGGGTAGACCAATCACTACCTTGATGATCTTCCCTGCTTTGGGCCATAGAACCTGGACCCTGGCCCACAACAGCAGGGGCATATTCCAGTTCTATGCCAATCTGAACCTATTTGGATCCCTCTGTCCATACTCTCAACGCCCACCAAGCTAATCCATGCGGAACCCTTCTCCTCACCTGTGAACCCCACCTGTGCAGCACCTAACCGTAACCTGCTCACAGGTGTGTCCCAACAGACAGACAGCCAGCCACAGTGGCTACTGACAGTAGTCAGTGATGAGACCCAGGCCTTATGCCTCTCAGGGCTCTCAAACCTCTGTGGCGTCAGAGACCGGGGGGCAGTAGCCCCAGGTGCTTGGGACCCTTTGTCCACTCCCCGTCCTGTCAGCTCAGGTATGACATCCTGACACTGACCTACCAGCCCCGGGCCTGTACCCGGCGGCTGGACTGGAGACGGGGGTGGGCTTTCCCACACCCGGTCCTCCTCCTCCTCATTGGGGCTCTGCACCCTCCCACCTGGAGTTGTACCCCCTTCCAGAATTGCCAGGGCACCTGTGGCAGGTGTCCTGCACAATTCGTGCACCAGTTCAGGGGTTCTATCCTGCAACTGGGCGTCCAGGTCAGGGGGGACAACCTGAACCTGGTCCTCCAATCTAGGGTCTAAACCCTCCAGTTGAACCGGGGTCAGAGGCGAGGACTCCCTCCCTCTGCACCCCCTTCCAGAGTACTGCCTCCTCCCATCAGGAGCGGTACCCCCAGAAGACAACCCGGTCAGGACACTGTTTACAGTTGTCCCACCCTCCAGGTCAGGCAACACCTGAACCTGGCTTCTCAACCCAGGGACTAAACCCTGCAGCTGAGCACCCGCCTGGCGCACCAGGACTTCCTTGGGAGCACGCATGCCCCCCCTGAGGGTGACACATAACTCATGTGTCGTGTGACAGTCTGCCTGGTGCAGATCTCCCGACCCCTGTCCCTCTGACAGTGCGGGAAGATCCCCCAGGACAGAAGGGGTGTCACCATGGTCCTTCATTGGGGACTCAGCCCTTCCGGCTGGCCCCTGACCCACTGGTTCTTCCACTGGGGACTCTTTCCCCCTCTCACTCCCCAATCTGGACTTCTGCACCCTCCCAACTGTAGCGGCACCACCAGACACCAGAACCACTGGAGCTCCTTTTACAGACGCTCCAGGTTCTCCTGACACTAGGAGATCCTCCTCAAATGGCCTACTAGTACAGCCTAGGCCCCCAACCTGGTGTTCCCTTAAGGAACCCTCCAGGCCCTGAGACTGGGTTTTGGGCACCTTGGGACACACAGTCCCACACTCACTCCTACTCCGCAGAGACAGGACGTGAGCCCCTAAACCCCTCCCACTACCACGGGACCTAGCTGGGCTACACTGAACCTCTCCCACCACTCTGGGATGGAAGACACCTGAGCCACTCCTCTTAGGGTCACTCCCCAATGCCTCTTCAGACCCTCTGGATTCCACCAAGAGGTCTGCCTCCATTGTGAGCTCCCTGGGGTCAGAGAACTCACACTCCACCAGGTGTTGGCATAGCTCTGGAAAATAGGGACTTACAATATGCTCTCCCTCAATTGGATCACACAGACCCACAAAACTATCCTTCACCTCACCATCCAGTGCCTTGCACACGTACCCCACACCACTCTCCTGAGACTGGCAAGACAGTATCTGACTGTCTCTGTCACTCAACCCACACTCTTCTGGGCAGTCTTCACACTCACACACCAGGACTTCAACCATGGGGGAACCCCTCTCCCTGCACCTCTCATCTAGAGTCAGTAGAGTGTCCTTCCCACCACTAGGACTATGAACCCCTGTGGCAGTTCCCCAATACACCTCAGGGACACTGCGCACCACTGGAGCTACCTCACATCCTAGAACCCCCTGGTGTATATTAACCCCCTCCTTCAAGTCAGGTGCCACATCTCTGGGTGTGTGTACTACTCCCTCAGCACTAGAAAATTCAATATTGCTGCCACCATCTGAGCTGGATTCCACCTCCAACTCAGCAAAGCTCACTTCCTGAGCTACACAATTTTCTTGTTGCTGGGCTGAGACCCTCATGGCCTCAAGCTTCTCGAGCTCCAAATCAAGCTCTCTCATTCTCAACTCATGCTCTATTTGCGTCCTATTTTCCTCTAGGGCCAATTTCCTATTCTCCAACTCCAACTGCCCACCCAATTTGAGCTTGGCCAGCTTCAATTCGTGCATCCTACTTTTCTCCCTGTCCTCCAATTCCTCTGGGGACAGGCCCTTGGCAGAAACACTGCTACCTACTGGGGAAGTTGCTCTCCTCCCCCCTGGACCCAATGGCCCACCCAGCTGCTCATCTGCATTCTCAGCCCCCTCCTCATTCTCAGGGGTATTCCTTGCTTCGACCCAGGCCCTCAGCGCCTTTTGGAACTCATCCTTCTTGGTGAGACCGGTCATAGCAACTTTAAATTTCCTGCAGAAGTGCTTTAGCTGTCTCACATTGTAGCATTCTAGTTTCTCCTCTTCCCAATCAAAATCAACAGATGCTATTGATGCTGCTTTATCGATTGTGGTTAAACTTGGCAGTTCTTGGCAAAAATAGAAAATCCCAGGAAAAATAATCTACCAAAAGTATGTGGTCGCGTTTGGTCTGCACTCACTAGTAGTGTCCACCAATCACTGTATATGAGTCACAAATGCAAGTCCAGAATCCTCACCGCTGACCACCAATGTTAGATTTGGGGTCTCTAGTTGGCAGAGTTAGGTACCTTTGAACAAATAGGGAGACTTGCGTCTAGTCAGGGTAAGGGGGATACACTACTAAAATAACCCCTGCTCACCCCCTTGGTAGCTTGGCACGAGCAGACAGGCTTATCTCAGAGGCAGTGTGTAAAGCATTTGTGAACACATACAGTAACCCAGTGACAGCACTACAGATGGACACCACACAAGTTGTAGTATAAAAATAAGTATTTTTATATAGACTTAACACAAGACCACAAACGACAAAAATCCACAATACTGTACTTAAAAATGGTAGAATTAGCTTAGTTCTCTTTAGATGGTAAATGCGACACTTTGAGTTCAATGTACCTTTGGATGCGTAACGCTATGTAACGAAAGTGTTGCAGGGAAGGTGATGCGTCGGTTCCTTACACGCAAGAACGGTGATGTGTCGGGTCCCTACTGCTGCGTAGGGGATGTGTCGGTTCTTCTCCGCGTGGGGAGGTGATGCGTCGGTTTCTTACTGCGCTTCCGTGGCGATGCGACCAGCAGCGCCGTGATGCGATGAAGATCCGGTGCAATGAAACAAAAATGGCGTCTTCTTCTTGATGCGACACGATGCGTGCACGCCCGACGGCTGGGCGGTGACTCAACGATTCTTCTGAGCCGCGACAGGCCCTGCGACACGCTTCTCCGGTGATGCGATGGCGACACTCTTCAACGGTGATGCGAGGCGCTTTGGCGATGCGACAGCGGCAGCGGCGACACCCTTCTTCAGTGATGCGACGACAGCGGCTGCTGCGGCGACACGCTTCTCCAATGATGCAACGGTGTCTGATGCAACGGCGACACTCTTCTCCGGTGATGCGATGCGCTTCTGCGAGGCGAAGCGACAGCGGCGACACCCTTCTTCAGTGATACGACGACAGCGGCTGCGGCGGCGACACGCTTCTCCGATGATGCGACGGCGTCTGATGCAACGTCACGCTTCTTCTTCGTGAGTCGCACTTCCAGCTCTTTGCGACACGCAGTCCCTCAGAAGGCAGAACACAACAGCAGGCACTTCAAAAGAACTCTTGGGGAGCTGGTGGGTGAAGTCTGTTGTCCCTGAGACTTCAGCAGGAGGCAAGCTCTATCTCAAGCCCTTGGAGATCCTTTACAAGTTGAATTGAAAGTAGCACAAAGTCCTTTCTCCTTTCTTTGGCAGTCAGGCAACGACTGCAGGCCAATCCCCCAAACAGCACTCAGCTTAGGGATAGTCTCCTCCTCAGTTTCTATGGTTCCTCTCCTCAGCAAAGGTTCTTCTTGTTTTCCAAAAGTGATCTAAAGTTCTGGGGTTTGGGTCCCCTCTTTTATACTCATTTTCCCTTTGTTCTCTGAAGGCAGAGAGGCCTTTGCCTAGTCCAAACCAGCTCTGGTCAGTCCTGGAGCACTTTGTTGACAAGACTCCTTCTTTCCTTTCACAGTGTAGGCCAGGGACATCAGACGCACCACATGAGGTGGAGCCAGCATTGTGGAGGGAAGGCACAGCCCTATTCAGGTCCCAGGTGCAACTCCTCCCACCCATCTACATGCAGATCTCTCTATTCAGCCCTGTGCTGACTCACCCTGTCTCCTGGAATCCCCCAGCCCCTGTCACTCAAACTCCAGACAAGGAATACACAACCTAGCAGAGGCAGGCTTGGATAGTTAGGCAAGAAAATACCTACTTTCTAAAAGTTGTATTTTCAAACACAGAATGTTAAAACCAACTTCACTAAAAGATGTATTTTCTCATTCTGAGTTCAGGCATACTAAACTCGAATTTCTACCTAGTTCCCTGGGTCAGTTAGGATTATAAGATGTAATAATCAAACTGCCCATTCTGGCCTATGGGGAACAGGTAGCCTTGCAATAGTGAAAAACGAAAATGGCTGTAATTCACTATTAGGACATGCCACAGACATCAGGGCATGTCCTACCTTACACATACAATGCACCCTGCCCTAGGTCCTATGTTAGGGGTGACTAATATGCAGGGAAGGGAAGGTTAGGGGACTGGTAAGTGGGTGCATTTGCCCAGTCAACATGGCACTACCAGACTGCACCCAGGCTCTGCGATGGCAGACCTGAGACACACTTTTACAGGCTTCTTCTGTGGGTGGCACAACCAGTGCTGCAAGTCCCCCAGCAGCATTTGGTTTACAAGCCCTGGGCACACTCAGTGCACTGTACTAGGGTCTGACAAGTAAACCAAACCAACCAATCATGGAATCACTAATCCATACATCAATTTATAACAGAGAGCATATGCACTTTAGCACTGATCAGCAGTGGTAAAGTGCCCAGAGTCATAAAACCAACAAAAACAGGTCAGAAAAAGTACAGGAGGAAGGCAAAAAGTTCAGGGATGACCCTGCAAAAAGGGCCAAGTCCAACTGCAGACCTTCTGAAGTCTTCCACAGTTCCAAGAGTGTATTGACAAGGTTGTTCAGGGGGTAAAATATATATGCTTACTGCCAGCCTTTGAAGTGGGGGTGACATCTAGGCTACCCCCACATTTGGTTCTGGAAAGCTCTTGCTCTGCCAAGGCTCCAAGTAATTTGGAGTGACAAAATACTGGTATCAGGATCTTTTGTGTCTGTTCTGGTGGCAACCTTTTAAATGTAAGTGGGTCAGGGAACAATTCCACCCCATCCATCCTGGCAGGATGACTTTTTCTGCCAATACCTTGTCCCCCTCTGTCTCACTGGGAAGAATACATCAAGGCCAACTGCCAAGATATTCATAGTCATGTGACCCAGGTCAGAGGTTGCAGGCACCAAATGGGTAGGACAAGAAAACCCAAAATTTCTAAAAGTGGCACTCTCAGAAATGTGACCTAACATATGACCCAACCATTAATGTAGGATTTAAATTATAATTAATTTGATTCCGATCTTGATATCCTGATCTGTTCCTAGTCAAAAGTTAGCACTTGTAATAAGGTAGGCCAATGTTGTCATATGGGAGCAATAGGCTTTACAGAAGTAAAAAAAACAAATGTAGTTGTTCACAATCAACACACGCCCAACCTTTTAAGTAGAATGCACCCGGCCACATGGGCTGTTTAGAGCCTACCTTAGAAGTGACATATGCTTTAAAAAAGAAGGTTTAGGGCAGGCCTGGCAATATGTTTATTTTTCCAGGTTTTTTCCAAGTCGAATTGGCAGTTTAAACCTGGACTACAGACTTCAATGGCAGGCCTAGGACATGTGTTAAGGAGCTACTTACGTGGGTGGAATAATAAGTGCTGCAGACCTACTAGTAGTATTTAATTTACCAGCCCTGGAAATGCCACTTTATTATGGAATTATAAGTAAACTAAATACGCCAATCAGGATAAGGTAATTGTTTCATGTTTTAGGGGAAGTGCACACACACTTTAGCATTGGTTAGCAGTGGTAAAGTGCACAGAGTCTTAGGGATGAAAGCCAAAGTTTTGGGGAAGACCATAGCAAGGTTGACAGGTCTAACAGACAGGCAAGCCGGTGGGTCTGAGGGTTTCTACTCGCCTTTCCTTCCCCTTTGCCACCACCCACCAATACACATGAGCCAAATGTGATTGCCCAATTGGCTAAACAGAGTTTCATCATATGAGGGAACTTATATAAGAATAAACAATTTATATCCTTGGAATTCTTCAATGGAACTGTGCCATGTTCCTCCGTAGACACATTTCTTTATTATAGGCTGAGAGGCACATTGGGAGCATCCACTGCTGACATTGTTACAGAGCCTACAACATGTCTCATACTACAGAAACTCCTTGAAGCGAGCTCCACAAAGCAATTGCTTTCTAATTTATATGATGTCGCTTTGGAGGAGACCCCAGAGCACGAGTGCACTGCAAGATCGAATTAGAAGGAGATTTGCCTGGAAATAATGGATTTTATGTGGAAATTCTGATGCACTGAAACAGATATGATGTGCCTTAGCAGCAGGGTTTGCATTATTCACTATTAGATACTGTAGAGAGCATATTACACTCCATAATCACTGCAAAGTTTTTGTCTCTTGAAAGATTCAAATTGTGATAGATGTGAGCAACACGGGACGGACCTTTTACACTTGTCTTGGTCTGTAATGGTATGCAATCCTACTTTTGAGAACCACCCTCATGACAACTACACAACATTACAATACCATTAATATTGATTGAATAACGGAACCACATTGACCTGTTACAACTATCAAGATGTCACTAGTGAGTAGAGTTCCTGAAGTTTAAAAGATGTTTATTTTGTTATTTAATATTTGATATTTGTGCAAAGTCCAGCATGTTAAGTGTCAACTTTGTGGACAGGCCTGACAATGTACAATTTTGTCATTGACCATTACAATTAATATAGATATGTAAAAAAAACTTTCTGGTAAAACTTTTGAGACCCAAGTATAGTGTTTATGTTTTAGGGAACCCAAAATGGCCTCAGTGATGTGCAACTCAGGAGATGTGCCCATCCGGATTGGTACAGCTTGTCAGGAATGTAAGCCACTTCCAGCCCTGCGGCATCACGTATTAATCTAATACAAATAAAAGGAATCCCTGCATCACCACGTGTACTGTAATTATTTACACATATCAGCACACTGGGCAGAGTGTATGCCACTCTGCCAAAGTGACTAATAGCACTAGCGGTTTGTAGGGGCGTGCTTGTAGAAAAGAGCATCAGTGCAGCATTTTTCCTGCTGTGCCAACCCCAAAGTGGACTTGCAAAAATGGTAAAAAATAATGATAACATTCACTGTGAGAGGATACCAGGCATAGTGACCTTATGGTACATTTCAAAAGAGAAGATTGGTATGGTTAATAAAGATATATATTATGGCCATCATAGGGCAAGTCACATGCAAATACCAGGCTTTGGAGACCTTTGTATTCTTGGAACTGGATCAATCAATTATAACCTATTAGCTTGCCTTTTCTGTTATGGATATTGTTATTTTGCATGACTGTCTAAAGGCTTTCAGGTACTGTTGAACTCCACTTGCCTAACCAAGTTCCTACTCGTGTACACTTGGATTTCGAATGTTAGCTAGCTCATGCCACTTAACAAACTAAGTAGATAGTCAGATCTATATATTCAAAAAGTAATAGATGCAAATCTTTATTTACAATTAGGTTGAGAACAGAAGTTATAATAATGACCAGCAGTGCAAAAAGTGTCCCCTGACCCCTCGATCTTGTAAGCCACTCCCCTCTCCACCACTGACTCAGCTGCCTGGCTCTCCCTGTCAATGCAGCTGTGTCCCAGTACTCATAGCCACCATTTCGGTACCGCTGCAAGGGACTTTGTTTCAACTCGCTTCACTGTTTTAGGTATACAATTCTTTTATTGCCTGGGACTGGGTTGCTGTTTGCTGTTTTTGCAGTTGTTTGGGCTTTTGCCTTTTTGTGGGCTTACTCAGTGTTGCTTCCTCGCCGTCCCATTTTGGCCCGTAGACCTCACCCCACCCGCTCCCACTGTTTCCCCTCAGGTTTCCAGCCCCCACAGGTTCCCACTCCATGCCCTCCTGCCTCCCGGCCATCCCCTCCCACCTCCCAGGATTACTTATGGAGGCCACTGTTCGGCTGTGCCAAAGGAGCGCCAAAGGCAAGCCCGTCTGCACCAGTCCATTCCTGGACTGCACCCAGGGCCAGGTACCCTGGCCCTCCGCTCTCCCACCGATACTCCATCACAGATCTCCATGCCCTGGACGCAACAGCAACTGCTGCCTCGCATTGAGTCGCTCCACAGTGGGACCTATCTCCTGAATTTGCTGCCAGTTCACCTCCACCCTAGGACCGAATGCCATTGCAGCAACCAACATCATGCCATCTGCATTGGCCGAGACTTCCCGGAACACCTCAGCTGCCTCCTGATTAATGCTAGGTTATTCTGCAAACACATCACCGAAGTCTAGGACACAATCTCCACCCTGGCACCTGACGTGACCTTCATTACAGAGACCTGGCTCACCCTCGCATCTGCCCCAGACATCGCCATCACAACACCCATTGGCTACAGACACAGAGGTGGCATCGCCATTGTACACAAAGAATCGATCATCTGCACCACCACCGATGATGAGACCACCATGGTCATGGAACTCATGCACTTGCAGCTCCACACAGAAGATAAAACCACCATCAAAGGAACCCTCACTTACAGACCCCCCTGGACCGCAAAACGGCCTCAGTGACACCATCGCCAAATTCATCACTCCGCTCACCATCGAATCTAAACACGACGTCTTCCTAGAAGACCTCAACTTCCACCTGGACGACCCCAATAACACCAATTCCACCAACGTCTTGGAATGATTGGACAATGTCAGCCTCAAGCAGCTGGTCGCAGACCCATGCACAAAGCAGGACACACGCTGGACTCTATCTTTATGTCCAGTAACAGAATCAGATACAGCACACCACGGAACTCACCTGGTTGGACCACTCCATCATCCACTTCACAATTGCCATTGCCTGGCCTCCCTGCGCCACCCCTAACCACCAAAGCGCCCCCTTCCACAGCTGGACCAAGGTCACCCAGCACCAATGGACCGACACCATCAGCATCACACAGCCCAACATCACCCCTGACCTGAACCAGACAGTAGAGAATTTCAACACCTGGATCACTAGTGCTGCCGACCGTGTCACCCCTACAAAACAAGCCAAAACTCACATACCCACCAAACAAGCTACCTGGTACAACCCTGAACTTAGCGCGTTGAAACGCCGATGTAAACAACCGGAAAGAAGATGGTAAACCAGCAGGAACAACACTGACCATCCCACCTTTAAATCGGCCCTCAACAACTACCACCACCAGCTCAAAGCCACGAAAAAGGAGGTCCTGACACACCGGATCTAGACCAGCATCACCCAAATCAAGGAACTGTTTACCAATGTCAGAGAGTTCACCTGCCCGTCAGCCACTGAAAACTTGATCCCCTCCACACAGGAATTCTTCAACAACCTCGCCGACCACTTCCACAATATGATAGCATCCATCTACAGAAACTTCGATCCCCAACCCACCGACCTCCTCAGCCTCCCATCGACCACTGCAGATGACCAACGGCTCACCACATGGGAACAACTCAGTACACTGATCACAACTACCCTAATGAACTCCATCCACTCGGGAGCTCCCACTGACCCATGCCCCTACTGATTTTTCAGCCTCAGAAGTGACAGAATCAGCCACCAACTCACCACCATCCTCAATGCCTCCATCATCACAGCCACCTTTCCCAGCGCCTGGTAACACGTAGAGGTCAGACCCCTCCTCAAGAAACCTTCTGCAGCACCCAGCGAGCTCCAGAACTACCATCCCATCACACTGCTCCTGTTTCCCACCAAGGTCCTGGAGAAGGCCAACAACCTCCAACTCACTAAGCACCTGGAGAAAAACAACTTGCTGGACCCTTCCTAATCAGGATTCAGAGTCAATCACAGCACCAAGACAGCCCTGATCACTGCAACAGACGACATCCGCACCGTTCTCGACAGAGGAAAATCAGAAGCCCTGATCCTGCTCGACCTCTCTGCAGCCTTCGATACCATCTCCCACCACACTCTCATCGATCGACTGCACCATATCGGAATCACAGACGACACACTCAGATGGATGTCATCCTTTCTCACTGGGCGCACCCAGAGAATCCGTTGCCCTCCCTTCACTTCTCAACCCAAGCGCACCATCTGCAGCATCCTGCAAGGCTCATCCCACAGTCCAACCCTTTTCAACATCTACATGACACCTCTCGCAGACATCATCCTCCAAACCCACGACATCAACATCGTCTCATTTGCTGACAACAACAGCTCATCCTCTCACTCTCGTCCACCACGATGAAGACAAACTTCCACAACTGTATGAAGAACGTCTCACCCTGGATGAAGAACAATTGCCTGAAGCTCAACACAGACAGAACTGAAGTACTGATCTTTGGCAAAAACACCCCCCTCTGGAACGCTCCTGGTGGCCATCGGAACTCGGACCCACCCTCACACACAACCTCAGCATCATCCTGGCTTCAGGTCAACTCTGCTCAGCTTGCTTCCACACTCTCTGCATGCTCAGCGAAGTGTTCAGGTGGCTCACCATCAACACCAGGAGGAGGGTGATGCTGACCCTCATCATCAGCCGATTGAACTATGACAATGCACTCTATGCAGGCCCCACCACCAAACTCATGAAAAGACTCCAGACGATCCAGAACACAGCAGCCAGACTGATCCTCAACATGCCCAAGAGGACTTACATCACCAACCACCTGAAAGAGCTTCACTGGCTCCCAATGCAGAAAAGATGCCAACTCAAGCTTCTGACCCACACCTACAAAGCCCTTCATGACCAAGGACCTGCCTACATGAACCACTGCCTGAATTTCCACCTACCTCTTAGGAACCTCCGCTCCACTCACCTTGCTCTCACAAAGATACCACAAATCCACCGTTGCCGCACTGGAGGACGCTCTTTCTCCCACCTTGCTGCCAAATCCTGCAACACCCTACCCCTCCACCTCCGTACTTCACCCTTGTTGACTCACTTCAGGAAGGGACTCAAGACCTGGCTCTTCAACTGATACACGCAGCACAGTGCCTGGATACCCTCTTGGGTGATTAGTCACGCAATATAAGTACTGCTTGATTGATTGATTGAAAAACAACCTTTGCACCTTTTGGGGTCAAGATCTAACCATTCAAATTTTCTATTACTATAATAACTGTAACAAAAAAAATAGCATTTGTTAAAATAATGAGCAACAGAAAAAAACATAAACAGCACTTGCACAGCTGGGGTCAGGATGCAATCATCCAACTTTGTTTTAACACTTAGAGAGTTAGATTAAATATTAACAATAACAAAAACAAAAAACATCAGTGAAAATAATGATCAACACAAAAAATAAGCAGCACATGCACAGATGGGGTCAGGATACAATTATACAACACTTTCTAGCACTAAGAGAGTAAGGCACAATAATAACAAAAACAAAGACATCAGTTAAAATAGTGAGCAACACAAAAAATAAACAGCACTTGCACCACTGGGATCGGGATGCAAACTTTTCTCTAGCACTAAGAGAGTAAGACACTATAACAACAGCACTAGAGTCGACTGAAAACGTTTTCCCATTGTGAGTATTGGTCTAGTGACCTCGGTGTCTCAGTTTTTTATTACAGACACTATTTCTGAATGACAGAGATGCAGGAGAATATCACAGGCGCCTGCAGCCCCTGCAACCGTGGGGCCTAACCTTTCAGGGGTCCCCAATCCACCAAAGGACCCCCAGCAGCCCCAGGCCAACGAATATCTTTGGGATATGGCATACACGGGAGGCCTTCATTACAACTGCAGAAAGGCCCCCACCATTTTGCGTTATACCATTGGAGAGGTGCCAATCGAAATGTGGCAACTTAATGAAATAGATCACATGTACTCTTGCTTTAGCTCTCAGTGCCCCTCGGTGTACAGTTGGGTATTTGAATCCTGTTGAATTCAATTAGGCGAGAATCTGCCATAAGTCTTCACACCTGCAAAACTTTCCACCCAAAGTGTGAGTTCAACAGCACACACTGAAAAATGGCTCATTGGCCAAAGGACCTGGGTATTGGTATCAGGATATCATCACCAAAATATTGTCTGACAGAATAATCATGCCCTAGATATTGTTTTCAAACATATCGCTCCTTTGGAGTTAATAGCAGAAAATGTAATATGTATTAGCAGTTGATATTTTTATAAACAATGGGGGCTTATTAACAAGAAACTGACGCATCTGTATTGATGCGTCAGTTTCCCTGCTTTTGCATGCAAAACCCTTGTGCCACCATGGATGTGCCATATTTACAATACGGCGTACCATGGCGCAAGGATTGACTGATGCATCAGAAATTTGGACGAATCTGTCGGCGCAAACGTCACGCATTGCTGGAGTCACCTGGCAAGCACAACGCAACTCCAGCAATGCATGGGGAGCCTATTCCTAATACACTGCGTCACTCCTTATGCCTGCTCCAAGCAGGCGTAGGGTTTTGACGCAGTGGCATCCTGAAAGTGGCGCGGTGAAATCTTGTTGATTTCCCGACCCTCTCGGTCCACTGCCTTCATACATGAACTACACACTCCACAGGGACTCCCTGTTAGAGGCCCGGCAGCCATAGTGGACGCGTTCGCTATGTTCTATTCCCGCTTGTACACTACTACCCAGGAGACTTGTCACGTGGGACTGCAACAGTTCCTAGATTCGGGGGCACTGGTTTGGTTCAATCAGTCTCACAGAGAGTATATGGATCTTCCATTTACTGTGGGAGATGTGGCCCAAGTCATAAGAAGTTTACCGCTGAACAAGGCACCCGGACCTGATGGTCTGCCTACATCCTTTTATAAAACCTATGTGGAGGAGCTGGTGCCTCAGCTCTTGGCCGTTTATGAGGAGGCTCTTGAGACTGGG
Organism: Calotriton arnoldi; assembly: GCA_963921515.1. Classification (NCBI taxonomy): domain Eukaryota; kingdom Metazoa; phylum Chordata; class Amphibia; order Caudata; family Salamandridae; genus Calotriton; species Calotriton arnoldi. Next base: position 126,830 of record CAWUFW010011623.1, read on the forward strand.
GCGTTACCTCCATCTATGAGGGAAGCAATAATTATTACCCTTTTAAAGCCCGGGAAGCCGGAATCGGAGTTGGAGTCATACCGTCCACTTTCAATGATAAATGTGGATGTTAAGATCCTATCGAAGCTAATTGCAAACAGGGTGCAGCCCCTGCTTCCCATTATTGCACTCCCCGATCAGTCAGGGTTCATTCCCGGGAGGTCGACCTCCCATAATCTGGGGACGATTTTCTCTGTACTCCATTATCTACATCCTGATGTCCATGCGGCGGCTGTATTCCTAGATGCCACTAAGGCGTTTGATACGCTTGAGTGGCCGTATCTATTCGCAATTCTAGCCCGTATGGGATTTAGCCAGCTGTTGACAAATTGTATTCGGCTGCTCTACACTTTACCCAGTGTACGGGTCAGGGTGAACAGCCTCTTGTCGGACCCCTTCCCTATCTCGAGGGGCACCAGGCAGGGGTGTCCCCTCTCCCCTCTGCTCTTCACCATAGCGATGGAGCCACTGGCTGCCCGCATCCGGCAACATCACGCAGATCGTGGCATAGGGTTCAGCTCACGCAGTCTGTTGATTTCACTTTATGCAGATGATGTGACTCTCTATATCGTGAATCCAGAGGAGAACTTGGACCCCATCTTAAGGGAGTTCGTTCGCTTCGGCGGCCTGGCGGGTCTCTTTATTAACTGGGCCAAGTCGGTGATCTTTCCGCTCACGGATGGAACCCCTCTGGTGACGTCTGAATACCCTCTGAACTGGGAGGCAGGGGCAGTTAAATACTTGGGAGTCTGGATAAGTCGGGATACACAGGAGGTGTGGACCTTAAATTATGGGCGGACCATCGCATGGCTAGAGGAGAAGGGTAAGCTCTGGGCTGGCTTGCCACTATCTCTGGCAGGGAAGATAGCATTAATTAAAATGGTAATCTTGCCAAAGTTTTTATACCTGTTTGTCAACATCCCTTTCCCTCTCATCCAGCATTTTTTTAATACTTTGAAATCGCACATGGTCTCTCTGGTGTGGTCCAGTGGGCAGGCGAGAACATCCTGGGAACTGTTGACTCTTCCGCTGAAACAGGGTGGCATGGGCGCCCCAGACATGCACCTGTATGCACTCTGTGCCCAGGCTCAATTCTTGCACTACTGGGTCCATCCGACGCCATTCCAGCCTCACATAGCTGTCGAAACTGACACCGTGGCTCCGGTCCCGCTCAAGGTGGCGCTACATCGAAAGCCACACCGCCCCCGCGGGGATGTAGATACATCTGGGACGCTGTGTTGGGCATGGGATGGGTTGCGCAAGAGGGCGGGTTTCCCGGTGCTGTATGCCCCCTCTATCCCACTGGCACGGAACCCCATGTTGCCCTGTATCCAAGATGGCATTAGCGCACCACTGGTGCACAAGTTGACACTTCAGACCTTCGCGGACTTGTACCCAGAGGAAACGTTTCGACCCCCCCCCGGGGGACGGTGAGGGACGGTTGGCATCCTTTGCTGAGCTTTTTTTATACCATAAACTGCGGGCGGCTTGCCGCGATCTCTGGGAGGGCTTCCCGAGGGCTCCTCCGTCGTTGCTGGCCCTTGAGAATCTGTTGAGATCCCCATCTCCTCGTAAACTTATTACACGACTGTATACCAATATGCAACAAACAGCCCCGTTGGTGACACCTAAATCCTTACAGAATTGGAACTCCCCGTTCCGTTAACTCAAGCCCAGTGGGACTATTGTTGTGGGCAGCTCACAGAACTCTCCCCTAATTATAAGCTTCGCTTAATTCATTTTAAATATCTGCATAGATTTTACCGAACACCTGTGAGTTTGCGTCGCATGGGAATTAGGGAGGATGATAGCTGCTGGCGCTGTAGCTACTCCCCTGCCTCATTTCTACATGTGGCATGGGATTGTCCCAAACTTGCAGAATTCTGGTCTCTGGTCTTTACCTCGGTAAACCACATCCTTGAGATGTCCACCGCTCCATCCCCCCACGTAGGTCTACTGGGATATGTTAAAGACACGCCGCCCAAGCTGCGTAAATTACATGCGCTCCTCCTGTTGTTTGCTAAACGGCAGGTAGCAGTCCTCTGGGGCAGGAAAGGGGTGCCGTCCATCAGGGGGTGGTTGGTTGATGTTGCATATGGCCACACGCAGCTATGTACCTTTTGGGAACTCATGCCACCTGCATCTAGGCCCCGAGACATCTGGGCACCATACTTGGCCTGGGTTCAGAGACAGCGAGAAGCTGCTGGGGATGAGATGTGTGAGTGACACTCTGTCTGCGTGGCTGCCAAGATGAGCTGTAGTTTCCCAGCCGTTTTTGAGACTGTTCTCCCCTTCTTACTTCAGATATGATGGGCTCAGAAAGTTGCATGGCTGCTGTCGGTAGCCCCTGCTGTATCCTTCTGTAAAGTACTTGTTTATGATCGTATTAGTGCTGCTGATTTTGTATGGGTACATGAATATTGATGGACTTGATATTATCCTTTGGTAGTTTTTCTATGTTCCCTTCTCCCTTTATCATTTGTTGAGGAGGGCGGGTGGGGCGGGACTTGTGGTTGATATTTTTTTTCTTTCTATACATTGTATAATTTGTGACTCTCTTTCATTGTGTAAGGACTTGAGATCATGCTGGCCTGTTGTGCTGTTAATGTTTGATTTTTTTTTAGAAATGTCAATAAAAAGATTTACAAAAAAAATCTTGTTGATTTCACTGCATCACTTCCATGAGGCTTTCCCGCGTGGGAATGCCCACCTTGCATACATTATACCTGACACAGGTATAATGTGGCGCAGGGCTTTACAAGGTGACGCATCGCCCTAGATATGTCACGTTGTAAATGGGCCACAACGTGGCACATTGTTTAAGCGGTCTCTGCGTCACAAAAAGTGATGCAATGGCGGCGCAAAAGTGTCGCATGGGGCTTGTAAATCTGGCCCCAATATTTATTTTGCTGATGATATTCTGACATACCTGCGGAACTGATCTTACAGTCAGTGCTCCACTGGTGATTGTGGAGGAACGTACTCAGTTCAAGAGGGACCAGTTACAAATGTACGCAAGTAGACAGTCCATGTTTCAATTAAAGGTGCTACTCATACTAAAAGAGACACATTATGCGTGTAGTCTAGGATACGGCAGGGCTGGGACACCAATTAAACCCATTACTTTCTAACTCTGAGAAATTGGGATTTTATGTCCTACCAAATTCCTAACAAACATTTAAACCAGTATATCTATTTAACAGTGCATCATAGACCATGGTTCAGACAGTTGTGGAGAAGGGAGGTCTACAAGGGAATCGGCAGAAATGAACATCCCTTGTTTCTCTTTTGGGAAAGAAAGAGGTGAATTCTTCAAAGGGAAAGAGAGTCAATGAATAATATAGGAACGCCGAATTATGCAATTCTTTAGTTTTCCAAGCATGTACTTGACTCTCAGTGGAAGCAAACATTTTGTGTTCGGCCACGCCTCACTCTATGCCTGTGTCCTTTATGTTAAGGCATTTTCAGTTTCTCTCCTCTCCAGGTTCACCAGGTCTTGGAAGCAGGGCATTGCAGATGGCCCCAGCCTAGGGGCGTAGGATATAAATTGTAACTTCAAGAGTCCTGTTACACAGTCCTGGTAGGTCTATGTTCAGACATCTCTTCCAGGAGACTAGGACAAGCCAACACATAGAATTGGCAATGGGCGCTCAGTTTCGATGTAGTTGAGAGGGACACAGTGGATTGAAGTCAGGCTCAATCAAATGATTGCTCTATTAAAACAAAAATGTGGCTATACATTGTTGTGAACGTTTTCCTGGAAATGTTCATGTAAACATGGAATATAAACCTACAAACACAGAGAAAACATATAACACATGGCACAAGCCAATGCATTCATGCAGAAGGAAGTTAGGTTTTCCAGTTTTTGGTGATTGCAAGGAATAGATATGTGGTTGTGATACATTCAGATGGCTGTGCATTAACAAATTACAGTGAAGCAGATATATGTTAGTTGGACAAGTGGTGTAAATGCAAAAAATACATATCGAAATAAAATGAATTTACCACTAGAAAAAAACATACACTAATGTAAGGCTGTCATTGCAAGTTTCCCGAAATTAATTTGTACACAAACGGAAGTCTGCAGCCAAATCCGGATTTGGAGATGTGCGAAGCACCAAGTCACCTGATGTGAAATGTGCTCTTCATTTTAACACCTGTCAGGATCTTCACTGTAATACAAGAACATCTCATTGACTTTGATCATCAAATATAAAAGTCACGCTGCCACTGTCATTGAAGACGGCCTGGCATGCATCCATGCTGGTTTGGAAGTCATACAAAAGAACATCAAACCCTTGAATACTTTGGTAGATCAAGCAAAGAACCACAACACCTATAGGACACGTTTTGAAAGATCCCTTGAGGGATGCCAGAAAAAACTAGAGGAACATGGTGTGCTGAATGGCATTAATAGATCCATTTAAGACGTGTGGTGGTCTGGGATATGTTTTTATACATATGTAATACTGCAATATGCGAAATGTCAACATACATGTCGAAAGACAGGAAGAGATCTCTGGCACACTTAATGGGAAAGTCAGAATTCTTGCACGTGGCGCATATGTCTTGGTGATGCATAACATGAGCATCAATGTGCCACAATCCAGATCAGTGTGAATTTCCTTGGCAATGCAGCACCTCACAGAGATGTTGGAACTTTTATGCCTTATTCTACCAGTTAGGTCTTAGGACACGTGTATTGCAACATTGATTTATCACCAAACACGTGGGACAGGCAAGTGAAGACAGGAAACCAGAATGAAGGAGTACTTTGCACTGTAAATAAGACACAGTTGGCCTGATTCACAAAGGACAGACCTATCTTTTTATGTGTGGAGACTCCGCCACGAGTGCTGAGACTCCGCAGTCCTAATAATTCTATTGCTATAATGTATTTGTGAATACCCAAAAAAATCTTTAACTTACACAAAAGTGTAGGTTTACCTTTTTGAATCAGGCCCTCAGTAACTCCAATACTGTCACCTCTAGTTTACATTGTCTCTGTTTTCAATGCAACTACTGTGTATATTGAAAGTTGAGTACATGAATGTGGCATCATTTACATGTCAGATGTGTTGGGATAGAGTGCTGCCTAATTGCCGCATATATACATCTACTTATGTGTGGGGTTCATCCTGAATTTTTCAGTAGTCTCATTTCAAATTCTAAATGTTATGCACAATTCCATGTTCAATAGTATAACTGTAGAGATGTTCACCTGATCAGAAGGTTGAAGATGATTAAACAATGTACAGAGACTCATAAGTTACGTGGGGGCATATTATCTAAAAAGTGCGCTAAACATCGCAAAGCGTGTTTAGCGAGCACTTTTTCGTCGCCGGCTATCGTCGGAATAATTTGCCATGCTAACACTGTATTAGCGACATTTAGCGCTATGGCGATAATTATTCCAGCCATAGCGGTGTTTTCCATGAAACATCGCTGGTTTTCCAGCGATGTTTCATGGAAAACGGCGATAACCTTGCTGATACGACCCTGTGGTGGTATCAGCATAATCCACCCCCCCATGTTAGATATGGCTAACACCTGCTAAGTGCAGGTGTTAAATAAATGGCGATGACCCCGGTTAGCGCGACTTTTCACGTCACTAACTGGGGCCATGGCCACCTTGCTAATAGGCGATAGGCCTGTTAGCGGGTGTTTCCCAGGTTTGTTCGTCGGGAACGCCCACTTTGCATGTCATTAGCGATAAATATCGCTGACATGCAAAGCGGTAAAAACACGGGCGCTAATGCCCGAAAACTGTCGCTAACTGCTGTTAGAGACAGTTTGCTGATAGGGCGATAAGAATATTGCCGCTTTAGCGGCAAAAAGTGCAGCTAAAGCGGCGATAGTGCCCTTGCTAATATGCCCCGTGGTTCTTTGTGATCTAGTATCTTATTCAATTTCCATCCTGCCCGGCAAGGCTGTGGTCTGTTTCATTGTTATTGTTTGCATGTTGAGTAAAGTACAACTGATCACAATCATGCCACATTCAATTTCAGATCTGTACAACCATCTCTCACCAGAAAGGCGTAGGCATCAAGATCTGTATTTCAGAATTTCAAAGAATTTATCTATGATGCTGCATCTCTCGCTCTGTGCAGTGTTGTTTACTTGTTCTAGTTCAGCCATAAGATTGATGTATGGTGTCATGATCCTTTGCTTCTATACTTCAATACTTTACCCTGTTCATCTACACCAGGGAGTTATCTTGCATGTGATTGGATATCTTCTTTCAAAGTTTTCACATGCCCATGTGTGTCATTTAACAAATCACCAGTATGCTTTGTCCATAAACACCACTTTTAAACCATTGCTTGATTGTATAATATCTATGGTCATTTGAACTCTCTGCTAACTTGGCTACCAGAACTGTGGAGAGGTATTTTGTATCATGTATTATCTGCACAGTGAAGGTGTGCATATGTTTCCTGTTCCTTAAATTAGAGTCATATTAGCAGGTCATACAAACGTAACATAAGTGCAATCTTTGACACATATTACTTGAAGGAAATTGGTGATGGCATACAAGCTATCCTTTACTAGTTGCATATTAATACCCAGCTTGGTGAACTTCATCTGCTGTATTTTAATGGTCTGGATTGTGCCCAACACGACAAACAAATAAAAATAATGTGGTAAGTATGTTAGGCAGCAGCTACTGCAGTGCATGTATTCTGAAAGATCCTTAGCCAGCAGATGCAGTACAGTGACTACTTTCAGATTTCCATGGATTGGGTAAGTGTTTGATTATTGACTTAAGGGAAGGCACACTGGGGCATTTTCACAAGCCCCTATCGCCACAACAACGTCACTTTCAGTGACGTTGTTGTGGCGATAGGGGCTTTGCCTTATTCACAATGCAGTGTTAAGCCACATAACGTGGCTTAACGCTGCCTTGTGAATAAGGCCCCCTTCACGCTGGGTTTAGCGTGAAAGGGGCGTGCAGTGGGTGTTATGGTGGACGTTCCACCACAACACCCATTGATTTTGACGCTATCGCCTATTCACAAGGGCAGCATGAATAGTAGGTATTGTGCAGCACACATGGAAAAAGCAAAATGCCATGGTTTGTTCATGTACAAGAAGGTGTCCCTTCTTGTACATTAACAAACCATTTTTTTAAATGCTGTTTTGCAACTTACATGTCTGCTGCATGAAGCAGCACACATGTAAGTTACAAACTGACATTTTGGGTTTGTTTTTGTGCAGGAAGAGACATCTTCCTGTACATAAACAAACCTCCCTGCTTGCAGACACCCTTGCACTCTGGTACAAGGCTGCGTTTACAACTTAGCGCCACCGCAGGGGGAAAAGCAAGGCTGCACCATTTCCTTGTGAACATGGTTCAGCCTTGCTTTTCCGAAGTGGCGGAGAGAGGCGTTAAGCAGTAGCGGCTCGTGGAGGAAGTGCCGCAGGGGTGGGGTGGGGCGGGGGAGGAGCAGGGTGGGGGGTAGTAAACTACAGCATACGGCCGATCAGAGGTAAGTAAACAAATAAATAAATACATTGAATTTCGTTGCGCGCGCTGCATCGCATTTGGCAATGCAGCGTGCGCAACGAAATTCGTTTTATTTATTTATTTGTTTACTTACCTCTGTTTGTCCGTATGCTGTAGTTTACTACCGCCCACCCTGCTCCTCCCCCGCCCCTCCGCCCGCGGCACTCTCTCCACGAGCCACTACTGGCGTTAAGCCAAGAAGGCTAACGCCTCTCTCCACCACTTCCTTGAGAATATCCCCCACTGTGTTCTAGGAAGTCTAATATACTTGTACTTCTTAGTCTAAAACTTTGACTATATCCTTTGATAACCCAACCAATGTGAGCCTCACATAATTTTTCCCAAACAGCATTTCCCTGTGGTTCGTTTCTAGCCAATCCCATCACTCTGTGTCTGTGAGTTAACACCTACATTTTAGATTAAATTAGGGATTGTTACAAAGGACTTTTGTTGACACTGATTGCTGCACAATGCTTCCATCTATTTTTGTTTGGTGCAAGACTTTGGCACCATTTGTACATGCGCCAAATAGTGCCACATTGCATGGGGCTGGTAAACTCCAGTTTGTGTTAGTGGATATTTTATTTTGAATTGTTTCCACTCAGCTATGCCCACTTTGCGTGCATTTTCAGGATTCTGAAGAATTGCAATATCATTGCAAGCAGCGCTAACTTTTTTTTACTATAATGTGCTGTTGTATCCAATAGATGATTTACGCTAAGATGTTTTGTTGCGTTGGCCTTGTGCCAACACTCTGTGTTAGTAGATCTGGTTCTGAAAGTTCTCATTGTTTTAAAAAGTTCAACTTTAAAATGTTATGATGGTGGGAAAGTCGCTGTCCGTATGTGTCCTTCAAGCTGACATAGAAGGTCGATACATTAGCACACAAAGACTGCGTTGTTGTGCGCTCGCTCTTAAGTCGGATATCTCAAGGTTGATGGAGAAATCTTTCAGTTGTATTCACAAACAATAATGGTAATTAAAATGTAAATGTGTTTCAGAAAATGTTTGTCCTTCGTCAGGATTTGATCTCTATGTCTGGGATTTCAAAACTGTATTCCCTTACAAAGGCGTATTCTCATTTTACTTATCACTTCCCCATTAGCACTTGTGTTTATCTGTGCTCAATGTTATGTTATGTTATGTTATGTTATGTTATAAGGTACTTCTAAAACGCACAGCTACTCAAAAGAGTGTCCCGGCGCTGATAGGACCGTATGGCTAGCCTAGTGACCACCGTGGAAACAAGGAAGCGAAACCTAAAGTTGTTGTTGAAACATCCAGGTTTTGAGTTGTCTTCTGAAAGTCATTAAGTCAGGCGCCTGTCTCAGTGGCGTCGGTAACAGGTTCCAGGCACGGGCAACCTGTACTTGAAAAGAGTGGCCACCGATTCGGGTACTTGGAGAATTTGGGAACAACCGTCAGGTGTTGGTGGGATGATCTTAGGGTTCTGCCAGGGGCATAGTGAAGAACTCTTTTCCTGATATAGTGGGGCCCCTCGCCGTGTAGTGCTTTGAAGTCCAGGTCTAGGGCTTTAAAATGGATTCTGTTTCGAACAGGCAGCCAGTGCAAGGCCTTCAGATGCAGAGAGATCCGGGTTCTGAGTCCGAGCATGAGAACAGCCCTAGCAGCAGCATTTTGGACAACCTGAAGTTTGTTTAATAGGAACTCAGGGAGGCCCAAGTACAGAACATTTACATAGTCCAGCCTGGAAGTGATGAGGGCTTGGACCACTGACTTTCTGTGCGAGAGAGATTGCAAGGGGAGGCATTTCCTGAGCGTTCTCAGGAGGCCAAAACAGGATCCTGCAACTGTCTGTATTTGGGTTTTCATGGATAAGGAGTCATCAAATGTCCCCTGGAAGGTCCTATAACTTTAAACAAGGTTACAAACATAGTAAGTAACTTTCTTGTTTACCAACACCATCATCTCCCTGTTCGAAAATAAGATCAGGCAATGTTAACTATTGAAACTAAAGTACAGGAAAGGAGCAAATGTATTCCAGAGCGGGGTGGACATTTTATCACATAAAACACCAAGGGCCTGATTCACAAAGGAAAATTTACACTTTTGTGTTAGTTTATGATTGTTTGCTATTCACAAAGGAATTTTTCTAATAGTATCTTTACAACTGCGGAGTCTCCATATATAAAAAAATAGAACTGTCATATCTTTTTATGTGCGGAAACTCCGCAGTCGTAAATTTACTACTAGTAAAATACCTTTGAGAATAGCAAACAATCATAAACTAATACCAAAGTGTAAGTTTTCTTTTGTGATTCAGGCCCAAAGAACTTACTTGAAAATCATGAAAAGACAATTGTCATTAGTTTACCATGAATTTTTCATTTATTATTATTAATATTATTGTAGTTTAGTGGCGCTCCCTTAGTAATGCCCATCTGATTACAAAACTAAGCAGCATGTCACAGTGTGGGCAAGAAGTGATCTGAAGAAGATACTGAAAGTGTCCTTGGTGAATTTGAACAATATATAGTGATATGTATTTTCTACAAGATTTAGGGACACCTCAAGAATCTTTTTTGTTCCAATGAAAGGTTCAAGAAACTCTGGGGCATATTCACGAGGAAGTGGCGGTGAGAGGCGTTAGCCTCCTTGGCTTAACGCCTCTCACCGCCACTTCGGAAATGCCAGGCTGCACCCTATTCTCAAGAATGTGGTGCAGCCTGGCATTTCCCCCTACGACGCCGCTAAGTATCACGACTTAATGCCAACGCTGGCGCCCTTGCACCAGAGTGCAAGGGTGGTGTCTGCGAGCAGGGAGGTTTGTTTATGCACACGAAGGTGTCCCTTCCTGCACATAAACAAACCTAAAATGCCGTTCAGTAACTTACATGTGTGCTGCTTCATGCAGCACACATGTAAGTTACAAAACGGCATTTTTTTTAAAAGGTTTGTTTATGTACAGGAAGGGACACCTTCCTGTACATAAACAAACCATGGCATTTTGCTATTTCCATGTGTGCTGCACAAGGCAGCACACATGGAAATAGCAAAAACGAGGAGAAATTAAGCATTTTTCCTCGTTTCGCCACCTTAAGACCAGGATTTTTCTGGTCTTAAGTTCGGCGCTGCCACCTATTATCGCCGCCCTTGATAATAGGTGGCAGCGTCAAATTCAATGGGTGTTGCGGTGGTACACCCACCGCAACACCCACTGCACGCCCCCTTTCATGCTAAGTTTAGCGTGAAAGGGGCCCTATTCTCAAGGCAGCGTTAAGCCACTTAACGTGGCTTTAAGCCACGTTAAGTGGGTTAACGCTGCCTTGAGAATAGGGCGCTGGCCCTATCGCCATGGGAACGTCAAAAAAAGTGACGTTCCCGTGGTGATAGGGGCTTGAGAATATGCCCCTCTGTATTACACAAAATTAGAACGCAATTAGACATTTCTTTGTGATCATGGGTGCACTTTTCGTTCTCCGCCTGCATTTCGGTAACTTAAGACCAAGTTGGTAACCTGTTTTCAGATAAACTGAAGCAGCTGGACGAGCCCAGGAACATGCCCTCCATACCTTATAACGACAGAATGCTAGGCATACATTTTCATATCAAGAATATTTTTGCTCACTTTCCCAGGACTTTATTCAGAAAGAGACACTTGTTAAGAGTGACTAAATGTAATTACATTTTTATTAGGCTACAATTTCCGCACTGGATATGGCTGACTAAGAATCTAGTGATGCTCAAATTACATTAGCAGAGCTACAAAGTACGAATAATGAAAGCAATTTGAAAAAAAACCTCCGGGAATGAATGAATAGCTGATGCACTTTTACAACGGTAGCAATGAAACAAAAACAAAAAGGATTAAAAAAAGCCCCTTTGCAAAGAAGATTCATTTTGTTAATTCTGAAACCTGGCAAAGTGGAGGAAAAGTACATTAATGACTGACAGACATAATGGATCAATGGTGATGTTAGGGTCTTGGTTAAGTGCGTTACTGCATGTTTAGAAACAAATATGTCTACATCTATTGATCCATTCCACACTCCTTTTTTATGAAGTAGAATGTTAGCAATATCAAAGCCCAGCTATTTGACTAGATTACCACGTGAAGTACATTTCAGCGTGCCAATAGCACTGAGCCCGGTAATGCGTTTGACACTGTTGATTGGTCATTCTTTGCACGGGTGCTAAGTATATTTTAGTTTATAACCCCATACAGAAATGCAATGAATGCTCAATATGTGAGCTTTAAAATTCTCAGAGCCTCCTTTTCCTTTTTATTAGGTCTCGCCTTAGCAGCGCATGCGCTGCATGCGCTGTCTCAGCGAGACCTAAAGTAATCTCTATATGTTGGCAAGCAGCCGGTAGTTTCTCCTGCTGCTTGCCATTTGCTTAGTGTTGTTCTCGCATTTCTTACCTTTGTTTTCAGTGGCTGTTGATGTCCAACTGACTTCCGTGTAGTCCGGAAGCAGCGGCTACCAACTACAGTTTTAGTCCGCACGGTTCGGACTTTTTGTTTGTCTTGCGCATCTCTGCCTGACCTAAACATGGCAGCGGCGCATGCGCAAGGAGCCGGTGTGCGCGAGGGGTTGACTGCAGCGTCGCTCCTCTTCAGGGCTTCCTAATTGGTTTGGGCCCCCGACATGTCATTTCTGTCCTGTCCTGTCCTGTAAAGTCCTGTCTATTCTACCCTAGACTAATTAAAAGATCTCGCAGTAGCGATGCTGCCCTGTGCACTGGCCAGCTATGCTCAGAGGGCTTGAGAACTGTAGCCAGCTCCCTTCTGCACCCTATTGCTCTTGTTTCCTTTAAAAAGCCGCATAGGAGGCACCGCAGCCCATGAGATCACATTTCGTGTCGCAGAAACACGCTCGGCTCTCAAGGGTTTAGGTCTAGAATGCAAACTCTCAATGAGTGCACACTAACCCCCCCTCGCCCCCTCCAATGTAGTCCTGAATTTGTAATGGCAAAGTAAAACTGAGTAATACTTACAGTTTTACTTAGCCGTTACAAAGCCAGGACTACAATTCCCAGAATGCAAATCACTGAGCTAGAGCGCCAGGAATGGCTGCATGTCCAGATGTAATGCTCTCAAGTAGTACACCCCACAGATATGGCATACCTTACTACCCATCACCCGACTCAAATTCCAAATATATTGCTGGTGTTCTGCTCCAAAATAGATCTTCAATTAACGCAAGTCAGGTTCGAGTAGATAGTTTTTTGGACCAGCGCGTTCGTGAAGTGCTGCACGCCGCTAAACGCCTCCGCCCGTGTTCAGGTGGAGATGTCTGCACTAATAAAGCACTTGATACGCACCAGGAATCTCTTTGTGGACTCCTGTCAGGCATGAAAAAGTAAACTCGGTGGTGAACTCTCAAACAGCACGGATTTTAGCTCTCAGATTCGGGTCAGTTTCAGCACATTTTCAGGGGTTATTTTGGCACTACAAATATGTGGACCCAGCTTCATGAACGGATCTCTTATTTACCTGTTTTTGGTATAAAAGGGAGAGGGATGCAAAGAACGCTTTCAACATGTTTCACTCAACACGGCGATACACACGAAACAATAAGATGTGGAAGTAAATAGTGATCGATTGACTGTCCTTTAAACTACAGCGGCTCCTCTGCATTGTAATACAGTGGCATTTTATAGAGCGTTCATGCCCATCATCCTTTGAAATGCTAAGTAAAGTAATAAACAAACTATTTGTGAAAAACAAATTGTGCGTTCATCGTTTGGGGAATAATATTTTTTTGAAAATTCTGTGTAGAAAAAAGTAAGCAAGTAAGCTTTTACTAGAAGGAATTGGAAATGCTTCTTGCTTTAAAAAATCTCCGCTGTTTTGCACACCTACCTACCTACCTATCTATCTTCCTGCCACTTCTGCCAGAGAGCTGAAGTTAAAATCTGACTGTCAATTGCCATTCTCCCATCACTATGAGAGTCGATGACAGCTGGCATTTGTCTGCGTTCAGAAAGCCCTTTTACAGCACGCAGCACCAGGCTTCGACACGCGATTGAAGTAATTAGCTGCCAAGCGGCTGAATGTACCCCGCAGAGCACTGGCGTATTGTCTGACACATCTGGGCACCGAAAGTAATTGAAACAGCTGTTTGTACCCATATAGCAGTGAAATCCGGTGCTGGCATTACAGCCGCCTGGGCCATACCAACCTTGTGCAAATTAGGCATCATTAATCCCGGAATCTGACCAGCATACGTTGTGCCACTAATCAAAACATCTGGGGGCGGCAGGAAATGAAGCTTTCCATTTTTTCACATCCTTAAATGGCAACAGAGTTAAAACACCGTGCCAGGTGTGCTTGAACTTCAACCCCTTTCTTTGCCCCATCAGAAAAGCGTTTTACATTTAAAGGCGTTGTTGAGACTCCTCGTTAAAAACAAGTTTGAGCTATTGGCATTGTAAATGACAATGCCTTTTATTTATGTTTTGGTTTTTAAAACATAAATAAAAAGCATTGTCATTTACAATGCCAATAGCTTAAACTCGCGTAAAAGCGAGACCTATTGCATTTTAAATGCTTGTTGTGTATGTGGCCCATCTGTTCAGCATACTTTCTGAGTTCAAGGTCAAATGACAGTCCTGTGTTTAAGAGATACAATCATAACACAGAGTGACCAAACTATAACTTTGCACTTCTCCAATAGCACTTCATAAGGATGGAAACTGTAGCTACTTTTAAATTAATCGTTCAAAACAGAAACCATCTTTGTTTTGTCCATTAGGGCATACAAAGCTAAATTTGTACAATTGCATCCGGATATTGGTGAGGCTCACATTTCAACCTGTCCAGTATACTGGGAGCTTGCAAGCATCCCAAATAATCATTAATTCACAGTGCCGTCATCTTAATTGCTTTTAATTCTTTAATTAGCTTGTTTTCACAAGTGTTATTCAGAAAAAATCCCTCCACAATACAGTAAATTTTCAAGATGTATATTAGGGAATGCACAGTGGGTAGGCCATAAAAGACCTCTGCCACCTTCTGACTCATGTTGGAACATGTCCAGATTCCTAGTTCAATATAGATGTCCAGGTGTAAGCTATTACATTCATTTTAATGATTTAATTTAAAGTAAAATGTTTTCTATGCAGAATGTGTGCTGCCTAAAACTAAATTAGTCCCTTATGACCTAGCCAATTGAAGGCCAATTTATTTGTGTAAAAACTTAGAAAGCAGGTATCATTAATTTCAAGATCACTTTGAGAGCGATACCTTGCCATCTATTTCCCAGTTCGGTTTGTGGACTTTAAGATGGAGATAGGCATATGTAATAGATATTCATGAAAAATTGGTCGATTTAAGAGATCATGGTATACTGACATTGTCAATACTATTCGATTTGCAACTACATTGGGCATTGAAGACAAGGATATCCCTGCTGCCCCTGATTGTGCTCGTTTTTCTCTGTGTCCCCTTGCTGCCCCTGATTGTGCCCGTTTTTCTCTGTGTGCCCTGCTGCCCCTGATTGTGCTCGTTTTTCTCTGTGTGCCCTGCTGCCCCTGATTGTGCTCGTTTTTCTCTGTGTCCCCTTGCTGCCCCTGATTGTGCTCGTTTTTCTCTGTGTCCCCTTGCTGCCCCTGATTGTGCCCGTTTTTTCTCTGTGTGCCCTGCTGCCCCTGATTGTGCTCGTTTTTCTCTGTGTCCCCCTGCTGCCCCTGATTGTGCTCGTTTTTCTCTGTGTCCCCCTGCTGCCCCTGATTGTGATCGTTTTTCTCTGTGCCTGTTTCTTGCCGCTGCGCCCCTGCGGCCCCGCCCCCTCACTGCCCATTCGCTGCCCCATTCCCTGCTCCTCCCTCCCACCACCCCATTTATGGCGGCCGCTGCGTGGTGAAGAGAGCGACCCCTGATCTTGACTGGTAGGTCGCTCCCCCACCACACAGCTCCGTCTGTGTGTCCTGCTGCTGCCAGCTGATTGTGCCCGTTTTTCTCTGTGTCCCCCTGCTGCCCCTGATTGTGCTCGTTTTTCTCTGTGTCCCCCTGCTGCCCCTGATTGTGATCGTTTTTTTCTGTGCCTGTTTCCCACCGCTGCGCCCCTGCGGCCCCGCCCCCTCACTGCCCATTTGCTGCCCCATTCCCTGCTCATCCCTCCCACCTCCCCATTTATGGCGGCCGCTGTGCGGCCGCGCCGCTGGCGCGCCAAAGGCGTGCCTAAGGCAAGCCTATCTGCGCCCGTCCGTGCCTGGACCGTGCCCAGCGCCAGAACACCTGGTCCGTGCATCCCCCGCGCCCACCACATCAACAGACGCCGATACGACGCCAGCACCCTCCATGCACTCAACCCCGGAAAAGATCACGCCTGCTACCGGGCCACCCCGAAGCGCACCCAAGGGCCCTTCACCTGCCGGAACTGCATCTTCGCCAGCACCCGCCCCGCCAAACCACCGCCCAGGAAAGAACCCAACTACCTCAGATGCATCCTCCTCAACACCCGCTCCGCCCGCAAACACGCCATCGAACTCTGGGACCTTCTCGACTCAACCTCCCCAGACGTCGCCTTCCTGACGGAGTCCTGGCTGAACCCCGCTTCAGCCCCGGACATCGCCATCCCGGACGGCTACAAGATCACCCGCAGGGACCGCACCAACGGAGTCGGAGGAGGCATCGCCATCGTCCACAGGAACACCCTCAGAGTCTCAACCAACACCGACGACACCCTCAGCACCGCCGAACACATGCACTTCCAGATCCACACCGATCCCAACACCACCCTCAGAGGAACCCTCATCTACAGACCCCCCGGACCCCGACCACAGTTCAGCGATTCCATCACTGACTTCGTCAGCACACACGCCATCGCCTCCACGGACTACACCCTCCTCGGGGACCTGAACTTCCACCTCGAGAACAAAAAGGACACCAACTCCACCACCCTGATCGACAACCTCGCCACCCTCGTACTCAGACAGCTCATGACAACACCCACCCACGCCGCCGGCCACACGCTAGACTCCATATTTTCCGCAAGCCCACACGTCTCCTTCAACCACACATCCGAACCCCACTGGACCGACCACCACTGCATCCACTTCACCTACAGGAAGCCCACCACGCACCACCGCACCCAACAAATGCCTCGCCGCTGCTGGAGCAGAGTCACCGAAGGCCAGCTAACCACCACCCTCGCCCTGAGCCCACCCGCCGAACCCTCCGACCCCGACACCGCCGCCCGCAACGTCAGACAGTGGATCGACGACTGCGCCAACACCCTCGCCCCGCTCAAGAATCTGCCCAACAGCCACACCAGCAAGAAAGCCACCTGGTTCACCAAAGACCTCCAGGCCTCCAAACGAACATGCCGAAAACTGGAGAAGATCTGGCTCCACGAACGGACAGCGGACAGCTACGCCGCCCACAAGAGCGCCACCCGCAGTCACCATCACCTCATCAGATCCGCCAAAAGGGCCTCACTCAAAGACTGCCTAGACAACAACACACACAACAGCAAAGACCTCTTCAACATCGTGAAGGAACTCTCCAACCCCAGCTCCAACACCAACGACATCCCGCCGTCACGAGACCTGTGCGACTCACTGGCCACCTTCTTCCACCGCAAAATCGCCAACATCCACGACAGCTTCAACACCACGACCGCCCCGGCAACCACCGAGACCACTGCCCCCACGACCACCAACCGCCTGCTCTCCTGGACCAACATCAACGACGAGGACACCAGCGAGATCATGAACACCATCCACTCCGGTTCACCGCTAGACCCGTGCCCTCACCACGTCTTCAACAAAGCCAGTACAGCCATCGCGCCCCATCTCCGGAAAATAATCAACATCTCCTTCGAGACAGCAACCTTCCCGGAAAGCTGGAAGCACGCCGAGATCACCGCCTTACTCAAGAAACACAAGGCAGACCCCAAGGACCTCAAGAACTTCCGACCCATCTCTCTGCTCCCGTTCCCCACGAAGGTCACCGAGAAAATCGTCAACAAACAACTGACCCGCTACCTCGAGGAGAACAACATCCTGGACCCTTCCCAGTCTGGCTTCCGGAGCAACCACAGCACCGAAACCGCCCTCATCGCCGCCACCGATGACATCAGGACCCTGCTAGACAACGGAGAAACAGCAGCCCTCATCCTCCTGGACCTATCAGCCGCCTTCGACACGGTCTGCCACCACACACTACGAACACGCCTTCACGACGCCGGGATCCAAGAGAAGGCCCTGGACTGGACCACATCCTTCCTTTCCGGCAGAACTCAAAGTGTCCGCCTCGCCCCCTTCCGATCCAAGGCCACCAAGATCAACTGCGGCGTACCCCAAGGCTCCTCCCTCAGCACGACGCTGTTCAACATCTACATGGCACCCCTCGCCCACGTCGCCCGACAGCACAACCTCAACATCATCTCCTACGCCGACGACACCCAGCTGATCCTCTCCTCACCAAAGACCCTCACACCGCCAAAGCCCACCTCCACGAAGGAATGAAGGCCGTCGCCGAATGGATGAGGTCCAGCCGCCTGAAGCTGAACTCGGACAAGACGGAGGTCCTCATCCTTGGTTCCAAACCTTCAGCCTGGGATGACTCCTGGTGGCCGACATCACTGGGAACAGCCCCGACACCCACCGACCACGCACACAACCTAGGGGTCATCCTCGACCCCACCCTCTCCATGACTAAGCAGGTCAACGCCGTTTCCTCATCCTGCTTCAACACCCTCCGAATGCTCCGCAGGATCTTCAAGTGGATCCCCACCGAAACAAGGAAAACAGTCACCCAGGCCCTTGTCACCAGCAGGCTGGACTACGGAAACGCCCTCTACGCAGGAACGACGGCTAAGCTCCTGAGACGGCTGCAACACATCCAGAACGCCTCTGCACGTCTTATCCTTGACATCCCCCGCCGCAGCCACATCACACCCCACCTGAGAGACCTGCACTGGCTCCCTGTCAACAAGAGGATAACCTTCAAGCTCCTCACCCACGCACACAAAGAACTCCACAACTCCGGACCAGCCTACCTCAACAGACGACTCAGCTTCTACACCCCCACCCGCCAGCTCCGCTCCACCAGCCTCGCCCTCGCCACAGTCCCCCGCATCCGGAAAACGACCGCCGCCGGCAGATCCTTCTCCCACCTCGCCGCCAAGACCTGGAACACCCTCCCCACCAACCTTCGGCAGACCCAAGACCTACTGGCCTTCAGAAGACTCCTCAAGACCTGGCTCTTCGATCAGTAGCAGCACCCCCCCCTCTTCCCCAGCGCCTTGAGACCCTTGCGGGTATGTAGTGCGGTTTATAAGTGACCTGATTGATTGATTGATTGATTGATTGATTGATATTCTATTGGATCACCTTGGCCAATAGATAGAGTCTAGGCGAGTGACTTGCAGTCCCCTAATACTCCTTGACAGTTAGAGGGCATCAGTCTAAGCATGGCCAAATTACATCACAAATGAATTCCCCAGGAATCAGCCCTACTCTTTTTTCTTTAGTGTCTATGCCCTTCCAGGTTGATAAAAGAGCACAGTTTCCAGCATCAAATGTATGTTGACAGCACACTAAATTATTGTGGTGCTCTTTGTTTATTTGAACAAAACCACTAATGTGACTCAATGCTTACATCAATTCCAGGCCTGGAGGAAACCAAACAGGTTGTGTCTAAATGGAGATTACACTAAGATGGTGCTCTTTTATTTTGAGACCTTAGAGTCTTCTGTTGGAGCGGCCAGTGTCCTACAGTCAGCCTTCCACTCCACTTCACTTTTCTTTATCCTTTCTTCTTCCACACACAGGTGTGCTGTAGTGTTTATAATATTCATTGGTTCTAATGAACCTACTGATGTCACCAATGTGTTTCATAGACTCACATTTCTATGTACAGCCTGTAAGGCCCCTGGCTTTGAAATACTACAGCACTGCAGTAATTAAGAACTGCCACGGGAATGTGGGGAAATGGATGGTGTGCCAGGTGCTGGCCTCAAACCTGAGCGCATCTCACTGTGACTGACAGACCTGCTGATCTCCCCTGCTACATCCTCAGTAGAGTGCAGATTTTTCACTTGGAGCATATGCAGTTGCATACGGCAAATTAATTTTGTGAATTAGTGCATAAGCAGACTCTGGGCTTCTTCCTGTTCTGTGGCATTATGTCTGGTCTAGTTTATATAACGCTCCTGGGACCTGGGGCTCAAATAATATAATGGAGGGGGTCTGTTGCGGTTCCCAGGGACCACCACCTCCTCGGGGCTAAAGTAAAGATTTGAGGGGGGTCACATGGTCCCCCCTCCTGGAGCCACAGATGGCCCTGGGGACTGCAACCCCCCACGGCCAGCTCCTGCTATGTCCCGGGGTGCCCACCCCCAGTAAATAGCTGTTTGCTATGGCTTGGTGGGAGCTTTGCCGCTCCCACCAAGCCATAGTAAACTGTGTTCTACTTTTAGCAAGCAAGAGCATTTTTCTCCCGCTTTCTCAAAGCAGAGCACAATTGCTTTGATAGAGAGGGATCTGCAAGTTCAGCAGCTCCCTCTCTGTCGAAGCAATGCCGGATGAGATTTCATCAGTGATGTCACTGACCATGTCATGAATGATGTAATATGTGAGGTCATAAGCAGTACATTGCGGGGGTGTAAGTTATAGTTAACTCAGGTAATTATAACTGTGGAATTTCACAGGTTTTGTATGAGGGAAATCTGAGCCTAACTATAATGTCCCTGTAACCTTTGTTTTTTTCAGTGAATTTCAAAAGTTTTTTAATTTCTATTTCCAAACTATACCATCACTGTAACCTTTATTTTTTTCATCGATATACAATATATATATATATATATTCACTGAAAAAACCATAGGTTTCAGACACGTTATAGTTAGAAATTAGCATTTAAAAAACCTTTGAAATTCACTGAAAAAATCATAGGTTTTAGGGACAGTTATAGTTAGTTTGACATTTCACTCGTACAAAACCATAGAAATTCCCCCGTTATAGTTAGTTCAGCTAACTATAACTCGCGCCCCGCAATGCACTGCTGATGACGTCACATATTACATCACTCATGACATGGTCAGTGACATCACTGATGACATCACTGATGACATCTCAAATGACATCACTGATGACATCACTGATGACATCATCCAGTGACTGTGTGTTTCTGTAAAGTTTAAATATGTTTAATATTTATAGGGAAAGGCGTATTGAAGAATGAGTGGGTGTATAAGTGTCTGAATGGATGATTTAGTACGTGCGTGACTGACTCTACAAGTGAGTGATTAAACGTATCTTAATGAATGCATGGGTTAGTGACTAAACTGTGTGAATGTCTGTATCCGTCTGTTTGTTGGTGTGTAAGTGGATGCATGGATTTGTGAATAGCTACATGAGTGTCTATATGGGTTATTGATTGGTTCTCTGAGTATCTGTATGGCTGCCTGAGTGTTTGTGTGGGTGGGGTGTGTGTAACTCTGTACATAGATGTGTGAGTGGGTGATTCACTGGGTGCATGATTTCAAGAGTGCATCTGTGATGGACTCCTTGGGTGGGTGAGTGTGTGTATGGGTGTGTTAGTGAGTGAATGTATATCTCAGTGGTACATGTGCGAGTAACTACATATGTAAAAGGCAGTATATATGTGTGTTAGAGTATTTAAATGGCTATAAGTGAGAGTGTGTGATTGTGAGAGTGGCTGTATGGATGCGTGTGTGCTTGTATCAGTTATTGTATAAGAGCGTAAGAATGTGCTAGTATTTGTATGAGTAAGTGAGCTGGTGTGTGTATAACTGTATAGGTGAGTAAATGGGTGTGTGATTAATTTTTTGCATGACTGAATAGGTGTGTGAGTACCTCTATGGATGAGTGGTGGTGTGTGAGTGTTTATATAGGTGTATGAGTGCATATGATAGTCCTGTACTGAGTGACTGTAAGTATGAGTGACTGTACGGATGAGTGAGTAGATGTATGTGTGTAGACCTAAGAATCAGTGAGTGGGTATGTAGTTATTGGTATTGGAGTGTGTATGGTTTTGAGAATGGCAGTCTGTAATTTAGAGTGGGTGTATCAAAAGTTATATTAGGGTGTGAGAAGATGCATGAAATTATCACATGGATGATGTCATCAGTGATGTCATCAGTAACCCTGGGCAAAGTATTACGCTACGCTCGCGTAGTTTGCGAAGTTTGCGCTACTTCGTACAACGCGAATTGCACGTAGCACAGTGCAAACACGCGTAGCACAGCGTAGCGTAGTGCAGCGGTCATTTTTTGCTTGCTCGCGGTCCTCAACGTCAAGTTGCCGACCGCGAGCAAGCAAAATTACATCCCTGCGAGACTTTTTCCTCATTCGCGATCAGCAACATCAAGTTGCCGATCGCGAGCGTGGAAAATAAACCTCCCGGCGAGATTCTCAACGTGGGGAGGTCAGATTTCTCACTGCGAGTGGTCGCGTATGCTCGCGACCGCTCGCGATGAGAAACTACGAGTCCGCGTTGAGAAAGCTGCCGCTCGAGTAAAAATCTACTCGAGCGGCAGTAAAAGACAGCTCGCACTGTGCAAGATGCCGTTTTCAATGATTGCACAGTGCGGACAAGCATCCGGCACTGTGCAATCATTGCGAACAGCGCACTACGCAGTTCGCGAAGTGCTATGCGTAGCTCGCGTAGTGAGAACTGCACTTCACGTAGCTTCGCGTAGCGCTACTTCGCGAACTACGCCCAGGCTTAGTCATCAGTGATGTCATTTGAGATGTCATCAGTGATGTCATCAGTGATGTCACTGACCATGTCATGAGTGATGTAATATGTGACTTCATCAGCAGTGCATTGCGGGGCGCGAGTTATAGTTAGCTGAACTAACTATAACGGGGGAATTTCTATGGTTTTGTACGAGTGAAATGTCCAACTAACTATAACTGTCCCTAAAACCTATGGTTTTTTCAGTGAATTTCAAAGGTTTTTTAAATGCTAATTTCTAACTATAACGTGTCTGAAACCTATGGTTTTTTCAGTGAATATCAAAGGTTTTTTAAAAGCTAATTTCTAACTATAACGTGCCTGAAACCTATGATTTTTTAAGTGAATTTCAAAGGTTTTTTAAATGCTAGTTTCTAACTATGCCTACAGAGGTAGGACATGTGAAGAAAGAAGAAAAAACGCACAGAAAGAAGCAAAAGAAATGCAGAAAGAAGCAACAGAAGTCCACAAAGACGAAGAAAAGTGCAGGAAGAAGCAAAAGATGTGCAGAAAGAACCAACAGAGGAGCAGAAAGAGGCCTTGTTGCAAAATCATCCTGTGCCCACAACTTTTTCAGACGGGTACTGGTGGTAACTGACTCTGACTAACCAGAGTCAGTGCTATGCTAAAAGACACTTAGAATACAGTGAAAACACCTACATACACTAGGGAACACTATGCGTTGGGGTACCCCTGTGATTAGCATGACCTCCTCTGTAAGTCCCTAGTACATAATAGGGCAGGGGATTAAAACTACCTCTTAAAACGCGCTACAGGGCGCGTTTGCACAGTGGTGAAGGGAGGGGGCCTGAGGTGACATGTGTGCAAACGCGCCCCGTGGCGCGTTTTAAGTTGCGGGATTAAGTCCCCTTGAATCCTGAGGGTCCCTGGGGCCCAACTAGCCCCCCAGGTACCTACAGTTAGGACCACAGAGCTGAGTTGCAGAGAGGCGTTCCGAGGCCACGCACCTTTTTCACCTCTCTGCAACGCAACTCTGTTGTGCTTACTGAAGGTACCTGGTGGGCTAGTTGGCCCCAGGGTCCCTCAGGATTCAAGGAATTAATTCCCCAACTTAAAACGCACCACAGGGCGTGTTTGCGCACATGTCACCTGAGGCCCCGCCCCCTCCCTTCACCACTGTGCAAACGCGCCCCGTGGCGCGTTTTAAGTTGGGGGATTAGGTCACCTTGAATCCTGAGGGTCCCTGGGGCCCAACTAGCCCACCAGGTACTTCCAGTAAGTCTGTTTTTATATAGCGCAGCTACTCACCCTTACGGGTCTCAAGGCGCTGGGGGCCGTCGTGGAAATTAAGTGAGCTATTGCCCAGAGTCACATGGTGCTGAGCTGAGCTGCCGCCGGAGCTGGGGATCGAACCCTGAACCCTGTGCTCCGAAGTCAGCTGCCCTGGTCGCTGCACCACACTTCTCCACAAGCACCACAGGCCTGCATTGCAATGCCTGTAACAAATTGTGCAGTTGTGTTTAGGTAGTGAAGGGGGTCGTGCTGGGGGTAGTGTTTTAGGGTAGTGCAGTGGTGTTTGTGTAGTGTAGGGGGTCATGCTGGGGGTAGATTTAGGGTTTAGGGTAGTGCAGTGGTGTTTGGATAGTGTAGGGAGTCGTGCTGGGGGAGTGTTTTAGGGTTTAGGGTAGTGCAGTGGTGTTTGGGTAGTGTAGGGGGTTGTGCTGGGGGTAGTGTTTTAGGGATTAGGGTAGTGCAGTGGTGTTTGGGTAGTGTAGGGGGTCGTGCTGGGGGTAGTGTTTTAGGGTTTAGGGTAGTGCAATGGTGTTTGGGTAGTGTAGGGGTACTGCTGGGGGTAGTGTTTTAGGGTTTAGGGTAGTGCAGTGGTGTTTGGGTAGTGTAGGGGGTACTGCTGGGGGTATTGTTTTAGGGTTTAGGGTAGTGCAGTGGTGTTTGGGTAGTGTAGGGGTTCATGCTGTGGGTAGTTTTTAGGGTTTAGGGTAGTGCAGTGGTGTTTGTGTAGTGTAGGGGGTAGTGTTTTAGGGTTTAGGGTAGTGCAGTGGTGTTTGTGTAGTGTAGGGGTCGTGCTTGGGGTAGTGTTTTAGGGTTTAGGGTAGTGCAGTGGTGTTTGTGTAGTGTAGGAGGTCGTGTTTTAGGGTTTAGGGTAGTGCAGTGGTGTTCGGGCAGTGTAGGGGGTCGTGCTGGGGGTGGTGTTTCAGGGTTTAGGGCAGTGCAGTGGTGTTCGGGCAGTGTAGGGGGTCTTGCTGGTGGTGGTTTTACAGGGTTTAGGGCAGTGGTGTTCGGGTAGTGTAGGGGTCATGCGGGGGGTAGTGTTTCAGGGTTTAGGGCAGTGCAGTGGTGTTTGGGTAGTGTAGGGGGTCATGCTGGGGGAGTGTTTTAGGGTTTAGGGCAGTGCAGTGGTGTTCGGGTAGTGTAGGGGGTCGTGCTGGGGGAGTGTTTTAGGGTTTAGGGCAGTGCAGTGGTGTTTGGGTAGTGTAGGGGGTCGTGCTGGGGGGAGTGTTTGAGGGTTTAGGGCAGTGCAGTTGTGTTTGGGTAGTGTAGGGGGTCGTGCTGGGGGTTGTGTTTCAGGGTTTAGGGCAGTGCAGTGGTGTTCGGGCAGTGTAGGGGGTCGTGCTGGGGCTGGTGTTTCAGGGTTTAGGGCAGTGCAGTGGTGTTCGGGCAGTGTAGGGGGTCTTGCTGGGGGTGGTGTTTCAGGGTTTAGGGCAGTGCAGTGGTGTTCGGGCAGTGTAGAGGGTCTTGCTGGGGGTGATGTTTCAGGGTTTAGGGCAGTGCAGTGGTGTTCGAGCAGTGTAGGGGGTCTTGCTGGGGGTGGTGTTTCAGGGTTTAGGGCAGTGGTGTTCGGGCAATGTAGGGGGTCGTGCTGGGGGTGGTGTTTCAGGGTTTGGGGCAGTGCAGTAGTGTTCGGGCAGTGTAGGGGGTCGTGCAGGGGTGGTGTTTCAGGGTTTAGAGCAGTGCAGTGGTGTTCGGGCAATATAGGGGGTCGTGCTGGGGTGGTGTTTCAGGGTTTAGGGCAGCACAGTGATGTTCGGGCAGTGTAGGGGGTCGTGCACAGTGGTGTTTCAGGGTTTAGGGCAGTGCAGTGGTGTTCGGGCAGTGTAGGGGGTCATGCTGGGGGTGCTGTTTCAGGGTTTAGGGCAGTGCAGTGGTGTTCGGGCAGTGTAGGGGTCGTGCTGGGGGTGGTGTTTCAGGGTTTAGGGCAGTGCAGTGGTGTTCGGGCAGTGGAGGGGGTCGTGCTGGGGGTGGTGTTTCAGGGTTTAGGGCAGTGCAGTGGTGTTTGGGCAGTGTAGGGGGTCGTGCAGGGAGTGGTGAGTCAGGGTTTAGGGCAGTGCAGTGGTGTTCGGGCAGTGTAGGGGGTCATGCTGGGGGTAGTGTTTTAGGGTTTAGGGCAGTGCAGTGCAGTGGTGTTCGGGCAGTGTAGGGGGTCGTGCAGGGGGGTGGTGTTTCAGGGTTTAGGGCAGTTCAGTGGTGTTCGGGCAGTGTAGGGGTCGTGCTGGGGGTGGTGTTTCAGGGTTTAGGCCAGTGCAGTGGTGTTCGGGCAGTGTAGGGTGTCGTGCTGGGGGTGGTGTTTCAGGGTTTAGGGCAGTGCAGTGGTGTTCGGGCAGTGTAGGTGGTCTTGCTGGGGGTGGTGTTTCAGGGTTTAGTGCAGTGGTGTTCGGGCAGTGTAGGGGGTCTTGCTGGGGGTGGTGTTTAAGGGTTTAGGGCAGTGCAATGGTGTTCGCGCAGTGTAGGGGGTCTTGCTGGGGCTGGTGTTTCAGCGTTTAGGGCAGTGCAGTGGTGTTCGGGCAGTGTAGGGGGTCTTGCTGGGGGTGGTGTTTCAGGGTTTAGGGCAGTGCAGTGGTGTTCGGGCAGTGTAGGGGGTCTTGCTGGGGCTGGTGTTTCAAGGTTTAGGGTAGTGCAGTGGTGTTCGGGCAGTGTAGGGGGTCGTGCTGGGGCTGGTGTTTGAGTGTTTAGGGCAGTGCAGTGGTGTTCGGACAGTGTAGGGGGTCGTGCTGGGGCTGGTGTTTCAGGATTTAGGGCAGTGCAGTGGTTTTCAGGCAGTGTAGGCGGTCGTGCTGGGGGTGGTGTTTCAGGGTTTAGGGCAGTGCAGTGGTGTTCGGGCAGTGTAGGGGGCCGTGCTGGGGGTGGTGTTTCAGGGTTTAGGGCAGTGCAGTGGTGTTCGGGCAGTGTAGGGGTCATGCTGGGGCTGGTGTTTCAGGGTTTTGGGCAGGGCAGAGCATTGGTGTTCGGGAAGTGTAGGGGGTCATGCTGGGGGTGGTGTTTCAGGGTTTAGGGCAGTGCAGTGGTGTTCGGGCAGTGTAGGGGGTCTTGCTGGGGCTGGTGTTTCAAGGTTTAGGGTAGTGCAGTGGTGTTCGGGCAGTGTAGGGGGTCGTGCTGGGGCTGGTGTTTGAGTGTTTAGGGCAGTGCAGTGGTGTTCGGACAGTGTAGGGGGTCGTGCTGGGGCTGGTGTTTCAGGGTTTAGGGCAGTGCAGTGGTTTTCAGGCAGTGTAGGCGGTCGTGCTGGGGGTGGTGTTTCAGGGTTTAGGGCAGTGCAGTGGTGTTCGGGCAGTGTAGGGGGCCGTGCTGGGGGTGGTGTTTCAGGGTTTAGGGCAGTGCAGTGGTGTTCGGGCAGTGTAGGGGGTCATGCTGGGGCTGGTGTTTCAGGGTTTTGGGCAGGGCAGAGCATTGGTGTTCGGGCAGTGTAGGGGGTCATGCTGGGGGTGGTGTTTCAGGGTTTAGGGCAGTGCAGTGTTGTTCGGGCAGTGTAGTGGGTCTTGCTGGGGGTGGTGTTTCAGGGTTTAGGGCAGTGGTGTTCGGGCAGTGTAGGGGTCTTGCTGGGGGTGATGTTTCAGGGTTTAGGGCAGTGCAGTGGTGTTCGTGCAGTGTATGGGGTCATGCTGGGGGTAGTGTTTTAGGGTTTAGGGCAGTGCAGTGCAGTGGTGTTCGGGCAGTGTAGGGGGTCGTGCAGGTCGTGGTGTTTTAGGGTTTAGGGCAGTGTAGTGGTGTTCGGGCAGTGTAGGGGTCATGCTGGGGGTGGTGTTTCAGGGTTTAGGCCAGTGCAGTGGTGTTCGGGCAGTGTAGGGTGTCGTGCTGGGGGTGGTGTTTCAGGGTTTAGGGCAGTGCAGTGGTGTTCGGGCAGTGTAGGTGGTCTTGCTGGGAGTGGTGTTTCAGGGTTTAGTGCAGTGGTGTTCGGGCAGTGTAGGGGGTCTTGCTGGGGGTGGTGTTTAAGGGTTTAGGGCAGTGCAATGGTGTTCGCGCAGTGTAGGGGGTCTTGCTGGGGCTGGTGTTTCAGCGTTTAGGGCAGTGCAGTGGTGTTCGGGCAGTGTAGGGGTCTTGCTGGGGGTGGGGTTTCAGGGTTTAGGGCAGTGCAGTGGTGTTCGGGCAGTGTAGGGGGTCTTGCTGGGGCTGGTGTTTCAAGGTTTAGGGTAGTGCAGTGGTGTTCGGGCAGTGTAGGGGGTCGTGCTGGGGCTGGTGTTTGAGTGTTTAGGGCAGTGCAGTGGTGTTCGGACAGTGTAGGGGGTCGTGCTGGGGCTGGTGTTTCAGGGTTTAGGGCAGTGCAGTGGTTTTCAGGCAGTGTAGGCGGTCGTGCTGGGGGTGGTGTTTCAGGGTTTAGGGCAGTGCAGTGGTGTTCGGGCAGTGTAGGGGGCCGTGCTGGGGGTGGTGTTTCAGGGTTAAGGGCAGTGCAGTGGTGTTCGGGCAGTGTAGGGGTCATGCTGGGGCTGGTGTTTCAGGGTTTTGGGCAGGGCAGAGCATTGGTGTTCGGGCAGTGTAGGGGGTCATGCTGGGGGTGGTGTTTCAGGGTTTAGGGCAGTGCAGTGGTGTTCGTGCAGTGTAGGGGTCTTGCTGGGGTAGTGTTTCAGGGTTTAGGGCAGTGCAGTGGTGTTCGTGCAGTGTAGGGGGTCATGCTGGGGGTGGTGTTTCAGGGTATGGGCAGTGCAGTAGTGTTCGGGCAGTGTAGGGGGTCGTGCAGGGGTGGTGTTTCAGGGTTTAGGGCAGTGTAGGGGGTCGTGCTGGCGGTGGTGTTTCAGGGTTTAGGGCAGTGCAGTGGTGTTCGGGCAGTGTAGTGGGTCGTGCAGGGGGTGGTGTTTCAGGGTTTAGGGCAGTGCAGTGGTGTTTGGACAATGTAGGGGTCGTGCTGGGGGTGATGTTTCAGGATAAGGGCAGTGCAGTGGTGTTCGGGCAGTGTAGGGGGTCGTGCACGGGATGGTGTTTCAGGGTTTAGGGCAGTGCAGTGGTGTTCGGGCAGTGTAGGGGGTTGTGCTGGGGCTGGTGTTTCAGGGTTTAGGGCAGTGCAGTGGTGTTCGGGCAGTGTAGGGGGTCGTGCTGGGGCTGGTGTTTCACGGTTTAGGGCAGTGCAGTGGTGTTCGGGCAGTGTAGGGGGTCATGCTGGGGCTGGTGTTTTAGGGTTTAGGGCAGTGCAGTGGTGTTCGTGCAGTGTAGGTTGTCGTGCTGGGGCTGGTGTTTCAGGGTTTCGGGCAGTGCAGTGGTGTTCAGGCAGTGTAGGGGGCTGTGCTGGGGCTGGTGTTTCAGGGTTTAGGGCAGTGCAGTGGTGCTCGGGCAGTGTAGGGGGTCGTGCTGGGGGTGGTGTTTCTGGGTTTAGGGTAGTGCAGTGGTGTTCGGGCAGTGTAGGGGGTCGTGCTGGGGCTGGTGTTTCAGGGTTTAGGGCAGTGCAGTGGTGTTCGGGCAGTGTAGGGGGTCGTGCTGGGGCTGGTGTTTCAGGGTTTAGGGCAGTGCAGTGTTGTTCGGGCAGTGTAGGGGTCGTGCTGGGGCTGGTGTTTCAGGGTTTTGGGCAGAGCAGTGGTGTTCGGGCAGTGTAGGGGGTCGTGCTGGGGGTGGTGTTTCAGGGTTTAGGGCAGTGCAGTGGTGTTCGGGCAGTGTAGGAGGTCGAGCTGGGGTTGGTGTTTCAGGGTTTAGTGCAGTTGTGTTCGGGCAGTGTAGGGGTCTTGCTGGGGGTGATGTTTCAGGGTTTAGGGCAGTGGAGTGGTGTTCGGGCAGTGTAGGGGGTCTTGCTGGGGGTAGTGTTTCATGGTTTAGGGCAGTGCAGTGGTGTTTGGGCAGTGTAGGGGTTGTGCTGGGGGTGGTGTTTCAGGGTTTAGGGCAGTGCAGTGGTGTTCGGGCAGTGTAGGGGGTCGTGAAGGGGGTGGTGTTTCAGGGTTTAGGGCAGTGCAGTGGTGTTCGGGCAGTGTAGGAGGTCGTGATGGGGGTGGTGTTTCAGGGTTTAGGGCAGTGCAGTGGTGTTCGAACAGTGTAGGGGGTCGTGCAGGGGCTGGTGTTTCAAGGTTTAGGGCAGTGCAGTGGTGTTCGGGCAGTGTAGGGGGTCATGCTGGGGGAGTGTTTTAGGGTTTAGGGTAGTGCAGTGGAGCTTGTGTAGTGTAGGGGGTTGTGTTGGGGGTAGTGTTTTAGGGTTTAGGTAGTGCAGTGGTGCTTGTGTAGTATAGGGGTCGTGCTGGGGGTACTGTTTTAGGGTCTAGGGTAGTGCAGTGGTGTTTGTGTAGTGTAGGGGGTCATGTTTTAGGGTAGTGCAGTGGTGTTTGGGTAGTGTAGGGGGTCGTGCTGGGGGTAGTGTTTTAGGGTTTAGGGTAGTGCAATGGTGTTTGGGTAGTGTAGGGGGTACTGCTGGGGGTAGTGTTTTAGGGTTTAGGGTAGTGCAGTGGTGTTTGGGTAGTGTAGGGGGTACTGCTGGGGGTATTGTTTTAGGGTTTAGGGTAGTGCAGTGGTGTTTGGGTAGTGTAGGGGTTCATGCTGTGGGTAGTTTTTTAGGGTTTAGGGTAGTGCAGTGGTGTTTGTGTAGTGTAGGGGTAGTGTTTTAGGGTTTAGGGTAGTGCAGTGGTGTTTGTGTAGTGTAGGGGTCGTGCTTGGGGTAGTGTTTTAGGGTTTAGGGTAGTGCAGTGGTGTTTGTGTAGTGTAGGAGGTCGTGTTTTAGGGTTTAGGGTAGTGCAGTGGTGTTCGGGCAGTGTAGGGGTCGTGCTGGGGGTGGTGTTTCAGGGTTTAGGGCAGTGCAGTGGTGTTCGGGCAGTGTAGGGGGTCTTGCTGGTGGTGGTTTTACAGGGTTTAGGGCAGTGGTGTTCGGGTAGTGTAGGGGGTCATGCGGGGGGTAGTGTTTCAGGGTTTAGGGCAGTGCAGTGGTGTTTGGGTAGTGTAGGGGGTCATGCTGGGGGAGTGTTTTAGGGTTTAGGGCAGTGCAGTGGTGTTCGGGTAGTGTAGGGGGTCGTGCTGGGGGAGTGTTTTAGGGTTTAGGGCAGTGCAGTGGTGTTCGGGTAGTGTAGGGGGTCGTGCTGGGGGAGTGTTTGAGGGTTTAGGGCAGTGCAGTTGTGTTTGGGTAGTGTAGGGGTCGTGCTGGGGGTTGTGTTTCAGGGTTTAGGGCAGTGCAGTGGTGTTCGGGCAGTGTAGGGGGTCGTGCTGGGGCTGGTGTTTCAGGGTTTAGGGCAGTGCAGTGGTGTTCGGGCAGTGTGGGGGTCTTGCTGGGGGTGGTGTTTCAGGGTTTAGGGCAGTGCAGTGGTGTTCGGGCAGTGTAGAGGGTCTTGCTGGGGGTGATGTTTCAGGGTTTAGGGCAGTGCAGTGGTGTTCGAGCAGTGTAGGGGGTCTTGCTGGGGGTGGTGTTTCAGGGTTTAGGGCAGTGGTGTTCGGGCAATGTAGGGGGTCGTGCTGGGGGTGGTGTTTCAGGGTTTGGGGCAGTGCAGTAGTGTTCGGGCAGTGTAGGGGGTCGTGCAGGGGGTGGTGTTTCAGGGTTTAGAGCAGTGCAGTGGTGTTCGGGCAATATAGGGGGTCGTGCTGGGGTGGTGTTTCAGGGTTTAGGGCAGCACAGTGATGTTCGGGCAGTGTAGGGGGTCGTGCACAGTGGTGTTTCAGGGTTTAGGGCAGTGCAGTGGTGTTCGGGCAGTGTAGGGGGTCATGCTGGGGGTGCTGTTTCAGGGTTTAGGGCAGTGCAGTGGTGTTCGGGCAGTGTAGGGGGTCGTGCTGGGGGTGGTGTTTCAGGGTTTAGGGCAGTGCAGTGGTGTTCGGGCAGTGTAGGGGGTCGTGCTGGGGGTGGTGTTTCAGGGTTTAGGGCAGTGCAGTGGTGTTTGGGCAGTGTAGGGGGTCGTGCAGGGGAGTGGTGAGTCAGGGTTTAGGGCAGTGCAGTGGTGTTCGGGCAGTGTAGGGGGTCATGCTGGGGGTAGTGTTTTAGGGTTTAGGGCAGTGCAGTGCAGTGGTGTTCGGGCAGTGTAGGGGGTTGTGCAGGGGGGTGGTGTTTCAGGGTTTAGGGCAGTTCAGTGGTGTTCGGGCAGTGTAGGGGTCGTGCTGGGGGTGGTGTTTCAGGGTTTAGGCCAGTGCAGTGGTGTTCGGGCAGTGTAGGGTGTCGTGCTGGGGGTGGTGTTTCAGGGTTTAGGGCAGTGCAGTGGTGTTCGGGCAGTGTAGGTGGTCTTGCTGGGGGTGGTGTTTCAGGGTTTAGTGCAGTGGTGTTCGGGCAGTGTAGGGGGTCTTGCTGGGGGTGGTGTTTAAGGGTTTAGGGCAGTGCAGTGGTGTTCGGGCAGTGTAGGGGGTCATGCTGGGGGTGCTGTTTCAGGGTTTAGGGCAGTGCAGTGGTGTTCGGGCAGTGTAGGGGGTCGTGCTGGGGGTGGTGTTTCAGGGTTTAGGCCAGTGCAGTGGTGTTCGGGCAGTGTAGGGTGTCGTGCTGGGGGTGGTGTTTCAGGGTTTAGGGCAGTGCAGTGGTGTTCGGGCAGTGTAGGTGGTCTTGCTGGGGTTGGTGTTTCAGGGTTTAGTGCAGTGGTGTTCGCGCAGTGTAGGGGGTCTTGCTGGGGCTGGTGTTTCAGCGTTTAGGGCAGTGCAGTGGTGTTCGGGCAGTGTAGGGGGTCTTGCTGGGGGTGGTGTTTCAGGGTTTAGGGCAGTGCAGTGGTGTTCGGGCAGTGTAGGGGTCTTGCTGGGGCTGGTGTTTCAAGGTTTAGGGTAGTGCAGTGGTGTTCGGGCAGTGTAGGGGGTCGTGCTGGGGCTGGTGTTTGAGTGTTTAGGGCAGTGCAGTGGTGTTCGGACAGTGTAGGGGGTCGTGCTGGGGCTGGTGTTTCAGGATTTAGGGCAGTGCAGTGGTTTTCAGGCAGTGTAGGCGGTCGTGCTGGGGGTGGTGTTTCAGGGTTTAGGGCAGTGCAGTGGTGTTCGGGCAGTGTAGGGGGCCGTGCTGGGGGTGGTGTTTCAGGGTTTAGGGCAGTGCAGTGGTGTTCGGGCAGTGTAGGGGTCATGCTGGGGCTGGTGTTTCAGGGTTTTGGGCAGGGCAGAGCATTGGTGTTCGGGCAGTGTAGGGGGTCATGCTGGGGGTGGTGTTTCAGGGTTTAGGGCAGTGCAGTGGTGTTCGGGCAGTGTAGGGGGTCTTGCTGGGGCTGGTGTTTCAAGGTTTAGGGTAGTGCAGTGGTGTTCGGGCAGTGTAGGGGGTCGTGCTGGGGCTGGTGTTTGAGTGTTTAGGGCAGTGCAGTGGTGTTCGGACAGTGTAGGGGGTCGTGCTGGGGCTGGTGTTTCAGGGTTTAGGGCAGTGCAGTGGTTTTCAGGCAGTGTAGGCGGTCGTGCTGGGGGTGGTGTTTCAGGGTTTAGGGCAGTGCAGTGGTGTTCGGGCAGTGTAGGGGGCCGTGCTGGGGGTGGTGTTTCAGGGTTTAGGGCAGTGCAGTGGTGTTCGGGCAGTGTAGGGGGTCATGCTGGGGCTGGTGTTTCAGGGTTTTGGGCAGGGCAGAGCATTGGTGTTCGGGCAGTGTAGGGGGTCATGCTGGGGGTGGTGTTTCAGGGTTTAGGGCAGTGCAGTGTTGTTCGGGCAGTGTAGTGGGTCTTGCTGGGGGTGGTGTTTCAGGGTTTAGGGCAGTGGTGTTCGGGCAGTGTAGGGGGTCTTGCTGGGGGTGATGTTTCAGGGTTTAGGGCAGTGCAGTGGTGTTCGTGCAGTGTATGGGGTCATGCTGGGGGTAGTGTTTTAGGGTTTAGGGCAGTGCAGTGCAGTGGTGTTCGGGCAGTGTAGGGGGTCGTGCAGGGGGGTGGTGTTTCAGGGTTTAGGGCAGTGCAGTGGTGTTCGGGCAGTGTAGGGGTCGTGCTGGGGGTGGTGTTTCAGGGTTTAGGCCAGTGCAGTGGTGTTCGGGCAGTGTAGGGTGTCGTGCTGGGGGTGGTGTTTCAGGGTTTAGGGCAGTGCAGTGGTGTTCGGGCAGTGTAGGTGGTCTTGCTGGGAGTGGTGTTTCAGGGTTTAGTGCAGTGGTGTTCGGGCAGTGTAGGGGTCTTGCTGGGGGTGGTGTTTAAGGGTTTAGGGCAGTGCAATGGTGTTCGCGCAGTGTAGGGGGTCTTGCTGGGGCTGGTGTTTCAGCGTTTAGGGCAGTGCAGTGGTGTTCGGGCAGTGTAGGGGGTCTTGCTGGGGGTGGTGTTTCAGGGTTTAGGGCAGTGCAGTGGTGTTCGGGCAGTGTAGGGGGTCTTGCTGGGGCTGGTGTTTCAAGGTTTAGGGTAGTGCAGTGGTGTTCGGGCAGTGTAGGGGTCGTGCTGGGGCTGGTGTTTGAGTGTTTAGGGCAGTGCAGTGGTGTTCGGACAGTGTAGGGGGTCGTGCTGGGGCTGGTGTTTCAGGGTTTAGGGCAGTGCAGTGGTTTTCAGGCAGTGTAGGCGGTCGTGCTGGGGGTGGTGTTTCAGGGTTTAGGGCAGTGCAGTGGTGTTCGGGCAGTGTAGGGGGCCGTGCTGGGGGTGGTGTTTCAGGGTTAAGGGCAGTGCAGTGGTGTTCGGGCAGTGTAGGGGGTCATGCTGGGGCTGGTGTTTCAGGGTTTTGGGCAGGGCAGAGCATTGGTGTTCGGGCAGTGTAGGGGGTCATGCTGGGGGTGGTGTTTCAGGGTTTAGGGCAGTGCAGTGTTGTTCGGGCAGTGTAGTGGGTCTTGCTGGGGGTGGTGTTTCAGGGTTTAGGGCAGTGGTGTTCGGGCAGTGTAGGGGGTCTTGCTGGGGGTGATGTTTCAGGGTTTAGGGCAGTGCAGTGGTGTTCGTGCAGTGTAGGGGGTCTTGCTGGGGTAGTGTTTCAGGGTTTAGGGCAGTGCAGTGGTGTTCGTGCAGTGTAGGGGGTCATGCTGGGGGTGGTGTTTCAGGGTATGGGCAGTGCAGTAGTGTTCGGGCAGTGTAGGGGGTCGTGCAGGGGGTGGTGTTTCAGGGTTTAGGGCAGTGTAGGGGGTCGTGCTGGCGGTGGTGTTTCAGGGTTTAGGGCAGTGCAGTGGTGTTCGGGCAGTGTAGTGGGTCGTGCAGGGGGTGGTGTTTCAGGGTTTAGGGCAGTGCAGTGGTGTTCGGACAATGTAGGGGGTCGTGCTGGGGGTGATGTTTCAGGATAAGGGCAGTGCAGTGGTGTTCGGGCAGTGTAGGGGGTCGTGCACGGGATGGTGTTTCAGGGTTTAGGGCAGTGCAGTGGTGTTCGGGCAGTGTAGGGGGTTGTGCTGGGGCTGGTGTTTCAGGGTTTAGGGCAGTGCAGTGGTGTTCGGGCAGTGTAGGCGGTCGTGCTGGGGCTGGTGTTTCACGGTTTAGGGCAGTGCAGTGGTGTTCGGGCAGTGTAGGGGGTCATGCTGGGGCTGGTGTTTCAGGGTTTAGGGCAGTGCAGTGGTGTTCGTGCAGTGTAGGTTGTCGTGCTGGGGCTGGTGTTTCAGGGTTTCGGGCAGTGCAGTGGTGTTCAGGCAGTGTAGGGGGCTGTGCTGGGGCTGGTGTTTCAGGGTTTAGGGCAGTGCAGTGGTGCTCGGGCAGTGTAGGGGGTCGTGCTGGGGGTGGTGTTTCTGGGTTTAGGGTAGTGCAGTGGTGTTCGGGCAGTGTAGGGGGTCGTGCTGGGGCTGGTGTTTCAGGGTTTAGGGCAGTGCAGTGGTGTTCGGGCAGTGTAGGGGGTCGTGCTGGGGCTGGTGTTTCAGGGTTTAGGGCAGTGCAGTGTTGTTCGGGCAGTGTAGGGGGTCGTGCTGGGGCTGGTGTTTCAGGGTTTTGGGCAGAGCAGTGGTGTTCGGGCAGTGTAGGGGGTCGTGCTGGGGGTGGTGTTTCAGGGTTTAGGGCAGTGCAGTGGTGTTCGGGCAGTGTAGGAGGTTGAGCTGGGGTTGGTGTTTCAGGGTTTAGTGCAGTTGTGTTCGGGCAGTGTAGGGGGTCTTGCTGGGGGTGATGTTTCAGGGTTTAGGGCAGTGGAGTGGTGTTCGGGCAGTGTAGGGGGTCTTGCTGGGGGTAGTGTTTCATGGTTTAGGGCAGTGCAGTGGTGTTTGGGCAGTGTAGGGGGTTGTGCTGGGGGTGGTGTTTCAGGGTTTAGGGCAGTGCAGTGGTGTTCGGGCAGTGTAGGGGGTCGTGAAGGGGGTGGTGTTTCAGGGTTTAGGGCAGTGCAGTGGTGTTCGGGCAGTGTAGGAGGTCGTGATGGGGGTGGTGTTTCAGGGTTTAGGGCAGTGCAGTGGTGTTCGAACAGTGTAGGGGGTCGTGCAGGGGCTGGTGTTTCAAGGTTTAGGGCAGTGCAGTGGTGTTCGGGCAGTGTAGGGGGTCATGCTGGGGGAGTGTTTTAGGGTTTAGGGTAGTGCAGTGGAGCTTGTGTAGTGTAGGGGGTTGTGTTGGGGGTAGTGTTTTAGGGTTTAGGTAGTGCAGTGGTGCTTGTGTAGTATAGGGGGTCGTGCTGGGGGTACTGTTTTAGGGTCTAGGGTAGTGCAGTGGTGTTTGTGTAGTGTAGGGGGTCATGTTTTAGGGTAGTGCAGTGGTGTTTGGGTAGTGTAGGGGGTCGTGCTGGGGGTAGTGTTTTAGGATTTAGGTTAGTGCAGTGGTGTTTGGGTAGTGTAGGGGGTCGTGCTGGGGGTAGTGTTTTAGGGTTTAGGGTAGTGCAGTGGTGTTTGTGTAGTGTAGGGGTCATGTTTTAAGATGCAACGCTCCAATACCTGACCAGTCTGCACTACATAAAACTGCAAAAAAACTAAAAATAAAAAGTGTTTTGCACACTTTTGTCATTGGGCTATATGTGGGCTACATCTGGTTAATATTTGTGCTACATTTGGGCTCTTTTTTCTCTGGTGGCCATCTTGGAAGACTTCTTTGTTATGAAGTTTCCTCATTTACTGCAATCTCCTCAGTAGGAAATGCTTTCAGTTTTTTACTTTGATTCCATCAAGAAGGCATTCAGATGTGTCTCACATTTGCCATAAATTCAGAATGTTAGCACTCTAGTTGCTCATTAGATCACTGTAGTAAAGCTACTGCTCACCAGGGAGTTAACTGGAAGTCTGCTGCTGGTATTGAAAGTGATTGTTTCAGTCTGCATGTCAGAATTTTCTAATGAAATAGAAAAGGATTTGAGATTTCACTTACAACATGCCCTCATTTTTCTTTCTGCAGCACTAACCATAATTTCTATTTCAAAAAGAACCCCCTCATTTTGTTCCTTTTTAAATTAAATGTTTTAAGTATTAACGGTTTATTCCAATCAAGATGGCTTCAGGTGTGTCATACTTTTGTCATAAGTAAGGCTGTTAGCGCTCTAGTTGTTCTTTAGAACACTCTGGGAAGCTGCAGTAGAACACAAAGGCATCAACTGGCAGGCTGCTCCTGTTGAAATATAACAGGAAGATATTTGAGATCACAATTGAAACATGTCCTAATTTTTCTTTCTACAGCACTACCCATAATTTCTATGACAAAATGAACCCCATCATTGTGTTCCTTTTTAAATTAAATGTTTTAAGTGTTACCAGTTTATTCCAATCAAGATGGCTTCAGGTGTGCCATACTTTTGTCATAAGTAAGGCTGTTAGCACTCTAGTTGTTCTTTAGAACACTCTGGGAAGCTGCAGTAGAACACAAAGGCATCAACTGACATCAACACAGGACTGGATCCTAGATTCAGTCCTGGGACATCTCCTGTAAACAGTTGAGTAAAAGCGTTTTGGTTACAGTAGTGATTTTTAAGGAATATTATTGTATTTTAAAAGTTGACACTTAGAAACTTTTTCTCATAGAATCACCAATGTTATCCTATGGAAGGAAATTCACTTAGCAGGTAAAAACTGTTATCGTTACTTTTTCTTACTCAGTGTTGGATCCTGGATCCAGCACTGGTGCATCTCCTGTAAACAGTTGAAAGAATGCGTTTAAGTCATACAGGCGATTTTTAAGGAATATTTGTAGTTTGTGAAAATCGACACTTTGAAACTTTTCTGCTGAAAACCAGACAATGGATTCCTATGGAAGGAAATACAAGTTACTGGTAAGTACGGTTAGAATTACTTTTCAGGGTCAGTGCTGGGCTGAAAGATGCAGCACTGAGGTCTCTCCTGATAACAGGTGAGTAAATCAGAATTCGTATTTCGGCTGATTTTAGAGGAATATTTTAAAGTTCCAAAACTCCACACTTAGAAGAATTTCCAAGTGAAACCAGTCAATGTTAGCCTATGGAAGGAAATTCAAGTTACTGGTAAGTACGGTTAAAATTACTTTTCAGGACCAGTACTGGGCTGAAAGATACAGCACTGAGGTCTCTCCTGATAACAGGTGAGTAAATCGGAATTCGTATTTCAGCTGATTTTAGAGGAATATTTGTATGTTTCAAAAATCAACACTTAGAAACTTTTTCAGCAAAAAGCAGGCAATGATATCCTATGGAAGGAAATTTAAGTTACTGGTAAGTACGGTTAAAATTACTTTTCAGGATTAGTACTGGGCTGAAAGATGCAGCACTGAGGTCTCTCCTGATAACAGGTGAGTAAATCAGAATTCGTAGTTCGGCAGATTTTAGAGGAATATTTGCACAATGGTGAAGGGAGGGGGCGGGGCCTGAGGTGACATCTGTGCAAACGCGCCCTGTGGCGCGTTTTAGAGTTGGGGATTAAGTCCCTTGAATCATGAGGGTCCCTAGGGGCCAACTAGCCCACCAGGAACCTCCAGTATGCGCCAGGGGCTGCGTTGCAGAGACGTGTAGAGAGGCCACACCCCTTTTACACCTCTCTGCAACGCAGCTCTGTGGCGCTTTCTGGATGTACCTGTTGGGCTAGTTGGCCCCCAGGGACCCTCAGGATT
This sequence comes from Calotriton arnoldi, assembly GCA_963921515.1. Lineage (NCBI taxonomy): Eukaryota > Metazoa > Chordata > Amphibia > Caudata > Salamandridae > Calotriton > Calotriton arnoldi. The sequence continues at coordinate 164,981 of CAWUFW010011623.1, forward strand.
GAAGGGGATTTAATTCCCCATCTTAAAACGCGCCATGGGGCCTGTTTGCACACATGTCACCTCAGGCCCCGCCCCTCCCTTCACCACTGTGCAAACGTGCCCCGTGGCGCATTTTAAGTCGGGGGATTAACTCCCTTGAATCCTGAGGGTCCCTGGGGTGCAACTAGCCCACCAGCTGCCTCAATTAAGCGCCACAGAGCTGCGTTGCACAGAGGTGTAAAAGGGCGTGGCCTCTGTCCACCTCTGTGCAACGCAGCCCTGGCGCATACTGGAGGTTCCTGGTGGGCTAGTTGGCCCCAGGGACCCCCAGTATTCAAGGGGAATCGTTCCCCCTCTGCAAACGCGCCAGGGGGCGCGTTTGCAGAGTGCTGTCAAAGAGGGTGCGTGGCCTCCCTCGCAATGCCGTTTTTTAATTTTTTTTTTTTTTAAAAGGGGGCTGTGTTTTTAGTAATTTTTTAGCCCTGGGGACCCCATCCCCCAGGGCCTGTCCCCTTTTTAAAAAAAAATAAAATAAAAAGGACTGGGAAGGGGACCGCGTGGGCCCCCTCCCGTGGCCAATTTCGACCCGGGGACCCCATCCCCGGCCATAGCCACCTTTTTTTTTTTTATTTGATGGAGGGGGCTGCCTGGCCCCCTCCTAAGGCCTCCTTAGGCCCTGGGGACCCCATCCCCGGGGCTGGCCCTATCCTTTTGGGGTCCGTGGGGGACCCCAACTCCCCACGGACCCTTCTGGCTCCCCGCCTCCTGCGGCATTGCTTTTCCACATGGGGAGCTCCCCATGTGGAAAAGCAATTCTGCTTTGAATTTTGGAAGCAAGAGCAGCTTTCCCTGCTCTCGCTTCCAAAATTCAAAGCAGTTTGCAATGACAGGACGGGAGCCGCGAGGCTCCCGTCCTGTCATTGCAAACAGCAGTGTCCCAGGGGTAGGCACCCTGGGACACTGCAGGAGCCGGCCCTGGGGGTGGCGGTCCCCAGGGCCATCACTGGCTCCAGGAGGGGGCCGCGCGGCCCCCCTCCCCACATTTCAAAGCCCCGGGAGGTGGTGGTCCCGGGGCTTGGGGTCCAAAACGGACCCCCATTTTCAATTTTGTTAGTGCCCCGGGAGGTGGTGGTCCCCGGGCGTGTGGGGGCTGGAGTCCCCCACACAGGTTAATTTAATAAATAAAGAAGCCCCGGGAGGTGGTGGTCCTCGGGGCTGCGGGAGGGCTCAGAGCCCTCCCGCAACTTTCTAATAAAGCCCCGGGGGGTGGCGGTCCTCGGGGCTTGGTGGGCCCTTAGAGGCCCCCCATACATAAAATAACCCCCCCAGCATGCCCCCGGGACTTGGCCCACCCGGGGGCAATTAACATCGAGCGCGGGAGACCGCGCTCGTTTTCACTCGGCAGGATCCGCGCTCCCTGAGCGCATCCTGCCGATTTTTTTTTTTTAAATGCTTTTTGCCCAGGGGTCCTTGTGGGACCCCTGAGCAGGCCTAGGGGTTAGGGTGTTTCTACCCTGCCCCCTTTGTGCGTTTTGCGCACTTGTTTCTTTTTTTTCTCGGCGGGATCCGCGCACCCTAAGCGCATCCCGCCGATTTAAAAAAATGCTTTTTCTGCCCAGGGGTCCTTGTGGGACCCCCTGAGCAGACCTAGGGGTCAGGGTGTTTCTACCCTGCCCCCTTTTGCTCTTTGCGCACTTGTTTCTGTCCCTCGGTTCTATTGAGGGACACAATGGCTGCCAACACTTCTTGATTTGGAGTGTTGACAGCCAATTAGCATGCAGCTCGTGATCGGGAGGGTACGCGGATCCGACGCGCCCATAGATATATATGTGATTTTAATTGTGAATTTCTCAGGAACTACTGAACGGATTTACACCATTTTAGCAAAAGGCACCAGTCTGAACCAAGGGCTACCTCTTTGCCAAATTTGGGGTAATTCCGTTCAGCAGTTCGGGCTGTAGCTGCGACTAAAGGTTCCTATGGAAAAATGAATGGGGAAAACGCGTTTTGGGACCCCCTTTTTCTCGGCCCCCGCTTGACGTATCACCCCGAGACTTTCAGGGTAGGAGCGGACCGGAGCGCCCCAACAAGTTGGAAGCTTTCGCGAAGATTCGTCAACCGGCGCCAACGTTATTGCAAATAGAATGTTGCGGATTTTCTATGGATAATAGGTCCTAACTATAACTATCTACTGGCGACCGCCAGTAGATAATATATATATATATATATATATATAACCTACTGGCGGTCGCCAGTAGGTAGTTATAGTTGGGACCTAGTTTCCATAGGAAAAGCGTTTTTTCTTTTCCCAATAACTTTGGAGCCAGTTGACGAATCTTCGCGAAATTTTCAAAACTAGTGGCCCGCTCCGTTCAGCTCCTGTCTTGAAAGTTTTGGGGTGATTCGTCAAGCGGGGGCCAAGAAAAAAAGGGCGTCCCAAAATACGTTTTCCCCATGTTATTTTCCATAGGAAACTTTAGACAAAGCTACAGCCCGAACTGCTGAACAGAATTACACCAAATTAGGCAAAAAGGTAGCCCTTGGTTCAGAAAGAGTCCTTTTTGTTAAATGGTGTAAATCCATTTAGTAGTTCCTGAGAAATTATAAAAAGAACAAATATCGATATCTAGGGCAGCGGTGGGTTCGCGAACCCTCCCGAGCACGAGCTTCACTCTGATTGGCTGCCAACACTCCAAACCAGGAACTGTTGGCAGCCATCTTGTGACTCGGTCGAACCGAGTCACAAGAAAACAGTAGAAAAAACATAAAAAAACAGGAAAGGGGGCAGGGTAGAAACACCCTGACCCCCTAGGCCTGCTCAGGGGGTCCCATAAGGACCCCCAGGGCCAAAAAAAGCATTTTTGTTTTTAAAAACGGCAGAATTCGCGCTGGGTGTGCGAATCCTGCAGATAAAATTTTAAAAAAATTGAGCCCCAGGGTGGGCCAGGTCCCGGGGGCATGCGCAAATTTAATTGTGGGGGCACACGGGGGCCCCCGCAGCCCTGGGAACTGCCACCTCCTTGGGGATTTATTTATATTTTGTGGGGCACGCAGCCCCCCCGCAACCCCGGGGACCACCACCTCCCCGGGGCTCTATTTTTTTTTTTTTTAAACCTGTGTGGGGGGGGGGCTAGAGCCCCTCCACACGCCCTGGGGACCACCACCTCCCCAGGGCTTTGCAACAAAAATGCGGGGGGGCACGCAGCTCCCCCGCAGCCCCGGGGACCGCCACCTCCCCGGGGCTCTATTTTTTTTTTTTTAAATAACCTTTGTGGGGGGCTCGAGTCCCCCACATGCCCCGGGGTACTAAATATGCGAATGCGGGGGTCCGTTATGGACCCCCGAGCCCCGGGGACCACCACCTCCCCGGGACTTTACACTCGTAGGGAGGGGGGTCGGGCAGCCTCCCTCCTGGAGCCCTTGATGGCCTGCAGTGTCCCAGGGTGCCCACCCCGGTACACTGCTGTTTGCTATGGCTCCCGCCCTGTCATAGCAAACTCTGGTTTGGATTTTGTAAGCGAGAGCAGGCAAACCTGCTCTCGCTTTCAAAATCCAAACCAGATTGCTTTTCCACATGGGGAGCTGCATGTCAGCAGCTCCCCGTGTGGAAAAGCAATGCCGGCTCCCGCAGGACGCGGGTAGCCGGCGGGACCGTGGGGGCATTGGGGCTCCCCCCACGGTCCCCAACGGAGAGGGCCGGCCCCGGGGGATGGGGTCTCTGGGGCCAGAAGTGGCCCGGGAGGGGCAACGCGGCCCCCTCCCCAATATGTAAAAATTTAAAGAAAAAAAAAAACACGCATAATTGGCCATAGGAGGGGGGCCACGCGGCCCCCCTCCAAATATTATTTTTTTTAAATATATAATTCTGGCCATGTCCTGGGGGATGGGGTCCCGCGGGCCGAAATTGGCCTCGGGCCCCTTCCCTTTAAAAAAAAAAAAAAGAAACGGGTCAGGCCCTGGGGGATGGGGTCCCCAGGGCCCCAAATATTCTACAAAAAAAAATGATAACAAAAGCCGGCATCGCGCCGGAGGCCCCGCCCCCTCCCTGTAGCACTCAGCAAACGCGCCCCCCTGGTGCGTTGTAAGTTGGGGAATTAATTCCCCTTCAATCCTGAGGGTCCCTGGGGGCCAAAAAGCCCACCAGGTACCTTCAGTTTGCGCCATCAGTGATGTCATTTGAGATGTCATCAGTGATGTCACTGACCATGTCATGAATGATGTAATATGTGACGTCATCAGAAGTGCATTGCGGGTGCGCGAGTTATAGTTAGCTGAACTAACTATAACGGGGCAATTTCTATGGTTTTGTAGAAGAGAAATGTCCAACTAACTATAACGTCCCTGAAACCTATGGTTTTTTCAGTGAATTTCTAAGGTTTTTTAAATGCTAATTTCTAACTATAACGTGCCTGAAACCTATGTTTTTTTCAGTAAATATATATATATATATACATATATATATATATATATATATATATATATATATATATATATATATATATATATATATATATATATATATATATATATATATCTACTGGCGGTCGCCAGTAGATAGTTATAGTTACAACCTATTATCCATAGGAAATCCGCTCCTACCCTGAAAGTCTCGGGGGATTCGTCAAGCGGGGGCCGAGAAAAAGGGGGTCCCAAAACGTGTTTTCCCCATGCACTTTTCCATAGGAAACTTTAGACACGGCTACAGCCCGAACTGCTGAACGGAATTACACCAAATTTGGCAAAGAGGTAGTTCTTGGTTCAGAAAGAACCCTTTTTGTTAAAGGGTGTAAATCCGTTCAGTAGTTGCTGAGAAAATGAAAAGTAAAAAGTTAGTGATATCTATGGCCGAGTAGGGTCCGCGTACCCTCAGCGCACCCTGCGCGCACCGTCCCGATCACGAGCTGCATGTTAATTGGCTGTCAGCTGGCTGTCAACATTCCCATTCAGGAAATGTTGGCAGCCATTTTGTCCCTCGGTAGAACCGAGGGACAGAAACAAGTGCGCAAAGCGCACAAAGGGGGCAGGGTAGAAACACCCTGACCCCTAGGTTTGCTCAGGGGTCCCACAAGGACCCCCTGGGCAAAAAATCGGCAGGATGCGCTCAGGGTGCGCGAATCCTGCCGAGCAATCGAAGCGCGGTCTCCCGCGCTTCGATTGTATTTGCCCCCGGGTGGCCCAAGTCCCGGGGGCATGGTGGGGGTTTAATTTTATGTGTGGGGGCCTCAAAGGGCCCCCAAGCCCCGGGACCGCCACCCCCGGGGCTTTTTAAAAAATGGTGCGGGAGGGCTCTGAGCCCTCCCGCAGCCCGAGGACCACCACCTCCCCGGGGCTTTTTAAAAAAATTAAACAACCTGTGTGGGGCTCCAGCCCCCACACGCCCGGGACCGCCACCTCCCGGGGCACTAACAAATTAAAATGGGGGTCCGTTTTGGACCCCGAAGCCCAGGGACCACCACCTCCCGGGGCTGTGCTGATGTAGGGAGGGGGCCGCGCAGCCCCCTCCTGGAGCCCTTGATGGCCCTGGGGACCGCCACCCCCAGGGCCGGCTCCTGCAGTGTCCCGGGGTGCCTACCCCGGGACACTGCTGTTTGCAATGACAGGACGGGAGCCTCGCGGCTCCGTCCTGTCATTGCAAACTTGCTTTGGATATTGGAAGAGAGAGCAGGAAACCTGCTCTCTCTTCCAATATCCAAAGCAGATTGCTTTCCACATGGGGAGCAGCATGTCAGCTGCTCCCCATGTGGGACAGCAATGCCGGCTCCCAAGGGACGTGGGGAGCCGGCGGGACTGTGGGGGATTGGGGACCCCCACAGTCCCCAACGGAGCGGGCCAGCCCGGGGGATGGGGTCCCGGGGCAAGTAGTGGCCCAGGAGGAGGCCACGCGGCCCCCTCCCCAAAAAAGAAAAAAAAAAAAATGGAAAGGCCGGCCCCGGGGAGAGGGTCCCCGGGGCCTTAAATGGCCTGAGGAGGGGGCCACGCAGCCCCCTCCCAAGAAAAATAAAAAAGGCCATGCCCCGGGGATGGGGTCCCGGGGCCAATACAGGCCCAGGGAAGGGGGCCACGCGGCCCCCTTCCCGTTTTTTTTAAATAAAATTAAATTTAAAAAGGGGTAAGGCCCTGGGGGATGGGGTCCCCAGGGCCCAAAAACAGGAAAAAGGAAGGGGGGCCACACAGCCCCCTTCAGGGGACAATTTTTTTTTATTTTTTTAAACGATCGGGCCCGCAGGCCCCGCCCCTTCCTTCACCACTCTGCAAACGCGCCCCCTGGCGCGTTTGCAGAGGAGAACAAATTCCCTTGAATACTGGGGGTCCCTGGGGGCCAACTAGCCCACCAGGAACCTCCAATATGCGCCAGGGGCTGCGTTGCAGAGACGTGTAGAGAGGCCACACCCCTTTTACACCTCTCTGCAACGCAGCTCTGTGGCGCTTTGGAGGTATATGGTGGGCTAGTTGGACTCCGGGGACCCTCAGGATTCAAGGGACTTAATCCCCAACTCTAAAACGCGCCACGGGCGCGTTTGCACAGTGGTGAAGGGAGGGGCGGGGCTTCAGGTGACATGTGTGCAAACAGGCCCCGTGGCGCGTTTTAAGATGGGGAATTAAATCCCCTTCAATCCTGAGGGTCCCTGGGGGCCAACTAGCCCAACAGGTACATCCAGAAAGCGCCACAGAGCTGCGTTGCAGAGAGGTGTAAAAGGGGTGTGGCCTCTCTACACGTCTCTGCAAAGCAGCCCCTGGCGCATATTGGAGGTTCCTGGTGGGCTAGTTGGCCCCTAGGGACCCTTAGGATTCAAGGGGACTTAATCCCCCAACTTAAAACGCACCACGGGGCGCGTTTGCACAGATGTCACCTCAGGCCCCGCCCCCTCCTGCAAATATTCTTCTAAAATCATCCGAAATACGAATTCCGATTTACTCACCTGTTATCAGGAGAGACCTCAGTGCTGTATCTTTCAGCCCAGTACTGGTCCTGAAAAGTAATTTTAACCGTACTTACCAGTAACTTGAATTTCCTTCCATAGGCTAACATTGACTGGTTTCACTTGGAAATTCTTCTAAGTGTGGAGTTTTGGAACTTTAAAATATTCCTCTAAAATCAGCCGAAATACGAATTCCGATTTACTCACCTGTTATCAGGAGAGACCTCAGTGCTGCATCTTTCAGCCCAGTACTGATCCTCAAAAGTAATTTTAACCGTACTTACCAGTAACTTGAATTTCCTTCCATAGGATATCATTGCCTGCTTTTTGCTGAAAAAGTTTCTAAGTGTTGATTTTTGAAACATACAAATATTCCTCTAAAATCAGCCGAAATACGAATTCAGATTTACTCACCTGTTATAAGGAGAGACCTCAGTGCTGTATCTTTCAGCCCAGTACTGGTCCTGAAAAGTAATTTTAACCGTACTTACCAGTAACTTGAATTTCCTTCCATAGGCTAACATTGACTGGTTTCACTTGGAAATTCTTCTAAGTGTGGAGTTTTGGAACTTTAAAATATTCCTCTAAAATCAGCCGAAATACGAATTCCGATTTACTCACCTGTTATCAGGAGAGACCTCAGTGCTGCATCTTTCAGCCCAGTACTAATCCTGAAAAGTAATTTTAACCGTACTTACCAGTAACTTGAATTTCCTTCATAGGCTAACATTGACTGGTTTCACTTGGAAATTCTTCTAAGTGTTGATTTTTGAAACATACAAATATTCCTCTAAAATCAGCCGAAATACGAATTCCGATTTACTCACCTGTTATAAGGAGAGACCTCAGTGCTGTATCTTTCAGCCCAGTACTGGTCCTGAAAAGTAATTTTAACCGTACTTACCAGTAACTTGAATTTCCTTCCATAGGCTAACATTGATTGGTTTCACTTGGAAATTCTTCTAAGTGTGGATTTTTGGAACTTTAAAATATTCCTCTAAAATCAGCCGAAATACGAATTCCGATTTACTCACCTGTTATCAGGAGAGACCTCAGTGTTGCATCTTTCAGCCCAGTACTGATCCTCAAAAGTAATTTTAACCGTACTTACCAGTAACTTGAATTTCCTTCCAAAGGATATCATTGCCTGCTTTTTGCTGAAAAAGTTTCTAAGTGTTGATTTTTGAAACATACAAATATTCCTCTAAAATCAGCCGAAATACGAATTCTGATTTACTCACCTGTTATCAGGAGAGACCTCAGTGCTGCATCTTTCAGCCCAGTACTGGTCCTGAAAAGTAATTTTAACCGTACTTACCGGTAACTTGAATTTCCTTCATAGGCTAACATTGACTGGTTTCACTTGGAAATTCTTCGAAGTGTGGAGTTTTGGAACTTTATAATATTCCTCTAAAATCAACCAAAGTACGAATTCCAATTTACTCACCTGTTATCAGGAGAGAACCCAGTGCTGCATCTTTTAGCCCAGCACTGACCCTGAAAAGTAATTTTAACCGTACTTACCAGTAACTTATATTTTCTTCCATAGGAATCCATTGTCTGGTTTTCAGCAGAAAAGTTTCAAAGTGTCGATTTTCACAAACTACAAATATTCCTTAAAAATCGCCTGTATGACTTAAACGCATTCTTCAACTGTTTACAGGAGATGCACCAGTGCTGGATCCAGGATCCAACACTGAGTAAGAAAAAGTAACGATAACAGTTTTTACCTGCTAAGTGAATTTCCTTCCATAGGATAACATTGGTGATTCTATGAGAAAAAGTTTCTAAGTGTCAACTTTTAAAATACAATAATATTCCTTAAAAATCACGACTGTAACCAAAACGCTTTTACTCAACTGTTTACAGGAGATGTACCAGGACTGAATCTAGGATCCAGTCCTGTGGTTAGAAAAGTAATCCATAAAGTAACTAATTGCATTTAACTAGAAATTTACATTGAGCTGAATGTTGCATTGTGTTTGAAAATGTGTTGCCCATTGCAACAACTGTAACTACTGTACTTAAAAGTCTATTGCCTATGTGCAAAGTATTTAAACTAAAGTAATTCATTCTGAGAAAGTATTTTTTGTAATGTAATGTATAATGTAATTACAATGTAATTTAAAAAATAAAATATGTAAAAAAAAATTGTTTCTAAAAATGTAGTAAATCAGTATGAAAAAAATTAATATAACAATTAATACATTTAAAAATTGTCATTTACAAAACCTTTGAAATTCACTGAAAAAACCGTAGGTATCAGGCACGTTATAGTTAGAAATTAGCATTTAAAAAACCTTTGAAATTCACTGAAAAAACCATAGGTTTCAGACACGTTATAGTTACAAATTAGCATTTAAAAAACCTTTGAAATTCACTGAAAAAACCATAGGTTTCAGACACGTTATAGTTACAAATTAGCATTTAAAAAACCTTTGAAATTCACTGAAAAAACCATAGGTTTTAGGGACAGTTATAGTTACTTGGACATTGCACTCGTACAAAACCCGTGAAATTCCCCCGTTATAGTTAGTTCAGCTAACTATAACTCGCGCCCCGCAATGCACTGCTGATGACGTCACATATTACATCACTCATGACATGGTCAGTGACATCACTGATGACATCACTGATGACATCTCAAATGACATCACTGATGACATCATCCACGTGATAATCTGATGCACCTCCTCACACCCTAATATAATCTTTGATACACCCACTCTAAATTACAGACTGCCATTCGCAAAACCATAGACACTCCAACACCAATAACTACATACCCACTCACTGATTCTTAGGTCTACACACACACATCCACTCACTCACCCGTACAGTAACTCATACTTACGGTCACTCAGTACAGGACTATCATATGCACTCTTACTCCTATATAGACACTCAAACAACGCCACTCATCCATAGAGATACTCAGACACCTAGTCAGTCATGCAAATAATTAAACACACTGCCATTTACTCACCTATACAGTTATACACACACCAGCTCACTTACTCATACAAATAGTAGCACATTGTTACGCTCTTATACAATCACTGATACAAGCACACACTCATCCATACAGCCACTATCACAATCACTCACTCTTGCTTATAGCTATTTATATACTCCAACACACATATATACTGCCTTTCACATATGTAGTTACTCACACATGTACCACTGGGACATACATTCACTCACTAACACATTCTTACACACACTTACCCACCCATACAGTCTATCACAGATGCACTCTTGAAACCATCCACCCAGTGAATTACCCACTCACACATCTATGCACAGAGTTGCACACACCCCTCCCACACAAACACTCAGGCACCCATACAGATACTCAGACAAGCATTCAATAACTCATATAGACACTCATTTAGCTATTCACAAACACATGCAGCCACTTACACAGCAACAGACAGACGGATACAGACATTCACCCAGATTAGTCACTAACCCATGCATTCAGTAAGATACGTTAAATCACTCACTTATAGAGTCAGTCACGCACCTACTAAATCATCCATACAGACACTTACACACCCACTCATTCTTCAATACGTCTTTTCCTATATATATTAAAAATATTTAAACTTTACAGAAACACACAGTCACTGGATGATGTCATCAGTGATGTCATTTGAGATGTCATCAGTGATGTCATCAGTGATGTCACTGACCATGTCATGAGTGATGTAATATGTGACGTCATCAGCAGTGCATTGCGGGGGCGCGAGTTATAGTTAGCTGAACTAACTATAACGGGGGAATTTCACGGGTTTTGTACGAGTGCAATGTCCAAGTAACTATAACTGTCCCTAAAACCTATGGTTTTTTCAGTGAATATATATATATATATATCGTAAGCAATTTAAAGATTTGTTAAGCAAAGTTTTGGGTTGATTCGTCAAGCGGGGGCTGAGAAAAAGGAGTGGCAGAAAATGCATTTCCCATGTTATATCCATTCAGGCTTTAGACACGCCTGCAGTCTGAACTGTTCGATGGAATTGCATCAAATTTGGTATAAATGTAGATGTTGTTCCACAGATCATGCTGTCTATTATTTGGTTTAAATCCGTTCAGTAATTTTGGAGATATTAAAGATTAATTAAAAACCAAATTTGTATATCTGGGTGGAGCCTAAGCACAGATCTCATGGTGGGATTTGATTGGCTGCCAAAACTTCATCCAGGAAGTGCTGGCAGCAATCTTGGGACCAATATACATGATAGCACCCCATTGAAATGCATTGTAGTGAATGACAGCTTTTGAGGGTCACAAAAAGGAGAACGTGTAAAGGGTGTTAACAGATTTTAGTTACAATATAAATCATTTGTTGATTGTACCATACTAACTTTATGAATAATGGTGTGTTCTAAAGTGATTTTACCCTGTAGAAAAGCCTTCTACTGAGATTTCATGAATCATGCTTGAGAGAAAACTGTTTTCTCATGGTTTCCCATCGAGGTTATGGAAGTTGCTTCAGAAGCTAAAATGAGAGCCTACTCTCTGTAAATTCACACTATCTTTCTCAGCCATATAAAAAAGAAGTCGGACATTCTCAATAAATCATGTACTTCCTACAGAAGCAGGCTGTCAGTTGATTCCCTTTTGTTCTACCTCAGCCTCCTAGAGTCTTCGGAAGAACAAATAGAGCGCTAACAGTATTACTTATGACAAAAGTGTGGCACATCTGGAGCCATGTTGATTGAATCAAACTGGTAAAACTTAAAACATTTAATTTAGAAAGGAACAAAATGAGAGGATTAGTTTGTCATAGAAATTATGGTTAGTGCTGTAGAAAGAAAAATTTGGACACATTTTATGTGAGTTCTTAAATATCTTCTTTTTTTACTTCATGAAAACTTTCTGACATGTAGACTGAAACATGCACTTTCAACACCAGCAGCCGACTAGCAGTGCAAACATTCTGAATTTATGCCTTATGTATGGCACACCTGAACGCCCATTTTTTTTTTTAAATTGACCGAATTCGCGTTGGGTGAGCGAATCCGGTTGAATTTTTTTTTTTTTAAATTAAGCGCGGGCTCCTGCGCTTCGTTTTCTAGCCAGGTCCCGGGGGCAATGTATAAATATGTAGCGTGGGCCCGCGGGGGCCCCCGCAGACCCGGGGTCCACCACCTCTCCGGGGCTTAAATAATAATATGCGGGGGGGGCACGTGGCCCCCCGCACCCCCTGGGACCGCCACCTCCCTGGGGCTTTTTTATTAAAATGTGTGGGGGGGGCTCCCTGGGGACTGCCACCTCCCCGATATTGTTTATTAGAGTAATTAGTATGATGTGTGGAAAGGTATATTTCATATATACCGCATAATTTTCATTGTCTGTTTCAAAATTGAAGTGTAGTCTGTGAAGTTTTGAGTTGTGGATGGTGTTGTGACTGAGGTATGTCTCTACTTGCACATATATTATGGTATGTGTTATACGTGTGAAGATGATAGATGTATAAAACACAGGTATACATTTATCTGGATATTACTTTTATATGTGATGCTGCTACCAAGAGGTACAGACATATGCATGCATGCTTTTAGGAATATGGTGAGACTTAAAGCAGAGACTTGTGAAGGGTTGCTAGTTTATATTTGTGTAGGTCCAATAGCATAAGTAGTTGCAGAACGGTGAAGCTGCAGCTCGAAACTGTGGTTTAAAAGATGTTGGCAGATGATTTAGTGATTAGGGTATTTGTATGAGTCTGTTGAAAGGTATGGTTGAAATATATCACATTATTTTAGGTGTATATTTGAAAGGAGAAATGTAGCTTCTTAAGTTTTAAGATCAGCATGGTTTTGGGACTGTGGTATGTCTGGATTTACAGATGTATTTTTATATGTGTTATGCATCTGAGGGTGCTAGATTTATAAAATACAGGTATAGATCTATTTTTATGTTTCTTTTATATATGATGATAGTAGGAAAAGGTAGAGATATATGCGTACATGCTTTTAGAAATATGGGGAGACTGTCAACAAAGATAAGTGAAGGGTTGCTTTGCTGTTAGCTATGCTCAATACCTGATTAGTACTAACCCTGGGCGTAGTTCGCGTAGGCGCGCTACGCGAAGCTACGCGAAGCTACGCGAAGATGTTAAAGCGCTACGCGAGCTACGCGAGCGTGCGTAGTTGCTTGTCGCGCCCGTTCGCGATGCGTTTTTCTTCTTCGGGAACGCGTTGTGCGTGTTTGGGAAGCTGTTTGCGTGCTCGGGGATAGTATCTCGCGAACTTGCCCATGCGGTCGCAGATGTGCGCGGCCATCTTGTTTTTCACTTGTCCCGCCCGTTCGTGATGCCGTTATTTCCTGTTACGGCTCGCGTATAGTGTGCTCGCGATGCGCATTTCATGTTCGGGAACATGTCGTACGTGTTCGCGACGCTTTTTGCGTGCTCGGGAAGAAATATCGCGTGAACTTACCCACGAGGTCACGACAGGCGCGGCCATCTTGTTTTTCACTCTATGCTATGGTTCTGGGCCTGCTTTTCTATCCTCCCTCAATCTTTGCAATCCTTAGTTTTTTACACTGTTTTTCAATTTTTTTTTATTTATTATCTATCTCTCTCTGTGCCTAAGTCTATATTTTGCATTTATTTCTACTTTTTACTGTGTTTGTTTTACTTTTCTACTGTTTTATATTACTTCTTTCTTTAAGCTCCTACTTCTTCCCTAACTTTATTTTTTCCTTCTAACTTTTCTTTTCCGCCTCCCACACACCCCAGAACCATGGCGAAGGGTAGCAGCACTACCGGCTCCAAGGGCAAGGCGCGTGCGCCCAAGAGCCGCCTGCCTTGCGGCAGACTGCGCCCTGCAGGGGTGCTAGCCCGGCAGCTTTTTAGCGAGGCGGAGGTGGCCGCCCTTGGTTTTTTTGTGCAGCGCCACCTCCCCTTGACCTTGGCAGCAGGCGGCAGGCCAGGCTCCGGGTACCCTACCCAGGAGCGTCACCGCCGGTGGGCGAAGGTGCACCGGGCAGTGTTTCGCTGCTCAGGGGTCCGGCGCACCCATAACCAGCTGGCCCACCGGTGGTCAGACATCCTGGACCGGGAGCAGGACCTGTTGGACCTCCTAGGTGTCGAGGTCGTGGGGCTTGGTGAGTAGCTAATATATATAGTAGTATAAGTATTGTGTATACTTTTTTTTACGAATAACAAGAATACTGCTGCTTACATTGAAGGTAAATTACGTTTCAAAATCTTCTGTGATTGTAGGACACAGGTGCTCGGCGCTACTCTTACTTGTTTGCAACCTTGCGCTCGCTTGGGCTGATTATTATGTAAGAGTTTACTTTAGAGAACTTAAGTTAGGTAATGCTATTGCTAGAAAGACTCTAGTCCTTCCTTTGTCCTCCTGTCAAATAGTGGTGGATGGATTGATACTAGGTTTAGTTAGTATTTGTTGATAATTTTTTTGCGGTCTGCCTGACGCATCCTCTGTCACTGAGTGCTGCTTACCCCAGTCCTTAGTAGAACCTTTTGTAGTTTGTTTAGTGAGTGGTAGGCTTAGCAGTGTCAGTCAGTAGCAGAACATCAGACTCAACCAACCAACAATTTGGTGTATGCACAAATTTATGCATGTGTCCTCCATCTCATCTATGCATTTTTGAGGGCTAAAAAAAATGGAAATGCAGACTTAGTGAACAATTGGCCCATCTGGAATAGGTGGGCTAGGTCAGGTGGTACTTAGGCTTAGTTAGTGTTCTGGATTCGAATCAATCAGAATGGAACACTGGATTAGTGTTCATAAATAAGTAGACGGTCCGTGAATCCCGCAAGCCAGTAGTCGATCGGATTAGATAGGTCAATTTTATTGCAATTATTGTTTCCTAAAACGTTTTTTGAGCGTTTTTTTAAATAATGTATTTGTTTCACAGCAATCATTAATGTTTGTCTCTTTCTTTATTATATCTTACATGATCACTGATCTGCAGCACCCAGGGGCAAGAAGACGGGGTCCGAGTCGGCGGGACAACCAGAGGACCACTCCTCTACCGAGGGCCCTGCTGCTGGCCCCAGTAAGTCCTCCAGTGGTTAATATTAACAATTATATTTCCCTAACTTTTACTGCACCTTATTTTTCCGAAGTATTAATTCTGGTTCCACTTCCTAATTCTATTTTTTACAAAAGCTTCTTTGATCTTGACTTGACTATCTGTTTCTAAATTCTGGTTATCCCTGCCTCTAAGTTCTAACTGCCTCTGCTATGACTCTCTGTACTACTACTATTAGTCTGTCTGTAGCTAAGCTTGCCCAGTTTGCCACTCTTTATTTTACGGTTTTGAATAAAACTCAGATTGACCAATAGATCTAGCCAGTGAGTCCAGTCCTTTGGGTTGTCCTCTTCTAGTCTTCTTAATCTTGAGGCTTTGACAATTACCACAAACAAAATGCCCAACCAGATATTTGACTATTTTTGATAGGATATAGTACATACTACTACTGTTGTGGGGATTCTGCACAGCCACATACAGAACTATGCACAAGAAAATAGGATGTTGGTGATGGGAGGTTGGACCTTCCTCACACCTCAGTCAGAAGTGAACCCACAATCCCCTGACCGACTAGCTATAGTGTCTCATTAGGTCCCCGAACCCCCACCTGAAGATACCCAATGATTACACAACCCAGAACATAACACCCTTTCGCTCACTCACTCGTGTAAGTCCACCACCACACCAAATACCACAGAGTCTATGGTTAAGTTCAAAAAGTTTATTGTCAACTAACAACCTCTGTACATTGTTCTATAAAATTCAGTGTACTACAGCCAGCTCCAACAGCAAAATGCATAAGATTAAAACAATAAACATTGTTACAAGTGCATGATAGAAGACAAAAGATCTGTGCGAATTCTGGGAGACCCCTCACTGTAGAATGTAGAAGTACTGGTTACATGCATCATTCATAAGCTCTGCAAATCTCTGGTTCGTAGAAGGGAATCTTCTGCCTGTTATGAGAAAAATGGTGCGCGTTAGATAGTATAATGCAAGCATTTCTCAGTCATGCCAAAAAGTGTAACATGTCACTTATGGCTAAGCAATACGGACTAACTGAACTCCATAACAAAGTGGCTTGTTTTTCGACCTCTTGTACGCAATGCTCAGACAGTAGCTGTATGAGCTCATGTGGGCTCAAAAAGGCGTCTTACTGCACAACAAGCTGCGAGGTAACATGCGCAAAAGACATGAAGCGAAAAATGTTTGCATGGCTCAGGCTAACTTTGCAAAGAGTAGAGTAGACTATAATAATGACCCTAGGGACCATAACACTACTAGTGTCTACTGACTCTACTCTAGTACCCGATTTGGACTAGTGATGTATGTTGTATATGTATGTATTAACTTTTTTTTCAATCTTGCTAGTGAAAATGAATAAATAGGGGGAGGTGTACAGGCATCTAAAAATGTGTAATGTTTTTTCTAGGCGTACTACCGACCACCAGTGCCGGCGGGGCCAGCGGCGATGGCAATGCGGCCATTCCGGAGGGGGCAGGAGATGCGGCACCTGCAGGAGCTACAGGGGGTGAGCCAGCAGCAGTGGCGGGCGGTGGTAAGTTATATTCATTACTTATTGACATTGCACTAGCTGGAAGGGTGTTCACTTCACTCACTGTACTGTTGAGACTTATTAAGTATGAAGTTGTAGTGAACAATATACAACGGTTGAAGAAGACACCCTTTACTTAGCATTAGCAATGCATTAGCATTAGCAGCGTGAGTTGAGGAACCAATGGCCTCTTCTATCTGACTCCAACTCAGCTGTGAAAGTTTTATGGAGAAGACTAAAAGTCAGATCAGATGACCTTGATGAATGTGTTGAACAAAAAGGGAAAGAAGGGTGGAAGGAGGAAGGACGGGCGAGATGTAATATGACTGGCAGAGAAGGATACATTGGAAGCATGCATAGGTGGCTGATAGGAATCAGATGCATGTGTTGTTGAAGGATGGGTGGAAGGTGAAAGAAGATGCCTGCCTGGGTGGGCGACACAGTATGGGTGGATACTGGGGATAGCAAGAATCATCAGCGGTGTTTGGGTGAAACTCAAAGCCAAGGCAAGCAAGGAAGGAGTGGACGCATGGGTGGTTGTTGGTGAAACAAACTAAGGTTTGTGGAGAGATTAAGAAGAATGATAGACATTTACTTAGAATGGATGGATGCCTGTATGTATTCATCATAGACAGCAGAGGTGGAGACTGTCACTGGATGCAGAGTCTTAGTTTGAAGGGAATGTAAAAGAAACCGCGCCAGAGTAGCAAAGCCGAGGGAATACAAGTTGTATTTTCAGAATACAGTTGACTCACAGTAGTTTGCAAGCACATCATATATATTGTGTATAGTTAGTTATCAAGCGCCTTCCTCCGACTCCGAGGACCACTCCCTATCTATGTTAATTTATTTTCGAATGTGTCAGCCAGCCTGCAAAGGGTGGCCTATCTGTTGGTTACACAATCAATCAAAACAAAGTACCTTATGCAGTAGCGGTCGGTGGTGGGAGTGCTGCCGGGCGGTGATGTGGGGAGGAGGAGGCAGGGTGGGGGTAGTAAACAATGGATTACGGCCAAATACAGGTAACTAAACATAAAAATAAATAAAGCGAATTTCATTGTGCGCACTGCACCGCCAAATGCGATGCAGTGCGCGCAACGAAATTGTTTTATTTATTTATATGTTTACTTACCTGTAATTGGCCGTAATCCATAGTTTACTACCCCCAACCCTGCCCCTCCCCACGTCACCGCCCTGCAGCACTCCCACCACCGACCGCTACTGACCTTATGTCGTCGTCCCATATATAAGCAATGATCATTGGATCAGATATATAATCTGCCTTTTTGTAATAGCCAGGGCAGTGTGAAATTGAGCAATTGCCCTTCATGTAACAGAGAGAGTATGGCCAGTGCCACCCGTAATAGAAAAATACGATCTTCCCCACCTGCAGACAGTAGTAAATAAAACTAACGTGAGTCTGCATCATGACTCGTATGTTTGTCTTGGGTGCAAGCTTAGCTGACTGAGCTAGCATGCCGGCTACAACCAGGTTATGTAATTTCGCTAAACTAGAGATAAGAAGAAGACTGGTGTACTGTGTACTGGAGTCCATAGTGCTAGTATAATGCCTGAAACTCCCACAAATGTTAGAGGCCGAGGAAGTGGGAGGCTAGATTATTACCACAGATATTATGTACTGTGCTTCTTGCTAGTGCTACTGTGCCTCTATGTGTTGAATTAATTTTGTGTTACTGTTTTACTAAGAGTATTGGTTACAACAATATTCTTTTTCTTTCTTGATATAGATCCTCCTTCCCAAGAAAAACCATCACGGAAGGAGTTGGCAGCCAGGGCCCGGCACCGGAAACTGGAGGCCATCTGCGAAGAGTACCGGCGGCTGGTGGCTCAGGCGGAGGAGGAGGAGGAGGCGGCAGCAGCTGCAGCCTCCTCTGATGCCCCGGGCCCAGCCAGGCCCCACCTCCAGTGGTACGGCGCTGCGGTCAGGCAGCCGCCCGCTGCCGCAATTCCTTAACAGCCAGCACTGCTGCCCCCCACCCTGGATGCCACTGCAGGGCATTTCACCGCCAGATGCTCCTCTGGATTTCACGCCTAGAGGAGCAACTAGAGGAGCGGGTCAAGATCCTGGTGGACAAACACCTGAAAGCCCGCCGAATATAAGAACTATAGGACCCTGTTGGATTGCCCCTTTTTTATTCCTTTTGTTGGTGGGTGGGAATTGGGCATTGGGGTTTATGGACATTGTTTGGACTTTTTCGTTTTGGACATTGGTTGGGGTTAGGGAGAGGGGTGGGTCAGGTGTGGGATAGTTTATTTTTGTTAGGGTAATAAATTATATTTATACTTAAACATACGATGTTAATGTTTTGTGGGGATGTTACTGTTTTATGAATTTACGTCACATGGTTTCCTTGCTGCTGCAGGGCCGCAGCCAGTGTTTTATTTAAATAATCTGCTGATTATGTAACACCCAAACAGATAGATGCAGTAGCCCTCACTGAGTTATTTGTCCTACTAGTACTGTCAGTCTCTCCTCCTAGTCCATTATACCTCCCACCAAACTTATCTTACCTGTGATTGATGATGATTAAGTTCGGCACAGCGATGGCTGCATGGTTTCCCAAGAGAATGGAGAAGATGCCATGGTTGTGGTGGTAGTAGTAGTCACTGGCAGTAGCATTTGCAAAAAAAATAAAAAAGAGACAGTCACTTGCCTGAGAGAGACTGTGGGAGGAGTAGTAGAACGAAGTAAAGTACAGTACAGAAGAAGACTGCCAAACAAACAATATTGCAACTGCTAAAGTTAAATAAAACATAATGGTGGTGGGGACAGCCTAGTACAAGAAGTTACAAACTGTAGTTGTGTCGAGTGAGTCACTTAACTTAACACAATCATAATTCGTAACCTTTACTGCTGTGTGGTAGGATGTTGATGATGAATCCAATCAATGCCGGCAGTAAATAATGATGTATTAGGTCCCTTTGGAAAAAAAATTCGCTTGCACATAGACTGAGCATGGGTGGGCAAGCAGAAGAATATCCTCGCCCTGCCTTGGAATTGAATTAGTGTTGCTTTCACCACCTCTGCCCCAGCAAGCGTGTGATCAATTGGTGTACATTTAATGTAGTCACATCACACCTCAATATAAATCACAGCCCGGGGTAAGAGGGTTAGGGTTTGATGAATGGATGGGAAGGGGGGTTTGGGGAAAGGTTTGACAAAGAAAAACAGTACGCATGGACACAACAAAAGCAAAGCACAATCTTGGCAGACAACCATGATCTTACCCAATAAATCTATAAAGGGAGAAAAAGGAAATGCATGCATGATGATGAAGATAACTTGATGGTTAATGAGTAGTACTTACTAACTACTACTAGACAATTAGACAGTACAGGGCAGCAGTATATTCTATGCAATTTGCCTTGCCTGTATGCCCTCAGAGAGACCCAAATTACATGTTGTACCGGGCTTACTTTTAAAGATAGCAAAGAAAATTAAAAAATAGTTGTGGGGATCATTTAGCAAACAAACAACAACACAACACACAGTCGTAATAATTGAAGAGAAAAAAGGAATCAAATTAATTAAAAGACGAATGATGAATGATACTAAAGTTACTGTATTATCCTGGTCAAATTGTGGAGTTGAATCTCGTCATTCCTCTTGGTCCTATCTTCCATGGACGCTCCGCACATCAATCTTGGGTGCCACTGCCTGCCTGATGCGGATTGGTAAGGTAAGTGTGAGTTGTTTCTCCCAGTATAGCACAGGGTAAAGGCCGGCCTGTAAGTGTAGATGGAAAAACAAAAGGGGTATTGAAAAATCAATGAATAAAAAAGCATCAATTACGGTGGAGTCCAAGAAGAGAAGAGAGAACACTTTCAGACTGAGGCGGCTTGGATATATCGTGTCTATTCCGTTTACAGCATTAAGCTACAACAACAACAGGACAGAACAGGACCACCACAGCACCAGCCCGTGACCCAACCTCCATTTTCCTTAAATTTTGACAGAGCCAGACAAAAGGCATATACAGCAACCTAGCATTTTCAATATTAAGTGACTAAATCAATGCACCGCTGCCAGTCATATGACTACACTCGACTCCACCACTACATCGACATGTAGGTCTGCTGTGTTTACTTTCTTGTTGAATTGTTGTGTTTACCTTTTATGCCACTTCATGAAACGCAGTTATTCCATCAATCATCTCCGATCCAACTGACTGACTGCGTGCAAAGGTAGTATGGTCATCATCATGATATGGTACGTGTTGTCCAACTCCAACTCAGTCTGTAGTGACTAGTCTCCGATTAAGTCCATATTAAAAAATTGCAACGGATATTGGCCTGCACATGCAGTAGTAGGAGTACAATTTGGTTATTAAACAACAAGAAGGGAAACATTGACTGTCACTTGAGTCACTTTCACTTTGTAGATTAACTAGTAGAGTTCGACTTCATGCACAACATCAACACAACAAACAACAGCAATCGCCCAGAGTCAGCAAGCATCCAATGCATGCCATCAATACCTGTCTTGCTCTTCTCTTTGGCTGTCAGATCATCAGATGCCTAGTTCTGACAGGTGTGTGTTTTTTTTTAACGAGGCAGTGGCCTCATTATTACTCCACATTCATTTTGAGTGTTGGTAGTCGCTGTTTCGGTTTGCGTCTTATTCATCTGTGGCACTTTGTCGCAGTTTAAGTTGGTTCACATGGTCAGCGCTGTGATGGGCCGCGGCCTGGGTAGCGGTCATTGCTGGTCAATTGAGTTTGCAGAAATGTCAGCAAGTTTCTTCGAAGAGTCTTGTCTTTCTCTGCCAAGTACCTTCTGTCCTGACAGTGATGAGCTTTGGATGCCTGCCGAGGCTGTAGCCTTCTGACAGTGATGGGTTTACTTTTGGATGCCTGCCCAAGTTCTGACAGTGAAGAGTTGTGGATGCCTGCAGAGGCGATAGCCTTCGGCCAGTGATGAGTTTCGGCTCGGAAACAAAACGGAGGATAGCTATAGTCACGTTTCATTTCTTATGGAGGGACTGTTAGAGGCAACATTTCTTGTACTCCAATGTCTGGCTTGATGGAAATGTAATTAGGGCGAGTCAGGAAGATGGAGCAGGACTCTGAGGAGTGGACAGTTAAATGCACAGACGTGCAACTCCAATAGGGAAATAAAAAGAGAAGACGGTGGTGATGGATTTGTTGTGATTTGATTTGAACCAGAAAGACAGATACACAGACAAATAAAGAAAGGAAGAAAGTAACAATTTGAAAGCCTAGTTGTCAGGGAAGAGGAGCTCGTCCTCAAACTCTGGTGGTTCGGACAGAAGTAGGTCCTGTAACCCACTACTTACGTCATCGAAGTCGCTCTCCTCTTCCTGCTGTGATTCACGTATTTTGTAATCCGGTGGTATAAAGTGCTGATTCATTTTGATCATGGTTAACCTCTCCACGCTTTTGGGCGAGAGACTGGTCCTTTTTAAAGTTACAATGGCACCAGCAGCACTGAAAACACGCTCAGAAGAGACACTTGCGACAGGGGAAGCCAGATACTTTATCGCCAGCCTGCTGAGCACTGTCCATTGGCTTCTTTTCCCATACCAATACACCAATGGGTTTCGATCCATGAAGACCTCTGTTGGGTCATCCAGATAGGCCTGGACCGTCCACTCAATGCTCAGGGGTGCTCCAATGTGCTCGGCCTGTTTTGCCTTTGCATCAGCACTGGACTTACCATACCCCTGCCGTAGAAACCAATCAGTTGCCGATAGTACTGTGGATGATCCTGTTCTTGCTGTTGTTGATGTTATTGGTAGTGTTGGTGTCGGTGACTGCTGGGAGGCAAACGCACTGCCCTCAGGCTCCGAAGTAGAACTTGACTTTGGATGCCCTGTAGTACTTGTTATGGCCTGGGGCGGGGGGCCTGTAATTACCAGACGTTCGTTTTCAAAGTCAATGGCTAGCTGAGCTATCGAAGTTTTGTACTTGGCAACATCCACTTCTGAAAAAGGAATTACGGCCTTACTGTTCAGAAATACTTTGTACCGTGGATCCAAAATTGTGGCAGTAATGTAATGTGGATCTGACACAATTTTATTTTGAATCCTTGTATTTTCAGATAAGCGAACGGCTAAGGTCTCCGCCAAATGATATGCGTCTTGTTTGTCATCCACACCTGCGTACGTTTCAGACACCTCCTTCAGCTGTTGCTCTAGCATGTGCAACAATGGGATAGCTTGGCCCATAGTACAGTCCTCCCTGCTGAGTTCACGTGTGAAGATCTCAAAAGGAAGTAGCATCTCTGTCAGGCATTTAACGAGGTCCCATTGACCCATCTCAACGGTCATGCTCTCACAGTAGGATCCCCTAATCTTTGCATGACATAAGCATTGAGTGGTATGTACTGCTCAAACAGACGATCAAGCATGTAATAAGTTGAGTTCCAACGTGTTGCCACCTCTTGGATGAGTGCTTTGACTGGCATTTTATGCTCACGTTGAATGACCCTCAGCTGCTTCCGGGCTTTAAAAGAATGGCTGAAATGTGTGCATATTCTTCTGCAGGTGGCCAGTAAGTTGCTGACTTTGTATTCATTTTTCAGAAAGTATTCAACAACAATGTTAATGCAGTGTGCCAAACACGGGACCCTGAAATAGCCACCATCGCCCATGGCCTTAACTACATTACTGCCATTGTCCGTGGCAACCAAACCAATGTTAAGCCCTCTTGGGCGCAGCCACTCAAAGACCTTGCTGTTAAACTCTTCCAAAATGTTTGCAGCAGTATGAGATTTCTCCATGGCAAACATGGCTACAGTTGCATGTTTGCGAGTGGCATGAAAAATGTCAGCAGCGTCAACACCAGCAGATATCTGTTCTCTAACCCCCGCAAAAGAGATCCAGTGTGCAGTGATGCACATGTAATCAGTGGCTTGGCAACTGGTCCACATGTCTGTGAACAGCACTCTGCTTCAAGGCTTTTCCAAACAATTCCAGCACGTCGGGATGTAGTGCTGGAACAGCAACTCTGGCAAAATAATAGCGGCTGGGAACATGCCATTTTGGGCAGATGGCTGTCACAAATTCCCGAAAACCCACCCCTTCAACAAAAGAGAAAGGGAGAAGGTCCAGTGCTAACATTTTAGCCAGCTTCGCATTGTACAAACGTGCTATTGGGTGGTTGCGTTCGTACTGCCCCTCCCCCCCCAAACATGCTGATAATGGTAGGCTGCATGGTTTTCCTTTCTCTTAGGCTCAACAACGCACATTTTTTCATTGCGGTACTCCTTGCTGTCTCAGGCTGACTCTTACTCTTGTGCCACTGAGATGTTGCTGAAGATGTGGGCGACGATAACACTGCACTGCTGGGGACAGGGCTACTTTGTGTAGCACTACCAGAGAGAATTTCTCCCTGTCCTTCCTCTTCCACCGTGATCGGATCTTCTACTCGTTTATCCCCACCAACACCAATGGTTGCAGTTTTTATGCCGCGAAGATGGTCCTCCCAGCTGATCAAGTGGTGTTTTTTCAGATGGGTTATTTGGCCTCCGGTACCATAGTTTGTACCAAGCTTACCCCGACTAACAGAGGTATTACAAATGGAGCATATAGCAATGTTCTCTTCCTTTTCGCTAACCGTAAAGAAGTCCCAAACTGGGGAGCTTAACTTTTGCCTCCTGCTGGAGGTGCAACTTCCAATGCTGGATGAACTGGAGGGTGTGGGTTGAATTTGACTCTGTGCTGTACCACTACCTACTTCTACTGAGGTGGTGGTTGTGCTTGATGTAGGTCGCTGCCGGGCCTTTGCTGATGCAAATATAGAAGCTGTAGGTCGTGTTGGTGTTACCTGTGGAGGTATGCGTGCTACATCCCTCGCAGCGATTTTGGATAGGGTAATAATGTTGGTCTCCATCTCCTCGGGCCGGGAGTGATGTTCGTGATGACTGGCTCATCATCATCATCATCCTGCTGTTCTACATCGACCTCCATAAGTGTAAGGCTTTCTGGAACCTTCCTTTTCCCTAGCCTGGTCTTGGGACGTGTCTCCCTCTCAGACTCAGTTTGTGGCTTCCAAGTGGCATCTAGATCATCAGAAGGGGGGCTTGGCGAAGAACTTGATGGACTAACCCTCCTTTTCCTTGCTGGAGATTTGGAAGACAATGGATCTTCTGAATGAGTGGCTTCTTCTTCTACCTCTGCATGAGGCTCAATTTCCTGAACTGCCCCTACTTCGGGAGGAACAACAACTACTATTGCGGGCGGTGGTTGCGGCTGTTGTTGTTGTTGACCACTTATCTGCTGTGTTTCCTCCTGCGTTGATTGGGTACTACTTTGAGATAGCGATAAGTTTATCTCAGGCTCAGCATCACTGCTTTCCACCATTAGGCTGGCTACCTCTTCCACACTCATGTGCTTGGGCCTGGGTTGGTGGGTTGGGCCCACTGATGCCGAGGTGCTGCCCCCAGCTTGCCCCCCGGACACCGCTGCTGCAGGCGTAATTTTTTTTCCCCCCAAAAAGGTATTGGGCGGCACACCAGACTTAAGTGTCACTTCCTTCTTCTGTTCCTTCTTCTCAATAGCAACTTTATTGGTACTGGAGGACCTGGTACCTGCTTTCTTTGGGCCCATCTTCTTCAGATGTCAGCAGCACTCAGTTGCACAAGTTGCAGAGATGTCTGGTCAGGTCACACGTCACGTCGTGTACAGCAGCAGGACGTCTGTCTGGCAGTACAGCAGGCAATGAGGACACACCTCCTCCTCAGTCTTTTGTGCACCTAAAAGCAAAAAAGCCAGAAGAACATCAGTCAAACGATAGTACAAATCAAACTAATATAATATATAACTTAGTGTGTGGTTGTCTCAATTATTACATTTTAGAAACTCAGTGAATCTCCAACAGTGTAGCCATTTATGAGACTTTGACAACAAGGCCAGGGCTTTCCTGGTGTACTGTGTAGTGTGTACACTCAGGAAGAATAAGAATAGCAAAGAACAAAAACAAAAATGTAGTGGAGCCTGTTTGGCCTAAATTTGTGCATCACGTGGGATGGGTGCAGCATCAGGGAGCTGCAGCTGGCAATGGGGATGGATTTGGAAGCAGTAAGACAAGAGGAACAATGGAAAGACATGCAGGCCTATGTGGCAAAAACAGCACACTACTAACTACCACCACAAAATGGCCCCCAGCCACATGGCCACTCACAGGCACAAGGCACGGCAAACAATGAACTCAAGCAGGCCTATATGGCCAGACAAAGGATGCCTGATAAACAACACACACAGCTTTATTGCAAAAACTAAAATCCACATGGCTAAAAACAGGTTGGAAAGTTACACAACAACCACAACCACAACAACAACACATACACACGCAAAAAAGGCATTTATTTAACACACCCAAAAAGTGAAATAGACCCCCCAAAAAAACCCACATTTTGCAATTCAATCCAATGCCATCCATGCCCTAAATGATGTTTAAATTCAACAGACAACACAAACCGTTTTTATGCACCCATGATGACTATCTCTGGGCTTACTGGCAGACTAGGTCACAAACTTGGAGGCCTATGGCAAAAGCACAGTGGCTGACCCCACAAAATGGCCGCCACCACATGGCCAGGCCACCCACAACAACAAGAAAAGGAAAACAAGACAGACAATGCAGGCCTATGGTAAAAGCACAATGCCTGGCTTCACAAAATGGCCGCCACCCACATGGCCAGGCCACCCACAATAACAAGAAAGTGAAGACAAAGGACAGGACCAGGAAGTTGGAGACTCTGGGGAACTTCCTTCCTCTTTAAAAAAATTGTAAAAAAAAGAAAAATGACTCCTTGCTCACAAAACTACATCTAAATGACAACCTGAGGAGTTTTCTGAGCAAAATGAACAAAATCATCATTTTCGAGAAGGTTTTATGCTGCTCGAGAGATATTCTTCGCCAGATTGTAAATTCTGCGTGTTCGGCATCGCGATCATCACAAAAAGTCGTTATCGCGCGTGCGAAAACGCATATTGAGCGCGCGAAGAAGAAAAAAGTGTAAGTCTGCGTTGTCGCGCAGTGCGGAGTTGCCAAAAGTCAGCGAGCTGAACGCCCAGGGTTACCTACTGGCTGAAAAGGCCTATTTATTTAACACACACCAAAAAACTGAAATACAACCCCAAAAACCACATTTTGCAATTCAATCCAATGCCATCCATGCCCTAAATGATGTTAAAATTCAACAGACAACACAGAAACAGTTTTTATGCACCTATGATGACTACCTCTGGGCCTACTGGCAGACTAGGCCACAAGCTTAAGCCTATGGCAAAAGCAAGCACACTGCCTTGCTCCACAAAATGGCCGCCACCCACATGGCCAGGCCACCCACAAATAATAACAAGAAAGTGAAGACAGACAATCAATGCAGGCCTATGGCAAAAGCACACTGCCTGGATGGCTCCACAAAATGGCCGCTAGCCACCCACAACAAAAAGAAATGGAAGACAGACAATGCAAGCCTATGGCAAAAGCACACTGCCTGCCTTCACAAAATGGCCGCCACCCACATGGCCAGGCCACAACAACAACAAGCATAAGCCAAGGGGAACAAAGAAAAGACATGCAGGCCTATATGGAAAAAGCAGCACACTACCACCACAAAATGGCCCCAAGCCACATGGTCACTCACAGTCACAACAGGACGTGGAAAACAATGAACTCAAGCAGGCCTATAATATGATCAGGCAAAGGAGGCCTGCTAAACAACACAGCTTTAATACAAAAATGCAAAAACGAAAATCCACAGGGCTACGAAAGGTTGGAAAGTTACACAACAAGCACACACACACATCCAACAAAGGTATTTATTTATTAACACACACCCAAAAAGTGAAATACACCCCAAAAACCGCATTTAGCAATTCAATCCAATGCCATCCATGATGGTTAAATTCAACAGACACCACAGAAACATGCACCCATGGGTACCTCTGGGCCTACTGGCTGAAATTCCAATCAAAGAAAAACAACAAGGCCCCTACTGAAACTACAGGCCGACCAGGCCACAACAATAAATTTTAAAAACGATGAAAATCCCCAAAAAATGTAGGTACAAACAAGTACACCAATTCTCCAACTTACTTGTAAAATCTCAAATCCAAAAGTCCTCTAATCCAATCCAATGATATGATGCAGCAGACAGACACAAAAAGTGATCCTTCCAGCTCCAAATCCAACTGAAAGTGAACAGCACATGGACAAAGCACTGGGAGGAGCCTGCTGGACAGGAACAGGAAGTTTGAGACTCAGGGGCACTTCCTTCCTCTTGGAAAAAAAAGTAAAAAAAGAAAAAGGACTCCTTGCACAAAAAACTACAGCCAAAACACAATCTGAGGAGTTTTTTGGAGCAAAATAATCATTTTCAAGAAGGTTTTATGATGCTCGAGAGATATTCTTCACTAGATTGTAGTTTCTTTGTGTTTGGGATCGCGATCTTACCAACACTGCCGCCGGAAGTCAGACCGCGCCTCCGAATGACGTGTTCGCGTTCGCACACTCTCGCGGGATCGTGCGGCCGGATTCCAAATCTCGTGGCACCCGCGAACGGATAGAAAATCGCGTTGGCGAACGCAGAATCACGGTAGGTCGTTACCACGCGCGCGAGAATGCATATTGAGCGCGCGAAGAAGAAAAACAGCAACGCTACGCCGCAAATTGCTTAGTGCTCGGTAACTTCGCGCTCTACGCGAATCGTGAAGTTACCAAAACTACGCAAACTCCACGAGCGTAGCGTAATTCACCGCCCAGGGTTAATTAGTACTGGACTAGTGAAGGAGTAGTAGTAGAAAAGCGATGTTTAAGATATTTTGGGAGAGGAATTATTGATTATGGTACTTTATAAGAGTCTGTGTAAAAGTTCACTTGAAATTTGCCGCATAAATCTAGGTGTGTTTGAAATGTTAAGTGTACTCTGTGAAGTTTTAAGGCCTTTATGGTCTTGTGAGTGTGATTATGTTTCTACTTGCACATGTATCCTAATATGTGTAAAGCTTTTGGCAAAAGGTATACATAGAAGCATGCATGCTTTTAGGAATATGGTTAGAGTTATGGTAGAGACATCTGATAGGTTGCTGCTTTATGTTTGGCTAGGCCCAATATCTGTAGAATGGTGAAGCTGTAGAACAAAAGTGAGTTTTAAGACGTGTTAGCAGAAGGGATTACTGATTAGGCTACTTTCTATGAGTCTGGGGAAAGGTACACTTGAAATACACTACAGAAATGTAGGTGTGGCTTTCAAATGCAAAGTTCAGTCTATTTGTTTATTTCTTTTATATATAATGATGATTTCAAAAGGTAGACATATATGAATGCATAGTTTCAGGAATATGGTGAGATTTATAACAGACTCATGTGTAGGTTTGATGCTTTATTTTGGGTACGCCCAACACCCTGAGTAGTTACAGAATTGTGAAGCTGCAGTACAAAAGTGTACACCATGTCATAGACCTGACTTTTGTGCTGCAATTTCAGTATTCTGCTACTACTCAGGATGTTGCACTCCTCCAATCACTCAGGCACTACCGCAGTACTACTACAATCACCCAGGGAGTACACATGCACTTATAAAATCCCCCAGGCACTTCCTATGTACTCCTGTAATCTCCCAGTTATTACTCCTGCAATCATGCAATCACCAATGCGTTAGCTATACACTGGTTTAATCACCCAGGCACTACCCTTGCACTCCTCCAATCACCCTGTCAGGATCTATGCACTCCTCCAATCACTTAGCCAGTGCCAATATACTTATAAAATCACCCAGGCACTACCTTTACACTCCTCCAATCACTGAGGCACTACCACAGTATTACTCCAATCACCCAGGCAGTACTGATGCACTTATAAAATCACCCAGGCACTTTCTATGTATTCCTGTAATCCTCCAGATATTACCCGTCAACTCATGCAATCACCCAGACATTACCTATGTACTCCTCTAATCCCCCATACATTAGTCCTGCAATCATGCAATCACCAATGTGTTAGCTATACACTGGTTCAATCACCCAGGCAATACCCTTGCACTCCTCCAATCACCCTGTCAGGATCTATGCACTACTCCAATCACTTAGCCAGTGCCAATGCACTTATTAAATCACCCAGGCACTACCTTTACACTCCTCCAATCACTGAGGCACTACCACAGTACTACTCCAATCACCCAGACAGTACTGATGCACTTATAAAATCACCCTGGCACTTCCTATATACTCGTGTAATCCCCCAGATATTATCCCTTAACTCATGCAATCACCCAGACATTACCTATGTACTCCTCTAATCCCCCAGACATTACCTCTGCACTCATGCAATCACCCAGGCACAACCTTAGTACTCCTGCAATCACCAAGGCACTACTCTTATTCACATAGAATCACCCAGGCACTACCCCTGCAGTCATGCATTCACTTAGACACTACCCCTGCACTCATGCAATTACCCAGGCATTATCCCTGCACTCATGCAATCACCTAGGCATTACCAAAGCATTCCAAAGCATTCCTTCAATCGTCCATCCACTACTCATGCACATATGTAATGAATGTAAAGAGGCAGAACTCTTGCACTCATGCAATCACCCAGGTACTATCTATGCATTGTTCCAATCAGTCAGGCACTATCCATGCATTCTTCGATGCAGCAAGGCAGCATCTGTGCATTACTCTAATCACGCTGGCATTATCTTTGCACTCATATAATCACCCAGGTATTACCTATGCAGTTCTTCAATCACTCAGACAGTACCCATGCTCTCCTCCAATCACTCAGGCACAACCTATGCACTTCTTTAATCACTCAGGTAGTACTCATGCAGTGCTCTAATTTCATAGACACTACCCCTGCACTCATGTAATCACTCAGGCACTATCCATGCAGTTATCCATGCTGTCAGTCACGACTTGTGCATTCATTTTATATACTGATGCACTCATTAAATCACTCAGGCAGTTCTTATGCACTCATGTAATCAGCCAGTTAGTATTCATCCTTTTCTGCAATTACCCAACTAGTATTGTTGCACTCATACAAACACCTAGACACTACTGTTGTACTTATTCATTCATGTAGTCACTACTTATACACTCATCTATGCATTCAGGTTCTATTCATGCCCTTATCCATGCACACAATCTCTATGTCTACACTTATGCATTCAGTTAATTTGTATCCAATGTCTCTTGCAATTATACAGACATTGCCTTTGTACTCATACAATCATCCAGGCACTACCCATGGAGTAATGTAATCACTGAGATACACCTATCATATATCTTATCTGTAAGTCTTAACGTATTACGGAAACCATTTATACATATTTCTGTACCTTTCGGTAGCAATATCATATATTAAAGTAATATACAAATAAATGTATACTTGTGTTTTATATGTCTAGCATCTTCTGATGAATAATATGTATCAGAATACATGTGGAAGTAGAGATATACCTTACTTACAACACCATGCAGACCTTAAAACTTGACAGATTGCTTTTCAGATTTTTAGCTGATAATGAAAATTATGTGGTATACTTGAAGTGTAGCTTTCCACAGACTGACACAAAGTAGCGTTATAATTGATTCTTCTCTTAATATGCCTTAAACTTCACCTTTGTGCTGCTGCGTCATTGTTCTATGACTACATAGGGTGTTGGGCCTAGTGAAAGATATAGCAGCAATCTTTCATATGTCTCTGGTGTAATTCTTACAATTTTCTTAAAAACATGCATGCATATGTCTGTACCTTTTGTTAGTAGTATCATATATCAAAGAAACATACAAATAGATGTATACTTGTGTTTTATATGTATAGTATGTTCAGATGTATAAGACGTATCACAATACATGTGCAAGTTCATACATATCTTAAACAGTAGATCATGAAGACATTAAAAGTTGAGAGAGTGCACTTTATATCTCAAAGAGACACTTAGATTTATTTAGTGCACTTCAAGTGAACTTTTCCAGAGAGTCTTACAAAGTATCATATTCACTAATTTGTCAGTCATCATATGTTAAATATTAGTTTTCTGGTGCTGCTGCTTTACCATTTTACTAGTAGTTAGGGATTGAACATAGTCAAAACAAATAACTAAGAAGCAAGAGAAGTGCAGACAGAAGGAACAGAGGTGCCGGAGGAGGCAAGAAAAGTGCACAAACAGGCAAAAGAAGTGCAGAAAGATACAAGAGCAGTGCAGAAAGAAGCAACAGAGGTGCAGAAAGAGGCAAGAGAGGTGCAGAAGGAGCGATGAGAGGTATAGAAATTTGCAAGAGAGGTTTAGAAAGAAGCAACAGAGGTGCAGAAGGAGACAAGACAACTGCAGAAAGAGGCAAGACAGTTGCTGAAATACGGAAGAGAGGTACAGTAAAAGGAAACAGGGGTACAGAAAATTCAAGAGAAATGCAGAAAGAGGGAAGAAGGATGTAGAAAGAGGTAAGAGGGGTGCAGAAAGGGTAACAGAAGTGCAGAAAGAAGCAAGAGTAGTAGAGAAAAAAGTAAGAGAGGTGCAGAAAGAGGCAATTGGGGTAGAGAAAGAGGCAAGAGAAGTGCAGAAAGAAGCAAGAGAGGTGCAGAAAGAGACAAGAGAGGTACAGAAAGAAGGAAGAGGGATGCAGAAAGAAGCAAGAGAGGTGTACAAAGAGGGAAGAAGGGTGTAGAAAGAGGCAACAGGGGTACAGAAAGAAGCAAGAAAGGTACAGAAAGAAGAAAGAGGAGTACACAAACAAGTAACAGTGGTGCAGAAAGAGGCAAGCAAGAAGGTTGCAGAAAGAGGAAAGAGAGGTTCAGAAAGAGGGAAGAAGGATGTAAAAAGAGGCAAGAGCAGTGTAGAAGGAGTATCAGAAGTCTACAAAGAAGGAAGAGAAGTCTAGAAAGAAGGAACAGAGGAGGAAAAAGAGGCAAGTGGGGTAGAGAAAGAAGCAAGAGAAGTGTAGAAAGAATCAATAGAGGTGCAGAAAGAGACAAGAGAGGTACAGAAAGAGGGTAGAGGAGTGGAGAAAGAGGCAACAGAGGTGTACAAAGAGGGAAGAAGGGTATAGAAAGAGGCAACAGGGGTACAGAAAGAAGCAAGAAAGGTACAGAAAGAAGCAAGAGAAGTACTTAAACAAGCAAAAGAGGTACAGAAAGAGGCGAGACAGTTGCAGAAAGAGTCAAGAGAGGTTCAGAAAGAGGGAAGAAGGATGTAAAAAGAGGCAAGAGCGGTGCAGAAGGAGTATTAAAAGTGTACAAAGAAGCAAGAGAAGTGCAGAAAGAAAGAAGAGAGGTGCAGAAAGAGTCAAGTGGTGTAAAGAAAGAGGCAAGAGAAGTACAGAAATAAGCAACAGAGGTGCAGAAAGAGACAAGAGAGGTATAGAAAGAGCGAAGAGGGGTGCAGAAAGAAGCCAGAGGGGTGTATAAAGAAGCAAGAGTAGTGTAGAAAGAACCAACAGAGGTGGAGAAGGAGAAACAGGTATGCTGAAAGAAGCAAGAGGAGTGTCAAAATTTGTAAGAAAGGTGCAAAAAGAAGCAAGACTAGTGCAGAAAGAATCAACAGAGGTCCACAAACAGACAAGAGGGGTGCAGAAAAAGGGAATAGGTGTATAGAAAGAGGCAAGAGAGGTGGAAAAACAGGCAAGAGAACTGCAGAAAGAAGCGACAGAAGTGCAGAAAGAGGCTTGAGGGGTGCAGAAAGAGGGAACAGAGGTGCAGAAAGAGGCAACATGGGTGTAGATAGAAGGTAGAGGGGGCAGAAAGAGGCAACAGAGGTACACAAAGAGGGAAGAAGTGTACAGAAAGAGGCAACAGGGGTACAGAAAAAAGCAAGAGCGTTGCAGAAAGAAGCAAGAGAAGTTGAGAAGGAAGCAACAGAGGTGCAGAAAGAGGCAAGAGGGGTGCAGAAAGAGGCAACAGAGATGTACAAAGATGGAAGAAGGGTACAGAAAGAGGCAACTGGGTACAGAAAGAAGCAAGATAGGTACAGAAAGAAGCAAGAGAAGTGCAGAAAGAAGCAACAGAGATGCACTAAGAGGCAAGAGGGGTACAGAAAGAGGCAAGAGAGTTATAGAAACAGATACAAGAAGTGCAGAAGCATTCAAGAGGGGTGTAGAAAGAGTGAAGAAAAGTACAGAAAGAGAGAACAAGGGTGGAGAAAGAGGGAAGAGAGGTGTAGAAAGAGGGAAGAATGATATAGAAAGGGGTAATTGTTAGGTATTGAGTATAGGTAAAAACAAAGCAGCAACCCTTCCCATGTTTGTGCTGTAAGTTTCATTATGTTTCTTAAACCTTGCATGCATGAGTCTGTACTTTTTGCTAGTGTACTATATATAAAAGAAGCATACAAATATATGTATACTTCTGTTTTATAGGTAAAGCATCTTTGGATGTATGACACATATGAGAATTCATGTACAAGTAGAGACATACCTCAATCACAACATTATGCAGGCCTTAAAAGTTGACAGACTGCACTTTAGATTTGATTTGGGTAGCAGTAGAGAAATCCTTTAGTTGTGCTTTGTTATTCTATTGTATAGGTTGTGATGTCTTCTAATTTTAGGAATTGTGCAGTGTCTGACATAGCTTTGGAATGCAATTAAAAATATTTCTTTATTTATACATGAGAATATTTGTATATAATTATTTTAATAATATTAAATTATTTAACGAAACTATTTAAACTTTTCTTTTTTTTCAGATATTCTCTACAATTATTAAGAAAGATTCAGTATAGCAAGAAAAGTGCAAAAGAAAATACAACAAAAAAAGTACTATTTAAAGGAGATAGAAAAGCAGAAATTAGATGATGTACAACATGTGACGTTGAAGAAAAAGTCTTCTGGTAAGAGAACTAAAGATTTTTGTTAAAAGACTTTTAAAGAATGTAATGAATTTTCAAAATGGGGAAAAGAGAAAGAAAAGTACTACAACCAATCAGAAGGAAACGAAAAAAGGACAAATTAATGGAAAATCAGGTTATGGGAAAACAATCTATGTTAAAAGAAGGATGAAAGAATTTAAAGACATTAGGAAGAGAATGTATAAAAGTAGAGTACTACAAAATGTATTGAAAGATTGCAAAAAATACAAAAGAAAATCAGCATTTTACAAGAAAAAACAACAGATTGAAAGTGTAGTCAAAAAGGCTTTTGAATTGAAAAGAAGATTGTTTATATTAGTATTGAAGATAATGAAGACAGTGAATAAAAAAATGCACTTTATGAAGGAGAAAAGTAAAAGAAAAAGACTGGTTAACAGAACTAACTTTTGCAAAATGTTTTCGGGTGAATGGAAGCACACTTCTAGTACTGAACCTTTTTTTAATGAAGAAAGCTATTTTCAACAAATTACATTAGTTCATGCAGTTGATACCAGTGGTCGTTGTTATGAGGTTAAAAACGGTTGTTCAATTGAAAAAGAAAAGATGATTCCAAGAAATGTGGAAGAAGTAATAGCTGAAGACGTTCAAGGGAGACGTACACATGCTCCAGTTTATAAGTGGGATTGTAGTAGCATTTGTAGTATACGACAGGCATCTATTGATATATTACGAAATTTCTTATGAGATTATGGTAAAAAAAAAGTGTTAAACAGAAGATTAAGATGTTGCAAGGACTAGATCCTTGTAAAGTGAGAAAATGTACTAACTTGCAGGGTCATTCTCTGGCTTATCTTTCTAGAAAAGTGTGTTGAAGTACTTTTCATCATTTAAGAATGTTAGCAGTACATCACTCAGAAATGCGGAAGTTAGTAAGAAGATTGTAGAATGTAAAAAGTCCTACATTATCTTTAAGTGAAATAAACACAGCTCTTTTGCATGGTTCAGTATTGGATGTAAAAAGAAATTCTGATGATATACAGTTTCGTTTCTTTGGTCCTCAAGAGGTGTGTAGAGAAAGTGAGAGCTTGATAAGTGTAGGTGTTGAAGAAGAGGTAGAACATAGTACTACTGAGAAGTTTACAGAAGAAATTACAAAGTTTAGTTTAGTTCCTTGTGAAAAAACAAACTGTTTGTATTTGTTGTCGACGTACTCACTATAGAAGTCAAACTAGGAATGTTGATGTGCATTTAAAAAGTGAAAAGGAAAACAATGATAAGTGGGAGCAATTTGGTGCTTATTTGTTGGTGGAAGGTCGTTTTGAATTGGATAGTGATCAACGTATTTGTAAATATTGTTACAACAAATTAGAAGAGAACAAAATGCCAGCTAGAGCTGTACATAATAACCTAGAGTTGGTAGCTATTCCTTCGGAACTGGTAGATTTAAACATGTATGAGTCCATTCTTATTCAATCTGTGCACCCGTTTCAGGCTATAGTTCGTATGGAGCCTAAAACAGGTAAACTGTCTCCAACAGATTTACAAAGAGGTTTAAAAGGAAGAGTTGTGTACTTACCTTTATATTTTAAGAAAAATATTGAAATTGTTGCTGTAGAGAGAGAGGAAAGTGATCCTGTAGTTATTCTAGCTAATGGTGTACCAACAAAGAGTCGGAAAATATGGCAAGAGTTAGTAGATGTCACCAAACTTCAAAAGGCTACATTATATCTTGTACAAAAAAATATTTATTATAAAAATGTATATGTGGAGGAAGAAAAAATATCTTTAGAAGATGAAAGAGAAAGTTCAACTGGCCAAATAGAAAAAGAGGAAAACTTGAGGAGTGAAGAAATTTATGAACATTGTAGTAACCATCCTCTACCTGTGATTGCTTCATCTTATTTTTTCTTTTTAAATTTCTTTAACTGTCTTTGCCTGTGGTTGTTACAGTTTAAAATTGTAGTTTTAACCTGCCAGTGATTGCATAATTTATCCCATGTTTTTGTGTTTAAACTTGTGCTTTTTCCAGCCTGTGACTGCTTCCATTTAACCTGTTGAATTGTGGGATTTGCAGTCCAAACTCTGTAGTTTTTCCCTCTCATTCCCTGTGACTATCAGTTTTTTCCCTCCAAATGTCTCCTTTGCTCTGTGCTAAGATCTGTATGTTAAGCAGTGCACCCCCAGCGACCATCTTGTGTTAACAAGTCAGTGAAACCAGCCCCCCTTCCCTCCTGAGACAGCAGTAATGTGCTGTAAGCTGTTTAAACTGTGTTTAATAGGGACTGTGCACTTCGTTTTTTGGCCAGGAGAGGGAGTAAAGTTTTATACAAATAGTGTTGTTAGAGGACAAGTTTGTTGGGGCCTTACCTGCAGAAGTCCAAAGTGTGGATGGAGCCGGTCTGTGTCCTAGGAGATTTCTGAATAGAGAAGCAGCTTCCAACTCCCTGGCCAGCAAACCTTGTCTGAGGTAGCTGGGACCTTATATAGTCTGATATTGTTTGGTACATGTGTACACTGATTGGTGGTTGTATCTGATGTTTCTATTAGATTAGGGTTAGTGTCCTCATTGGTTGGGTATTTGAGGGTTCTGATTGGTTTCTGGGTCTGTGATTCAATCAATGTAGGGTGGGGACTAGGGCTAGGGTTAGTATTTCTATTGGAAGTAGGGACTAGGGCTTCCATTGTTATTGGTTGTTGGGACTAGGGTGGAACTAGGGCTAGGGTTAGGCCTTTAATTGGAAGTAGCGATTAGGGCTTCTGGTGTTATTGGTTGCTGGACTAGGTGTGGGACTAAGAGTAGGGTTAGGCTTTCTATTGGAAGTAGGGACTAGGGCTTCCTGTGCCATTGGTTGCTTGGACTAGGGTTGAGACTACTGGTAGGGCTAGGGCCTCTATTGGACGCAGAGATCAAAGGTTTTTGAAACTGATTGGGTGCTTGGACTAGGGCTAAGATTGGCTGTAAGTTCCTCGTCTCCTATTGGTTCTAGATTTTAGGGCTAGTGCTGTGATTGGATATTGTTAGGGCTAGGGTTCCCACTGGCTGAAGGGGTCACCTGACTACTAGGGCTATAAACGGCCAAGGCTTAGGGCATCTCAGCCCGGGCGTCTCAGCTAAGGGTGGAGAGGACAAGGGTGAGTGCCTGTTTGAGCCTGTTAAGGGTGGAGAGGACAAGGGTGAGTGCCTGTTTGAGCCTGTTCGGGACTGGTCGGGACCAGGGCCTGGAATGCTGCCCATTTTGCCATTCATTAATACCCACCCTATGTATTTGTCCCTCTGTACATAAGCATTGATTTTCTCTATAGATATGTGCCTATCTTCGTGTATCGTTTTGTATAAACATGTACAATAATTATGTTGGTATAAAAAATAAAAAAAATCTTCTTTGGTCTACATGTACTTGCTTCCATTGGGCATCTATGTACCTCCATGTACTTGGATCTGTGGGTCTGTTACTTTTCTCCAATGCATATCCAATGCACTACCCTATTTCTCATCCGCTACCTCTATCAATATCTTTAATCTGCATATTCTTACCTCCTTTATGCATCTATATACTTTCAATGTACTTATGGATCTATATATTTATCACTTTCTTCTAATTTAGCATTTCCAATGCACTACCCTATTTCTCAGCCTATACTTCCCTCAATATATCTTCTAGCCCAACTTTCTGACTCATCTCAAACTTCTTTCTACTACTCTTTCCAATTCACTACCCTATCTCACCCTATACATCTATCATTATATCCTCTACACCCACTCTCATTTATCCCAAACGCCATACCACTACTATGTTCCCCAAAATAACCCTTTCTTGACTCTCTCCTAGTCTACCCCTCCTTGCAACTTCTGACACCTCCTTTACTGTACCGATCCCCCAAAAGAAACCTTTCTAAACTCTTCCCTCTGACTCTTCCCCTCCAAAAACCCTTTTTACTCATCCAAAAGCCTCCTCCTACTGCTATGACCTAAAAAAAGAAATCCTTCACTCTTCTATCCCTCCACTATCCTTTTCAATCAAAATAACAGACTAGCATGTTCACTTCTCTAATTCCATATTCCACTATACTAATTCACCACTAATCCTTTATGGGTTCCAGAGTAGCGTGCTGCTCGCCAACAAAGCGTTTCAACACCTCATCAGGGTTACAAGCGCTATATAAATGCAAACCTTTTTTCCTTTTTTACCCCTCCCTAACCCTTCTCAATCCAAATAACTGACTAACATATCCACCACTCAAATTACTTCATATTACACTATACTAATTTTCAACACTAATCCTTTATGGGTTCCGGAGTAGCCTGCTACTCGCCAGAAAAGCGCTTCAACACCCCATCAGGGGTAACAGGCGCTATATGAATGCAAACCTTTCTTTCCCTTCTATCCCTCCGCTATCCTTCTCACTCCAAATAACTGACTAATATCCACCACTCAAATTACTTTCATATTTCACCATACTAATTCACCACTAATCCTTTATGGGTTTCCGGAGTAGCGTGCTACTCGCCAAAAAAGCGATTCAACACCCCATCAGGGGTTAGAAGCGCTATATAAATACAAACCTTCTTTCCTCTTCTATCCTTCTGCTATCCTTCCGAATCCAAATAACTGACTAACATATCCACCACTTAAAATTTACTTGCATGTTTCACTATACTAATTCAACACCAATCCTCTATGGGTCCCGGAGTAGCGTGCTACTCGCCGAAAAAGCGCTTCGACGCCTCGTCAGGCGTAGTAAGCACTATACAAATGCAATTACAATACAATACAATACATTCAAAAGAAGTGATAGGAAACACTATTGAATTATTCCAAATGAAGAAAGCGAAGGGAACTCCCATGAGTGTATGGGAAAAAAGTTTAGAAGCTCATTGTTTTCCACAGCTCTTCCCCACTGGAAAAGGTGGACGATATGATGAACGACCAGTACAGATTCAGTTCAGAATATCGTACAACAAGATTGTACTCAGAAGATTCAAGATTTCGACAGTGTATTCAATATTTATTTCATTTTCTGTTTGAAAGTGACTTGTCTGGACTTTCATATGAAGTGAACCACATATTAAAAACAGGAGTTCATCTTACATATCTTTCTGCAAAGGAATTTTTGGACAAAGTTCAACAAAGAGACGATCATTTAGAAACTCAGTTAATTAATTTGATGGCGTGGCAACATGGTACTAATGAGTATTGGTATCGTCGTCACGGAGAACTTAAACGTATGTTAAGAAACTTAGGAAGCCCTACGTAGTTTGCTACGCTTAGCTGTGCTGAATACACATTGGACGATTTACTTGAATTTCTACGACAAGCAAATTCAAATTTAAAAAACATTGAATTGTAGACAGCTGGAGAACTGTATTCCTTGGATCCTGTAAATGTGTGCAGATATTTTAATCATAGGTTTCAAGCTACGATGTCTTTTATCTGCAATAAAAATAATCCACCTCTTGGAGAAGTTATTGATTTCTTTTGGAGAAAGGAGTACCAAGCCAGAGGTGCACCTCATATACACATGCTGTTATTGATCAAGAATGCACCAAAATTTGGAACTGATACTGATGAAAGTGTTTTGTCTTTCATTGAAGAGTATGTTACCTGTGCCATTCCAAAAGAAGGAGGAGAAAACAACTTGAGACAAGTTTTATGGTTTCAAAGTCATCGAGGTGGAAAATATTGGCGACGGAAATACACATCAAAGGGAAAGTTTTATACAAAATGTTGTTTTGAATTCCCACGTCCAGTAATTTCAAAAGGAAGAGTCAACAGTTTCATGTCAGCAGTAAGGCATACTATAACTCGAAAACCTCCGAAGAATACTTTCAACATAAAAAGAACTGAAGATTCAAAGTATATTAATGACTACAATCCAGTGATTTTGACAATGTGGAATGCAAATATGGATTTCCAGTATGTTGCAGATAATTCGATTGCTGTTGCTCGCTATGTTACGTCATATATAACCAAATCTGAAAAGACGGAGTTGAAAGAAATGTGGGAAGAAATTTCACAAGAGAAGACTCTTAGTAACAAATTGTACAGCTTTAGTTTGAAGATGC
Source organism: Calotriton arnoldi (assembly GCA_963921515.1). Lineage (NCBI taxonomy): Eukaryota > Metazoa > Chordata > Amphibia > Caudata > Salamandridae > Calotriton > Calotriton arnoldi. The sequence continues at coordinate 205,314 of CAWUFW010011623.1, forward strand.
TTTCCCATCGAGAGATTGGATCCTACGAAAGTTCGGATCGGTTGACCTCTGCAAGTTTATATTCAAAGTCAAGAGGAATCATTTGGGTAAGTCTAGGTCTTGCTGCAACACGAAATCAAGTATTGAAATCTTTACAAGAAATTGAATACTTAGCATTGAATGAACCAGAAAGTACAGATATTGTTAAAAATATTATGTTGGATACGTACTATCCCAAAAGAAGTCCACATCTGGAAAACATATGTCTCTATGAAGTACTGCAACATTACAGTTTTAAGAGAAATGTTACAGAAAATATAAATGAAGAAAAATATGCAGTAATTGGATGTGATGGATGTTTGGTAAAACATGCCAAAGGAAATCTTATTAACCACAGGAAACTCAGTTGCGGAACTCCAGGTAAAAGGAAATGTTTCTATTTAGCACTTCTGCAACTTTTCAAGCCTTGGCGTAGTTGAAATGGAATTACTTGGAGATTTTGACTGCTATGTAGATTATTTTAATTCATGTAAAGATAGCATTCAATGCACAATTTTTCCAAATTATCTACAAATGTTAAATGAAGAGATTGAACAAGAAACTACTATTGCAGCTGAAATAGCTAGAGACAGTTCTCAAGATAGTCAAAGTTCTGCTCCACTAAGTCAAGATCCATTAGGACAACCAATTCTTGAAAATGAAGCAGCAGTAGCCATGAATGAAGTAGAAACGCCAATGCAACAAGCACAACAGGATATTATTGAGCTGGGAAATTTGGAAGAACAACTAAATATTGAACAAAAAGAAATATATCAGCAAGTGACACAACATATACAGCATGGTTTACTGCATGAAAAAAAAGAATGCCAATGCACATCATTTAATCCTATTCGAATGTACATCAGTGGGCAAGCTGGAACAGGAAAAAGTTTCTTAATTAAAGTTTTGACCAGTTATCTACACAAAACCACTGAATCACATTTATCTTGTGTTGTAACCACTCCAACTGGGTTAGCAGCACAAAACAATAATGGGATTACATTACATCGATTACTCATGCTACCAGTTGAACATGAAAATAAGTTGGAATATCACAAGCTATCTGGAGAAGCTTGTTATGAAGTCTCAAGAGTACTCAAGAAAATGAACTTCTAATCATTGATGAGGTGAGCATGGTCTCAAACTTAATGCTTGCTTTTGTACATTTAAGAATGCAACAGATTTTAAAAAGAGATTATGATGTTCTATTTGGAGGAAAACATGTAATTGTATTTGGCAACCTACTACAACTTACTCCTGTGAATGGGCAACCAGTTTTTAAAACACTTGTCCATGAAGACACTAGGAAATCTTTGGGAAGTATTGGAAACTTCAATATTTGGTCTCATTTTGAATATAAAGAACTTATTAAGAATATGCGACAAGCAAGTGATAAACATTATGGAAACATTTTTCGAGATATAAGAATTGGTGTTTTGACAAAACATGATAAAGAATCTTTACAAAGTCGGCTTTTAACGGACTTGTTTGCTAATGAAACATACCAGCTGAAATAATGTATAAAAAAATTAGAGAAAAAAAGTCTATAGTTTGCCTAATGCCTACACTGCAAGAGTGTTCTACATTCAATCAAGAACTTTTGAAATTGGAAAACAACCAATAGTGAAAATGGAAGCTATTGATAAAATGGAACACAAAGGAGTTACTATTCATCTGTCAGAGAAATTACTGTCAAAATTGGATTCTTTGGAAAAGTTAGTGTCTAAGACTGCAGGTTTAGTAAAAACTTTATTTGCGTGTATAAATTGTCGGGTAATTTTACAGCGTAATTTGAATGTAGAACAAGGTTTAGTAAATGGAGCAATGGGGAAAGTTGTTGATTTTGTAAATTTTCAGAATAGAGATGGAATTGAATTTTTAAAGATTACATTTGATCAGATAGAAGAGGTAAAACAGATCGGACATTGTGCTGTTCGTTTTTTGCTTGTAAAAGACTTGTGTTCGTAGAAAACAGTTTCCTCTTTCTTTAGCATATGCAGTAACCATTCATAAATCTCAAGGTTTAAGTGTAGACAGTGCTTTGGTAAATATTGGAAGTACAGTGTTTAAAGAGGGCATGGCATACATTGCATTGTCTCGAGTAAGGACATAATCTGATTTGTATTTGATTGATTTTGACGAGAAAAAGATTAGTGCTGATGGAAATTGTGTAAGAGTGTATAATCGGTTAAGAAGACTTTATGCTCCTAACTTAGGTGAATATCCCATATATGAGAAAGGTGTAGTATGTCCAAAACGGAAATATGAGAAACATTCTAGTGTGATTGAAAAAAAGAAAACAATTCAAAAGAATGATGAAGCTGCACAGAAAATGAAAATGGACACTGTTGATGATATTGTAGGATACCAGTTAGAAAATAGTTCAGGTATCAACTGTGAATGTTGTTTTTTATCTAGAAGATCTTCATCATGAAATTATGGAAAATCTAGAAAAAAGATTCTGTTCTTTATTACATTATATTTTTCAAAGTTGGTAACTGATAGAATAAAATCCATATTGCTTCTGGCATTCGGCATCTTTTGGATATATGTACTGGTTCTTCGCAATTTACACTTAATATACACCAAGATGCACAAGAATTTCTTATGTTTATGCCTGCAGTATTGGAAGATAAAGGAATAGAAATTGAAAATTTGTTTGGACTAAGTTACAGATGGGATCATAAATGTGAAGAGTGTTCATTTTCTTCTACCACTGAAATAGACAATGAACGATTCATATATTTGACAATACCAGATTGCAAATCAGTGTCTTTTAACAAATTAGTAAAAACAGCTAATCAAGATATGAAATGCTCTCATTGTAAATCAAAAATGTTGTCAACATTATATATAGAAATATTTGGAAAATATGTCATTTTAATGCTACAACGTTGTAGAGCAAATGAAAGAAAATTGGAAACCAAAATTAAAAATGTTGTGGCAAGTCAACTTTCAATTTCAGGAAGAACTTTTAAAGCAGTGGCTATTATTTTCCATGATGGACCTACTACAACATCTGGACACTACACTGTGTATTTAAAGTGCAATAAGGATGGACACATTGCAATGATGCCCATTTGGAATTCAAATGTAGGTTGCCTCTCGAATTACCAGATTCAAATCTGATATTTTGAAAACATCATTCGGCCTATTGGGAAGATGTGAACATGAATTAATGAGTTTATTTTGGATATTTTCAATGCAAATGGATTTGGAAACATTATTCGGCTTATTGGGAAGATGTGAACAATTACTGTTTGGATTATTGTTTGTCCTAATTCTTATTGCATTTGCAAAATTGTGTTTGAAAGAACTAGTTTATATATTTGATCTTTATATTATACGCGATGTAAATGAGAGTGAATATTTTAGAAAATATACTTCAGAGAATTAAATGATTTAATTTGGCCTGGGCGTAGTTCGCGGAGTTTTGCTACGTGGAACTCCGCGAAGTTACAAAAAGAACTCTGCGAAGTTCCGCGAGTGGCGGAGTGCAGTGCGAACTGCAGTTTGTGCTGGTAATTCCTGCAGCTCGGCTAGAAATGCTACCCGAGCGGCAGCTCGCGCTCGCGAACTTACCGTTTGTGATCGCGAGAGGGGAAAAAACCCTGCTGCTCATCGCGAAGCGGAGTTTTCTGCACTCTGCGAGCTCCGCTGAGTGCGGAGTGCAGAAAACTCTGCAAACTCCGCAAACGGAGCAAAGTTCACCGCCCAGGCCTAGATTTAATGCAGTTGAAGAATGTAATTAGAAACTGTAGATAGGTAAACTGATAGTTGAACGTGTTGTAAATATTTTCAACGCAGATTTGCTTTTTTTTTACAATCTCATCGATTGTATTTTTTCCCGCTGTTATATGATGATCTACATTGAAATCACTGTGTATGGTGAAATTCAGTAGAATCTGAAAACAGCAAAGAAGGGAAACTGAATATGTTATGTAATTCTAAAATTATGTTGTGTTCTTAAAACTATAATATTATATGTAATAACAGTTTTTCTTCTTTTTTTTTACAGAAAGTAATACTAAAGTTTGGAAAGATTTTAAATTCAGTTTACAACAAAACTACTGTAAAATAGTTTCACTGAGTTTTGTATCTTCGTTAATAAAGAAGGTAAGTTGAAATAATATAATAAGCATAATAATATGAACTAATTTTTACAGTCTCTTTTACTGCACTAATCCATTTCTTCAAACACAACACATGCACTGATCTATACAGTTGCACACTATTCCCACACTCCTGCCATAACCCAAGCACTATCCATGCATTTCTCCAATAACCAAGCCTGTACCCATACAGTTATAATATCACCCAGACACTACCTATGTACTCCTCCAATCACCCAGGCACTATCTGTACACTCATGCAATCAGATTGAGATTATCCGTACACTCTTCCAATCACCCAGGTAGTACCTATACACTTCTCCAATCCCCTAAACCTTATCCCTGCATTCATGGAATTACCCAGACACTACTGTTAAATTCCATATAGGAACCCTATATAGGCACAGGTAACATTGCAACCTTTCACCTACATCCTTCCCTACATTGCATACATAACGGTTCTTAGGCACTGACCTTTTACCTAGATTTGACACTGCATTCAGAACGCGGGTTTTTCCCCGGCTCGATTCTCATACATTATGCATGAGGCTTCTTAGAAGCACAGCAGGACTAGCAGTAGGATTACCATCTCCTGTATAATATCTCTGTATAAAGTTCAGGCCCAACGTCATCCTTTAGATCGACACAATAACACTGCAAGGTAGGACCCCTGGGGAGACCTATGGGTATATATACAGCACATCTTGCTTAGGAAGATAGAGGAGACCGTAACTTCCCGGCTGACCCACTGACCAGAGACGCTGAGGTTCCTGCATGCAGACGCTCCAGCTAGCAGTGGTCTAACATCCCTCGCGGGGTGTCCAACTTGAGACCAGGACGGGGTCCTACATTCTCTAAACGCTCAGGTAATGGGGTGGACTAGATCCTAGAGGGATTCTTGGCATAACACCTACATAGATGCTAGTTACATTTAGGTACATCTAGTTAGGGAGACATCATAAGAGTACGCACTTTTATCATGTGTTTTATGTACTTGTATATATTCATGATTTATGCAAGATGGTAGAACTATACCATCCCTTTACTTTCGTAGTATTGCTAATCATATATCTCTGCTACTGTCTAATGGTTGTTGCAGCTCATATATTCTACACTAGAATAACAACTGTTCAATAAATACTTATTGAAACGCCCAGCCTGTTTATTCTGTGTAACTCGCTGAGACAAACTAAGTGAGCACGAGTGACTGAGCGAAAGGTAGTATATTGTTTCCACAATTCTGAGGGATCAGGGTTGTCATGTTCTGAGGTTGCCAGAATCTATTCTCTCTGTGATAAGAGGAGACTATAGTGGCACTGTGAGCTAGCTGATACAGACAGGCTAACATATCCAGTGGGGGGGCACGGAATCGGTCCGCCACCAAACCCACAGTTTATGCTATCCAAACACACAGATCCTGTATAGGTAATATAGGAACTACACGACACTACCCTTGCACTCTTTCAATCGTCCAGGCAGTATCTATACAATGCTCTATTCATTCAGGCAGTACACATACACTTATAAAATTGCCCAGGAACTATTTATACAGTCTTCCAATCACCCAGGTACTACTCCTGTACTCCTCCAATCACCCAGCCAGAACCCTTCAAGTGTTATAATCACTCAGGCACTACCTATGCACTCTCCAATTACCCAAGCCCTACCCCTACACTCTTGCAATCAGCAAAACATTACCCCTACACTCATGCAATTACCAAGGTATTAACCATGCATTCCTCTATTCCCCCAGACATTACGCCTGCACTCATGCAAATCACTTAGGTATTAGCCATTCATTCCTCCAATGCTGCAGACATTACCCCTGCACTCATGCAATTACGTAGGTATTACACATGCACTCCTCCAATGACCCTGACATTACCCCTGCACTCATGCAATCACCTAGCTATTACCCTTGCAGTCTTTCAATTACTCAGGCAGTACCTGTGCATTTATAAAATCATCTAGGCACTACCTATGCACTCATGCAACCACACAGGCACTACTGATGCACTCCTCAATGCACCTAGGCATTACCCATGCACTCCTCCAATCAGTAATGCAGTATCCATGTACTCCTTCAGTCACCCAGTCACTACCCTTACAGTCTTCCAATAACCCAGGCACTAGCGCTGTACTCATATAATTACCCAGGCAGTACTCATACACTTATAAAAACATGCAGACACTACCTATGCACTCATGCAATCACACAGGCACTACTGATACACTCCTCGTTGCACCTAGGCATTACCCATGCACTCCTCCAATCAGCCATGCACTATCTATGTACTCCTATAATCACCCAGTCACTACCCTTACAGTCTTCCAATAACTCAGGCACTAGCATTGTACTCATATAATTATCCAGGCAATACCCATGTACTTATAAAAATATCCAGACACTACCTATGCACTCATGCAATCATCCAGCCAGTACTCATGCACTTAAAAAATCACCCAGGCACTACTTATACACTTTTGAAATCACCCAGAGACTACCAGTACAGTCATGCAATAACACAAACATTACTCTTGCACTCATGCAATCAGCCACACATTTCTCATGCACTCCTCCAATTATCTACACATTACCTCTGCACTCATGCAATCACTTAGGCATTATCCATGCACTCCTCCAATGACCCATACATTAACCCTGCACTCATGAATTCATTTAGCTATTACCCATGCAGTCCTTTAATCACTAAGGCAGTACCCATCCACTTATAAAATCATCCAGACACTATCTATGCACTCATGCAATCACACAGGCACTACTAATCCACTCAGCGATGCAGCTTGGCATTACCCATGCACTCTTCCAATCATCCAGCCAGTACCCATGCACTTAAAAAATCACCCAGGCACTACATATACACTTTTCCAATCATCCAGGCACTTCCACTACAGTCATGCAACAACCCGGACATTTCTCTTGCACTCATGCAATCAGCCAGATATTACTCATGCACTCCTCCAATTACCTAGACATTACCCCTGCACTCATGAAATCACTTAGGCATTACCTATCCACTCCTTCAATGACCCAGACATTACCCCTGCACTCATACAATCACTTAGGCATTACCTATCCACTCCTCCAATGACCCACACATTACCCCTGCACTCATGCAATCACCTAGCTATTACCCATGCAGTCCTTCAACAACTCAAGTAGTACCCATGCACTTATAAAGTCATCCAGGTACTACCTATGCACTCATGCAATCACACAGGCACTATTCATGCACTCCTCGATGCACCTAGGCATTACCCATGCACTCCTCCAATCAGCCATGCCCTATCCATGTACTTCTTCAATCATTCAGGCACTACCCTTGCACTCCTCCAATAACCCAGGCACTACCCCTGTACTCATACAATTATCCAGGCAATACCCATGCACTTATAAAAACATGCAGACACTACCTATGCACTTATGCAATCACACAGGCACTACTGATGCACTCCTCAATACATCTAGGCATTACCCATGCACTCCTCCGATCATCCAGCCAGTAGCCATGCACTTAAAAAAACTCACCCAGGCACTATTTATACACTTTTCTAATCACCCAGGCACTTCCACTACAGTCATGCAACAACCCAGACATTACTCTTGCACTTATGCAATCAGCCAGATATTACTCATACAATCACTTAGGCATTACCTATCCACTGCTCCAATGACCCACACATTACCCCTGCACTGATGCAATAACCTAGCCATTACCCATGCACTCCTTCAATCACCCAGACATTACCCCTGCACTTATGCAATCACACAGGTATTACCCATGCACTCCTTAAATCACTCAGGCACTGCCCCTGCAGTCATGAAATCACCCAAGCACTACCTATGCACTCATGGAATAACCAAGGCACTACCCTTGCACTCCTCCAGTCACCAAGGCAGTATCCATGCACTCCTCCAATCATCCCAGCCACTACCCATGCACTTATAAAATCATCCAGGCACTACCTATGCACTCCTCTAATAACCCAGGCACTATATTTGCACTCCTCCAATCACCCAGGCATTACCCCTGCATTCATGCAATTACCCGGGCATTACCCATGCACTCCTTCAATCACTCAGGCAGTGCCCATGCACTCCTCCACTCACCCAGACATTACCCCTGCACTTATGCAATCACCCAGGCATTACCCATGCACTCCTTCAATCACCCAGGCATTACCCATGCACTCCTTCAATCACTCAGGCAGTACCCATGTACTTATAAAATTAACCCAGGCACTACCTATTCACTTATGCAATCACACAGGCACTACTGATACACTCCTTGATGCACCTACACATTACCCATGCACTCTTACAATCACAGAGGCATTACCCATGTATTCATGCAATCACTCAGGTAGTACACATGCACTTCTGCAATCACACATTCACTACCCATACACTTCTCCATATATTACACTTTGCACAATTCATACAACACTTACAAATTTGTCTTTTTTTAACCAAATAGGCGGTTCCGAAAAGAACAATTTTTTTCTTTTTTTGTTTTATAATTTGTTGTGTGTTTTTAACTCTTTAAAAAAAATTGGTGTTTTTTTTGTTAAAAAATGAAAAAATAAACAGAACCAACAGTAAAAACATAAAAAATTATGCAATTAGAAAGCCATTGCATAAACAAAAAATAAAAATAATTAACAGTGGTGGTTCTTAATGGCAGCCAGGATAGCATCCACTGATTGCTCACCAAAACATAAGGTCTTCTCACATTTAATACAACACTGCTCCACTCTAGCAAAGTCATGGAAGATGTTTGTTGTACGAGTTGTTGTGGCAGCAGATGAGGTGCTAGGTCCAGCAGTTTTCTCATCAGTAGACTGCTTTTGTTGTTCACGTCGCAGTTGTTCTCTTGCGAGACGCAGAGGGTGCATTGTTTGCATAGATGACGTGCTGCAAGAATACTTTTTTTCTGATCCTCGTTAGAGGACCTTCTCACAAATGGTGCATGTCACTTTACGGGCATTCACCTTTTTCTCCCCAGGTGGTATGGAGAAAAATTCCCACACGATACTCTCATACCGGATTTTGGCGGGTTCCTCCAAGTCTTCTTCCTCTTCAGGTGGAAGCTGCAGAGGTGGATTGCCAGCTGCCATTTTTCGATGGAACAAAAAAAACACCAAAAAGAGACAAAGAAGAGAAGCAAAAGACAACAGGTGTGTCTTCTGAGATGCACTTGAAAGAATGAAAAAAAATGGGTGGGGTCCATCAAGTTCTAGAATCAAAAGCTTCTAAACCAATTAAATTGTTTCTTTTGAAGTCACATGGGATTTGCGCACCCGGCGTGCAACCAGCGCGCACCCGACGCGATTCCCGAAAAATATATTTAACAATAATATATCTTTATTCCAGTTACAAAAATATGATATTTACAATTATGTTAAATAATCTCTTGGTATACTATATATAATAAAGTTATATACATATAATTTTAAAACAAAAAAATTTACGGTGGATTCGCGCACATAGCCTGACCCCCGGAAATACGTACGTGACGTTACGCGGGGCCGAGATTAGCGCACCCTTCGCATATCAAACGCGCATCACACACGACTTAACCAATATGGCGGCAAAATTCTTGGATTCGCGCAACCACCGTGATTGGTATATGATAGGTATGCGAATCCACTTTAAAAAAAAATATAAAAATTATAAAAATGTAAATTCATATTTTAGAAGAGATTATTTTAATTAACCCTGGGCGAAGTGCTACGCTACGCTCGCGTAGTTTGCGCTACTTCGCACAACGCGAATTGCACGTAGCACAGTGCGAACACGCGTAGCGTAGCGTAGCGTAGTGCCGCAGTCATTTTTTGCTTGCTCGCGGTCCTCAACGTCAAGTTGGCGACCGCGAGCAAGCAAAATGACATCCCGGCGAGACTTTTTCCTCGTTCGCGATCAGCAACATCAAGTTGCCGATCGCGAGCGTGGAAAATAAACCTCCCGGCGAGATTCTCAACGCGGGGAGGTCAGGTTTCTCATTGCGAGTGGTCGCGTATGCTCGCGACCGCTCGCGATGAGAAACTACCAGTCCGCGTTGAAAGCTGCCGCTCGAGTAAAAATCTACTCGAGCGGCAGTAAAAGACAGCTCGCACTGTGCAAGTTGCCGCTTTCAATGATTGCACAGTGCGGACAAGCATCCGGCACTGTGCAATCATTGCGAACAGTGCGCTACGCAGCTCGCGTAGTGCTACGCGAAGCTTGCGTAGCGCGAACTGCACTTTGCGTAGCTTCGCGAAGCATTACTTCGCGAACTACGCCCACCCTTAATTTTAATAAAAATTTAAAAATTATGAAAAAGTATTTTTGGGATATTATACTTAGAAATTAGCATTTAAAAAACCTTTGAAATTCACTGAAAAAACCAAAGGTTTCACGGACGTTATAGTTAGAAATTAGCATTTAAAAACCATAGAAATTCACTGAAAAAACCACAGGTTTCAGAGATGTCATTTGAGATGTCATGAGTGATGTCATCAGCATAAATGATGTAATATGTGACATCATCAGCAGTGCATTGCGGGGGCACGAGTTATAAATAGCTGAACTAACTATACTGGCCGTTATAGTTAGTTGGACATTTCACTCGTACAAAACCATAGAAATTCCCCTTTATAGTTAGTTCAGCTAACTATAACTTGCGCGCCCGCAATGCACTGCTGATGACGTCACATATTACATCACTCATGACATGGTCAGTGACATCACTCATGACATCACTGATGACATCTCAAATGACATCACTGATGACATCACTGATGACATCATCCTTGTGATAGAGTGGCAGACCTCTCACCCTAATATAACCTTTGATACACACACTCAAAAATACAAACTAACATTTTCAAAACAATGGACATACCAATACCAGTTACAACACACCTATTCAGTAATTCCAAGATCTACACACACATCCACTCATTCACCAACAGTCCCTATACAGTCACTCATACATGTACTCACTCATCATATGTACTCATACACCTATACATCCTGTTACACACCGCCACTCATCCATAGAGTTACTCACACACATAGTCACACATGCAAACAAAGTATCAAACATCCATTTACTTGCATATACAGTTATACACACACTACCACACTTACTTCTACAGAAACTTACACATACTTACTCTCTTAAACAATCACTTATAGAAACACCTACTTATTTGTACAGGAACTCTTCCAATCTCTCACTCTCACATATACTCACTTATATACACCAATACTCACATATACTAGTTTAAAACATATGTAGTTACTCATAAAGACACTATTGAGACAGTCATTCACTCACTAACACACCCATACACATACTCATCCACCTATACAGTCCTGCACACATGCTGTCTTCAACACATACAAACAGTGAGTCACTCATTCATGCATCTATGCACTAAGTAATACCGCCCACCGAACCATACAGACACTCAGACACTCATACTGATACTCAAAAAAACAACTAATAACCCATATAGACACTCATGTAGCTACTCACCAACCCATGCAGCCACTTATACACAAAGTGAGAGACTGATACAGATATTTTCATATTTAAACATTACTCACTAACCCATGTATTCACTAAGATACACTTAGTCAGTTATACAATCAATTTTACAAAACAAAATCATCCATTTAGACACTTATATACCCATTTATTCTTCCATCGACCTTGAGATATACATATATAAAACATATTTAATTTTCAGAAAAACACACATTCACTGGATGATGTCATCAGTGATGTCATCAGTGATGTCATTTGAGATGTCATCAGTGATGTCATGAGTGATGTCACTGACCATGTCATGAGTGATGTAATATGTGACGTCATCAGCAGTGCATTGCGGGCGCGCAAGTTATAGTTAGCTGAACTAACTATAACGGGGAATTTCTATGGTTTTGTACGAGTGAAATGTCCAACTAACTATAACGCCCTGAAACCTATGGTTTTTTTCAGTGAATTTCTAAGGTTTTTAAATGCTAATTTCTAACTATAACGTGCCTGAAACCTATGGTTTTTTCAGTGAATATATATATATTTATTATACTATGTATACATGTGAAAATGTCTCGGTCCCCTGTTTGCCTCGGTGGCACGGAAAAATGGGTGGAACTGACGTCAGCACGCCGACGAGGTTCTCTTATGGCTCCAATGACGTCATACGGTGTCGCGAGCAGAGCCGTGCTATTATGACGTCCTCGTTGACGTGGGAGAGCTAGGAAAGAATTTCTGTGGAATGCTGGTGCAGGGGATATTCACCTAAGTGTTCAGGCTAGTCCTTTGGGAGCAACTGTTTATGTTGCCACTCCAGAAACCGAAACCAGTGATCCGAGGGCAGAGGCCCTGCAGATGGCACACAAGGTGGGGTGCCCAGTCGTGTGCACCGGCGGGGCAGCGAAGTGACAAGCACCACAACCCACAAAAAAGGTAACAAGGGCACTGAATAACACAGGATATTCTCCTTGTATCTGGCAGGAACAACAAAGTTAAAATGCCCTAGTACCAAAATGTAGAATTAGTGCTACAATGGTCTTCAAGAGGACCTGCGATGCCGCTTCTGCCTCCCGTACCCTGGAGGTGGCACATGGGTCACGCGGTACGGTCATACTGCGGTGGAACGCACACTCGTTGACCTCTCATGGCACTGCTCCACACTTCAGGGAGGACGCTTTCCATTAGCTATGTTTTCTGATGACATGTCGCGCCGGCCCCGTCCAACAACAGAACTCCTTTAGATCCAAACAGACTCTTCCACTCTCTCACCGGAAGTGAAACCAGGCCACGCGGACACTTTCACAATACAACAGCCGGGAATGCACTTTTCGGTAAAAAACACATTCCTTCCTCCTAATTAATCAAATAAACGTCTCACTGAAGAACAGGGGCCAGCTTCGATCGGCAAACAGCTGTTACAACGACTTTTTACTTTGCGATACCATTACAACGCATGCATTACCACGCATGCGTTGTACATCACGAAGTCATTACTACGCATTTTTAGAACGCATGGTCTTTTACCACGCATGCCTTTACAACAAATTTTGTTGTAAAGGTATGTATGGTAAATGACCATGCGTTCTAAAAACATGTAGACGATCCATGTCGTTGTAAGGAAACAGAGGCTGTTCCGTTTCCTCACAACGACGTGCACCGCCCCTCAGAGACGACGTGAAGCAGGAACCACGAGGAGAGAGGAACCACGAGGAGTGAGAGGTAAGGGGGATTGGGCATGGAGGGGTTTCTTTTCTAGGGTTTAGGGTAGTGCAGTGGTGTTGGGTGGTGTAGGGGGTCGTGCTGGGGTTAGTGTTTTAGGGTTTAGGGTAGTGCAGTGGTGTTTGGGTAGTGTAGGGGTCGTGCTGGGGGTAGTGTTTTAGGTTTAGGGTAGTGCAGTAGTGTAGGGGGTCGTGCTGGGGGTAGTGTTTTAGGCTTTAGGGTAGTGCAGTGGTGTATGGGTAGTGTAGGGGTCGTGCTGGGTTAGTGTTTTAGGGTTTAGGGTAGTGCAGTGGTGTTTGAGTAGTGTAGGGGTCATGCTGGTGGTAGTGTTTTAGGGTTTAGGGTAGTGCAGTGGTGTTTGTGTAGTGTAGGGGGTCATGCTGGGGGTAGTGTTTTATGGTTTAGGGTAGTGCAGTGGTGTTTGGGTAGTGTATGGGGTCGTGCTGGGGGTAGATTTAGGGTTTAGGGTAGTGCAGTGGTGTTTCGGTAGTGTAGGGAGTCGTGCTGGGGGTAGTGTTTTAGGGTTTAGGGTAGTGCAGTGGTGTTTGTGTAGTGTAGGGGTTGTGCTGGGGGTAGTGTTTTAGGTTTATGTTAGTGCAGTGGTGTTTGGGTAGTGTAGGGGTAGTGCTGGGGTAGTGTTTTAGGTTTAGGGTAGTGCAGTGGTGTTTGTATAGTGTAGGGGTAGTGCTGGGGGTAGTGTTTTAAGGTTTAGGGTAGTGCAGTGGTGTTTGGGTAGTGTAGGGGTTCATGCTGGGGGTAGTGTTTTAGGGTTTAGGGTATGGCAGTGGTGTTTGGGTACTGTAGGGGTCGTGCTGGGAGTCAATTTAGGGTTTAGGGTAGTGCAGTGGTGTTTGTGTTGTGAGGGGTCGTGCTGGGGGTAGTGTTTTAGGTTTAGAGTAATGCAGTGGTGTTTGTATAGTGTAGGGGTGTTTAGGGTAGTGCAGTGGTGTTTGTGTAGTGGGTAATGCTGGGGGTTTTGTTTTAGGGTTTAGGGTAGGGCAGTGGTGTTTGTGTAGTATAGGGGGTAGTGTTTTAGGGTTTAGGGTAGTGCAGTGGTGTTTGTGTAGTGTAGGGGGTCATGCTGTGGGTAGTGTTTTAGGGTTTAGGGTAGTGCAGTTGTGTTTGTGTAGTGTACGGGGTCGTGTTTTAGGGTATAGGGTAGTGCAGTGGTGTTTGGGTAGTGTAGGGGGTCATGCTGGGGGTAGTGTTTTAGGGTTTAGGGTAGTGCAGTGGTGTTTGTGTAGTGTGGGAGGTCATGCTGGGGGTAGATTTAGGGTTTAGTGTAGTGCAGTGGTGTTTAGGTAGTGTAGGGAGTCGTGCTGGGGGTAGTGTTTTAGGGTTTAGGGTAGTCCAGTGGTGTTTGTGTAGTGTAGGGAGTCGTGCTGGGGGTAGTGTTTTAGGGTTTAGGGTGGTGCATTGGTGTTTGGGTAGTGTAGGGGGTCGTGCTGGGGTAGTGTTTTAGGGTTTAGGGTAGTGCAGTGGTATTTGTGTAGTGTAGGGGTCATGCTGGGGGTAGTGTTTTAGGTTTAGGGTAGTGCAATGGTGTTTGTGTAGTGTCGGGGTAGTGTTTTAGGGTTTAGGGTAGTGCAGTGGTGTTTGTGTACTGTAGGGGTCATGCTGGGTTCTAGTGTTTTAGGGTTTAGGGTAGTGCAGTGGTATTTGTGTAGTGTAGGGGGTAGATTTAGGGTTTAGGGTAGTGCAGTGGTGTTTGGGTAGTGTAGGGGGCGTGCTGGGGGTAGTGTTTTTGAGTTTAGGGTAGTGCAGTTGTGTTTGGGTAGTGAAGGGGTCGTGCTGGGGGTAGTGTTTTAGGGTTTAGGGTAGTGCAGTGGTGTTTGGGTAGTGTAGGGGTCAACCAACATGAATTTGTCCTTGTGTGATATAACCAATGCTCATGTAAAGCACTCCAATACCTGACCAGTCTGCACTATATAAAACTGCAAAAACAAAAAATAAAAAGTGTTTTGCACACTTCTGTCATTGGGCTATACGTGGGCTACCTCTGGGTGATATTTGTGCTACATTTGGGCTCTTTTTTCTCTGGTGGCCATCTTGGGAGACTTATTTGTTATGAAGTTTCCTAATTTCCTCATTTACTACAGTCTCCTAAGTAGGAAATGCTTTCAGTTTTTTACTTTGATTCCATCAAGAAGGCATTCAGATGTGTCACACATTTGCCATAAATTCAGAATGTTAGCACTCTAGTTGTTCATTAGATCACTGTAGTAAAGCTACTGCTCACCAAGGAGTTAACTGGAAGTCTACTGCTGGTATTGAAAGTGATTGTTTCAGTCTGAATGTCAGAATTTTCTAATGAAATAGAAGAGGATTTGAGATCTCACTTAAAACATGCCCTACATTTTCTTTTTGCAGCACTAACCATAATTTCTATGGCAAAATGAACCCCCTCATTTTGTTCCTTTTTAAATTAAATGTTTTAAGTGTTACCAGTTTATTCCAATCAAGATGGCTTCAGGTGTGCCATACTTTTGTCATAAGTAAGGCTGTTAGCACTCTAGTTGTTCTTTAGAACACTCTGGGAAGCTGCAGTAGAACACAAAGGCATCAACTGACAGGCTGCTCCTGTTGAAATATAACAGGAAGATATTTGAGATCTCACTTAAAACATGTCCTAATTTTTCTTTCTACAGCACTAACCATAATTTCTATGGCAAAATGAACCCCCTCATTTTGTTCCTTTTTAAATTAAATGTTTTAAGTGTTACCAGTTTATTCCAATCAAGATGGATTCAGGTGTGCCATACGTTTGTCATAAGTAAGACTGTTAGCGCTCTAGTTGTTCTTTAGAACACTCTGGGAAGCTGCAGTAGAACACAAAGGCATCAACTGACAGGCTGCTCCTGTTGAAATATAACAGGAAGATATTTGAGATCACACTTGAAACATGTCCTAATTTTTCTTTCTACAGCACCAACTATAATTTCTATGACAAAATGAACCCCATCATTTTGTTCCTTTTTAAATTAAATGTTTTAAGTGTTACCAGTTTATTCCAATCAAGATGGCTTCAGGTGTGCCATACTTTTGTCATAAGTAAGGCTGTTAGCACTCTAGTTGTTCTTTAGAACACTTTGGGAAGCTGCAGTAGAACACAAAGGAATCAACTGACAGTCTCTGCCATTGTTGGAGGTACATGTTTTACTGAGAATGTCAGACTTCATTCTCACATGACTGAGAAAGATAATGTGAATTTACAGAAAATATGCTCTCATTTTAGCTTCTGGAGCACCTTCCAAAACTCTATGGGACAAGCATGTGAAAATAGTTTTCTCTCAAACATGATTCATGATATCCCAGCAGAAGGTTTTT
Organism: Calotriton arnoldi; assembly: GCA_963921515.1. Classification (NCBI taxonomy): domain Eukaryota; kingdom Metazoa; phylum Chordata; class Amphibia; order Caudata; family Salamandridae; genus Calotriton; species Calotriton arnoldi. Next base: position 222,037 of record CAWUFW010011623.1, read on the forward strand.
CACAGGGTAAAATCACCTTAGAACACACCACAATTCCTGAAATTAGTATGGTACCATCAACAAATGAATTCTAATGTAACTAAAGTCTGTTATCACCCTTTATAGTTCTCCTTTTCGTAACCCTCAAAATCTTCGATTCACTACAATGCATTTCAATGGGGTACTATCATTTATATCGGTCCCAAGATGGCTGCCAGCAATTCCAGGATGAAGTGCTGACAGCCAATCAGATCTCACGATGACATGTGTGGTTAGGCTCCGCCCAGATATATGTGTTTTTACTTTTGATTTTCTCAGCAACTACTGAACGGATTTACACCATTTAACAAAAAGGGTTCTTTCTGAACCAAAAACTACCTATTTGCCAAATTTTGTGTAATTCCGTTCAGCAGCTCGTGCTGTAGCTGTGGCTAAAGTTTCCTATGGGAAAATGAATGGGGAAAACACGTTTTGGGACCCCCGTTTTTTCTCAGCCCCCGCTTGACGAATCACCCCGAAACTTTCAGGGTAGGAGCGGACCGGAGCGGGCCATAAAGTTTGAAAATTTCGCGAAGATTCGTCAACCGACGCAAGAGTTATTTCAAATAGAATGTTGCGGATTTCCTATGGAAAATAGGTCCTAACTATAACTATCTACTGGCGACCGCCAGTAGATAATATATCAACGCTCCAAACTTGCCCTTGCAAAAGCAGCACTCCACACCAGCGTTCCTCATAAAGGCATTTATTCGAGTACAAACGTGCACTGCCTCACGAACGGGTCTCAGCTGCCCCATCCATCAATGCCGACGCGTTTTGAAGGAATCTCCTTCTTCTTCAAAGGCTGGATGGAAATTGTGTGTCCGCCTCCCATTTCACTTTTATTGCGTGTTTCCACACACCCCTGGATGGGAGGTCACATGGCCTGTGGAGCACTATGGGAGACGTAGTCTTTTCAAACCAAGATGGTACTGTCCCTTCAGATTTACAAGCCCACAGATGGGCCTCGTTTGGCAATGTCCGTTTTAATCCCTCACTGGTGTTTCATTAAATACTCAAACCTACGACCCCCACTGATAATGGGGTGGTGCATGCTTGGCGGCAGGGCTGCCGCCCAATATCAACGCTCCAAACTTGCCCTTGCAAAAGCAGCACACCACACCAGCATTCCTCATAAAGGCATTTATTCGAGTACAAAACGTGCACTGCCTCACAAACAGGTCTCAGCTGCCCCATCCATCATTGCCGACGCGTTTCCCTTCAGATTTACAAGCCCACAGTATTTAACGGAACCGTGTAGCGAAACACCAGCGAGGGATTAAAACGGACATTGCCAAACGAGGCCCTGAAACACGTCTGCATTGATGTATGTGGCAGCTGAGACCCGTTCGTGAGGCAGTGCACGTTTGTACTCGAATGAATGCCTTTACGAGGAACGCTGGTGTGGAGTGCTGCTTTTGCAAGGGCAAGTTTGGAGCATTGAGATATATATATATATATATATATATATATATATATATATATATATATATATATATATATATATATATATATATATATATATATATATATATATATATATATATATATATATTCACTGAAAAACCATAGGTTTTAGGGACAGTTATAGTTAGTTGGACATTGCACTCGTACAAAACCCGTGAAATTCCCTGTTATAGTTAGTTCAGCTAACTATAACTCGCGCCCCGCAATGCACTGCTGATGACGTCACATATTACATCACTCATGACATGGTCAGTGACATCACTGATGACATCACTGATGACATCTCAAATGACATCACTGATGACATCATCCAGTGACTGTGTTTCTGTAAAGTTTAAATATGTTTAATATATATAGGGAAAGGCGTATTGAAGAATGAGTGGGTGTATAAGTGTCTGAATGGATGATTTAGTACGTGAGTGACTGACTCTACAAGTGAGTGATTAAACGTATCTTACTGAATGCATGGGTTAGTGACTAAACTGTGTGAATGTCTGTATCCGTCTGTTTGTTGGTGTGTAAGTGGATGCATGGATTTGCGAATAGCTACATGAGTGTCTATATGGGTTATTGATTGGTTCTCTGAGTATCTGTATGGCTGCCTGAGTGTTTGTGTGGGTGGGGTGTGTGTGACTCTATACATAGATGTGTGAGTGGGTGATTCACTGGGTGCATGATTTCAAGAGTGCATCTGTGATGGACTGCTTGGGTGGGTGAGTGTGTGTATGGGTGTGTTAGTGAGTGAATGTATATCTCAGTGGTACATGTGCGAGTAACTACATATGTAAAAGGCAGTATATATGTGTGTTAGAGTATTTAAATGGCTATAAGTGAGAGTGTGTTATTGTGAGAGTGGCTGTATGGATGCGTGTGTGCTTGTATCAGTTATTGTATAAGAGCGTAAGAATGTGCTAGTATTTGTATGAGTAAGTGAGCTGGTGTGTGTATAACTGTATAGGTGAGTAAATGGGTGTGTGATTAATTTTTTCATGACTGACTAGGTGTGTGAGTACCTCTATGGATGAGTGGCGGTGTGTGAGTGTTTATATAGGTGTATGAGTGCATATGATAGTCCTGTACTGAGTGACTGTAAGTATGAGTGACTGTACAGGTGAGTGAGTGGATGTGTGTGTAGACCTAAGAATCAGTGAGTGGGTATGTAGTTTTTGGTGTTGGAGTGTCTATGGTTTTGAGAATGGCAGTCTGTAATTTAGAGTGGGTGTATCAAAAGTTATATTAGGGTGTGAGAAGATGCATGAAATTATCACATGGATGATGTCATCAGTGATGTCATTTGAGATGTCATCAGTGATGTCATCAGTGATGTCACTGACCATGTCATGAGTGATGTAATATGTGACGTCATCAGCAGTGCATTGTGGGGCGCGAGTTATAGTTAGCTGAACTAACTATAACAGGGGAATTTCACGGGTTTTGTACGAGTGCAATGTCCAACTAACTATAACTGTCCCTAAAACCTATGGTTTTTTCAGTGAATTTCAAAGGTTTTTTAAATGCTAATTTCTAACTATAATTTGTCTGAAACCTATGGTTTTTTCAGTGAATTTCAAAGGTTTTTTAAATGCTAATTTCTAACTATAACGTGCCTGAAACCTATGGTTTTTTCAGTGAATTTCAAAGGTTTTTTAAATGCTAATTTCTAACTATAACGTGCCTGAAACCTATGGTTTTTCAGTGAATTTCAAAGGTTTTTTAAATGCTAATTTCTAACTATAACGTGCCTGAAACCTATGATTTTTAAGTGAATTTCAAACGTTTTTAAATGCTAGTTTCTAACTATGCCAACAGAGGTAGGACATGTGAAGAAAGAAGAAAAAACGCACAGAAAGAAGCAAAAGATGTGCAGAAAGAACCAACAGAGGAGCAGAAAGAGGCCTTGTTGCAAAATCATCCTGTGCCCACAACTTTTTCAGACGGTTACTGGTGGTAACTGACTCTGACTAACCAGAGCCAGTGCGCGCTTGCACAGTGGTGAAGGGAGGGGGGCCTGAGGTGACATGTGTGCAAACGCGCCCGTGGCGCGCTTTAAGTTGCGGGATTAAGTCCCTTGAATCCTGAGGGTCCCTAGGGCCCAAATAGCCCCCCAGGTACCTACAGTTAGGACCACAGAGCTGAGTTGCAGAGAGGCGTTCTGAGGCCACGCACCTTTTTCACCTCTCTGCAACGCAACTCTGTTGTGCTTACTGAAGGTACCTGGTGGGCTAGTTGGCCCCCAGGATTCAAAGGGAATTAACTCCCCAACTTAAAACGCACCACAGGGCGTGCTTGCGCACATGTCACCTGAGGCCCCGCCCCTCCCTTCACCACTGTGCAAACGCGCCCGTGGCGCGTTTTAAGTTGGGGGATTAGGTCACCTTGAATCCTGAGAGTCCCTGGGGCCCAACTAGCCCACCAGGTACTTCCAGTAAGCACCACAGGCCTGCGTTGCAACGCCTGTAACAAATTGTGCAGTTGTGTTTAGGTAGTGAAGAGGGTCGTGCTGGGGGTAGTGTTTTAGGGTTTAGGGTAGTGCAGTGGTGTTTGTGTAGTGTAGGGGGTCATGCTGGGGGTAGATTTAGGGTTTAGGGTAGTGCAGTGGTGTTTGGGTAGTGTAGGGAGTCGTGCTGGGGGAGTGTTTTAGGGTTTAGGGTAGTACAGTGGTGTTTGGGTAGTGTAGGGGGTCGTGCTGGGGTTAGTGTTTTAGGGTTTTAGGGTTTAGGGTAGTGCAGTGGTGTTTGGGTAGTGTAGGGGATACTGCTGGGGGTAGTGTTTTAGGGTTTAGGGTAGTGCAATGGTGTTTGGGTAGTGTATGGGGTACTGCTGGGGGTAGTGTTTTAGGGTTTAGGGTAGTGCAGTGGTGTTTGGGTAGCGTAGGGGTACTGCTGGGGGTAGTGTTTTATGGTTTAGGGTAGTGCAGTGGTGTTTGGGTAGTGTAGGGTTCGTGCTGGGGTAGTTTTTTAGGGTTTAGGGTAGTGCAGTGGTGTTTGTGTAGTGTAGGAGGTCGTGTTTTAGGATTTAGGGTAGTGCAGTGGTCTTTGGGTAGTGTAGGGAGTCGTGTGGGGGTATTGTTTTAGAGTTTAGGGTAGTGCAGTGGTCTTTGGGTAGTGTAGGGGGTTGTGCGGGGTAGTGTTTTAGGGATTAGGGTAGTGCATTGGTATTTGGGTAGTGTAGGGGGTCATGCGGGGGTAGTGTTTTAGGGTTTAGGGCAGTGCAGTGGTGTTTAGGTAGTGTAGGGGGTAGTGCTCGGGGAGTGTTTTAGGGTTTAGGGCAGTGCAGTCGTGTTCGGGTAGTGTAGGGGGTCGTGCTGGGGGTAGATTTAGGGTTTAGGGTAGTGCAGTGGTGTTCGGGCAGTGTAGGGGGTCATGCTGGGGGTGGTGTTTCAGGGTTTGGGGCAGTGCAGTGGTGTTCGAGCAGTAAAGGGGGTCGTGCTGGGGGTGGTGTTTCAGGGTTTAGGGCAGTGCAGTGGTGTTCCGGCAGTGTAGGGGGTCGTGCAGGGGGTGGTGTTTCAGGGTTTAGTGCAGTGGTGTTTGGGCAGTGTAGGGGGTCGTGCTGGGGTGGTGTTTCAGGGTTTAGGGCAGTGCAGTGGTGTTCGGGCAGTGTAGGGTGTCGTGCTGAGGGGTGGTGTTTCAGGGTTTAGGGCAGTGCAGTAGTGTTTGGGCAGTGTAGGGGTCGTGCTGGGGGAGTGTTTTAGGGTTTAGGGCAGTGCAGTCGTGTTCGGGTAGTGTAGGGGGTCGTGCTGGGGGAGTATTTTAGGGTTTAGGGTAGTGCAGTGGTGTTCGGGTAGTGTAGGGGGTCATGCTGGGGGTAGTGTTCTAGGGTTTAGGGCAGTGCAGTGGTGTTCGGGCAGTGTAGGGGGTCGTGCTGGGGGTGGTGTTTTAGGGTTTAGGGCAGTGCAGTGGTGTTCGGGCAGTGTAGGGGGTCGTCTTGGGGGTGGTGTTTCAGGGTTTAGAGCAGTGCAGTGGTGTTCGGGCAGTGTAGGGGGTCGTGCTGGGGGTGGTGTTTCAGGGTTTAGGGCAGTGCAGTGGTGTTCGGGCAGTGTAGGGGGTCGTGCAGGGGTGGTGTTTCAGGGTTTAGGGCAGTGGTGTTCGGGCAGTGTAGGGGGTCATGCTGGGGGTGGTGTTTGAGGGTTTAGGGCAGTGCAGTGGTGTTCAAGCAGTAAAGGGGGTCATGCTGGGGGTGGTGTTTCAGGGTTTAGGGCAGTGCAGTGGTGTTCGGGCAGTGTAGGGGGCGTGCAGGGGGTGGTGTTTCAGGGTTTAGGGCAGTGCAGTGGTGTTCGGGCAGTGTAGGGGGTGGTGCAGGGGGTGGTGTTTCAGGGTTTAGGGCAGTGCAGTGGTGTTCGGGCAGTGTAGGGGTGGTGCAGGGGGTGGTGTTTCAGGGTTTAGGGCAGTGCAGTGGTGTTCGGGCAGTGTAGGAGGCGGTGCAGGGGGTGGTGTTTCAGGGTTTAGGGCAGTACAGTGGTGTTCGGGCATTGTAGGGGGTGGTGCTGGGGCTGGTGTTTCAGGGTTTAGGGCAGTGCAGTGGTGTTCGGGCAGTGTAGGGGGTCGTGCTGGGGCTGGTGTTTCAGGGTTTAGGGCAGTGCAGTGGTGTTCGGGCAGTGTAGGGGGTCGTGCTGGGGCTGGTGTTTCAGGGTTTAGGGCAGTACAGTGGTGTTCGGGCAGTGTAGGGGTCCTGCTGGGGCTGGTGTTTCAGGGTTTAGGGCAGTGCAGTGGTGTTCGGGCAGTGTAGGGGTCTTGCTGGGGCTGGTGTTTCAGAGTCTAGGGCAATGCAGTGGTGTTCGGGCAGTGTAGGGGGTCTTGCTGGGGCTGGTGTTTCAGGGTTTAGGGCAGTGTAGTGGTGTTCGGGCAGTGTAGGGGGTCGTGCTGGGGGTGGTGTTTCAGGGTTTAGGGCAGTGCAGTGGTGTTCGGGCAGTGTAGGGGGTCGTGCTGGGGCTAGTGTTTCAGGGTTTAGGGCAGAGCAATGGTGCTCAGGCAGTGTAGGGGGTTGTGCTGGGGGTGATGTTTCAGGGTTTATGTCAGTGCAGTGGTGTTAGGGCAGTGTAGGGGTCGTGCTGGGGGTGGTGTTTCAGGGTTTAGGGCAGTGCAGTGGTGTTCCGGCAGTGTAGGGGGTCGTGCAGGGGGTAGTGTTTCAGGGTTTAGTGCAGTGGTGTTCGTGCAGTGTAGGTGGTCGTGCTGGGGTGGTGTTTCAGGGTTTAGGGCAGTGCAGTGGTGTTCGGGCAGTGTAGGGTGTCGGCTGAGGGGTGGTGTTTCAGGGTTTAGGGCAGTGCAGTAGTGTTTGGGCAGTGTAGGGGGTCGTGCAGGCGGTGGTGTTTCAGGGTTTAGGGCAGTGCAGTGGTGTTCGGCCAGTGTAGGTAGTCTTGCTGGGGGTGGTGTTTCAGGGTTTAGGGCAGTGCAGTAGTTTTCGGGCAGTGTAGGCGGTCGTGCTGGGGCTGGTGTTTCAGGGTTTAGGGCAGTGCAGTGGTGTTCGGGCAGTGTACGGGGTTGTGCTGGGGCTGGTGTTTCAGGGTTTATTGCAGTGCAGTGGTGTGCGGGCAGTGTACGGGGTTGTGCTGGGGCTGGTGTTTCAGGGTTTAGGGCAGTGCAGTGGTGTTCAGGCAGTGTAGGGGTCGTGCTGGGGGTGGTGTTTCAGGGTTTAGGGCAGTGCAGTGGTGTTCGGGCAGTGTAGGGGGTCGTGCTGGGGCTGGTGTTTCAGGGTTTAGGGCAGTGCAGTGGTGTTCGGGCAGTGTAGGGGGTCGTGCTGGGGCTGGTGTTTCAGGGTTTTGGGCAGAGCAGTGGTGTTCGGGCAGTATAGGGGGTCGTGCTGGGGGTGGTGTTTCAGGGTTTAGAGCAGTGCAGTGGTGTTCGGGCAGTGTAGGGGGTCTTGCTGTGGGTGGTGTTTCAGGGTTTAGGGCAGTGCAGTGGTGTTCGGGCAGTGTAGGGGGTCTTGCTGGGGGTGGTGTTTCAGGGTTTAGGGCAGTGGTGTTCGGGCAGTGTAGGGGGTCTTGCTGGGGGTAGTGTTTCAGGGTTTAGGGCGGTGCAGTGGTGTTCGGGCAGTGTAGGGGTCGTGCTGGGGGTGGTGTTTCAGGGTTTAGGTGCAGTGGTGTTTGGGCAGTGTAGGGGTCTTGCTGGGGGTGATGTTTCAGGGTTTAGGGCAGTGCAGTGGTGTTCGGGCAGTGTAGGGGTCTTGCTGGGGGTAGTGTTTCAGGGTTTAGGGCAGTGCAGTGGTGTTCGGGCAGTGTAGGGGGTCATGCTGGGGGTGGTGTTTCAGGGTTTAGGGCAGTGCAGTGGTGTTCGGGCAGTGTAGGGGGTCGTGAAGGGGGTGGTGTTTCAGGGTTTAGGGCAGTGCAGTGGTGTTCAGGCAGTGTAGGGGGTCGTGCTAGGGGTGGTGTTTCAGGGTATAGGGCAGTGCAGTGGTGTTCGGGCAGTGTAGGGGGTCATGCAGGGGCTGGTGTTTCAGGGTTTAGGGCAGTGCAGTGGTGTTCGGGCAGTGTAGGGGTCGTGCTGGGGGTAGTGTTTTAGGGTTTAGGGTAGTGCAGTGGTGCTTGTGTAGTGTAGGGGGTCGTGCTGGGGGTAGTGTTTTAGGGTTTAGGGTAGTGCAGTGGTGTTTGTGTAGTGTAGGGGGTCATGTTTTAGGGTAGTGCAGTGGTGTTTGGGTAGTGTAGGGGTCGTGCTGGTGGTAGTGTTTTAGGATTTAGGTTAGTGCAGTGGTGTTTGGGTAGTGTAGGGGGTCGTGCTCGGGGTAGTGTTTTAGGGTTTAGGATAGTGCAGTGGTGCTTGTGTAGTGTAGGGGTCGTGCTGGGGGTAGTGTTTTAGGGTTTAAGGTAGTGCAGTGGTGTTTTTGTAGTGTAGGTGGGTCATGTTTTAAGATGCAATGCTCCAATACCTGACCAGTCTGCACTACATAAAACTGCAAAAAACTAAAAATAAAAAGTGTTTTGCACACTTTTGTCATTGGGCTATATGTGGGCTACATCTGGGTAAGATTTGTGCTACATTTGGGCTCTTTTTTCACTGGTGGCCATCTTGGAAGACTTCTTTGTTATGAAGTTTCCTAATTTCTTCATTTACTGCAGTCTCCTCAGTAGGAAATGCTTTCAGTTTTTTACTTTGATTCCATCAAGAAGGCATTCAGATGTGTCTCACATCTGCCATAAATTCAGAATGTTAGCACTCTAGTTGCTCATTAGATCACTGGAGTAAAGCTACTGCTCACCAGGGAGTTAACTGGTAGTCTGCTGCTGGTATTGAAAGTGATTGTTTCAGTCTGCATGTCAGAATTTTCTAATGATATAGAAGAGGATATGAGATCTCACTTAAAACATGCCCTAATTTTTCTTTCTGCAGCACTAACCATAATTTCTATTTAAAAAAGAACCCCTCATTTTGTTCCTTTTTAAATTAAATGTTTTAAGTGTTACCGGTTTATTCCAATCAAGATGGCTTCAGGTGTGCCATACTTTTGTCATAAGTAAGGCTGTTAGCACTCTAGTTGTTCTTTAGAACACTCTGGGAAGCTGCAGTAGAACACAAAGGCATCAACTGGCAGGCTGCTCCTGTTGAAATATAACAGGAAGATATTTGAGATCACACTTGAAACATGTCCTAATTTTTCTTTCTACAGCACTAACCATAATTTCTATGACAAAATGAACCCCATCATTTTGTTCCTTTTTAAATTAAATTGTTTAAGTGTTACCAGTTTATTCCAATCAAGATGGCTTCAGGTGTGCCATACTTTTGTCATAAGTAAGGCTGTTAGCACTCTAGTTGTTCTTTAGAACACTCTGGGAAGCTGCAGTAGAACACAAAGGAATCAACTGACAGTCTCTGCCCTTGTTGGATGTACATGTTTTACTGAGAATGTCAGACTTCATTCTCACATGAGTGAGAAAGATAATGTGAATTTACAGAAAATATGCTCTCATTTTAGCTTCTGGAGCAACTTCCAAACCTCCATGGGACAAGCATGAGAAAATAGTGTTCTCTCAAACATGATTCATGATATCCCAGCAGAAGGTTTTTCACATGGTAAAATCACCTTAGAATACACCACAATTCCTAAAATTAGTATGGTACCATCAACAAATAAATTCTAATGTAACTAAAGCCTGTTATCACCCTTTATAGTTCTCCTTTTGGTGACCCTCAAAATCTTCTATTCACTACAATGCATTTCAATGAGGTACTATCATTTATATTGGTCCCAAGATGGCTGCCAGCAATTCCAGGATGAAGTGCTGACAGCCAATCAGATCTCACAATGACATGTGTGGTTAGGCTCCGCCCAGATATATATGTGACTTTACTTTTGATTTTCTCAGGAACTACTGAACGGATTTACACCATTTAAGCAAAAGGCACGACACTGAACCAAGGGCTACCTCTTTGCCAAATTTGGTGTAATTCCGTTCAGCAGTTCGGGCTGTAGCTGCGACTAAAGGTTCCTATGGAAAAATGAATGGGGAAAACGCGTTTTGGGACCCCCTTTTTTCTCAGCCCCCGCTTGACATATCACCCCGAGACTTTCAGGATAGGAGCGGACCGGAGCGCCCCAACAAGTTGGAAACTTTCGCGAAGATTCGTCAACCGGCGCCAACGTTATTTCAAATAGAATGTCGCGGATTTCCTATGGATAATAGGTTTTAACTATGACTATCTACTGGCGACCGCCAGTAGATAATATATATATATATATATATATATATATATATATATATATATTCACTGAAAAAACCATAGGTTTTAGGGACAGTTATAGTTACTTGGACATTGCACTCGTACAAAACCCGTGAAATTCCCCCGTTATAGTTAGTTCAGCTAACTATAACTCGCGCCCCGCAATGCACTGCTGATGACGTCACATATTACATCACTCATGACATGATCAGTGACATCACTGATGACATCACTGATGACATCTCAAATGACATCACTGATGACATCATCCAGTGACTGTGTGTTTCTGTAAAGTTTAAATATTTTTAATATATATAGGAAAATACGTATTGAAGAATGAGTGGGTGTGTAAGTGTCTGTATGGATGATTTAGTAGGTGCGTGACTGACTCTATAAGTGAGTGATTTAACGTATCTTACTGAATGCATGGGTTAGTGACTAAACTGGGTGAATGTCTGTATCCGTCTGTCTGTTGCTGTGTAAGTGGCTGCATGTGTTTGTGAATAGCTAAATGAGTGTCTATATGAGTCATTGAATGCTTGTCTGAGTATCTGTATGGGTGCCTGAGTGTTTGTGTGGGAGGGGTGTGTGCAACTCTGTGCATAGATGTGTGAGTGGGTGATTCACTGGGTGGATGGTTTCAAGAGTGCATCTGTGATAGACTGTATGGGTGGGTAAGTGTGTGTAAGAGTGTGTTAGTGAGTGAATGTATGTCCCAGTGGTACATGTGTGAGTAACTACATATGTGAAAGGCAGTATATATGTGTGTTGGAGTATATAAATAGCTATAAGCAAGAGTGAGTGATTGTGATAGTGGCTGTATGGATGAGTGTGTGCTTGTATCAGTGATTGTATAAGAGCGTAACAATGTGCTACTATTTGTATGAGTAAGTGAGCTGGTGTGTGTATAACTGTATAGGTGAGTAAATGGCAGTGTGTTTAATTATTTGCATGACTGACTAGGTGTCTGAGTATCTCTATGGATGAGTGGCGTTGTTTGAGTGTCTATATAGGAGTAAGAGTGCATATGATAGTCCTGTACTGAGTGACCGTAAGTATGAGTGACTGTACGGGTGAGTGAGTGGATGTGTGTGTGTAGACCTAAGAATCAGTGAGTGGGTATGTAGTTATTGGTGTTGGAGTGTCTATGGTTTTGCGAATGGCAGTCTGTAATTTAGAGTGGGTGTATCAAAGATTATATTAGGGTGTGAGGAGGTGCATCAGATTATCACGTGGATGATGTCATCAGTGATGTCATTTGAGATGTCATCAGTGATGTCATCAGTGATGTCACTGACCATGTCATGAGTGATGTAATATGTGACGTCATCAGCAGTGCATTGCGGGGCGCGAGTTATAGTTAGCTGAACTAACTATAACGGGGGAATTTCACGGGTTTTGTACGAGTGCAATGTCCAAGTAACTATAACTGTCCCTAAAACCTATGGTTTTTTCAGTGAATTTCAAAGGTTTTTTAAATGCTAATTTGTAACTATAACGTGTCTGAAACCTATGGTTTTTTCAGTGAATTTCAAAGGTTTTTTAAATGCTAATTTGTAACTATAACGTGTCTGAAACCTATGGTTTTTTCAGTGAATTTCAAAGGTTTTTTATATGCTAATTTCTAACTATAACGTGCCTGATACCTACGGTTTTTTCAGTGAATTTCAAAGGTTTTGTAAATGACAATTTTTAAATGTATTAATTGTTATATTAATTTTTTTCATACTGATTTACTACATTTTTAGAAACAATTTTTTTTTACATATTTTATTTTTAAATTACATTGTAATTACATTATACATTACATTACAAAAAATACTTTCTCAGAATGAATTACTTTAGTTTAAATACTTTGCACATAGGCAATAGACTTTTAAGTACAGTAGTTACAGTTGTTGCAATGGGCAACACATTTTCAAACACAATGCAACATTCAGCTCAATGTGAATTTCTAGTTAAATGCAATTAGTTACTTTATGGATTACTTTTCTAACCACAGGACTGGATCCTAGATTCAGTCCTGGGACATCTCCTGTAAACAGTTGAGTAAAAGCGTTTTGGTTACAGTCGTGATTTTTAAGGAATATTATTGTATTTTAAAAGTTGACACTTAGAAACTTTTCCTCATAGAATCACCAATGTTATCCTATGGAAGGAAATTCACTTAGCAGGTAAAAACTGTTATCGTTACTTTTTCTTACTCAGTGTTGGATCCTGGATCCAGCACTGGTGCATCTCCTGTAAACAGTTGAAAGAATGCGTTTAAGTCATACAGGTGATTTTTAAGGAATATTTGTAGTTTGTAAAAATCAACACTTTGAAACTTTTTTGCTGAAAACCAGACAATGGATTCCTATGGAAGAAAATATAAGTTACTGGTAAGTACGGTTAAAATTACTTTTCAGGGTCAGTGCTGGGCTAAAAGATGCAGCACTGGGTTCTCTCCTGATAACAGGTGAGTAAATTGGTATTTGTACTTTGGTTGATTTTAGAGGAATATTATAAAGTTCAAAAACTCCACACTTAGAAGAATTTCCAAGTGAAACCAGTCAATGTTAGCCTATGAAGGTAATTCAAGTTACTGGTAAGTACGGTTAAAATTACTTTTGAGGATCAGTACTGGGCTGAAAGATGCAGCACTGAGGTCTCTCCTGATAACAGGTGAGTAAATCGGAATTCGTATTTCGGCTGATATTAGAGGAATATTTTAAAGTTCCAAAACTCCACACTTAGAAGAATTTCCAAGTGAAACCAGTCAATGTTAGCCTATGGAAGGAAATTCAAGTTACTGGTAAGTACGGTTAAAATTACTTTTCAGGACCAGTACTGGGCTGAAAGATACAGCACTGAGGTCTCTCCTTATAACAGGTGAGTAAATCGGAATTCGTATTTCGGCTGATTTTAGAGGAATATTTGTATGTTTCAAAAATCAACACTTAGAAGAATTTCCAAGTGAAACCAGTCAATGTTAGCCTATGAAGGAAATTCAAGTTACTGGTAAGTATGGTTAAAATTACTTTTCAGGATTAGTACTGGGCTGAAAGATGCAGCACTGAGGTCTCTCCTGATAACAGGTGAGTAAATCGGAATTCGTATTTTGGCTGATTTTAGAGGAATATTTTAAAGTTCCAAAACTCCACACTTAGAAGAATTTCCAAGTGAAACCAGTCAATGTTAGCCTATGGAAGGAAATTCAAGTTACTGGTAAGTACGGTTAAAATTACTTTTCAGGACCAGTACTGGGCTGAAAGATACAGCACTGAGGTCTCTCCTTATAACAGGTGAGTAAATCGGAATTCGTATTTCGGCTGATTTTAGAGGAATATTTGTATGTTTCAAAAATCAACACTTAGAAACTTTTTCAGCAAAAAGCAGGCAATGATATCCTATGGAAGGAAATTCAAGTTACTGGTAAGTACGGTTAAAATTACTTTTGAGGATCAGTACTGGGCTGAAAGATGCAGCACTGAGGTCTCTCCTGATAACAGGTGAGTAAATCGGAATTCGTATTTCGGCTGATTTTAGAGGAATATTTTAAAGCTCCAAAACTCCACACTTAGAAGAATTTCCAAGTGAAACCAGTCAATGTTAGCCTATGAAGGAAATTCAAGTTACCGGTAAGTACGGTTAAAATTACTTTTCAGGACCAGTACTGGGATGAAAGATGCAGCACTGAGGTCTCTCCTGATAACAGGTGAGTAAATCGGAATTCGTATTTCGGCTGATTTTAGAGGAATATTTTAAAGTTCCAAAACTCCACACTTAGAAGAATTTCCAAGTGAAACCAGTCAATGTTAGCCTATGAAGGAAATTCAAGTTACCGGTAAGTACGGTTAAAATTACTTTTCAGGACCAGTACTGGGCTGAAAGATGCAGCACTGAGGTCTCTCCTGATAACAGGTGAGTAAATCGGAATTCGTATTTCGGCTGATTTTAGAGGAATATTTTAAAGTTCCAAAACTCCACACTTAGAAGAATTTCCAAGTGAAACCAGTCAATGTTAGCCTATGGAAGGAAATTCAAGTTACTGGTAAGTACGGTTAAAATTACTTTTCAGGACCAGTACTGGGCTGAAAGATTCAGCACTGAGGTCTCTCCTGATAACAGGTGAGTAAATCGGAATTCGTATTTCGGATGATTTTAGAAGAATATTTGCACAATGGTGAAGGGAGGGGGCGGGGCCTGAGGTGACATCTGTGCAAACGCGCCCCGTGGCGCGTTTTAAGTTGGGGGATTAAGTCCCCTTGAATCCTGAGGGTCCCTAGGGGCCAACTAGCCCACCAGGAACCTCCAATATGCGCCAGGGGGCTGCGTTGCAGAGACGTGTAGAGAGGCCACACCCCTTTACACCTCTCTGCAACGCAGCTCTGTGGCGCTTTCTGGATGTACCTGTTGGGCTAGTTGGCCCCCAGGGACCCTCAGGATTGAAGCGGATTTAATTCCCCATCTTAAAACGCGCCACGGGGCCTGTTTGCACACATGTCACCTGAAGCCCCGCCCCTCCCTTCACCACTGTGCAAACGCGCCCGTGGCGCGTTTTAAGTTGGGGGATTAAGTCCCCTTGAATCCTGAGTGTCCCCGGAGTCCAACTAGCCCACCATATACCTCCAAAAAGCGCCACAGAGCTGCGTTGCAGAGAGGTGTAAAAGGGGTGTGGCCTCTCTACACGTCTCTGCAACGCAGCCCCCTGGCGCATATTGGAGGTTCCTGGTGGGCTAGTTGGCCCCAGGGACCCCCAGTATTCAAGGGGAATTCGTTCCCTCTCTGCAAACGCGCCAGGGGGCGCGTTTGCAGAGAGGTGAAGGAAGGGGCGGGGCCTGCGGGCCCGATCGTTTTTTTTGTCCCCTGAAGGGGGCTGTGTGGCCCCCTTCCTTTTTCCTGTTTTTGGGCCCTGGGGACCCCATCCCCCAGGGCCTTACCCCTTTTTTAAATTTAATTTAAAAAAAAAAAACGGGAAGGGGGCCGCGTGGCCCCCTTCCCTGGGCCTGTATTGGCCCCGGGGACCCCATCCCCGGGGCATGGCCTTTTTTATTTTCTTGGGAGGGGGCTGCGTGGCCCCCTCCTCAGGCCATTTAAGGCCCCGGGGACCCCATCCCCGGGGCCGGCCTTTCCATTTTTTTCTTTTTTTTTCTTTTTTTGGGGAGGGGGGCCGCGTGGCCCCCTCCTGGGCCACTACTTACCCCGGGGACCCCATCCCCCGGGGCTGGCCCTCTCCGTTGGGGACTGTGGGGGGTCCCCAATCCCCCACAGTCCCGCCGGCTCCCCACGTCCCTTGGGAGCCGGCATTGCTGTTCCACATGGGGAGCAGCTGACATGCTGCTCCCCATGTGGAAAAGCAATCGGCTTTGGATATTGGAAGAGAGAGCAGGTTTCCCTGCTCTCTCTTCCAATATCCAAAGCAGTTTGCTATGGCAGGACGGGAGCCGCGAGGCTCCCGTCCTGCCATAGCAAACTACAGTGTCCCGGGGTAGGCACCCCGGGACACTGCAGGAGCCGGCCCTGGGGGTGGCGGTCCCCAGGGCCATCAAGGGCTCCAGGAGGGGGGCCGCGCGGCCCCCCTCCCTACATCAGCACAGCCCCGGGGAGGTGGTGGTCCCCGGGGCTTCGGGGTCCAAAACGGACCCCCATTTTAATTTGTTAGTGCCCCAGGGAGGTGGCGGTCCCCGGGCGTGTGGGGGGCTGGAGCCCCCCACACAGGTTGTTTAATTTTTTTTAAAAAAGCCCCGGGAGGTGGTGGTCCCCGGGGCTGCGGGAGGGCTCAGAGCCCTCCCGCACCATTTTTAAAAGAAAGCCCCGGGTGGTGGCGGTCCCCGGGCTTGGGGGGCCCTTTGAGGCCCCCACACATAAAATTAAACCCCCCACCATGCCCCCGGGACTTGGGCCACCTGGGGGCAAAATACAATCGAAGCGCGGGAGACCGCGCTTCAATTTTTTTTTTTCGGCAGGATTCGCGCACCCCGAGCGCATCCTGCCGATTTTTAAAAAAATTTTTTTTTTGCCCAGGGGGTCCTTGTGGGACCCCCTGAGCAAACCTAGGGGTCAGGGTGTTTCTACCCTGCCCCCTTTGTGCGCTTTGCGCACTTGTTTCTGTCCCTCGGTTCTACCGAGGGACAAAATGGCTGCCAACATTTCCTGAATCGGAATGTTGACAGCCAGCTGACAGCCAATTAACATGCAGCTCGTAATCGGGACGGTGCTCGCAGGGTGCGCTGAGGGTACGCGGACCCTACTCGGCCATAGATATCACTAACTTTTTACTTTTCATTTTCTCAGCAACTACTGAACGGATTTACACCATTTAACAAAAAGGGTTCTTTCTGAACCAAGAACTACCTCTTTGCCAAATTTGGTGTAATTCCGTTAAGCAGTTCGGGCTGTAGCCGTGTCTAAAGTTTCCTATGGAAAAGTGCATGGGGAAAACGCGTTTTGGGACCCCCTTTTTCTCGGCCCCCGCTTGACGAATCCCCCGAGACTTTCAGGGTAGGAGCGGACCGGAGCGGGCCACAAAGTTTGAAAATTTCGCGAAGATACGTCAACCGGCAAGAGAGTTATTTCAAATAGAATGTCGCGTATTTCCTATGGATAATAGGTTGTAACTATAACTATCTACTGGCGTCCACCAGTAGATAATATATATATATTACCTACTGGCGGTCGCCAGTAGGTAGTTATAGTTAGGACCTATTTTCCATAGGAAAACCATTTTTTGTTTTCCCAATAACTTTAGCGTCGTTTGACGAATCTTCGCAACATTTTCAAAATTAGTGGGGCGCTCCGGTCAGCTCCTGTCTTGAAGGTTTCAGGGTGATTCGCCAAGCGGGGGCCGAGAAAAAAGGGGGTCCCAAAACGTGTTTTCTCCATGTTAATTTCCATAGGAAACTTTAGACACGCTACAGCCCGAACTGCTGAACGGAATTACACCAAATTTGGCAAAATGGTAGCCCTTAGTTCAGAAAGAGTCCTTTTTGTCAAATGGTGTAAATCCGTTCAGTGGTTCCTGAGAAATTCAAAAAATAGGGCTCGGAAAATCAATTTCCCATAGGAAACTTTAGACACGGCTACAGCTCGAACTGCTGAACGGAATTACACCAAATTTGGCAAAAAGGTAGTGCTTGGTTCAGAAAGCGTCCTTTTTTTAAATGGTGTAAATCCGTTCAGTAGTTGCTGAGAAATTCAAAAAATAAAAGGTTCGATATATAGGGATGCGGTGGATTCGCGAACCCTCCCGACCACGAGCTTCACTGTGATTGGCTGCCAACACTCCAAACCAGGAAGTGTTGGCAGCTATCTTGTGACTCGGTAGAACCGAGTCACAAGAAAACAGTAAAAACAAAGTGAAAAATGAAGAAAAGGGGGCAGGGTAGAAACCCCCTGACCCCCCAGGCCTGCTCAGGGGGTCCCACAAGGACCCCCAGGGCCTAAAAAAGCATTTTTTTTAATAATTTTGGCAGAAATAGCATCGGAGTCGCGAATCTCGCCGAAATTATTTTTTTAAAACGAAGCGCGAGCTCCCGCGCTTTGTTTTCTATAAGCCCCCGGGTGGGCCAAGTCCCGGGGGCATTGTTCTAATTTATATGGGGGGCCTCCAAGGGCCCCCAAGCCCCGGGGACCGCCACCCCCCGGGGCTTCTTTTTTTAAATATATATTAAACCTGTGAGGGGGCTTGAGCCCTCCCACACGCCCCGGGGACCGCCACCTCCCCGGGGCACTAATCATGTAAATCCCTAACCATGAGGCCAGGTCCCGGGGGATGGGGTCCCAGGGGCCCAAAATGGCCAGGGAGGGGCTGGTAGTGCCCCCTCCTTAGTTTAAAAAAATATATATATAACTATATATTTGGGCATGCCTCGGGGGATGGGATCCCCGGGGCGATTGTAAATTAATGAAAGTGGATGGTTTATTTTATTTTTTTAATTTGGGGTCGCGACCCTAGCGCGGCCCCTGGTGTGAACCTGAGGGGTGCACGGCGCTCAGCGCGGCCCCTGGTGTGAACGCAAGGGGTGCGCAGTTCCCAGAGCGGCCCCTGGTGTGAACGCGAGGGGTGCGCGGCATTCAGCGCGGCCACCGGTGTGAACGCGAAGGGTGCGCGGCTCCCAGCGCGGCCCCTGGAGTGAACCAAGGGGTGCGCAGAGCTCAGCACGGCCCCTGGTGTGAACGTGAGGGGTGCGCGGCTCTCAGTACGGCCCCTGGTGTGAACGCGAGGGGTGCGCGGCTCTCGGTCGCGCTGGGTGCGCGACTCCTAGCAAAAATAATTAAGATTTTTTAATATAAACCTAGGTTATATGTTGGGTTATTGGGTGGCTCTAAAAAGAGCCCTTGTGTTAATTAAGAGTTTCTTGCAGCTACATGTAAGTGCGGATGCAGAGCTTTAGGTTGTTGAGAAACACTCTGTTTCCTTCATCAGTGAAGTGTACTCCGTCACTCCTGTAGATGCCCTCCATATGGAAACGTAGATTGCTGTTATATATGGAGCCCATTCTATGGTCTCTGAGGTAAGCAGAAACAGCTATATTGACATTTTTTCTAGCTTTCTCAATCTGAGGACAAAATTGATTGGACCACTTCCATTTCTATCTTTGGCATATGTTAGAGTATACAAAGGCAGTTTGTGGGAAAAGCAACATCAATTCTGCAAAGGTGTCCTTCATTAGCATTTCCAGACCTACCCCAGTCAATGTGCCTAGGTCATTGCCACCATAGTGCACAATCATGAGGTCAGGGGGTTGGAGATGCAAAAAGGTTTTAACCAAAGGCATCAATTGGTGCCACTTTAATCCTCTCTGTCCAATCCATTTAATGTCTACATTTTGCAAAGATAGGTCTTTGTCAATACCTCTGCTTTCAGCATACCTTTTGCACCAGAATACATAGCTGTGCCCAAAAATCCACACTGAAAGCATCTTGAAGTGATGACTGAAGGTAATGAAAAGATGTCTGTAGCTGAGCAGTTGGTAGAATGAGAGATATCTAAAATGGTGGACAAAATGGTGTTTTTAAGAAAGTAGAGATTGTATTGGCTGTTTAAGAACATTGTACATTCAAAAATAGGGTGCATTTTACTTTGTTTGAAAAGCAAGGGCATATTACCAAGACCCACGTTAAAATTATGGCCGCTTTAGCGGCAGTTTCCTGCCGCTAAAACGGCGATAATGGGCTTGCTAATATGCGTTATGGAATTCCAATAGAAGCCCAGGTTAGATGTCCTGCACATCTAACCTGGGCTTCTGTTGGAATTCTATAACGCATATTAGCAAGCCCATTATCGCTGTTTTAGCGGCAGTATCCTGCCGCTAAAATGGCGATAATTTTAACGTGGGTCTTGCTAATATGCCCCCAAGTTTCTTATTGGTTAGTAAAAAGTGTTTGCAAGGTGAAGCAGAAAGGATAAGGTCATGATTTGCAAAGCCAACCACACCTGCTGTTGTCATTTGCAACATTGTGTGGTGAACTGGTGAACTGTCAGTTAAGTTGAATGCTGCATGACCTGTTGCTATGGAAACTGACATTAAGCAGAAGGGGTAAAGAAGTCAGTTGATAAGGGATATTATTTGTGACCAATGGAAATGTGTTTTACAATTTGAAAATCTCTGGGAAGCAATGTCATTTGTTGCTTATGTGTATTTGTATGGAAAAAGAGAGGGAAACCTTGCCATTACTGGTTTCACTTTGCAGAGTCTGGTGATTTATATTGACTGTGTGTAAGAGAAAATCCTGTCTGAGTGTGTGAGATTTTTCATTTAACAGATTTATTTGAAAGGTGAGTTATGTATTTTTGAGGTTTATTTAAAATAGATTTGACATTATTCTAAAACTGTGTTGTTTGAAATATATTATTAAATGTAGAGATGTATATTGGGATTATTTTTAATGTACTTGAACTTTGTTTAAAAAGCAGTAATGACAGTAATATATATATATTTAAGTCTGTTCAAAGGTATAGCTGAATGATGCTTCTTATTTTTTGAAAGTTGGTTGAACATGCACTACAAATGTGTATTTTCAAAGATGTTCATATAAAGTGTAGTTTATTAGGCATCATTTTTTCTTTTTTCTACAAAGGTATAGTTTAATGATACTGCATAATTATAGTTAGTTTGGTAAAATGTAGCACATCTGTGCTGTTTGAAAGATGATCATATAAGGTGTTAATAATTAAGTTTTTGTTCTTAGTTTGTACAGAAGGTAAAGTTAAATGATGCCATATGTTTTAAGACAGAATGGTAAAATAAGGAGTTATTAATTATGCTTCTTTTTGTAATTTGAGCTAAGGTATAGTTGAATGATGCCACATAATTTTAGATATAATGTGAAGATGTATAATAAAAGTGTGGTTTTAGAAATGCTTATAAAAGGTGTTGTTTATTAGTGTTGTTCCTTAAGTCTGTTGAGAGGTATAGTTTGATGATGTTGTATATTTCTAGATTTAATGGTGAAAATGTAGCTCAAAAGTAAACCACCACATTTTACTCTTTCTGGTATGTTGTAGTTATCTACTTAACTAGATAGTATGTAATGACTCATGTATGTGTTCAGATTGTATGTATATTTACTGAATTATTGTGAGGTGCTTAGCTGATTACAGAAGTGCAAAGGTAGTGAATATATGATTTTATAAGTACATGAGAAATTATTTACTGATTCTATATTGTGCAATCACCCAGATACTATCCAAGCACTACCCATGCATTCATGCAATGACTCATGCACTAACTTATGCACTGGTAAAATCTCCAAAGCACTACACATGCAGTGCAGCAATCCCCCTGTCACTCCCTGTGGACTCTTTTAATCACTCTGCCTTGTCTTTATGTAATGACTGCGCCAAAACACAAGCACTGATAAATTCACCATGCTATCAACTTGCAGCACTCTAAGTATCCAGTTACTAACCATGTACTTGTAGAATGACTCAGGCATTAAGATATGCAGTGCTACAATCAAATGTGCACTATCTATGCAGTCCCCTAACCACCTCCACACTACTGATTCAGTCCTCCTATTATTCAGGTGGTACCCATGCAGTCCAGCAAACACTCTCTCACTCTCTGACCACTTCTGCTATCATCCAGCCAGTACCATGTCCTTATCTAATCACTGCGCCAAAACACAAGCACTTATAAATTCACCATGCTGTCAACTTGCAGCACTCTAAGTATCCAGTCACTATCTATGTACTTGTACAATGACTCAGGCATTAAGACACGCAGTGCTACAATCAAATGTGCACTATCTATGCAGTCCCCTAACAACCACCACACTACTGATTCAGTCCTCCTATTACCCAGGTTGTACCGAAGCAGTCCAGCAATCACTCTGTCACTCTCCGTCCACTCCTGCTATCATCCAGCCAGAACCATGTCCTTATCTAATCAATGTGCCAAAACCCAAGCACTTATAAATTCACCATGCTGTCAACTTGCAGCACTCTAAGTATCCACTCACTATCCATGTACTTGTCCAATGACTCAGGCATTAAGACACGCAGTGCTACAATCAAATGTGCACTATCTATGCAGTCCCCTAACCACCTCCACAATACTGATTCAGTCCTCCTATTACCCAGGTAGTACCCATGCAGTCCAGCAATCACTCTGTCACTCTCCGTTCACTCCTCCAATCATCCAGACAGAACCATATCTTTATGTAATCACTGCGCCAAAACACAAGCACTTATAAATTCACCATGCTGTCAACTTGCAGCACTTTAAGTATCCAGTCACTATCCATGTACTTGTACAATGACTCAGGCGTTAAGACATACAGTGCTACAATCAAATGTGCACTATCTATGCAGTCCCCTAACCACCTCCACACTACTGATTCAGTCCTCCTATTACCCAGGTAGTACCTATGCAGTCCAGTAATCACTCTGTCACTCTCTGTCCACTCCTGCTATCATCCAGCCAGTACCATGTCCTTCTCTAATCACTGCACCAAAATCCAAGCACTTATAAGTTCACCATGCTGTCAACTTGCAGCACTCCAAGTATCCAGTCACTATCCATGTAGTTGTACAATGACTCAGGCATTAAGACATGCAGTGTTACAATCAAATGTGCACAATCTATGCAGTCCCCTAACCACCTCCACACTACTGATTCAGTCCTATTACCCAGATATTACCCATGCAGTCCAGCAATCACTCTGTCACTCTCCGTTCACTCCTCCAATCATCCAGACAGAACCATATCTTTATGTAATCACTGTGCCAAAGCACAAGCACTTATAAATTCACCATGCTGTCAACTTGCAGCACTCTAAGTATCCAGTCACTATCCATGTACTTGGACAATGACTCAGGCATTAAGACATGCAGTGCTACAATCAAATGTGCACTATCTATGCAGTCCCCTAACCACCTCCACACTACTGATTCAGTCCTCCTATTACCCAGGTAATACCTATGCAGTCCAGTAATCACTCTGTCACTCTCTGTCCACTCCTGCTATCATCCAGCCAGTACGATGTCCTTATCTAATCACTGCGCCAAAATCCAAGCACTTATAAATTCACCATGCTGTCAACTTGCAGCACTCCAAGTATCCAGTCACTATCCATGTACTTGTACAATGACTCAAGCATTAAGACATGTAGTGCTACAATAAAATGTGCACTATCTATGCAGTCCCCTAACCACCTCCACACTACTGATTCAGTCCTCCTATTACCCAGATAGTACCCATGCAGTCCAGCAAACAATCTGTCACTCTCCGTCCACTCCTGCTATCATCCAGCCAGTACCATGTCCTTATCTAATCACTGCGCCAAAATCCAAGCACTTATAAATTCACCATGCTGTCAACTTGCAGCACTCCAAGTATCCAGTCACTATCCATGTACTTGTACAATGACTCAAGCATTAAGACATGCAGTGCTACAATCAAATGTGCACTATCTATGCAGTCCCCTAACCACCTCCACACTACTGATTCAGTCCTCTTATTACCCAGGTAGTACCCATGCAGTCCAGCAATCACACTGTTACTCCCCGTGCAGTCCTCCAATCACCCAGCCAATACCATGTACTAATCCAACCACTCCGCCAAAATACAAGCAATACTAATTCACCTTGCACTCTCCTTGCAATACTCTAAACATGCAGTCAGTACTCATGTACTCATGCAATTATCCAGGCACTAACTCATGAACTTCTACAATCTTTTGAGTGCTACCTATACCGTTTAGTAATCCTCCTTATTCTACCCATTCACTCCTCCAATCACCCAGCCAATATTATGTACTAATCCAATCACTCCACCAAAACACAAGCAGTTATAAATTCACCATGCAGTCTCCTTACTGTTTTTTAATCAACCAGTCACTACCCATGTACATATGCAATGAACCAGGTATTAATACATGCACTATTAAAATTCTCTATGCACTTCCCATGCACTCCTCTAAATAGCTAAACTCTTGTCATTTACTACTACAATTATCCAGTTAGTACCTATGTACTGCAGTAAATGTATTGTGATATCAAAACAAAGCGCTTAAATGGTTATTATGTAGAACGTGTTTCTTTAGTAATAGATCGGTATATTTTATAGATTTATATTAATAATATTACTTTTTTTTTTACAGATATTCTTCAGCATTATTAAAAAAGACTTATCATGACTAAAAAAAACAGTAAAGAGGAAACAACAAAAGAAAGACTATTACTTGAAGAAAAGACAACAGCAAGAATTAGAAGAAGTACAACATGTGGGAAAAAAGAAAAAAGTCTTGCGGTAAGAGAACAAAAGAATTTATTAAAAGACTTTCAAAGACAAGAAACAGTTTGCACAATGTAGAAAGTACAAATAATACCTCAACAGCAAAGAAGAATGAAAAGAAAAAAGGAGAAATGAATGGGAAATCACGTTTTCAAAAAACAATTTATGGTAAAAGGAGAAACAATCAATTTCATGAAATAAGGAAAAAAATGTTTCACAATAGAGTAGTACTTAATTTATTAAAAGATGCCAAGAAATATAAAAAAAGATCAGTATTTTACAAAAAGAAGAAACAGATTGAAACTATTGTTGAAAAGGCTTTTCAATTAAAAAGGAAATTATTCATTTTAATTTTAAACAGGATTCGATCATTAGATAAGCCAATACATTTTATGAAGTCCAAAAGTAAAAAGAAGAGAGTAATTAACAGGACTAACTTTTGTGATTTTTTGGGGGGGGAATGGAAGCACAGTTCAAGTTCAAAGCCTTTTTTTAATGAAGAGAGCTATTTTCAAACCAATACATTAGTGTACGCAGTTGAAACCAGTGGTCGTGCTTATGAAGTGAAGAACGGATGTCCAATTGAAAAAGAAAAGATCGTTCCTAGAAATGTAGAAGAAGTGATAGCTGATGAAGTTCTAGGGAGACGTAGTAAAGCCCCAGTGTATACTTGGGATTGTAGTAGTATTTGTAGTATATGACAAGAGTCTATTGATATTTTACGCAATTTCTTACGAGAGTATAGTAAAAAAAAGTGTTAAACAAAAGACTAAGATGTTGCAAGGACTAGATCCTTGCAGAGTGAGAAAAAATACTGGTTTGCAAGGTCATTCTCTGGCTTGTCTTTCTAGAAAAGTATGTCAAAGTGTTTTTCATCATTTTAGAATGTTAGCAGTACATCACTCTTAAATGCGGAAGTTAGTCAGGAGATTGTATTACGCAAAAAGTCCAGCAATATTTTTAAATGAGTTAAACAGTGCTCTTTTGCATGGGTCAGTATCAGATGTAAAAAAAGTTTGTGATGAAATAGAGTTTTGTTACTTTGGTCCTGGAGAAGAGTGTAGACAAAGTGAGACATTGATAGAAGTAGATGTTGAAGAAGACGTGGAAAATAGTAGTACTGAGAAGTTTGAAGAAGAAATTACAAAGTTTAAGGTAATTTCGTGTGAAAGACCAAATTATGCTTGTATTTTTTGTCGACGAACTCACTATAAAAATCAGACTAGGAATGTTGATCTGTATTTAAAAAGTGAAAGAGTAAATAATGATAAGTGGAAGGAATTTGGAACTTATTTGTTGGTAGAGGATTGCTTTGATTTGGGTACTGATGAACGTATTTGTAAATATTGTTATAATAAATTAGAGGACAATAAAATGCCAGCTAGAGCTGTCCATAATAATCTAGAGTTGGTAGCTATTCCTCCAGAACTGGTAGATTTAAACACGTATGAGTCTATTCTGATTCAATCTGTGCACCCGTTTCAGGCTATTGTTCATATGGAACCTAAAACAGGTAAGTTGCCTCCCACAGATTTACAGAGAGGATTAAAAGAAAGAGTTGTATATTTACCTCTAGATTTTAAAAAAAATATTGAAACTATTGGTGTAGAGAAAGAAGAAACTGATCCACTAGTTATTCTAGTTAATGCTGTTCCTACAGAGAGTAAGAAAATCTGGCAGGAATTAGTAGATGTCAGCAAAGTGCAAAAGGCAACATTATATCTTATAAAAAACAATGATTACTACAAAAATGTGTATGTGGAAGAAGAAGAAATAGTTTTAGGAGATGATAGTGAAATGTTAAGTGGTCAAATTGAGAAAGTGGACATGTACAAAAGTGAAGAAATTTATGAACATTATAGTGTACATCCTTTACATTCCAAAGAAGTGATGGGGAATACTATTGAATTATTCCAAATGAAGAAAGCGAAGGGGACTCCCATGAGTGTTTGGGAAAAAAGTTTGGAAGCTCGTTGTTTTCCACAGCTCTTACCCACTGGAAAAGGTGGACGATATGACGAACGACCAGTACAGATTCCCGCATCAGAATATCGAACAACAAGATTGGACTCAGAAGATCCAAGATTTCGACAATGTATCCCATATATATTTCATCTTTTGTTTGAAAGGGACTTGTCTGGACTTTCATATGCAGTCAACCACATATTAAAAACAGAAGTTCATCTTCAAAATGTTTCTGCAAAGGAATTCATGGACAAAGTACATGTGAGAGATGATCATTTAGAATCTCAATTGATTAATTTGATGGCATGTCAGCGTGGTACTAATGAGTATTGGTATCGTCGTCATGGAGAACTTAAATGCATGCTAAGGAACTTAGGAACTCCTACGTGGTTTGTTACGCTAAGCTGTGCTGAATACGCATGGGACGATTTACTTCAATTTCTTCTAGAAGCAAATTCAAATATTAAAAATATTGAATTCAAAACACCTGGAGTACTGTGTTCCTTGGATCCTGTAAATGTGTGCAGATATTTTAATCATAGGTTTCAAGCTATGATGTATTTTATCTGCAATAAAAACAATCCTCCTCTTGGAGAAGTTATTGATTTCTTTTGGAGAAAGGAATATCAAGCTAGAGGTGCTCCTCATATACATATGCTTTTATGGATCAAGGATGCACCCAAATTTGAAACTGATTCGGATGAGACTGTTTTATATTTTATTGAAGACTATGTTACATGTGCTGTACCAAAAACAAGAGAAGGAAACACCTTAAGGCAGCAAGTGTTACGGTTTCAAAGTCATCGATGTGGGAAATACTATTGTCGGATATACAAGTCGAAGGAAAAGTTTTATACCAAATGTCGTTTTGGATTTCCACGTCCAGTAATATCTAAAGGAATAGTGAACAGTTTTATGTCAGCAGTGAGACATACCATCACTAGAAAATCTCCCAAAAATACTTACAATTTAAAAAGAAATGAAGAATCAAAGTATATTAATGATTATAATCCGGTTCTTTTGTCAATGTGGAATGCTAATATGGATATCCAGTATGTTGCAGATAATTCCATTGCTGTTGCTCGGTATGTCACGTCATAGATAACAAAATCAGAAAAGACGGAGTTGAAAGAAATTTCTCACGAGAAGAGTCTTAGTAAGAAATTGTACAGCTTTAGTTTGAAGATGCTGTCCCATAGAAAGATTGGATCCTACGAATGTTCAGATCGCTTGTCCTCTGCAAGTTTATATTCAAAGTCAAGAGGAATAATTTGGGTTAGTCTAGGTCTTGCTGCAACACGAAATCGAGTACTTAAATCTGTACAAGAAATCGAATATTTAGCATTAAATGAACCGGAAAGCACAGATATTGTTAAAACAAACATGTTGGATACATACTATCCAAATAGAAGTTCTCATCTTGAAAACATATGTCTCTATGAAGTGCTGCAATATTATACTTTTAAGAGAAATATCACAGAAAACATAAATAAAGAAAAATATGCAGTGATTGGTTCAGAAGGATGTTTGGTGAAACATAACAAAGGAAATCTGATTAATCACAGGAAACTGAGTTGCGATACTCCTGATAAAAGGGAATTTTACTATTTAGCACTTCTGCAACTCTTTAAGCCTTGGCGTACCGAACTGGAATTACTTGGAGATTTTCAGTGCTATGAAGATTCTTTTAATGCATGTAAAGATAGCATTGAATGCACAGTTTTTCCAAAATATCTCAAAATGTTGAATGAAGAAATTGATCAAGAAGCTACTATTGCAGCTGAGATTGCTAGAGACAGTTCTCAAGATAGTCAAAGCTCTGCTCCACTGAGTCAAGATCCACTAGGGCAACCAATTGTGGAAAATGAAGCAGCAATCGCCATGAGTGAAGTGGAAACAGCAATGCATCAAGCTCAACATGATATTATGGACTTAGGAAAGTTGGAAGAACAACTAAATATTGAACAGAAAGAAATATATCAACAAATGAGACAACAGATCGACCATGGTTTTCTTTATGAGAAAAAAGAATGCACATGCACATCATTTCAACCTATCCGAATGTATGTCAGTGGTCAAGCTGGTACAGGAAAAAGTTTCTTAATTAAAGTTTTGACCAGTTATCTACAGAAAACCACTGACTCACATTTATCTTGTGTTGTAATTGCTCCAACTGGGTTAGCAGCACACAACATTAAAGGAATTACATTACATCGGTTACTAATGCTACCTGTAGAGCATGAAAACAAATTGGAATATCACAAGCTATCTGGAGAAGCTTGTTATGAAGTTTCAAGAGTGCTAAAGAAAATGAAACTTCTGATTATTGATGAGGTGAGCATGGTCTCAAACTTAATGCTTGCCTTTGTGCATTTAAGAATGCAGCAAATTTTAAAAACAGAATACGATGTCTTATTTGGAGGAAAACATGTGATAGTTTTTGGTGATCTACTACAACTTACTCCTGCAAAAGGGCAACCAGTATTTAAAACACTTGTGCATGAAGACACCAGAAAGTCTTTGGGAAGTGTTGGAAACGTGAACATTTGGTCATATTTTGAATACAAAGAACTTATTAAAAATATGCGACAGGCAAATGATGAAGATTATGGAACCATTCTTCAAGATATAAGAATTGGTGTATTGACAGAACATGGCAAAGAAGCTTTGCAAAGTCGGCTACTTAGAAACTTGTTTCCAAATTAAAATATAGTTCTAGAAAAAATATACCAAAAATTGCAGAAAATAAATTTATAATCTGCCTAATGCCAACACTGCGAGAGTGTTCTACATTCAATGAAGAACTGTTAAAGCTGGAAAAACAACAAATAATAAAAATGGAAGCCATTGATAAAATAGAGCATGAAGGAATTACTATTATTTTGTCAGAAAAATTAAAAACAAAATTGGATTCTTTGGAAAAATCTATATCTAAAACTGCTGGTTTAGAAAAGAATTTATATGTATGTGTAAACTGTTGGGTAATTTTACGGCGCAGTTTGGATGTGGAAAAAGGTTTAGTAAATGGAGCAATGGTTAAAGATTTGTATGTTCGTAGAAAACAGTTTCCTCTTTCTTTGGCATATGCGGTGACCTTTCATAATCTCAAGGTTTAAGTGTAGACAGTGCTTTGGAAGTACCGTGTTTAAAGAGGGTATGGCATATGTTGCATTATCCCGAGTCAGACTTTATCTGGATTGCATTTGATTGATTTTGATGAGAGAAAGATTAGTGCAGATGCAAATTGTGTAAGAGAGTATAATCGGTTAAGAATACTGTATGCTCCAAACTTAGGTGAATATCCTGTATATGAAAAGCGTGTAGTAGGTCGAAAACGAAGATATGACAATGTGTGTAGTGAAGTTGAAAAGAAGATAAAAAATCAACACAATGTTGAGATTCCAAACAAAAAGAAAAAGGACACTGTTGAAGAGATTGTAGGATATCAGTTAGAAAATAGTTCAGGTATCAACTGCTATGTTAATGTAGTGGTGAATGTCATATTTTTTCTAGAAAATCTCCAACAGCAAATTATGGAGAATCGAGAAAAAAAGTTTTGTTCCTTGTTGCATTCAATTTTTGAAAAATTGAGAACTGATAAAACTAAAATCCAAAGTGTTTCTGGCATTCGGAATCTTCTGGATATATGTTCTGGTTTGTCACAATTTACACAGAATGTACAGCAAGATGCTCAGGAATTTCTTATGTTTATGCTTGCAGTATTGGAAGATGAAGGAATACAAATTGAAAATCTGTTTGGACTTCATTATAGATGGGAACATGAATGTGAAAATTGTACATTTACTTCTACCACTAACATAGACACTGAAAGATTCATATATTTTGCAATACCAGATTGTAAAACAGTGTCTTTTAACAAATTAGTTAAATCAGCTAATCAAAATATGGAGTGTAGACACTGCAAATCAGAAATGTTATCAACATTATTTATAGAAAGATTTGGACAATATATTATTTTAATGATACAACGTTGTAGAGCAGATGGAAGAAAATTGGAAACTTTAATTAAAAAGTTTGTAGCAAGTCAACTATCAATATCAGGAAGAACTTTCGTAGCAGTAGCATATCACTTTGAATTACTTTTACCTTCCACCTACTTTTATTTACCAATCATACCCATTCCATATAGATTTGCAATCATAAGTTGCAATTGAGAATCTATTTTGAGGGGGCTTGGTTGGAAAATAACCAGTCATACACATTTCATCGATGAACAGCCAGTCTGTCCCTCCAATCACCAGAGGTCATAGGCTTAGGGCCTGATTATGAGTTTGGCAGTCTATAGGACTGCCAAACCCATAATGGTGGCCTGGACACTGCTGCACTGTGGACCGCCCGCAGTATTACGACTGCGGTGGTCGGACCACCACAGGACAGCTGCGACCGCCAGGGATCCAGGACCCCTTGGCGTTTGCGCAGCAGTCATAGACACAAATATGCTGGTGGTTTTGCAGCTACACCGCCGTGCATATTTTGAGTTGCCTCACACCACCCTTTTCATGGTGGTAAGCAACTGGGTCCCTGCGACCTCAGGGCCCATGGGATGCATGTGCGGGGGCACTTGTAGCACCCCCCTGGATTTGCACCCCAGTTCCTGCACAGTGTGGTATGTATGCCACACCATGCCAGAAGGTGCAGCCAGTGCTCTGAGAGCAGCAGTCTGCATGATCTTCTATGAGCCGAAAAGACCGCCGCTGTCAGACCGCTGCACGGTCGCCAGCCAGACAAGGATTGAAGGTGGTTGCACCACGGGTTTGAAGGTCCTACAGCGGACGGCGCATTGCACCGTCTGCTATAGGACCACCAAACTCGCAATCAGCTCTTAGACACTAGAGCTTTTGCTCAAATTACAGGTCCCTTACAAATTACACCAGGCACCAGATATATGTATAGGTTACAACAATCATACCAGCTCTCACCTCAATCAGGAATTCTTACAGTAACTATATGATACAATATCTCTACATAAATCACAAGCTGTTTTGAGATGATAATCCAGAGAATTTGCAAATTACAGAGTTAGCAACTACAATAGGGCTTTGCGCATCAGGCCCTTTGCTACCAAATTCCAGTGTTTCATTTTGGGAGCTCAAATTCAATTTACCTGGCAGGAGCTTGAAAAGTTTAGAAAATACATTTTTGTCTTCTAAGCATCAGCTTTTCATTTCTAGTGAGACCATGAGTTGGGTCTCAAAGTTTTAGCTTGAACATTCATCGTGACCTCATGTGCACTAATTCCCCACAGTCAAAGAATCTGCCTCATAAGGTGTATCACAATTACATTGAGGGATGTCCATGATATGCTTGTGGTCGCCACCAATTTCTGGAACATCCACCTTATGCCAAAATGTGCACCTTAAGCCATGGTTGGCAACCACAGCCAGGGAAGACTGAAACTATGCCTCATATGGCCACAATAAAGTCAGATATTCCCCCTTGTGCCATTACCACCAACAGGCTAGGGATGGCCAACATGATGTCTTGGATAAGCACAATAAGCCAATTTGGGCCACTTTATACAAGGGTCATCAACATGCTCTACATGCCCATGTTATGCCAAAGAGTGCAACCTTTTACCTGGGCTTTCTAAAGGCCTAGAATGCCATTGTTTGCACGTGGGATTCTCGATAACTAGAATGTCCACAAAATTCCCTAGAGGTACCTTATGCCAGGGCTACCTTAAATCTTGGAATGCCCACCACAATCTCTATCAGTGTCACTGCCATCTCATTCTCCTAATGTTCCTCTCATCACTACCCTCTCTCTTCTAATCAACACCATTTCTCAGTATCTTTGACCTACATTTTATCTGCTGCTCTCTCTTCTGAATCTCTAAATTTGTCTTACTTCTAACTTTCCATCCTTACTGCCAAAACTACTGTTTTGCCATAAAACTCATCCTACTTTGTTCTAAAATACTTATTACTTTCTTTTGCATCTCTTATTTCTGTATTTCCCTCTTCACATATTTATCATTATTGCTCTTTTGAGCTTGCTTTCTTTCTTTTTCTATTTTCTGTTCTTCTTTCTCCTTTATTAATTTCCTTTTATCTGTTTCTTGAATATATGTTCATTCTTTTTAATTTCCTTCTAATTCCTATATTTTCTTTCTGTGTTCTCGCCTCCCCTCTTCATCATTTGTTCATTTGCTTTTTTCTTTACACTCTTTACACTCTTTCCTGCTTTCTTTCCTTGTTTTCATCTTCCTTCCTTTTGTTCTTTATATCTTTCTATTTCATTTGTCATTTTTTCTTGTTTCCTTTTTCTCCTTTTTTGTTTTTGTTTTAGCTTCGGCTAGATAATCCCTCTATTTCTTTGGTTCTTTCTACGCTTTTCCAGCATTTTAAGTTCATTTTGTCTTTCCTTCATTCCTTTAAATTTGTTCTCCTTCCTTCCTTTTATTTGCCTTCCTTCTTTTCATTTTGGCCTCATTCCTTCCTTTCATCTTGTCCTCATTCATTCCTTCTTTTCATTTTGTCCAACTTTTTTCCTTTCATTTTGTCCTCTTTCCTTCCTTTCATTGTGACCTACTTTCTTCCTTCCATTGTATCATCCTTCCTTCTTTCCTTCTTTTCATTTTGTCATCCTTCCTTCCCTTCTGTTAGAAATGGGGTTTGAGTTTAACAGAGGTATGCACCCTGTCCAAGCAGGAACCACCGCTTTAGCCAGAGTGTGTTACACACTAAAAGATAACCTTTGCTCACCCTCTCAAAGCTTGGCACAAAGCAGTCAGGCTTATCTAAAGAGGCAATGTGTAATGTATTTGTGCAGCACACACACACAGTACCACAATGAAAACACCTAAAAAATACTCCATACAGGGTAAGTGACATAGATTAGATTTTAATGTGTAAAACAAGACCAAATAGTCAAAAATCCAATAAGTAGAAGCAGAGTTATGAATTTTTAAAGATTTAACCAAATTATAGTATTTAGAGTCATAAAGTGCCCACAGGGGACATCTGGTCGGGCTAGACCGGGGTAAATTCAAAGTTTAGGCCGACTGCGATGGAGGGCAGGCCGGCTATAGGACTCACACAGGTCCAGCTGAAAAAGTACCTTGGATGAAGGAAGTGCCAATGACGAGGACCTGATGCAAGTAGCAGAGGAGGCGATGCCTCGTCGTTGATCCCGTGGATGCAGGTGATGCGTTGGTTCAGACCCGCGCAGTCAGTGAAGCCTTATTGATGAATCCCTTTGCATAGGCATGGAGCCGCGCAGTCTATTGAAATGATTGTTGGCGGGCAGCAGCTGTGTTGGCGTTGAAGGGCGATGCGTTGGTTCTGAGCGGTACAATGTCGTTGATGCGTGGGTTCTGCTGGGTCAGTGAAGCCTCGTTGACGAATCCCTTCGCATAGTCATGGAGCCGCGCAGTCTGTTGAAACGATTGTCGGTGGGCAGCAGCTGTGTTGGCGTTGAAGGGCGATGCGTTGGTTCCGAGCGGCACAAAGTCATTGACACGTGGGTTCTGCGGGGTCAGCACACTTTGGCTATGTTTTATGTGGTCTGAAGATGTATAAAAAAAAATTCTCTTGTGGTTGTTTTTATGATTAATTATTTTTGAGCTGAAAATGTGAAATTAAATTGTCATAGACACATATTTTAATTTTTTTTACTGTTTGTGCACGGGGGTGTTCACATATAGTAATCAAATTTGCATTAAAAATAACTTTGGAAACTCACTGAAAAAAATAAAAGTTAAGGGGACATTATAGTTAGATGAAAATGTCAGTTAAAACCTGGAGGGCCTTATTTACAAGCCCACTGCACCGCCGGTGAGTCACTTTTTTTGCAGCAGCGAAGTGTGCCTGGTCATATTTACAAGGCCACGTAAAGCCACCGTGTATGGCTTTTTATGACCTTGTAAATATGGCCCCCTTGCACGCATTACTCTGCATGAAAGGGGCATTCCATGGGTGTTGCTGTGGGTGTTCCCATGCAACCTGATACATTCACAGATTTATAGGGTTTTGTGAAATTGGTTATGTTTCGGATTCCTACACCTCGGCGCAATGAGGAGAAATACCTTTATTTCTTCTTGTTTTTCCTTTTTCTATGTGTGCTGCAGCACACATAAAAAGAGGAAAACACCTCTGGTGTTTGTTCCTGCACAAAAGCAATCACCCCTACAACTCAGACACCCATGCACCATGACGCAAGGGGGCCTGCATTGGCGCATGGCAGTCCATTTTGCATCAGAGCAGGGTAAAAGGACAGGAATGTGCTGTATCTTGTAGATACAGCACATTCCTGCCCTTATCTTTTGATGCATGGTAGCGCAGCAGATTGGCTTGTGTCAAAATATTGGAAATGAGGCCCACAATTTAATTTGTGCAGTCACAAATTTATTTGAAAGGGGTAGTTTGTACACGTTTGAGGCTGGAGCCACTTCAGTAAATTGGTTACCAACCAAACACTCATAAGTTTGAGGGTATTCATTAATAATTTTCAAGTAGTTTCCAACGTCTGAAAAACATACAGATCTACTTTAAGTAAGTAAAAGTGTATGTGTTTTCCAGTGATAGAAAAGTGAGGAACATGCCCTTATTGCACTCGGTTTAAAGAGAACAATTACCTTGATGGAAAGGCATATTTTCCCCATGGAGAAGAAAAATGAAAACAAGATAAATGAATTTATTTTCCTTACAGTTCTATTTCACCATATTTCATTGTGCACAAGATGTAAATTATGCATACCTAATTGTTACACGTGTGAGTATTTGAGGTAAGCTTTGACTGTTGTAGTTTGTCACAAGTAATCCTGGAAATACTTGAGAATTACAAAATAATCCAGGTTTTGCTTCAAATGCAGGAGTAATACTAAAAGGTCAAATCTGAATTTGTGTGAATTGAACCTTTTGCCTCTGATTAAAGGGATCTTTGGTGCCTACTTAACAAAATGTTTTCACTACTATAAAAAAAACATAAAGTTGCTGAAACAGCATTTACATGGACTTATTCTGCTAGCTTCCTTACATTATTCTGATTTGCTGACACCAAATCCGCACCCAGTGCGGTCATAAAGATAGTATTCGTAAATGCCCTATGTGAATTCCCAAAGTGACAAACTTAGACGTTTGGTCTAAGTTAAGACCAAACGTCTAATTTTACCTTTATGAATCGGGCCCTCTGAGTTGACAATAGGGAGCGAAGGAGTAGAATGTAAGCACAAACACTGACACATACAGGCCAATTGAGGTAAACACAGAGGTACAGAGACAAACGCAGTTCCTGGAAATAGTAAGTGACTGAAACAGGGTACCCTGGTAATTGCAGGGAGATAATTCTGCACAAGCAATCCCAAGACAACGTCCTAGTAATAGAGAAAAACATTGCTTGCTCTCATCCCACCTGTTGTTGCATGTCTTATCACAATACTGGGACATTTTCTGGGCATCAATGCAACCTGCTTTTGGCAGGTGAACCTGAACCTGGTTTCAACGCACTAGCTTTTCCATGTGTGGTAACACTAAGAGGCTCATAATCGGGCAGAGTAAAGTCTCCTCCAAGCTCGTGATTCGGCCTTTTGTATAGAAAGTGAGGTAAGAAATGGAAAAGAACAATAATGTAGAGATTATGCAAATGAATGAAGAGAAGAAGACAGATGAGTTGGGGCCAGATGGAGTGAGAAAGATGCTGAATGACGGGAAAAGACATTGAGATGCACTGCTGTACAAACTGCAAACAAAAAAGGACACAGCCAATAAGGTAAATTAGAACATTGGAATGTGTAGCACTCCATTGAATACAATGGAGTGTTCCGAGCTTTTACGGGCCGGTAAAAGCCCAAAAAGCAACATTCCAATGTTGTTTTGCAAAGGCCGCTCGGAGCCGGAGGGGATTTAAATCCCCGCGGACTCCGAGAGGCCTTTGATTTATTTGTTAGGACATTCTGCTCTCTAGTGGCAAACTGTTCTAATAGCCTTATAGCCCTTCGTAGCTGGGCTATACCGGCCATTAAAGTCCCGCTCTCTTGTTAAAGGCCCTCGCCTTCTGGTCCGGCCTTTAACGCTGGCGTGGGCCTTTAATGGCCGGAATAGCCCGCTACGGCAGGCTATAAGGCTTTAAAATATATCCGTTTTTTCATAATGTGAAACTACAGTGCTGGTGTTTGGCCCAGGATAGAGATTGAAAAAGATAGACAGAACAATGACAGTACAGGTTGACAGAGTGAGCCGAAGAATTTGAAGGGACAGAAATTCCTTTATATAATGTTTTGCCATCCACCTCCTGGGATCATACTGTTTCGCCAGAATGACATGAAAGTAGTGGAGACACATTTCACTTCTACTGAGACTACCTAAAGGCAGTATAGGTTGCTGAACATGTTAATATAAAATGAGTTCAGAAGGGAAATGTGCCCATTCCTCCCTGTCTGGCAGCACCAGAATGACTACAGCTGCAACATCCGATAATATAATGCATATTTAGTGAACTAGATTATTGTCTTGCTTCCCAACCTACTAAATATGCTTACAAAACAATTTTGTTTTCCGTAAAGCTGAAACGCATTAAGCCCCCTCATTAAATGGATGGCACTTTGAGTAGTTTTCTGACCCGTGATGCAAGTATGATAGGTAAGAATGTGTTTTCATCTCATCACATTATTGTTACAGTCTGTGGGTACATTGCCTTATTATAACACACATTAGTACGTGGCAGTATTACAATTGTTTTGCAGTTGCAATACAAAAGGTGTTGCTATTGGCACCGGTATACTGTACATTAGAGGACAAATAAATAAACACATTATAATGAACATCAAGAAATCACGGTACACTTCCAGACATGCATTTACAGGAGTTATGTGCTTTGATGGATTTGAACGTTTGACTGGGCCATAACTGAGGTCACAGTGCACAAAGAATATATTTGGTAAACTCGAGGACCAAGGGGTGTTACACAAATATGTAATCAACAACAGATACTACATCATCAAGGTAAGTATATAATTACTATTCTTATCTCCATCTCTACTTACATTATACCAATTCTATGTTGTTGTGGTTAGGTTAAACTAGTTAATACAATATTTTTGTTGTGTAATATAACACGAGTTACAGTAGACTGTCAATCCTACACAGTATCAGTTGTTAACAATGTAAATATGTTTAATGCATGTCTTTGTGGGCCTGTTTGTTGCAGAGAACATATATGTAGTAACTTCGTGCAAAGATACTTGATTGCTTCTACATCCATGAATATGAATATACAGAGTAGTAGCAGGTGCATTAAACAAGTGACCCTTTCTACTTACTATACTATCACATCAACAGTCGCCAGTGACACATATGTTTTATTATCAGCTATGATGTCTCAGTATTGCTTTTGCTGAGTCCTGAGTGTCATGAGATACCCCAATACCTCTGATGTTGGTAGAAAGTAAGCGATAAAAAAGTTATTTCAAACACACAAAAGATGAAGGAAAAAATGCTTGCAAATAGTTTAACCACTGGCAATCACTTGGGGTAGCTTTCAAACCCTTTGTTTTACAACCACTGTGCTACTCTAGACAGGTGCCGGCAATCAGGCAAATCAATGCTGACGCTGCTCCTAATGGAAACAGTCGATCCCAGCCTCCCAGGAGAGGCTACTCCAGAAGGGAACACGAAAGCAACTGCGGACCAGTTTCAGCCTTATTAAGCCTCTTCAGTGAGGTATAGTTTGTTTTCTTGTGGAATGTGAGCAAGTAACCCATGTTTGGGCATACCATTGAACACTTAGGGAGTTACATCAAACGCATGACACCTAACACGAGGAAAGCTTGCAAATAGTCTAATCACTGACAATCAATCAGGGCAGCATTTTAATCTATTGGTTTTCATCTGCTTTGTCTCTAAACTGAGGCCCGCCTCATGCAAATCATTGATAACTTTCTATGCATGGGAACAGTCCTTCCTAAACTGCCAGTGAGGCTCCCAGTGTTTGGACGCAATATTGTGACACAAGGTTTTGTGATACAAATATATTGTTGTCAAAAATATTGGTTTAATTAGTAAGTAATATTGTTGTTTTTTTTTATATAGTTTTCAACAAAATAGTTGTAAAATATATTGTTTTCTAATTATTCTAATGTGTTTTAGTTCATCTATTAATTTTATGTGTTACTATTTTTTGTGCAATTGTTAGAACATGTTTTAAATAAAGATTTTAATTTCAAGTGATTTAGAATTGTTAATTTGATGATTAATAGTAATTTATCATCTTGTAGCAGGTTGATGGATTTGTAGGGTCCACAGTAGGAATTTATTTAATTATGCAATTGGTATCATTTATGTAAATGATGCAACATTCATTTATTTTAGTTTTATTTTAGATGCAGGTTGCTAGGTTTTTAGGGCTTTGGGTTGGAAAGTTAATTAAGAAATAAATGACAATTAATTATTAATTTAGTCATAATTTTCCAACAGATTATTAATTATTTAAATTGGATAATAATTATATATGTTTGTTATGTCTTAGGTGTGGGCTGCCGGGTTTGTAGGGGTATAGGGTGGGAAGTTAATTAAGTAATAATTATTTAACAATTAATTATTAATTGTTTGTTTATTGTTTAATTGACTATCAATGATGGAAATTGTGCTGTACTTTTTTATTTGAGTTACATTTTAGTTGCAGGATGCTTAGTTTGTAGGGCTATAGGGTAGAAAGTTAATTAAACAAAAATTAAATGATAATTCATCATTGTTAATCAAATATATTTAATTGATTATCCGTTATGTAAATTGTGCTATGCTTATATTGATAGGGCCATAGGGTAGGACGTTAATTAAGTAATACATGAATTAACAATTAATGATTAGTTTGCAATTAATTATTTAAATTATTTTAAATAGGTAAGTTATGGAACACTTATTTTATAGTTCTATTTTAGGTGCAGACGATTAGGTTTGTTGGGGCACGGGTGGGAAGTAATTAACTACTAATTGAGCAACAATTATTTAGTAATTGATAGGTTTTTTAAAAACTAAGTATGCAGATTGATTGTGTTTAGAATTGTATATATATATATCTATCTATCTATATATTCACTGAAAAAACCATAGGTTTTAGGGACAGTTATAGTTACTTGGACATTGCACTCGTACAAAACCCGTGAAATTCCCCGTTATAGTTAGTTCAGCTAACTATAACTCGCGCCCCGCAATACACTGCTGATGACATCACATATTACATCACTCATGACATGGTCAGTGACATCACTGATGACATCACTGATGACATCTCAAATGACATCACTGTTGACATCATCCAGTGACTGTGTGTTTCTGTAAAGTTTAAATATTTTTAATATATATAGGGAAAGGCGTTTTGAAGAATGAGTGGGTGTATAAGTGTCTGTATGGATGATTTAGTAGGTGCGTGACTAATTCTATAAGTGAGTGATTAAATGTATCTTACTGAATGCATGGGTTAGTGACTAAACTGGGTGAATGTCTGTATCTGTCTGTTGCTGTGTAAGTGGCTGCATGGGTTTG
Organism: Calotriton arnoldi; assembly: GCA_963921515.1. Taxonomy (NCBI): domain Eukaryota; kingdom Metazoa; phylum Chordata; class Amphibia; order Caudata; family Salamandridae; genus Calotriton; species Calotriton arnoldi. The sequence continues at coordinate 261,358 of CAWUFW010011623.1, forward strand.
TGAACAGCTACATGAGTGTCTATAAGAGTTATTGATTTGTTGTCTGAGTATCTGTATGGGTGCCTGAGTGTTTGTGTGGATGGGGTGTGTGCGACTGTGCATAGATGTGTGAGTGGGTGATTCACTGGGTGGATGGTTTCAAGAGTGCATCTGTGATAGACTGTATGGGTGGGTAAGTGTGTGTAACAGTGTGTTAGTGAGTGAATGTATATCCCAGTGGTACATGTGTGAGTAACTACATATGTGAAAGGCAGTATATATGTGTGTTAGAGTATTTAAATGGCTATAAGTGAGAGTGTGTTATTGTGAGAGTGGCTGTATGGATGAGTGTGTGCTTGTATCAGTGATTGTATAAGAGCGTAACAATGTGCTAGTATTTGTATGATTAAGTGAGCTGGTGTGTGTATAACTGTATAGGTGAGTAAATGGCAGTGTGTTTAATTATTTGCATGACTGACTAGGTGTGTGAGTACCTCTATGGATGAGTGGCGGTGTTTGAGTGTCTATATAGGAGTAAGAGTGCATATGATAGTCCTGTACTGAGTGACCATAAGTATGAGTGACTGTACGGGTGAGTGAGTGGATGTGTGTGTGTAGACCTAAGAATCAGTGAGTGGGTATGTAGTTATTGGTGTTGGAGTGTCTATGGTTTTGCGAATGGCAGTCTGTAATTTAGAGTGGGTGTATCAAAGGTTATATTAGGGTGTGAGGAGGTGCATCAGATTATCACGTGGATGATGTCATCAGTGATGTCATTTGAGATGTCATCAGTGATGTCATCAGTGATGTCACTGACCATGTCATGAGTGATGTAATATGTGACGTCATCAGCAGTGCATTGCGGGCGCGAGTTATAGTTAGCTGAACTAACTATAACGGGGGAATTTCACGGGTTTTGTACGAGTGCAATGTCCAAGTAACTATAACTGTCCCTAAAACCTATGGTTTTTTCAGTGAATTTCAAAGGTTTTTAAATGCTAATTTGTAACTATAACGTGTCTGAAACCTATGGTTTTTTCAGTGAATTTCAAAGGTTTTTTAAATGCTAATTTCTAACTATAACGTGCCTGAAACCTATGGTTTTTTCAGTGAATTTCAAAGGTTTTGTAAATGACAATTTTTAAATGTATTAATTGTTATATTAATTTTTTTCATACTGATTTACTACATTTTTAGAAACAATTTTTTTTTACATATTTTATTTTTTAAATTACATTGTAATTACATTATACATTACATTACAAAAATACTTTCTCAGAATGAATTACTTTAGTTTAAATACTTTGCACATAGGCAATAGACTTTTAAGTACAGTAGTTACAGTTGTTGCAATGGGCAACACATTTTCAAACACAATGCAACATTCAGCTCAATGTGAATTTCTAGTTAAATGCAATTAGTTACTTTATGGATTACTTTTCTAACCACAGGACTGGATCCTAGATTCAGTCCTGGGACATCTCCTGTAAACAGTTGAGTAAAAGCGTTTTGGTTACAGTACTGATTTTTAAGGAATATTATTGTATTTTAAAAGTTGACACTTAGAAACTTTTTCTCATATGGTCACCAATGTTATCCTATGGAAGGAAATTCACTTAGCAGGTAAAAACTGTTATTGTTACTTTTTCTTACTCAGTGTTGGAACCTGGATCCAGCACTGGTGCATCTCCTGTAAACAGTTTAAAGAATGCGTTTAAGTCATACAGGTGATTTTTAAGGAATATTTGAGGTTTTTGTAAAAATCAACACTTTGAAACTTTTTTGCTGAAAACCAGACAATGGATTCCTATGGAAGAAAATATAAGTTACTGGTAAGTACGGTTAAAATTACTTTTCAGGGTCAGTGCTGGGCTAAAGATGCAGCACTGGGTTCTCTCCTGATAACAGGTGAGTAAATCGGAATTCGTATTTCGGCTGATTTTAGAGGAATATTTTAAAGTTCCAAAACTCCACACTTAGAAGAATTTCCAAGTGAAACCAGTCAATGTTAGCCTATGGAAGGAAATTCAAGTTACTGGTAAGTACGGTTAGAATTACTTTTCAGGGTCAGTGCTGGGCTAAAAGGTGCAGCACTGGGTTTTCTCCTGATAACAGGTGAGTAAGTCGGAATTCGGATTTCGGCTGATTTTAGAGGAATATTTGTATGTTTCAAAAATCAACACTTAGAAACTTTTTCAGCAAAAAGCAGGCAATGATATCCTATGGAAGGAAATTCAAGTTACTGGTAAGTACGGTTAAAATTACTTTTCAGGATTAGTACTGGGCTGAAAGATGCAGCACTGAGGTCTCTCCTGATAACAGGTGAGTAAATCGGAATTCGTATTTCGGCTGATTTTAGATGAATATTTTAAAGTTCCAAAACTCCACACTTAGAAGAATTTCCAAGTGAAACCAGTCAATGTTAGCCTATGGAAGGAAATTCAAGTTACTGGTAAGTACGGTTAAAATTACTTTTTAGGACCAGTACTGGGCTGAAAGATACAGCACTGAGGTCTCTCCTGATAACAGGTGAGTAAATCGGAATTCGTATTTCGGCTGATTTTAGAGGAATATTTGTATGTTTCAAAAATTAACACTTAGAAACTTTTTCAGCAAAAAGCAGGCAATGATATCCTATGGAAGGAAATTCAAGTTACTGGTAAGTACGGTTAAAATTACTTTTCAGGACCAGTACTGGGCTGAAAGATACAGCACTGAGGTCTCTCCTTATAACAGGTGAGTAAATCGGAATTCGTATTTCGGCTGATTTTAGAGGAATATTTGTATGTTTCAAAAATCAACACTTAGAAACTTTTTCAGCAAAAAGCAGGCAATGATATCCTATGGAAGGAAATTCAAGTTACTGGTAAGTACGGTTAAAATTACTTTTCAGGACCAGTACTGGGCTGAAAGATGCAGCACTGAGGTCTCTCCTTATAACAGGTGAGTAAATCGGAATTCGTATTTCGGCTGATTTTAGATGAACATTTTAAAGTTCCAAAACTCCACACTTAGAAGAATTTCCAAGTGAAACCAGTCAATGTTAGCCTATGGAAGGAAATTCAAGTTACTGGTAAGTACGGTTAAAATTACTTTTAGGACCAGTACTGGGCTGAAAGATACAGCACTGAGGTCTCTCCTGATAACAGGTGAGTAAATCGGAATTCGTATTTCGGCTGATTTTAGAGGAATATTTGTATGTTTCAAAAATCAACACTTAGAAACTTTTTCAGCAAAAAGCAGGCAATGATATCCTATGGAAGGAAATTCAAGTTACTGGTAAGTATGGTTAAAATTACTTTTCAGGACCAGTACTGGGCTGAAAGATACAGCACTGAGGTCTCTCCTTATAACAGGTGAGTAAATCGGAATTCGTATTTCGGCTGATTTTAGAGGAATATTTGTATGTTTCAAAAATCAACACTTAGAAACTTTTTCAGCAAAAAGCAGGCAATGATATCCTATGGAAGGAAATTCAAGTTACTGGTAAGTACGGTTAAAATTACTTTTCAGGACCAGTACTGGGCTGAAAGATGCAGCACTGAGGTCTCTCCTTATAACAGGTGAGTAAATCGTAATTCGTATTTCGGATGATTTTAGAAGAATATTTGCACAATGGTGTTGGGAGGGGGCGGGGCCTGAGGTGACATCTGTGCAAACGCGCCCCGTGGCGCGTTTTAAGTTGGGGGATTAAGTCCCCTTGAATCCTGAGGGTCCCTAGGGGCCAACTAGCCCACCAGGAACCTCCAATATGCGCCAGGGGCTGCGTTGCAGAGACGTGTAGAGAGGCCACACCCCTTTTACACCTCTCTGCAACGCAGCTCTGTGGCGCTTTCTGGATGTACCTGTTGGGCTAGTTGGCCCCCAGGGACCCTCAGGATTGAAGGGGATTTAATTCCCCATCTTAAAACGCGCCACGGGGCCTGTTTGCACACATGTCACCTGAAGCCCCGCCCCTCCCTTCACCACTGTGCAAACGCGCCCCGTGGCGCGTTTTAAGTTGTGGGATTAAGTCCCCTTGAATCCTGAGGGTCCCCGGAGTCCAACTAGCCCACCATATACCTCCAAAAGCGCCACAGAGCTGCGTTGCAGAGAGGTGTAAAAGGGCGTGGCCTCTGTACACCTCTCTGCAAGGCAGCCCCTGGCGCATACTGGAGGTTCCTGGTGGGCTAGTTGGCCCCCAGGGACCCCCAGTATTCAAGGGGAATTCGTTCCCCTTCTGCAAACGCGCCAGGGGCGCGTTTGCAGAGTGGTGAAGGAAGGGGGCGGGGCCTGCGGGCCCGATCGTTTTTTTTTTTTTTTGTCCCCTGAAGGGGGGCTGTGTGGCCCCCTTCCTTTTCATGTTTTTGGGCCCTGGGGACCCCATCCCCCAGGGCCTTACCCCTTTTCAAATTAAATATTTAAAAAAACGGGAAGGGGGCCGCGGGGCCCCCTTCCCTGGGCCTGTATTGGCCCCGGGGACCCCATCCCCGGGGCATGGCCTCGATTTTTTTTTTCTTTGGAGGGGGCTGCGTGGCCCCCTCCTCAGGCCATTTAAGGCCCCGTGGACCCCATCCCCCGGGGCCGGCCTTTCCGTTTTTTTTTATTTAATTATTTTTAAACTTTGGGGAGGGGGGCCGCATGGCCCCCCTCCCGGGCCACTACTTGCGCCGGGGACCCCATCCCCCGGGGCTGGCCCTCTCCGTTGGGGACTGTGGGGGGGTCCCCAAGCCCCCCACAGTCCCGCCGGCTCCCCGCGTCCCTTGGGAGCCGGCATTGCTTTACACATGGGGAGCTGCTAAGATGCAGCTCCCCATGTGGAAAGCAATCGGCTTTGGATATTGGAAGAGAGAGCAGGTTTCCCTGCTCTCTCTTCCAATATCCAAAGCAGTTTGCTATGGCAGGACGGGAGCCGCGAGGCTCCGTCCCTGCCATAGCAAACTACAGTGTCCCGGGGTAGGCACCCGGGACACTGCAGGAGCCGGCCCTGGGGGGTGGTGGTCCCCAGGGCCATCAAGGGCTCCAGGAGGGGGGCCGCGCGGCCCCCCTCCCATTCAGGTCACAGCCCCGGGGAGGTGGTGGTCCCCGGGGCTCTGGGGGTCCGTAACGGACCCCCATATTTAAATGTTTAGTGCCCCGGGGAGGTGGCGGTCCCGGGCGTGTGGGGGGGCTGGAGCCCCCACACAGGTTTTTAATTTTTTTAAAAAGCCCCGGGGAGGTGGTGGTCCCCGGGGCTGCGGGAGGGCTCAGAGCCCTCCCGCACCATTTAAAAAAGCCCCGGGGGTGGCGGTCCCCGGGGCTTGGGAGGCCCTTTGAGGCCCCCACACATAAAATGAACCCCCCCCACCATGCCCCCGGGACTTGGGCCACCCGGGGGCCAACTGCCATCGAAGCGCGGGAGACCGCGCTTCGATTTTTTTTTCGGCAGGATTCGCGCACCCTGAGCGCATCCTGCTGATTTTTTAAAAAAACTTTTTTTTTTTGCCCAGGGGTCCTTGTGGGACCCCCTGAGCAAACCTAGGGGTCAGGGTGTTTCTACCCTGCCCCCTTTGTGCGCTTTGCGCACTTGTTTCTGTCCCTCGGTTCTACCGAGGGACAAAATGGCTGCCAACATTTCCTGAATCGGAATGTTGACAGCCAGCTGACAGCCAATTAACATGCAGCTCGTGATGGGGACGGTGCGCGCAGGGTGCGCTGAGGGTACGCGGACCCTACTCGGCCATAGATATCACTATCTTTTTACTTTTCATTTTCTCAGCAACTACTGAACGGATTTACACCATTTAACAAAAGGGTTCTTTCTGAACCAAGAACTACCTCTTTGCCAAATTTGGTGTAATTCCGTTCAGCAGTTCGGGCTGTAGCCGTGTCTAAAGTTTCCTATGGAAAAATGCATGGGGAAAACGCGTTTTGGGACCCCCCTTTTTTCTCGGCCCCCGCTTTACGAATCCCCCCGAGACTTTCAGGGTAGGAGCGGAACGGAGCGGGCCACAAAGTTTGAAAATTTCGCGAAGATACATCAACCGGCAAGAGAGTTATTTCAAATAGAATGTCGCGGATTTCCTATGGATAATAGGTTGTAACTATAACTATCTACTGGCGACCGCCAGTAGATAATATATATATATATATATGTTAATTAACATTTTTTTATTTAGAGTTTCTTATTTTTTCTACACCCATGGGTTACTCATAGTTTTGATGTGTTTGAAGTGAAGTTGTTTCCCTACTGTTGCTTAGACTGCAGTAGGAAGTGTAAAATGTCTTCGAGGTCTAAAACTTTCCCTACTTTTGCCCTGACTGGAGTGGGAATAGTAAATATCACCCCACCGAAATGCAACACTTTCCCTACTATTTCACAGACTGGAGTCGGAATAGAAAATGTTACCCCTACAAAGTCCAACACTTTCCCTACTATTGCACTGTTTGGAGTGGGAACAGTAAATTTCACCCCACCGAAATGCAACACTTTCCCTACTATTTCACAGACTGGAGTCGGAATAGAAAATGTTACCCCTACAAAGTCCAACACTTTCCCTACTATTGCACTGTTTGGAGTGGGAACAGTAAATTTCACCCCACTGAAATGCAACACTTTCCCTACTATTTCACAGACTGGAGTCGGAATAGAAAATGTTACCCCTACAAGGTCCAACACTTTCCCTACTATTGCACTGTTTGGAGTGGGAACAGTAAATTTCACCCCTCCGACGTCCAATGCTATCTCTACTCTTGCTTAGACTGCAGTAGGAATAGTAAATCACCTTTGAAGTCCAACAATTTCCCTACTTTTGACCTGAATGGAGTAGGGATAGTAAAGGGTACAGGGATGTTATAGTTAGAAAATGGAATTTTAAAAAAACGTAGCAATTCACTGAAAAAACCAAAGTTATAGTTAGGATCAGGTTTCACTTTTACGAAACCAGTGAAATTCAGCTGTTATAGTTAGCTGAGCTAACTATAACTCATGCCCCCACAATGCACTGCATATGACCTCACATATTACTTCATTTATGACATGGTCAGTGACATCACTGATGACATCTCAAATAACTATAACGTCACTTTAACCTTTGTTTTTTCAGTGAATATCCATGTTTTTTTAACTAGTAGTCACGTTTGCAGAGTGGTGGAGAAAGGAGGTGGGCCTCCGACCAGCTCTCATCAATCCCGCAGTCTGGGACTTACTGGAGGTAACAGATGGGGTTCCTGGCCTCCAAGGACCCTTAGCATCATCTCTCAACTAGCAGTGTATCAGGAGGCACATTTGCAGATTGTTCGAGAAAGGGGGCGTTGCCCCCAAAGACCTCTCAGCAATCCCACAGGGTGGGACTTACTGGAGTTAATAGGAGAGGTAGTTGGCCCCCAAGGACCCTCTGGAGCCAAGGGGATGGCATTCCTCAACTAGCAGTGCGCCAGGAGGTGTGTTTGCAGAGTAGTGGAGAAAGGGGGTGTGGCCGCAGAAGCAGTAGCGGTCGGTGGTGGGAGTGCCGCCGGGCGCTGATGTGGGGTGGGGGAGGGGCAGGGTGGGGGGTAGTAAACTACGGATTACGGGCGATTACAGGTAAGTACACATATAAATAAATAAAACAAATTTTGTTTCTCGCGTTGCATCCCATTTGGCGATGCAGCGCGAGAAACGAAATTCGTCAGCGCCCGGCGGCACTCCCACCACCGACCGCTACTGCCCAGAAGTCCTCTCAGCAATCCCACTGTTTGGGACTTACTGGAGGTCACAGGAGGGCTTGTTAGCCCCCGAGGACCCTCAGCAATCAAGGGGACTTCATCCCCCTACTAGTAGTGCTCCAGAACCTGCGTCTATAGAGTGGAGGAAAAAGGGGGTGTGGCCTCCGTCCACCTCTCAGCAATCCTGCTGTGTGGGACTTACTGGAGGTAACAGGAGGGGTTTCTGGCCTCCAAGGACCCTCTAGAGCCAAGGGGACTTCCACCCCCAACCAGCAGTGCGCAATGAGGCACGTTTGCAGAGCAATGGATAAAGAAGGTGTGGCCTCTGAAGTCCTATCAGCAATCACGCTCTCTAGGACTTACTGCAGGTAAAAGAAGGGCTAGTTGGCCTCCAAGGACCCTTTGGAGCTTAGGGGACTTCATCCCTCAACCAGCAATGCACTAGGAGGAGAGTTTGCAGAGTGGTGCAGAAAGGGGGCGGGGCCTATGGCAACTTGCCAGTCCATTTATTTTATTTTTTTTCTTTAAAATCAGGAGGGGGGCTGCGTGGCCTATCTTCCCTGGGCCGATTTCGGCCGTGAGGGTCCCATTCCTCTGGGGCTTGGTCATTTAAAGTGGGTGCCTCCAGGGCACCTACTCACCACTGGGACAGTGGGGGAAGACTCAAGGCCCCCGCAGTCCCTGCCAGCCACCTGCATCCTGCGGGACCCAGCAGTCCTTATGGACAGAGGGAGCTGCTGAACATGCAGCTCCCTCTGTCCAAAAGCAATTCTGCTCAGCATTGCAAGCAAGAGCATTTTTAATGCTATCACTTGCTGAAAGCAGAGCAGCATTTGCTATGGCTTGGCAGGAAGGTGAAGCTCCTGCCAAGCCGTAGGAAACAGCTATGTCCCAGGGATGGGCAGCGCAGGACATAGCAGAAGCTGGCCCCAGGGGTGGCGGTCCCCAGGACCATCTATGGCTCCAGGATGGGGGGCCACACAGCCCCCTGCTTCTTTAATTTTGCCCGGGGAGGTGGTAGCATTGAATTTAGCAAAAGCCTTAGGGAGGTCATGGTCCCCAGGGCTGCAGGGGTCCACGCATCCCCCTGGCATTTAAAATTAAAGCCCCGGGGAGGTGGTGTCCCCCTGGGCTGTGGGGGTCCACTCGGTGCCCCCTGCATTGTTTAAGGGCAAGAGACCTGGGGAAATTGTGGTCCCCGGGGCACGCGGGTTCGAGAGGCCCCACGTTTATAGTGCAATAAGCCCCGGGGAGATGGTGGTCCACAGGGCAATAATATGTCTCAGGAGGGGACCCCATGCACTCCCTCCCTTATTACACAAATGCGCAGGAGCCCTTGCTTCATTGTTTTAACATTTTCAGTGGGATCCATTCTTTGGCCTGCTGTGGTCTGTATAGGATCTCCCCCAAGAGACCAAGGGCGTCAGGGTATTTCTACCCTGACCCTTTTCTTTTTATTTACATTTTTTTGTGGGACAAGGCTTCCAGCCGAACCCCAAGATGGCTGCCAACACTTCCTGTTTTTGTTTTTTTATTGAGATCCATCAAGAATTTACAAATTCATCCAAATAACACAATGCAGATATCCAATAATAAAACCTTTCACAATAGCCCTAGTGATCATAAAAAGTCAGTTGAAAACAGGTTACATAATCAAGAGAAAAAAATAATAATAACCTTGAATTAGACAAGACATTAGAGATCAGATACAGTGTTCTTACATCAATAACTAGGTTATCACTAAAATGCCAATAAAGCAGTAAAATATGACTCCAGGTAATGCTGAAAGTATTATCGAAATTAAGGCAACTAATGGTGTTTTGACGTACTAAAGATCAAATGCAACATTGCCTGCCAGATCTAGAATGAGCTAAGGTGTCTATAGTGCATTAGGTCCAATAAATTATGCAAAAATATCAACATATAGGTCATAATTATTTTTTTTGTCCTGTTGACTTAAGCCATTTTTTAAAAAGGGGAAGCTAAAGTGTCTATAGCGCAATAAAGTGCTGTAAAATAGGTGTCTATAGTGCGATAAAAGTGCAAACGAGTATACAAATATGTCAACACATACAACATTCATTAAACTTTCTGCATATTAGGACAACCTTTAAAAATGTAAGCTCTTATTTAAATTTCAGTAGAAATGGGCCGCTCAGACTTTTTCAAACTTCTTAATCCCTCCAATTCCTAATGCATTCAAGCTCTCACTATTCCTAAGCAGTTTCATTTTCCGAACCCATTCACATTTTGTTGGTACCAGGTCTGATCGCCATCTCTGAAGCAGGAGTGACCTGGCGACCGCCATTGCAATATAAAGTAATTTATCCAAGTTATCAGAGAGATGTAAAGAAGGGTCATAGCCAAGGACTTTCAGCCAATTATTGGAGCCTAATATGATAAACATTCAGCCTCCAGATGACGAAAAATCTCATTCCAGAACCCCTGAATTGAAGGGCACTGTGATATAATATGCCTCCAATTGGCTATCGGATGATTTAAGCAGCGAAAACACTGACAGGATTGGCTGCGGTAAACCTTGGATAAAAAATGTGGGGTTCTATATAGAAACCATTTGCTGAAGAATAGCATCCAGCGCCAATTTGCTCCCCTTAATGTTGTAAAGTTAAGTTTATTTAATTCGGACCAAAAACTCGCTGTAGCCTCCAAACCTTCATGTTTTTCCCATTTTGTTATTGCTTTCTCAGAGAGATCCGAACTCCTGATAGGGTCTAAAAAATATTTCCACTCCCCTGGTTTCCTGTCTGTGATTTCTTCGAAAAGAGCATATGCCATATTTTTACGTTCATTAATCTGTATCAGATCCAGATTGTTAAGGAACCTGATAAGAATATTAAATGACCCAAGAAGAAGGAAATAATTTGGAATTAGCTCGTATATTTCGGAAATGTTCAGTTACCTTTCGATCCTTATGAAATATGAAATCTTCCGGAAGCCGGGCTAAGCCCATTTTTGAATAATTTCGGTCGATTCTCTAGCTCCAAATACTGAAGTGAGTTCGGATAGTGGAGTTGAAGAATTAATAACTGGAATGGTATATCTCCAATAAAAATCCTGACTTTTGTAAAAGAACCACTGCATGCACTTATAACGCACTAATTTAGGGGATTTCGAAATTTTTAATGGACAGCGTATCTGATGCTCTTTACAGATTAAATTCATAAAATAATTTACGAATAATCCTGTATTCAAATCTGACTTAATTCTAGGCATATATTGTGCAAAATATGCAGAATAATAATCCCTGAGATTAGGGAGAGCTAACCCACCATTCTCCACCTCCTCATATAAAGTGCTTAGTGCAATTTGGGGAGTTTTCTTTCCCCAAAGAAAGGATGTAAACATGGACTCTAATTTGGCAAAAAAAGGTGCTGTTAAAACACACGGAATTGCCGAAAATAAAAAATTAATAGTGGGAGAACAGACATCCTAATCAGTGAGACCCTTCCCATAATAGTCAACGGGAGCGAATCCCACCGAAGCGGTAAATCCTGTACTTTCAACAGAAGCGGGACAAAATTTAAATCATACAAGTCAACGATTCGAGACAAGAAAAAACACCCCAGATATCTTTTGGGTTTAGAATTTAGACAGGACAAAATGTCAGAATGTAACACATCTGGTTTGCATCCGCAGTGGATTATTTCCGTTTTCTCTTTGTTGATTTTATACCCCTCGAGCAATTCAAACTGCTCAAAAACCTCGAAAACTTTTGCTTGGACCCCCTTATCGCCTTCGATTATAAGCATGATATTGTCCACATATAATTTTAGTTTCCCCATAGTAGGTAAAGTGGAGCGAATATCTGCATTGTTTCAGATAGCGATACCCAAAGGTTCAATAAAAAAAGTGAATAAAACAGGGGACAATGGACAGCCTTGTCTAGTCCCTCGTTTTACACTGATTTGTCCTGCCTCGGAGGCATTAACAATAATATTGGCTTCTGCGTTAAGATATATTCTCTGAATCAACCCCGTGATCTTAGAAGGTATACCAAAACTGGAGAGGATATGGAATAAACTCTCCCAGACCACAAGGTCAAACGCCTTCTCGGCATCTAACAGAAGGACCAAGGCTAGTATTTTCTTGGTCTCAAAATAATCCAATGCTTCTGCGAGATAATGCGTGTTAGTCCCAAGCTGTCTCCCTGCTATAAACCCATTTTGGTCGGAATGTATCAGATTCGGGGCTATAACATTGAATCTGCTGGCTAAAAGTTTGGTGATGATCTTATAGTCAGAGTTTAAAAGTGTGATTGGGCGATACGAATTGGGGTCTTCGCAGTCTTTTCCCTTTTTAAAAAAACTAACTACATTCCCTTTTTGGAATGAAGGCGGAATCGGGCTTCCCTCTACGATTGAATTAGCAACCAGCAAAACATATTCTAAAACAACATCTGAAAATGTTTTAAAAAACTCAGCTGGGAGACCATCCGGTCCACAGGTTTTGCCATTCGAGAGATTTTTTATGATATCCCCCAGCTCTTTTCTGGGGAAAGGGCGCATCATTCTGCTTATATCGGCCTCAAAAAGTACCGGAATTTCCTGTTCCTGGAGAAACTTGTCCAGATATGCCTTTTCAATGGATTGTTGTTGACCATAGATATTCTTATAGTGTTGAAGCATTATGTCCCTTATAACCGCTGGATCTTCACTTTGGGTACCAGTTACAGGACACCTCAAAGTACTAATCCGGTTACTTACGGCCTGCTCCCTGGCCTGCCATGCAAGGAACTTCCCAGTGTAATTGCTCTCTTCATATACCTTTTGCCTATGGTTGCTATTAAATGTTTCACATTCTACATAATAAGCTTCAGTGAGATCCTGCTTGGCCTGATCGGGTTTTCTTTGATTGGGGGCCGAGGGATTACTGAGAAAAATATCACAGCACCTCTGCACCTCCTGTTCTAAATTTCGCTTTATTTCCTTCTTTTTTCTAGAACTTTCAGCATTCTTCCCAATAGCCAAGCCCCGAATATAAGCCTTCAGAGAGTCCCAAACAATGTGGGGAGGAGCCGTTCCGTGATTTCTTACGAGAAAGTCCTTTATCTCAGGTTTACAGAGTAGAACCCAACTTTCTTTTGAAAGATATTGCCTATTTAAAGTCCATCTCTTACAATGAGCCGAGATTTTACCTAATTCGAGCTCTAAAATGAGCATTGCATGATCTGAAAAGGTTTTCCTGCTGACTAAAAATCAAGGACTTAGATAGAAGAAAGAAATCAATGCGTGAGGAGGTGTGAAATCTGCCCGAAAAGCAGGTATATGCAATCTTAGTCGGGAATACTGCCCTCCAGGAGTCGATTATATCCAGAGTTTTCCTATAATTTTGAATAATTCTGCAGGTTTTAGGTTTTAATTGTTTTTTAGAAATGGCTGAGGAATACATTTTTGGATTTGCTAGAAAATTAAAATCTCTCCCTATAAGCACTTCCCCAGGAGTTTGTATTAGGGATTGAAAAAACTCTTCATATGGTGCCGGATTATCCTCTACTTGGGCACAAATACTAGCAAAGGTTAAAAATCTATTCCCCAATTTACAGGTCACCCAACACCACCTTCCTCTCTGATCACTTACAAAATTAACCACCTTGGCTTGAAGTTTTTTGCCCAAGAAAATCGTCGTGCCGCGATGTGATGCAGAGGAGGAGGAAAAGCCCCGGTATGTTGCCCAGGACCTAAACATTGGAAAATCTGCTAGCTTCCCCTCTGCTATATAAGATTCTTGAATTAAAATGGCGGCCAAATTTTCTGTCTTAATCCATGATTCAATAGCCCACAATTTCTTTTTATTATTGAGTCCGTTTACATTAAAAGAAACCACCTTAAGGATTTCCTTATTATCCATTAACACACTGCACGGTATGATCCTAAAGGGTTCACAAGATGGGCTAAAGTATGCTGGAGGGACACAAGCTCTATTGTTACTCCCCCACTCGCCCTAACAGGATATAGATTTATGGGTAAAATTTGGATGAATCTAGAACTTACAAATGGATCTCTTTTTCCCTCTTGATTCCCATTCCACCCCGTAGACCGCCCCCCTCCACGAAAAGCCGCGGTGAACAGTGCACCATCCCTGCTCACGCCTGACCGGCTTACCGAACTCCCCAAAACTGGCACCTTGACCTTGTGCCAGGTGCTGCCCACCTACATACCCCTCCCCCCTCATCCAGGATGTGAGAAAAAAAGGGGGAAAAGAAAAAAGAATAAGACTCAGAAAAAAAGAAAATAGGCCCCACAATACTATGTAGGAGAGATAAGAAAATGGAAAAGCCAGACTTGAAAAAGAAAGAGAAGCAGACAAAAGAGCAAATGCACAGCTGATTATAATAGCAACTATAAAGGCCCTGAGCTAAGAGATCTAGGACTTGCTTGTAGAAATGTGTTGCAGTATTTCCTGTGCTTCGGGGATATTACAAAATACATGGAATCTACCTTTAAGGAGAACTTTTAGTTTGCTTTGTTGTGCATTCATTGCCTGTGCCCCCTGTTCTTTAAATAAGTGCAACATTTTCGCAAACTCTTTCCGCTTTTTAGCTGTGGAGGCAGACATGTCAGAGAACATGCAACATCATGGGACCTCCAGGGAGGTGAATTGTCGCTGCTTTATGGCCTTAGATAGAATTTGTTCCTTGACCCTATAATCCCCAAAGTTAACAAGGATTGTCCGTGGGAATTTAGCGTTAGGGGGAGATGCGTAGGCACCCGGTGGGCCCTCATAATGGTAAGATCCCCATTAAATTCCGGGAGGACATTTCTTTTAATGAACAAATCGACCCATTGTAGTATCTGCTGCCCCTCGAGGCCTTCTGAGATACCAAGAATACGAAGATTAGAGTGCCTTCAGTGATTCTCCAATTCCTCTAATTTGAACTCCATTGCAGATTTTTGGCTCTGATAAGCTGCGACTTTGTCGTTCATAATAGCGACCTGGTCCTCCAACTGCGAGATTTTAGTCTCTGCCTCATGAAGTTGCGCTGGAACCCGAACCATGTTATCTTCTATTTTAGAGAGACGGGCATGGATGGCAGCAATTTCCGTGGACTGAGAGGCTTTGAGCTCTCTAATCTCATCTAGAATTAAGTTGAGTAGACTCGTAGCGTCCCATTGCAAAGAAAAAGATCTGTCATCCTGAGAAGAATTTTCCTGAATTGATTCAGTCCCAGCTTTAGATTGCGCTAGAGATGTTATAGCAGAAGCTACAGAAGATACAGTATTATCAGGAACGGCCTGCCCTCTTTCCTTGAAAGTGGGTAGATCCAATAAGCTCCGTCCAGGGGAGGATTGTACTTGAGGTTGTAAAAGAACAACGCTGTCACTGCAGAGAGACGCCCCCTTTATGGAGTTTGCAGGTTATTCAACTGATGGTGGAACACGCTCCGCCCCCTCTATGCCAGATGTTAACCCAGATTTACCTTTGGAAAATAGAGGGTATTTTTTAAGTTCCTTAGATTTCCCAGCCACAGCGTCATCCCCGGGAGTCATCGCGTCTGGATCCTCCGAGCTTTGTGCAGTTACGGGGCCAGCCCCAGGAGAGACAACAGGGGCAGGACTGATACTCGTGTCCAAATCAGCAGAGGCCCCCCCGAGTAATGCATCTGGGAGAGCTCTGTGGTGGCCATCTCAGAGTTTTCTATGGGCAGACCCAAATCTTTCCTCAGAGTTGCTGCCTGATTAGTCCGGGCTGCTGCTTGTCCAGTGCTTTTTTTGACCCTCTGCACCAGAACTGGGGAGTCAAGATGGGAGAAATTATCCATATTGAGAGTCCCGAAAGTTTTCTACTACTTTCCCGAGATGGATTGCCGGATAATACCAGGAAAGTAGAACGAAGGCTCTAGCGTATAGAACTCCCCCAGCGACCCTCTACCAAGTAGCACAAAAGTCCCATGCACAGACAGGCAGCAGAGCACATGCACTTACCCCTTGGAGAGAAACCTGGTGGTCCCCGATTGCGCTGTAGAAGCGGTGCTCAGAGGGAATGCTGCCCAATGCAAAATGTATATATTTTTTTTTTCTTGATTTAAAAAGATGCGTCCCTAATGTTCTTTATATCCTCCGTATTTGTCCCAGAGCAGCCCAGCAGGGATATAAAAAAAACAAAATAAAGAAGCCAGCAGCTTGGTTGATGTTAAGGGTCCCACCAGCCGAATTTTGAATACCACTTTTAAAATTCAAAATGGCTTTCCAGCCGGTTGTTCTGTGCCAGTCTGACGTTTTTTTTTCCCTTCACTCAGCCTCTTTCTGCTGCTTCCTGCCGCCCAGGGAAAGAAACTAGCAGCATAGCGTTTGCTCAGTTTGTAGCGAGCACTAGCCAGTTGTTCTGTGCTCATGTGCCGTTTTTTTTCCCCCCTTCACGCAGACTCTTTCCTGCTGCCTCCAGCTGCCCAGGGGAAGAAATTAGACTCACAGCGTTTGCTCAGTTTGTAGCGAGCATCGGAGCCTCAGTACCTCCTGTTCTCACTGATAAAATTGGTGGCGGCCATTTCGCTGAGTTACAGCGTCTCCTGCTTCTCACTAGCATCCTGGAAGTGGAGGGGGGGAGTGGATACCACGCGATCAGCCGCTCAGCATTGGTCAGATTCGCGCACATACAGAGGTCAACACTTCCTGGTTGAAGTGTTGGTAGCCAATCAAATTTCAGTAGGATTTTGGGCTCCGAGGTATCTATATTTTTTTAATTTAAATATTTCTGAAATTACTGAAGATTTTACACCAAATCACAAAAAGCACGCTTTCTGGACCAACGTCTAGCTTTCTGCCTAATTGTCTATACAAATGTGCCTCCTGGTGCACTGATGGTTGGGGGATTAAGTCCTCTTGGCTCCATAAGGTCCTTGGGGGCCAACAAGCCCTCCTGTTACCTCCAGTAAGGCCAACACAGCGGGATTCCTGGGAGCTGTTTAGAAGCCCTGCCAATTTTCTCCACCAATCTGCAAATGCCATTACTACTTAAAAAAACATAGAAATTCACTGAAAAAACCAAAGCGTACCGGGACGTTATAGTTAGGAAATGGAATTTAAAAAAAACTTAGAAATTAACTGAAAAAAAATAAAGTTTAAAGGGATGTAATAGTTAGGCTCAGATTTCAATCGTACAAAACCAGTGAAATTCAGCAGTTAAGGTTAGCTGAGCTCACTATAACTCACGCCCCCACAATGCACTGCTTATGACCTCACAAATTGCATCACTCATGACATGGTCAGTGACATCACTGATGACATCACTGTTGACATCTCAAATGTGAGAAGTTGGCCTGGCATATGCTGTCCACTAATTATAGTGGGCACCTTGCACCAGTCCAAATCGACTCTTATGGTAGGTAGGTTAAAGACAACCTTATTGAAAGCTATCCTAGTGGTAGCTGTGGAGAGCAGCCTTCAGGCTAAGTCTTGAAGGAATGTAAAGCAGCTTGTTTTACCAGTCTATAATCTCTTGAGTGACCAAATGAAAGAGCACCACACCAGGTATATATTCAAAATATATGTATTTATTACTAAACACACCCCTCTAGTCTCTTTATGAGGCTAGAGTTCGAAGTACATAGGTTATAAGATCTTAAATCACAGTAATAGCACAAATACACGTTTGGGCCCTAGGGGCGTACCAAACCATATACCAATAAAGTGGTATGCAAACCACGACTGAACTAGACACTAGGCCTAGAGCCTCTAGAAGTGCTTGGACCACAAGGAACCACCCAAGGTAGTGACACAGGGGACCCACGGGAGACGTGTGCAGTGTAAATACACAACCGCGATACGCCGTTAACTTCTATGGAGAAAGTCGGGATCGGGAAAATAGAGGAAAGGGACACTTAGAAGAGGACTAGGACAAAACCCTTTGAGATCTAGGACTTTGAAGAGTCTCTACCCACGGGAGCACCGGAGTACTCGTGTTACCTCACCCAGGGAAGCCGGGTGCATAGGTGCCTTTCGGGGTCGGGTTTCGTTGTCGGTTCTTATGGCGATCTGCTGCAAAGTGCTGCTGGCGACCAGGAGAAAAGTGTCCGGGTGGATCCAAGAGTGGATCGGAGTTCTGAAGAACCTGAAAGCAGAGGGGACAGAGTCTGGGTCACTAGCCAGTGACCAGGGAGGCGATGGACAGATGCCCACCGATGTCGAGTGCTTCAGATTCGATGACGGTCGTCTTGACTCTTCAGCCACGAGGTCCGGGAGGCATTGTCGGCGACCAGGAGCAGGATTCGGGCTGCTGCTCGATGTCTGTCGAGTGCAGAGGTGTCGGCGACCAGATTGGACCCAACAAGCCTTGGCAACGGCAAGTCTCGAGTAAGATGTAGATCGTCGATGATGCAGACCAGCAAGGTCTGGAGAACTCACCCAGCAAGGGTAAGTGAGGGCAGGCCTGGAGCAACCAGACTGCCAAGTAAAGAAAAGATTGGCCTTCATTAAGGGCTACTAGCCAACAGGCTAGCGACCGCAAAGGAGCCTCGTGATGCCGCACGTGGAGCTGGCTTACAGGACACTTGTGGAGTGGGGGCCAGTGATCTTCGGTGCAAGTGGTGCTGGAGGCTAGGGCTACTCGGAGCCCAAAGCACGACTTCTTGGGAGACCCAGAAGATGGTGCACTTGCAAATGTGCTCGGTGTCCAGGGGTCACGGTCTCACGTCACCCACGATAGCCACGGGCCTCAGCTTTGCTGGGGACTCAGGGTAGCCTCGGGGAAGTCTGAGAATCCACCTCTGGTGATGCGATGACTTTGGCGTCCGACGGGAGCTTCAGTGATGCGAACCGGACAGATGCTTCTTTGGTGCCTGCCAAGCAGGGGAGTCACTCCTTGACCCCAAGGGAGATTCTTCAGTCCTCTAATCGTGAGTAGAGCGTCGAAGGTCCAGGATTCTGTTTCAGAGTTTCGTCCAGGTATAATCTAAAGTCCTAGGGACTGGGTTCCTACCTTTATTCTAAAAATAGGGGATGGACTACTCTGTGGCCCCACCTATGGGTGGGTCAGGGCAGAGGGGTGGCTACACCCCTTTCCCTTTGTCCAGTTCACGCCAAAGCAGGGGCTGCAAGCCCCTGATCCGGTTTGAACTGGGGTATGCACAGGGACACCAAATGTGCCCCCAGTGCAGGACTTCAAAGCACCCGAAAGTGCTCCCGCCCAGCCCCAATACACATTGTCCTGTCTGGGGAGGTGGTCACACCTCCCTGGGACAGGAAACCTATTGTCCAGGCCTCCCCTGCCGGAGTTTCGTCCAGCAGCAGGAGGCCAGACTCGTGTCTGTGGCAGCAGCATCCATTTTGTGATGCCAGGCTCTGGAAAGAAGTTACCGGACTCGTCAGAGTTAACATGCCTTTCCCTCTAGAAGGGTGGAATGCTACCCCCGCCGCCAGGATTGGCGGGGGGTAGTATTCCAAGATGTTTGACACCAAACACGACATGTTTAGGTGCAGCCATTCCATAGTTAGCATTTTACCGCGAGGATATAATGCGTTTAAGAGTATATGGTCAGGCTGCACTACAAACAGCATCAGAGATGGTCTCCGAACGCTGCAGAGGGGCCCTGCTCATGCAGGGGCACCCTCTCACATAGGAACCATGCACTCTGCCTTTAGGATTGATAAGGCCTGCCTTAGGAGTGACTTATAGGTTTATATGTGTGTATGCATTTAGTGATATAGGTAACCTATACCACAGCAAGGGGTGCATGCACCACCTTACCCAGGCTGCAGTAGCAGACCTGTGGTGCCAGTTTGGATGGCCTACCAGGGGTGGCATAATACATGCTGCAGCCCCTGGCAGGCCTCTGAGGTACCTATGCCCTTGGTACATAGTATACCATATACTAGGGACTTACAAGGGCACTCCAGATCCCAATCAGTGATGTGCCTAAGGCACATGGAGACCCTTTTAAAGAGGAAACAGCTAGGCTGGGGTTCTGAATAGCAGGGCCCCAGCCAGACTAATGTCGAAAACCAGTGAAGTATCAGCAAAAAGTGGGGGTACCCCTGTGAAGCAGATCCTACTCTCCTACACAACCCCCCCCAAACGTAGGGACATTAAACTAACCTTGCCCAGTTAAGTCTTCATGTTCTAAGTGGAAATACCTAGAGAGTCCATCTGCATTCGCATGGTTACTCCCAGGCCTATGTTCCACTGTAAAGTCCATCCCCTGTAGGGAAATGGACCACCTAAGCAGTTTGGGGTTTTCACCCTTCATTTGTTTTAGCCATAAGAGGGGCTTATGGTCTGTCTGAACCAGGAAGTGTGTACCAAACAAGTATGGCCTCAACTTCTTCAGAGCCCAGACCACAGCAAAGGCCTCCCTCTCTATGGCTGACCAACGTTTCTCTCTAGGGGTCAGCCTTCTGCTAATAAAAGCTACTGGCTGATCCTGACCTTCTTCATTCAATTGTGACAGTACAGCCCCTACCCCCAATTCAGATGCATCAGTTTGAACAATGAACTTCTTGGAGTAATCAGGACTCTGCAGAATTGGAGCAGTGCACATGGCCTGCTTGAGGTCATCAAATGCCTTTTGACAGCTAACTGTCCACTGAACCTTTTTGGGCATTTTCTTAGAAGTTAAGTCATTCAAGGGTGTCACTATTGATCCATACCCCTTGACAAATCTCCTATAGTACCCAGTCAGGCCTAAGAAGGCTCTCACCTGAGTCTGGGTAGTGGGAGCAGTCCAGTCCATGATGGTCTGGATCTTGCTCTGCAAAGGTTGAACCTGGCCTCCACCCACAAGGTGGCCCAGGTACACAACCTGACTCTGCCCTATCTGGCACTTAGTGGCCTTGATAGTCAGGCCTGCCTTTTGCAGGGCCTGTAAAACATTCCTGAGGTGGACCAGGTGATCCTCCCAGGTGGAGCTAAAGACAGCAATATCATCTAGATAAGCTGCACTATAGGCTTCCAGTCCTGTGAGAACTGTGTTCACCAACCTCTGGAAAGTGGCAGGTGCATTTTTCAGACCAAAGGGCATCACCACAAATTGATAATGCCCACTAGGGGTTGAAAATGCTGTTTTGGGCTTTGCAGCATCAGCTAGTCTGATCTGCCAGTAGCCAGCTGTTAGGTCAAATGTGCTGAGATATTTGGCAGAGGCCAAAGTATCTATGAGCTCATCTGCCCTGGGTATTGGATGGGCATCAGTCCTAGTGACTGCATTGAGGCCTCTGTAGTCTACACAAAACCTCATCTCTCTTTTCCCACCACTGGTGTGAGGTTTAGGTACTAGGACTACTGGACTAGCCCAAGGGCTATCTGAGGGCTCAATCACTCCCAATTCCAACATCTTCTGGACTTCAGTCCTGATACAGTCCCTGACATGGTCAGGTTGCCTATAAATCTTGTTTTTAATAGGCAGACTGTCCCCAGTGTCCACTTCATGAGTGCACCAGGTGGTCTGACTGGGTGTCAGTGAAAACATATGCCTAAACTGATTGAGGACTTGCCTGCAATCAGTTTGTTGCTGGGTAGTGAGGCTGCCTGCCAAGGCTACACCATCAACTGACCCATCGTCAGGGTTCTGTGAGAGCAGGTCAGGGAGTGGGTCACTCTCTTCCTCCTGCCCTTCATCAGTAGCCATGAGCAAGCCCATGTCTGCCCTGTCCACATATGGCTTAAGTCTGTTGACATGGAGAACCCTTTGGGGACTCCTGGGTGTTCCTAGGTCCACTAAGTAAGTGACCTCACCCTTCTGTTCAACAATAGTGTGGGGTCCACTCCATTTGTCTTGGAGAGCTGCTGGGGCCACTGGCTCCAACACCCACACCTTCTGTCCTGGCTGGTAAACAGTCAGAACAGCCTTTTGGTCATGCCAGGCCTTCTGCAGTTCCTGGCTAGCCTCAAGGTTTTTGGTTGCCTTTTTCATGTACTCAGCCATCCTGGAGCGGAGACCAAGTACATAGTCCACTATATCTTGCTTTGGGGGCTTGAGAGGTAACTCCCATCCTTCCTTCACCAAGCACAGTGGACCCCTCACAGGGTGGCCAAACAGAAGTTCAAAAGGGCTGTAACCAACCCCTTCTGAGGCACCTCCCTATATGCGAATAAAAGGCAGGGCAAGAGTATGTCCCATCTACGCCTAAGCTTTTCTGGGAGCCCTTTAATCATGCCCTTCAAGGTTTTGTTGAATCTCTCAACTAAACCATTGCATTGTGGGTGATAGGGTGTGGTGAACTTATAAGTAACTCCACACTCCTTCCACATTGCTTTTAAGTAACCAGACATGAAGTTTGCACCCCTGTCTGATACTACCTCCTTAGGAAAGCCCACTCTTGAGAAGATTCCCAGGAGGGCCCTTGCCACCACAGGTGCTGTAGTGGTCCTGAGGGGAATAGCTTCTGGGTACCTGGTGGCATGATCCACTACCACCAGGATAAACCTGTGCCCAGAGGCTGTTTGGGGATCCATGGGACCAACAATGTCAATCCCTACCCTCTCAAAGGGCACCCCCACCACAGGTAGTGGTATCAGGGGGCCTTTGTAGTGCCACCTGCTTTGCCACTGGCTTGGCAGGTTACACAGGAGCGACAAAACTCCTTACTGTCTTCAGACATGTGGGGCCAGTGAAAGTGAGGGACAATTCTGTCCCAAGTCTTGTTCTGGCCCAGGTGTCCTGCTAAGGGAATATCATGGGCTAGGGTCAATAGGAAGCCCCTGAACTTCAAAGGTATTACCAACCTCCTGGTAGCACCAGGCTTGGGGTCTCTACTCTCTGAGTACAGGAGTCCATCATCCCAATACACTGTATGGGGACCACTAGCTTTCCCAGCAGCCTCAGCAGCAGCTTGCTGTCTGAGGGGTTCAAGGGAGGGGCAGCTCTGCTGCTCCTGGCTCAGATCTGCCCTAGAAGGTCCCCCTGTCCCCAAGAACTCAACCTGTTCAGGTTCAAGTTCCTCTGGGACAGTTCCTTCTTCAGGGCTGAGATCATCCCCCTCAAGGGACTGATCTTCCTCCTGAGCCAAGGGGAAGGCACTGCCTTAACCCTACTACTCCTCCTCTTGGAAGGCACTTGGTCCATTCTTCCAGAATCCAAGGCCTGTTCAGTTTTAGACAGTTTAGCTTGTGACCTGGTCACAGCAAACACATCTGCAGGGATCCCCAGCATTTCTGCATGGGTCCTGAGCTCCACTTCTGCCCAAGCAGAAGTCTCTAAGTCATTGCCAAGCAAGCATTCGACTGGTAGGTTTGCACTTACCACAACCTTCTTAAGGCCAGTTACCCCTCCCCAGGAGAAGTTAACAACTGCCAGAGTATGGTCTGTTCTGACATTGCTAGCATTGGTCACTTGGTACATTTCACCAAGTATAACTTGCCCAGGTAGCACAAGGTCTTGTGTCACCATTGTGACACTTGCCCCTGTGTCCCTAAATGCCAAAGCCTCTCGTCCATTGATTAAAGGCTGTTGTCTGTACTTGCCCAGATTACTGGGACTCACAGTGGAGGTCACATCCATGCCTCCATCACAGACTAACACAGCCTGAGTCAGTTCCCTGACTAAGTCAGAGCCCAACTCAGTTCCCAGGGTGAACCCTACTAAACCCTTTGCTGGAGCACCTCCACCAACTGTACTAGGGGGAACAGGTGCCTTAGGGGCATTGGTGGGTGCTGGACTGGAGTCTTTGGACTTGGTGCAATCACTGGTCCAGTGGGTCTTTTGCTTACAGACCTTGCACCATGGTTTTCTTTGGCCTTTACCCTTGGTAGACTGGGAATCCCCACCAGAAGAAGATTTTTGGGGGCCTGATGAAGACTTTTGATCTTTACCCTTCTCCCCACCCTTGTCAGAGTTCTTAGCATCTTGCTTCTTGGTTTCCCCACCTTGGTTCTGTACCTTCTGCTTCACCCTGGTTCTGACCCATTTGTCTGCCTTCTTTCCCAATTCTTGGGGAGAGGTCAGATCAGAGTCAACCAGGTACTGATGCAACAGCTGGTTTTGACAGTTATTAAGAATCTGCTCCCTCATTATCAGATTATACAATCCTGAGAAGTCACACACCTTACTGCCCATCAACCAGCCTTCCAGAGCCTTGGCAGAACAATCCACATAGTCTACCCAGTCTTGAGTCTGTGCTTTTTGGGTGTCTCTGAACTTCAACCTGTACTGTTCAGTGGTTAGGCCAAACCCATCAATAAGAGCACTCTTCAAGACCTTGTAATTGTCAGCATCCTCCTCTCTAACAGTGAGGAGCTTGTCTCTACCTTTGTCAGCAAAGGAGAGCCACAAGATTGCTGCCCACTGCTCCTGAGGGACCTTCTGTACTTTACAGGCCCTCTCTAAAGCAGTTATCCATTTGTGGATATCATCCCCACTCTGGTAGGGAGGGACAATCTTGCTCAGGTTCCTATGGTCATAGGACCTTTCCCTATCTCTAGGGACATGGCTGCCACCATGGGACTCTAGTCCCAACTTTCTTCTCTCTTTAAGGAGATCTAGGGATTCTCTATCTAAAGCCAATTGCTTCTTCCTGATCTCCAGTTGAGTTTCCTCATACTGGACCAGTCTCTTTCTTCTCTCATGAGAGGATTCCCTCCTGTGAGAAGAAACAGAGCTCCCTATTGAGGTGCCAGAGTGGTTAGACTCCTGAGAAGGAGACCTAGACTTTCTGAGCACACTCATAATCCTTCCTGGGGGGACAAAGGTGTGGTTCTCCAGATCCTCATCTTCATCTTCCCCAGAAGGGATTGGGTTTTCCAGGTCAGGGTCATTGTCACCCTCCTGGTCAGTTTCAGAGGGGGGCTGGGGGTAGTAGTACCCCTGGCCCCTTCCTCATCTGCTGGCCCACCCTCTGCTCCTACCCCTTCAGTCTCTGAGGACTTACTAAGATCATAAGCCACCAACAACTCCTGGAGGTGTTGGGTGGTGGGACTTTGGCCTGTCCTTAATTTCCTCACGTTACACAAAGCTCTCAGTTCCAAGAATGGGAGTGTGTCATACTTGGAGGGGGAAGCTCAATGGCTTCCTGCAGGGCATCTTTGGATCCTGCTTTTAAAGACATTACTAGTGTGGTGTGGTGTATGCACTACCTACTCTAGTGTGGCCTACTAAACTCTCTTGAGTTGTAGAAAGGGTTGTGCTATCCCTTAACACACAACTCTAAGTTCAGTAGAACTTACTGATATTCTAAGCTTAAATTATATGTACCTTAGGTACCTTTAGTGGTTTTCAGTTGATCAATTCAATTGAGATTATCTGGTAAAACAATAGCAAGCTGGAATCCCACACGCTGCACACCAATGTGAGAAGTTGGCCTGGCATATGCTGTCCACTAATTATAGTGGGCACCTTGCACCAGTCCAAATCGACTCTTATGGTAGGTAGGTTAAAGACAACCTTATTGAAAGCTATCCTAGTGGTAGCTGTGGAGAGCAGCCTTCAGGCTAAGTCTTGAAGGAATGTAAAGCAGCTTGTTTTACCAGTCTATAATCTCTTGAGTGACCAAATGAAAGAGCACCACACCAGGTATATATTCAAAATATATGTATTTATTACTAAACACACCCCTCTAGTCTCTTTATGAGGCTAGAGTTCGAAGTACATAGGTTATAAGATCTTAAATCACAGTAATAGCACAAATACACGTTTGGGCCCTAGGGGCGTACCAAACCATATACCAATAAAGTGGTATGCGAACCACGACTGAACTAGACACTAGGCCTAGAGCCTCTAGAAGTGCTTGGACCACAAGGAACCACCCAAGGTAGTGACACAGGGGACCCACAGGAGACGCGTGCAGTGTAAATACACAACCGCGATACGCCGTTAACTTCTATGGAGAAAGTCGGGATCGGGAAAATAGAGGAAAGGGACACTTAGAAGAGGACTAGGACAAAACCCTTTGAGATCTAGGACTTTGAAGAGTCTCTACCCACGGGAGCACCGGAGTACTCGTGTTACCTCACCCAGGGAAGCCGGGTGCATAGGTGCCTTTCGGGGTCGGGTTTCGTCGTCGGTTCTTATGGCGATCTGCTGCAAAGTGCTGCTGGCGACCAGGAGAAAAGTGTCCGGGTGGATCCAAGAGTGGATCGGAGTTCTGAAGAACCTGAAAGCAGAGGGGACAGAGTCTGGGTCACTAGCCAGTGACCAGGGAGGCGATGGACAGATGCCCACCGATGTCGAGTGCTTCAGATTCGATGACGGTCGTCTTGACTCTTCAGCCACGAGGTCCGGGAGGCGTTGTCGGCGACCAGGAGCAGGATTCCGGCTGTTGCTCGATGTCTGTCGAGTGCAGAGGTGTCGGCGACCAGATTGGACCCAACAAGCCTTGGCAACGGCAAGTCTTGAGTAAGATGTAGATCGTCGATGATGCAGACCAGCAAGGTCTGGGGAACTCACCCAGCGAGGGTAAGTGAGGGCAGGCCTGGAGCAACCAGACTGCCAAGTAAAGAAAAGATTGGCCTTCGTTAAGGGCTACTAGCCAACGGGCTAGCGACCGCAAAGGAGCCTCGTGATGCCGCACGTGGAGCTGGCTTACAGGACACTCGTGGAGTGGGGGCCAGTGATCTTCGGTGCAGGTGGTGCTGGAGGCTAGGGCTACTCGGAGCCCAAAGCACGACTTCTTGGGAGACCCAGAAGATGGTGCACTTGCAAATGTGCTCGGTGTCCAGGGGTCACGGTCTCACGTCACCCACGATAGCCACGGGCCTCAGCTTTGCTGGGGACTCAGGGTAGCCTCGGGGAAGTCTGAGAATTCACCTCTGGTGATGCGATGACTTCGGCGTCCGACGGGAGCTTCAGTGATGCGAACCGGACAGATGCTTCTTTGGTGCCTGCCAAGCAGGGGAGTCACTCCTTGACCCCAAGGGAGATTCTTCAGTCCTCTAATCGTGAGTAGAGCGTCGAAGGTCCAGGATTCTGTTTCAGAGTTTCGTCCAGGTATAATCTAAAGTCCTAGGGACTGGGTTCCTACCTTTATTCTAAAAATAGGGGATGGACTACTCTGTGGCCCCACCTATGGGTGGGTCAGGGCAGAGGGGTGGCTACACCCCTTTCCCTTTGTCCAGTTCGCGCCAAAGCAGGGGCTGCAAGCCCCTGATCCGGTTTGAACTGGGGTATGCACAGGGACACCAAATGTGCCCCCAGTGCAGGACTTCAAAGCACCCGAAAGTGCTCCCGCCCAGCCCCAATACACATTGTCCTGTCTGGGGAGGTGGTCACACCTCCCTGGGACAGGAAACCTATTGTCCAGGCCTCCCCTGCCGGAGTTTCGTCCAGCAGCAGGAGGCCAGACTCGTGTCTGTGGCAGCAGCATCCATTTTGTGATGCCAGGCTCTGGAAAGAAGTTACCGGACTCGTCAGAGTTAACATGCCTTTCCCTCTAGAAGGGTGGAATGCTACCCCCGCCGCCAGGATTGGCGGGGGGTAGTATTCCAAGATGTTTGACACCAAACACGACATGTTTAGGTGCAGCCATTCCATAGTTAGCATTTTACCGCGAGGATATAATGCGTTTAAGAGTATATGGTCAGGCTGCACTACAAACAGCATCAGAGATGGTCTCCGAACGCTGCAGAGGGGCCCTGCTCATGCAGGGGCACCCTCTCACATAGGAACCATGCACTCTGCCTTTAGGATTGAAAAGGCCTGCCTTAGGAGTGACTTATAGGTTTATATGTGTGTATGCATTTAGTGATATAGGTAACCTATACCACAGCAAGGGGTGCATGCACCACCTTACCCAGGCTGCAGTAGCAGACCTGTGGTGCCAGTTTGGATGGCCTACCAGGGGTGGCATAATACATGCTGCAGCCCCTGGCAGGCCTCTGAGGTACCTATGCCCTTGGTACATAGTATACCATATACTAGGGACTTACAAGGGCACTCCAGATCCCAATCAGTGATGTGCCTAAGGCACATGGAGACCCTTTTAAAGAGGAAACAGCTAGGCTGGGGTTCTGAATAGCAGGGCCCCAGCCAGACTAATGTCGAAAACCAGTGAAGTATCAGCAAAAAGTGGGGGTACCCCTGTGAAGCAGATCCTACTCTCCTACATCAAATGACATCACTCATGACATCATCCACAAAATCACTAACGCACCCACTCACACCCCATAGAACCTTTCATACACCCACTCCCACACAACCATTCACAAACCCATCAGACTCATACCAGTGCTTACACACAAACTCACTGATTCATGAATCTACACAAACATCTACTCACTCACCCATAAGTCACTCATACACCCACTTACTCACTAATACAGCCATTGACATATTCACTCATACACCCATACAGCCACTCACATACTGAGTCAGTCACCCATAGAGATACTCACAAACCTACTCACTCACATATACAGTCCATCACACAGCCACTTACTCACCCATACAGTTACACACACACCCACTTACTTACTCATACAGATACTAAGATGTACTCAATCACCTGTACAGTCACTGACACAAGCACACACTCACCAATACAGCCACTCTCATATTTACTCACTCACCCATACAGTCACTCATATACCTCATCACTCACCTATACTCCCTTTCACATACCCAGTTACTCATCCATATACCTCTGACAAATCCACTCACCCACATAGCATACACACACTCACTCACCCAACAGCCCCTCACACACACACACACACTCAGTAACCTATACTGCCACTGACTCACCAATTAATCATCCATACAGGCAGTCACACACACCCTCACCCACCCACACAGACACTCAGACAACTAATCAATCACCCATTCAGACACTCATGTACCCACTCACACACCCATACATCCACTTAGACACCATCTGACAGACTGATACAAACAAAGACGCAACCAGTAACACACCCACATATTCACTGAGACACCTAATCACTCATTTATATAGTTAGTCATGCACCCACTGAATCATCCATACAGGTACTCATACACCCACTGATTCACCAATACACCTTGGTATATAGATTTAACATTCATAAACTTTTCAAAAACACTCACAGTCACTGGAGCATGTCACTGACCATGTCATGAGTGATGTAATATGTGAGGTCATAAGCAGTGCATTGCGGGGGCACAAGTTAAAGTTAGCTCAGCTGAATTTCACTGGTCTTGCATGAGTGAAACCAGAGCCTAACTATAACGCCCCTGTAACTTTAGTTTTTTAGTAAAAAATATATATATATATAAACATGGTCCTAACTGCAGTAGGATATATATATTACCTACTGGTGGTCGCCAGTAGGTAGTTGTAGTTAGGAGCTAGTTTCCATAGGAAAATTGTTTTTTGTTTTGCCAATATCTTTGACGCCGTTTAACGAATCTTCGCAAACTTTTCAAAACTAATGCCCAGATCAGGTCAGCTTCTGTCTTGAAAGTTTTGGGGTGATTCGTTAAGTGGGGGTCGAGGAAAAAGGGGGTCCCAAAATGCGTTTTCTCCATGTTAATTTCCATAGTAAATTTCAGACAAAGCTACAGCCCGAACTACTGAACGGAATTACACCAAATTTGGCAAAAATGTAGCTCTTGGTTAAGAAAGCGTTCCTATTTTTAAATGGTGTAAATCCATTTAGTAGTTCCTGAAATATTCATATTTAAACAAATTAAATATCTGGTGACTGTGGTGGATTCGCGAACCCTCCCGAGCATGAGCTTGATTCTGATTGGCTGCCAACACTCTAAACCAAAAAGTGTTGGCAGCCATCTTGCCGAGTCACAAGAAAAAAGGTGAAAAAACAAGATAAGGGGGCAGGGTAGAAACACCCTGACCTCCTAGGCCTGCTCAGGGGGTCCCACAGGGACCCCCAGGGCCAAAAAACCAATTGTTTTTATTTTTTCAGCGGGATTCGCGCTGGGCGCGCAAATCCGGCCGAACCTTTTTTTTAAAAACAAAGCGCGGGCTCCCGCGCTGCGTTTCTTTAAGCCCATGGGTGGGCTAGGTACCGGGGGCAATGTTTTACTATAGTGCGGGGGCCCGTGGGGGCCCCTGCAGGGACCGCCACCTCCCTGGGGCTTTAATGATAATGCGTGGGGGCATGCGGCCCCCCTGCAGCCTTTGGGACCGCTACCTCCCCGGGGATTTCTGATTGAAATGCATGGGGGTGTTCCTTCCCCCATGCAGCCCCAGGGACCGCCTGTAGGAGAGTAAGATCTGCTTCACATGGGTACCCCCACTTTTTGCTGATGCTTCACTGTTTTTCGACATTAGTCTGGCTGGGGCCCTGCTAATCAGAACCCCAGCCTAGCTGCTTCCTCTCTAAAATGGTTTCCATGTGCCTTAGGCACATCACTGATTGGGATCTGGAGTGCCCTTATAAGTCCCTAGTATATGGTATACTATGTACCAAGGGCATAGGTACCTCAGAGGCCTGCCAGGGGCTGCAGCATGTATTATGCCACCCCTGGAAGGCCATCCAAACTGACACCACAGGTCTGCTACTGCAGCCTGGGTAAGGTGGTGCATGCACCCCTTATTACTGTGATATAGGTTACCTATATCACTAAATACATACACACATATAAACCTATAAGTCACTCCTAAGGCAGGCCTTATCAATCCTAAAGGCAGAGTGCATGGTTCCTATGTGAGAGGGTGCCCCTGAATGAGCAGGGCCCCTCTGCAGCGTTCGGAGACCCTTCTCTGATGCTGTTTGTAGTGCAGCCTGACCATATACTCTTAAGCGCATTATAACCTCGCGTTAAATGCTAACTTTGGAATGGCTGCACCTAAACATGTCGTGTTTGGTGTCAAACATCTTGGAATACTACCCCCCCGCCAATTCTGGCGGCGGGGGTAGCATTCCTCCCTCCTAGAGGGAAAGACATGTTAACTCTGGCTAGCCCGGTAACTTCTTTCCAAAGCCCTGGCATCACAAAATGGATGCTGCTGCCACAGACACGAGTCTGGCCTCCTGCTGCTGGGCGAAACTCCAGCAGGGGAGGCCTGGACAATAGGTTTCCTGTCCCAGGGAGGTGTGACCACCTCCCCAGACAGGATAATGTGTATTGGGGCTGGGCGGGAGCACTTTCGGGTGCTTTGAAGTCCTGCACTGGGAGCACATTTGGTGTCCCTGTGCATACCCCAGTTCAAACCGGATCAGGGGCTTGCAGCCCCTGCTTTGGCGCGAACTGGACAAAGGGAAAGGGGTTTAGCCACCCCTCTGCCCTGACCCACCCATAGGTGGGGCCACAGAGTAGTCCAACCCCTATCCTTAGTATAAGTATAGGAACCCAGTCCTTAGGACTTTAGATTATCCCTGGACGAAACTCTGAAACTGAATCCTGGACGTTCGACGCTCTACTCACGATTAGAGGACAGAATAATCTCCCTTGGGGTCAAGGAGTGACTCCCCTGCTTGGCAGGCACCAAAGAAGCATCTGTCCGGTTCGCATTTCTAAAGCTCCCGTCGGACGCCAAAGTCATCGCATCACCAGAGGTAGATTCTCAGACTTCCCTGTGGCTACCCTGAGTCCCCAGCAAAACTGAGGCCCGTGGCTATCGTGGGTGACTTGAAACCGTGACCCCTGGACACCAAGCACATTTGCAAGTGCATCCTCTTCTGGGTCTCCCAAGAAGTCGTGCTTTGGGCTCCTAGTATCCCTAGCCTCCAGCACCAACTGCACCAAAGATCACTGGCCCCCACTCCACGAGTGTCCTGTAAGCCAGATCCACGTGCGGCGTCACGAGGCTCCTTCGCGGTCGCTACCCTGTTGGCTAGTAGCCCTTAACGAAGGCCAATCTTTTTCTAACTTGGCATCCTGATTGCTCCAGGTCTGCCCTCACTTACCTTCGCTGGGTGAGTTCCGCAGACCTTGCTGGTCTGCACCATCGACGATCTTCCTCTGCATAGAGACTTGCCGTTGCCAAGGCTTGTTGGGTCCAATCTGGTCGCCGACACCTCAGCACTCGACAGACATCGTGTACTAGCCCGAATCCTGCTCCTGGTCGCCGACAACGCCTCCTGGACCTCATGGCTGAAGAGACAAGACGACTGTCAACGCACCTGAAGCACTCGACATCGGTGGGCATCTGTCCATCGCCTTCCTGGTCACTGGCTAGTGACCCAGACTCTGTCCCCTCTGCTTTCAGGTTCTTCAGAACTCCGATCCACTCTTGGATCCACCCGGACACTTTTCTCTTGGTCGCCAGCAGCACTTTGCAGCAGATCGCCATTCAAATCGACGACGAAACTCGACCCCGAAAGGCACCTATGCACCCGGCTTCCCTCGGTGAGGTAACACGAGTACTCCGGTGCTCCCGTGGGTAGAGACTCTTCAAAGTCCTAGATCTCAAAGGGTTTGGTCCAAGTCCTCTTTTAAGTGTCCCTTTTCTCTAATTTCCCGATCACGACTTTCTCCATAGAAGTCAACGGTGTATCGCGGTTGTGTATTTACACTGCACGCGTCTCCCGTGGGTCCCCTGTGTCATTACCTTGGGTGGTTCCTTGTGGTCCAAGCACTTCTAGAGGATCTAGGCCTAGTGTCTAGTTCAGTCGTGGTTCATATACGTCTTTATTGGTATACGGTTTGGTACGCCCCTAGGGCCCAAACGTGTATTTGTGCTATTACTGTGTTTAAATAACTTCTAACTTATGTACTTCGAACTCTAGCCTCATAAAGAGACTAGAGGGGTGTGTTTAGCAATAAATACATATATTTTGAATATATACCTGGTGTGGTGCTCTTTCATTTGGTCACTCAAGAGATTATAGACTGGTAAAACAAGCTGCTTTACATTCCTTCAAGACTTAGCCTGAAGGCTGCTCTCCATAGCTACCACTAGGATAGCTTTCAATAAGGTTGTCTTTAACCTATCTCCAATAAGGGGTTGTTTGGACTGGTGCAAGGTGCCCACTATAATTAGTGGACAGCATATGCCAGGCCAACTTCTCACATTGGTGTGCAGCGTGTGGGATTCCAGCTTGCTATTGTTTTACCAGATAATCTCAATTGAATTGATCAACTGAAAACCACTAAAGGTACCTAAGGTACATATAATTTAAGCTTAGAATACAGTAAGTTGTACTGAACTTAGAGTTGTGTGTTAAGGGATAGCACAACCCTTTCTACAACTCAAGAGAGTTTAGTAGGCCACACTAGAGTAGGTAGTGCATACACCACACCACACTAGTAATGTCTTTAAGGGTAGGATCTAAAGAATCCTTGCAGGAAGCCATTGAGCTTCCACCCTCCAAGTATGATACACTCCCATTCTTGGAATTGAGAGCTTTATGCAACTTGAGAAAAATAAGGACAGGCCAAAGCCCCACCACCCAACACCTCAAGGAGTTGTTGGTGTCTTATGACCTTAGTAAGCCCTTGGGGACTGAAGGGGTAGGAGCTGAGGGTGGGGCAGAAGATGAGGATGGGACCAGGGGTACCAGTACCCCCAGCCCCCCTCTGAAACTGACCAGGAGGGCGACAATGGCCCTGACCTGGATAATCCAACCCCTCCTGAGGAAGATGAAGAGGAGGATCAGAATGATGCCCCCTTTGTCCCCCCAGGAAGGATTGTGAGTGTGCCCAGAAGGTCTAGATCTTCTTCTCAGGAGTCTAACCACTCTGGCACCTCAATAGGGAGCTCTGTCTCATCTCATAGGAGGGAATCCTCTCATGAGAGAAGAAAGAGGCTGGTTCAATATGAGGAAGCTCAGCTTGAACTCAAAAAGAAGCAACTAGCCATAGACAGGGAGTCCCTAGATCTCTTTAGATAGAGAAGAAAGTTGGGACTAGAGTCCCATGGTGGCAGCCATGTCCCTAGAGATAGGGAAAGGTCCTATGACCATAGGAACCTGAGCAAGATTGTCCCTCCCTATCAGAATGGGGATGACATCCACAAGTGTATAACTGCTCTAGAGAGGGCCTGTAAGGTACAGAAGGTCCCTCAGGAGCAGTGGGCAGCAATCTTGTGGCTCTCCTTTGCTGACAAAGGTAGAGATAAGCTCCTCACTGTTAGAGAGGAGGATGCTGATAATTACAAGGTCTTGAAGAGTGCTCTTATTGATGGGTTTGGCCTAACCACTGAACAGTACAGGTTGAAGTTCAGAGATACCCAAAAAGCACAGACTCAAGACTGGGTAGACTATGTGGATTGTTCTGCCAAGGCTCTGGAAGGCTGGTTGATGGGCAGTAAGGTGTGTGACTTCTCAGGATTGTACAATCTGATAATGAGGGAGCAGATTCTTAATAACTGTCAAAATCAGCTGTTGCATCAATACCTGGTAGACTCTGATCTGACCTCTCCCCAAGAATTGGGAAAGAAGGCAGACAAATGGGTCAGAACCAGGGTGAAGCAGAAGGTACAGAACCAAGGTGGGGAAACCAAGAAGCAAGATGCTAAGAACTCTGACAAGGGTGGGGAGAAGGGTAAAGATCAAAAGTCTTCATCAGGCCCCCAAAAATCTTCTTCTGGTGGGGATTCACAGTCTACCAAAGGGAAAGGCCAAAGAAAACCATGGTGCAAGGTCTGTAAGCAAAAGACCCACTGGACCAGTGATTGCACCAAGTCCAAAGACTCCAGTCCAGCACCCACCAATGCCCCTAAGGCACCTGTTCCCCCTAGTACAGTTGGTGGGAGTGCTCCAGCCAAGGGTTTAGTAGGGTTCACCCTGGGTACTGAGTTGGGCTCTGACCTAGTCAGAGAACTGACTCAGGCTGTGTTAGTCTGTGATGGAGGCATGGATGTGACCTCCTCTGTGAGTCCCAGTAATCTGGGCAAGTACAGACAACAGCCTTTAATCAATGGACGTGAGGCTTTGGCATTTAGGGACACAGGGGCAAGTGTCACAATGGTGACACAAGACCTTGTGAATCCTGGGCAAGTTATACTTGGTGAGATGTACCAAGTGACCAATGCTAGCAATGTCAGAACAGACCATACTCTGGCAGTTGTTAACTTCTCCTGGGGAGGGGTAACTGGCCTTAAGAAGGTTGTGGTAAGTGCAAACCTACCAGTCGAATGCTTGCTTGGCAATGACTTAGAGACTTCTGCTTGGGCAGAAGTGGAGCTCAGGACCCATGCAGAAATGCTGGGGATCCCTGCAGATGTGTTTGCTGTGACCAGGTCACAAGCCAAAATGTCTAGCACTGAACAGGCCTTGGATTCTGGAAGAATGGACCAAGTGCCTTCCAAGAAGAGGAGTAGTAGGGTTAAGGCAGTGTCTTCCCCTTGGCTCAGGAGGAAGATCAGTCCCTTGAGGGGGATGATCTCAGCCCTGAAGAAGGAACTGTCCCAGAGGAACTGGAACCTGACCAGGTTGAGTTCTTGGGGACAGGGGGACCTTCTAGGGCAGATCTGAGCCAGGAGCAGCAGAGCTGCCCCTCCCTTGAACCCCTCAGACAGCAAGCTGCTGCTGAGGCTGCTGGGAAAGCTAGTGGTCCCCATACAGTGTATTGGGATGATGGACTCCTGTACTCAGAGAGTAGAGACCCCAAGCCTGGTGCTACCAGGAGGTTGGTTATACCTCTGAAGTTCAGGGGCTTCATATTGACCCTAGCCCATGATATTCCCTTAGCAGGTCACCTGGGCCAGAACAAGACTTGGGACAGAATTGTCCCTCACTTTCACTGGCCCCACATGTCTGAAGACAGCAAGGAGTTTTGTCGCTCCTGTGTAACCTGCCAAGCCAGTGGCAAGGCAGGTGGCACTACAAAGGCCCCCCTGATACCACTACCTATGGTGGGGGTGCCCTTTGAAAGGGTAGGGATTGACATAGTTGGTCCCATGGAGCCCCAAACAGCCTCTGGGCACAGGTTTATCCTGGTGGTAGTGGATCATGCCACCAGGTACCCAGAAGCTATTCCCCTCAGGACCACTACAGCACCTGTGGTGGCAAGGGCCCTCCTGGGAATCTTCTCAAGAGTGGTCTTTCCTAAGGAGGTAGTATCAGACAGGGGTGCTAACTTCATGTCTGGGTACTTAAAAGCAATGTGGAAGGAGTGTGGAGTGACTTATAAGTTCACCACACCCTATCACCCACAATGCAATGGTTTAGTTGAGAGATTCAACAAAACCTTGAAGGGCATGATTAAAGGGCTCCCAGAAAAGCTTAGGCGTAGATGGGACATACTCTTGCCCTGCCTTTTATTTGCATATAGGGAGGTGCCTCAGAAGGGGGTTGGTTACAGCCCTTTTGAACTTCTGTTTGGCCACCCTGTGAGGGGTCCACTGTGCTTGGTGAAGGAAGGATGGGAGTTACCTCTCAAGCCCCCAAAGCAAGATATAGTGGACTATGTACTTGGTCTCCGCTCCAGGATGGCTGAGTACATGAAAAAGGCAACCAAAAACCTTGAGGCTAGCCAGGAACTTCAAAAGGCCTGGCATGACCAAAAGGCTGTTCTGACTGTTTACCAGCCAGGACAGAAGGTGTGGGTGTTGGAGCCAGTGGCCCCAGCAGCTCTCCAGGACAAATGGAGTGGACCCCACACTATTGTTGAGCAGAAGGGTGAGGTCACTTACTTAGTAGACCTAGGAACACCCAGGAGTCCCCACAGGGTTCTCCATGTCAACAGGTTAAAACCATATGTGGACAGGGCAGACATGGGCTTGCTCATGGCTACTGATGAAGGGCAGGAGGAAGAGAGTGACCCACTCCCTGACCTGCTCTCACAGAACCCTGACGATGGGTCAGTTGATGGTGCAGCCTTGGCAGGCAGCCTCACTACCCAGCAACAAACTGATTGCAGGCAAGTTCTCAATCAGTTTAGACATATGTTTTCACTGACACCCAGTCAGACCACCTGGTGCACTCATGAAGTGGACACTGGGGACAGTCTGCCTATTAAAAACAAGATGTATAGGCAACCTGACCATGTCAGGGACTGTATCAGGACTGAAGTCCAGAACATGTTGGAATTGGGAGTTATTGAACCCTCAGATAGCCCTTGGGCTAGTCCAGTGGTCCTTGTACCAAAACCTCACACCAGTGGTGGAAAAAGAGAGATGAGGTTTTGTGTGGACTACAGGGGTCTCAATGCAGTCACTAGGACTGATGCCCATCCAATACCAAGGGCAGATGAGCTCATAGATACTTTGGCCTCAGCCAAATATCTCAGCACATTTGACTTGACAGCTGGCTACTGGCAGATCAGACTAGCTGATACTGCAAAGCCCAAAACGGCATTCTCAACCCCTAGTGGGCATTATCAATTTGTGGTAATGCCCTTTGGTCTGAAGAATGCACCTGCCACTTTCCAGAGGTTGGTGAATACAGTTCTCACAGGTCTGGAAGCCTATAGTGCAGCATATCTAGATGATATTGCTGTCTTTAGCTCCACCTGGGAGGATAACCTGGTCCACCTCAGGAATGTTTTACAGGCCCTGCAAAAGGCAGGCCTGACTATCAAGGCCACTAAGTGCCAGATAGGGCAGAGTCAGGTTGTGTACCTGGGCCACCTTGTGGGTGGAGGCCAGGTTCAACCTTTGCAGAGCAAGATCCAGACCATCATGGACTGGACTGCTCCCACTACCCAGACTCAGGTGAGAGCCTTCTTAGGCCTGACTGGGTACTATAGGAGATTTGTCAAGTGTATGGATCAATAGTGACACCCCTGAATGACTTAACTTCTAAGAAAATGCCCAAAAAGGTTCAGTGGACAGTTAGCTGTCAAAAGGCATTTGATGACCTGAAGCAGGCCATGTGCACTGCTCCCATTCTACAGAGTCCTGATTACTCCAAGAAGTTAATTGTTCAAACTGATGCATCTGAATTGGGGGTAGGGGCTGTACTGTCACAATTGAATGAAGAAGCTCAGGATCAGCCAGTAGCTTTCATTAGCAGAATCTGACCCCTAGAGAGAAACGTTGGTCAGCCATAGAGAGGGAGGCCTTTGCTGTGGTCTGGGCTCTGAAGAAGTTGAGGCCATACTTGTTTGGTACACACTTCCTGGTTCAGACAGACCATAAGCCCCTCTTATGGCTAAAACAAATGAAGGGTGAAAACCCCAAACTGCTTAGGTGGTCCATTTCCCTACAGGGGATGGACTTTACAGTGGAACATAGACCTGGGAGTAACCATGCCAATGCAGATGGACTCTCTAGGTACTTCCACTTAGAACATGAAGACTTAACTGGGCAAGGTTAGTTTAATGTCCCTACGTTTGGGGGGTTGTGTAGGAGAGTAGGATCTGCTTCACATGGGTACCCCCACTTTTTGCTGATGCTTCACTGTTTTTCGACATTAGTCTGGCTGGGGCCCTGCTAATCAGAACCCCAGCCTAGCTGCTTCCTCTCTAAAATGGTTTCCATGTGCCTTAGGCACATCACTGATTGGGATCTGGAGTGCCCTTATAAGTCCCTAGTATATGGTATACTATGTACCAAGGGCATAGGTACCTCAGAGGCCTGCCAGGGGCTGCAGCATGTATTATGCCACCCCTGGAAGGCCATCCAAACTGACACCACAGGTCTGCTACTGCAGCCTGGGTAAGGTGGTGCATGCACCCCTTACTGTGATATAGGTTACCTATATCACTAAATACATACACACATATAAACCTATAAGTCACTCCTAAGGCAGGCCTTATCAATCCTAAAGGCAGAGTGCATGGTTCCTATGTGAGAGGGTGCCCCTGCATGAGCAGGGCCCCTCTGCAGCGTTCGGAGACCCTTCTCTGATGCTGTTTGTAGTGCAGCCTGACCATATACTCTTAAGCGCATTATAACCTTGCGTTAAATGCTAACTTTGGAATGGCTGCACCTAAACATGTCGTGTTTGGTGTCAAACATCTTGGAATACTACCCCCGCCAATTCTGGCGGCGGGGGTAGGATTCCACCCTTCTAGAGGGAAAGACATGTTAACTCTGGCTAGCCCGGTAACTTCTTTCCAAAGCCCTGGCATCACAAAATGGATGCTGCTGCCACAGACACGAGTCTGGCCTCCTGCTGCTGGGCGAAACTCCGGCAGGGGAGGCCTGGACAATAGGTTTCCTGTCCCAGGGAGGTGTGACCACCTCCCCAGACAGGATAATGTGTATTGGGGCTGGGCGGGAGCACTTTCGGGTGCTTTGAAGTCCTGCACTGGGGGCACATTTGGTGTCCCTGTACATACCCCAGTTCAAACCGGATCAGGGGCTTGCAGCCCCTGCTTTGGCGCAAACTGGACAAAGGGAAAGGGGTGTAGCCACCCCTCTGCCCTGACCCACCCATAGGTGGGGCCACAGAGTAGTCCAACCCCTATCCTTAGTATAAGTATAGGAACCCAGTCCTTAGGACTTTAGATTATCCCTGGACGAAACTCTGAAACTGAATCCTGGACCTTCGACGCTCTACTCACGATTAGAGGACAGAAGAATCTCCCTTGGGGTCAAGGAGTGACTCCCCTGCTTGGCAGGCACCAAAGAAGCATCTGTCCCGTTCGCATTTCTGAAGCTCCCGTCGGACGCCGAAGTCATCGCATCACCAGAGGTGGATTCTCAGACTTCCCCGAGGCTATCCTGAGTCCCCAGAAAATCTGAGGCCCGTGGCTATCGTGGGTGACTTGAGACCGTGACCCCTGGACACAGAGCACATTTGCAAGTGCATCCTCTTCTGGGTCTCCCAAGAAATCGTGCTTTGGGCTCCGAGTAGCCCTAGCCTCCAGCACCAACTGCACCGAAGATCACTGGCCCCCACTCCACGAGTGTCCTGTAAGCCAGATCCACGTGCGGCATCATGAGGCTCCTTTGCGGTCGCTAGCCCGTTGGCTAGTAGCCCTTAACGAAGGCCAATCTTTTTTTATCTTGGTATCCTGCTTGCTCCAGGCCTGCCCTCACCTACCCTCGCTGGGAGAGTTCCGCAGACCTTGCTGGTCTGCACCATTGACAATCTTCCTCTGCATCGAGACTTGCCGTTGCCAAGGCTTGTTTGGTCCAATCCGGTCGCTGACACCTTAGCACTCGACAGACATTGTGTACCAGCCCGAATCCTGCTCCTGGTTGCCGACAACTCCTCCTGGACCTCGTGGCTGAAGAGACAAGACGACTGTCAACGCACCTGAAGCACTCAACATCGGTGGGCATCTGTCCATCGCCTTCCTGGTCACTGGCTAGTGACCCAGACTCTGTCCCCTCTGCTTTCAGGTTCTTCAGAACTCCGATCCACTCTTGGATCCACCCGGACACTTTTCTCTTGGTCGCCAGCAGCACTTTGCAGCAGATCGCCATTCAAATCGACGACGAAACCCGACCCCGAAAGGCACCTATGCACCCGGCTTCCCTGGGTGAGGTAACACGAGTACTCCGGTGCTCCCGTGGGTAGAGACTCTTCAAAGTCCTAGATCTCAAAGGGTTTGGTCCAAGTCCTCTTTTAAGTGTCCCTTTTCTCTAATTTCCCGATCACGACTTTCTCCATAGAAGTCAACGGCGTATCGCGGTTGTGTATTTACACTGCACGCGTCTCCCGTGGGTCCCCTGTGTCACTACCTTGGGTGGTTCCTTGTGGTCCAAGCACTTCTAGAGGCTCTAGGCCTAGTGTCTAGTTCAGTCGTGGTTCTTATACCACTTTATTGGTATATGGTTTGGTACGCCCCTAGGGCCCAAACGTGTATTTGTGCTATTACTGTGTTTAAATAACTTCTAACTTATGTACTTCGAACTCTAGCCTCATAAAGAGACTAGAGGGGTGTGTTTAGCAATAAATACATATATTTTGAATATATACCTGGTGTGGTGCTCTTTCATTTGGTCACTCAAGAGATTATAGACTGGTAAAACAAGCTGCTTTACATTCCTTCAAGACTTAGCCTGAAGGCTGCTCTCCATAGCTACCACTAGGATAGCTTTCAATAAGGTTGTCTTTAACCTATCTCCAATAAGGGGTTGTTTGGACTGGTGCAAGGTGCCCACTATAATTAGTGGACAGCATATGCCAGGCCAACTTCTCACACCGCCACCTCCCCGGGGCTTCAGTAATGTAAATTAGTGCAGGGTGCTCCTGCCCCCCCCACTGACCTGGGGACCACCACCTCCACGGGGCACTAATTATTGAAATACGGGGGTCCGTTGCGGACCCCCGGCCCCAGGGACCACCACCTCCCCAGGGCTATCTTCACGTTGGGAGAGGGGACGCGTGGCCCCCCTCCTGGAGCCCTCCTGTGTCCTGGGGACCACCAGCCCCCAGGGCCGGCTCCAGCAATGTCCTTGGGTGCCCACCCCCAGGATATTGCAGCTTGCAATGACAGGATGGGAGCACGGCTCCCGCCCTGTCATTGCAAACTCTGCTTTGCTTCATGGAAGCTAGAGCAGGAAACCTGCTTTAGCTTCCAAGAAGCAAAGCAGTATTGCTTTTGGACAAGGGGAGCTGCATGTCAGCAGCTTCCCTTGTCCAAAAGGAATGACGGCTCCCGCAGGAGGCAGGGAGCCGGCTGGGACAGCGGGGGCATTGGGACTCCCCCGCGGTACCCAACGTTGATGCCAGACCCCGGGGGATGGGGCCCCCAGTGCCAATAGTGGCCCACAGAAGGGGGGCCACATGGCCCCACTCCCATAAAGATGTTTCAAATTTTTTTTGAAAGAGCCACAGACCCCGGGGATGAGGTCCCTTGGGCCGAAAAAGGCCTTAGGAGGGGGGCCATGCGGCCCCCTCCTTTAAATGTACATTTAAAAAAAATAAACAACTGTCCATGCCCTGGGGGATGGGGTCCCCGGGGCCAAAATTGTTCCCGGGGAAAAATAATTTAATTACAAAATGGGTCAGGCTCCGGGGGATGGGGTCCCCAGGGCCCAAAACATATTAAGAGAAGGGGGCGACACAGCCCCCCTTTTAAAAAAAAAGAAAGGAGAAGCTGGCATCTCGCCAGAGGCCCCGCCCCCTCCCTGCACCCCTCTGCAAAATGCGCATCCTGGCGCGTTCTGGATTGGGGATTAAGTCCCCTTGAATCCTAAGGGTCCTTAGGGGCCAACTAGCCCACCAGTTACCTCCAGTAAGCCCCACACAGTGGGATTGCTGAGAGGTGGTACGAAGCCACACCCCTTTTTACACCACTCTGCAAACGTGCCTCTTGGTGCACTGCTGGTGGGGCGATGAGGCCCTCTTGTCTCCTGAGAACCTCCGGACTAAAGTGGACTTCATCCACTGAGCAGCAGTGTGCCAGGAGGTGTGTTTGCAGAGTGGTGTAAAAAGGGGGCATGGCTCAGACCACTCTCAGCAATCCAGCTGTGTGGGGCTTACTAGAGATAACAGGAGGACTACTTGGCCCCCAGGGACCCTCAGGAGGCAAGGGGACTTCATCCCCCAACCAAGAGCATGCCAGGAGGTGTGTTAACAGAGTCGTGAAGAAAGGGGGGATGGCCTGTGTCCACCTCTTAGCAATCCCACTCTCTGGGCCTTACTGGAAGTATCAGGTAGGCTAGTTGGCCCCTAAGGACCCACAGCAGTGAAGTGGACTTTAATCCCCATCCAAGAGCATGCCAGGGAGCGCATTTTCGAGTGGTGGGCAAAGGGGGAGTGGCCTGCTAAGAGAACTTACCAATCCTGCTGTGTGGGACTTACTGGAGGTAATAGGAGGGGTTGTTGGCCCCCAAGGTTGTCCTTGGGGGCCAACTACCCCTCCTGTTACCTCCAGTAAGTCCCACACAGTGGGATTGCTAAGAGGTCTTCAGAGGCCATGTTCCTCTTTCTCCACCACTCTGCAAACGCACCTCCTGGGAAAGTACTGGTTGGGGGATGAAGTCCACTTTACTCCTGAGGGACTTTGGAGGCCAAGGATCCCTCCTGTAAGTCCTACACTGCAGAATTCCTGAGCGCTGGTCAGAGGCCCAGCCCCATTTCTCCACCACTCTGCAAACGCGACTCCCAGTTAAAGAAGTATTTGCAATGTAATTGGTCTCGCATTTGCGAGAGTTAGAGCTTTTGGCATTGTAAATGTAAAAGTTTTTTACTAATGTTTTTTGGGAGTGGAGTGGATGTATAATGTGTGTAGTGAAATTATGTGGATAGAAAGTATGTGGTATTTAGTGAATAGGAATTATGTAGAGTGGGATTATGTGTTATGGAGAGTAATTTTGTGGTATAGTAATCTGTGTAGTGGAGTGGTAACCTAAGGTTTAGTCTTCCTCGTTTCCATAGATGCTAAACGATAAACTCAATGAGACAAAAAAAGAAGGAACCACTGACGAGCACTTCTGGACCTAATCAGAGGTATAAGCAGGGCACCTGGAATTATGCAACTGTGTGGCTGCACCAACTTTCGCACTATTATACATTTTCCGCATTTGCCACATAATCCATCATCTGCTGCATAATCTGCAGATTTGAACAAAAAAAACCTTGTTTCTAGCTCAATTGGCTCAAACGTTACCAAAAATGCAGCGACAAGTGGTATAGCGTGGTGGACGGCCCTTTGCAAACCTAGAATGGTCACCTCTTACTTATTGCTAAATGTGGGTGTTAGATTGGTACTAATGGTGTGCAAACCACTCTTGCTTGTTTCTGCGCCTCTCTTGCCTCTTTCTTCATTTCTCTTGCTTCTTTCTGAACCTTTCTTCTTTTTATGCATCTCTTTTGCCTGTTTCTGCAACTCTCTTGTTTCTTTATGTACTTCTCTTGCCTCCTTCTGCACCCCTCTTACCTCTTTCTGCACTCCTCTTGCCTCTTTCTGCACCCTTCTGGCCTCTTTCTGCACCCTTTTTCCCTCTTTCTGCACCTCTCTTGCTTCTCTAAGCACCCCTCTTGCCTCTTTCTGCATCCATCTTCCCTCTTTCTATACCTCTGTTCCCTCTTTCTGCACCTCTCTTGCCTCTTTCTGCACCCCTGTTCCCTCTTTCTGCACATCTCTTACCTGTTTCTGCAACTCTCTTGCCTCTTTCTACAGTTCTCTTGCCTCTTTCTGCACGTCTGTTGCTTCTTTCTGCACTTCTCCTGCCTCTTTCTGCACCCCTCTTGCCTCTTTCTGCACCTCTCTTGGTTGTTTCTGTACTGCTCTTGTTTCTTTCTGTGCCTGTCATGCAAATTTCTGTAGCCCTCTTGCCTCTTTATGTACCCCTCTTCCCTCTTTCTGTACCTCTCTTGCCTCTGTCTGCACTCCTCTTGCCTCTTTCTGTACCTCTGTTCCTTCTTTCAGCACTTCTCTTGTTTCTTTCTGCACCCCTTGCCTCTTTCTGCAGCTCTGTTGCTTCTTTCTGCACTTCTCTTGCTTCTTTCTGCACCTCTCTTGCAAATTTCTGCACCCCTCGTGCCTATGTGTCTATCTCTCTTGCCTCTTTCTGCTCCTCTTTTTCCTATTTCTGCACCCCTCATGCCTCTTTCTGCCCCTCTTTTGCTTTTTTCTGCACTTCTCTTGCCTCTTTCTGCACCCCTCTTGCCTCTTTCTGCACCTCTGTTTGTTATTTCTGCACTGCTCTTGCTTCTGTTTGTTACTCGCTTGCATATTTCTGCACCCCTTGTGCCTCTTTCTCCACCTCTGTTGGTTCTTTCTGCACCTCTCTTGCCTCTGTCTGCACCCCTCTTGCTTCTTTCTGCACATCTGTTGCTTCTTTCTGCATTTCTCTTGCTTCTTTCTACACCTCTCTTGCTTCTTTCTGCACCCCTCTTGCCTCTTTCTGCACCCTTCTTCCCTCTTTGTGCACGTCTCTTGCCTCTATCTGTACCTCTCTTGCCTCTTTCTGCACCCCTCTTGCTTCTTACCGCACCTCTTTTGCTTGTTTCTGCACTTATTTTGCCTCTTTCTGCACCCCTCTTGCCTCCTTCTGCACCTCTGTTGTTTATTTTTGCACTGCTCTTGCTTCTTTCTGCACCTCTCTTGCAAATTTCTACACCCCTCATGCCTCTTTCTGCACCCCTCTTGCCTCCTTCTGCATCTCTGTTGGTTCTTTCTGCACTGCTCTTGCTTCTTTCTGCACCTCTTTTGTCTGTTTCTGCAATTCTCTTGCCTCTTTCTGCACTTCTCTTGCCTCTTTCTGCACCCCTCCTGCCTCTTTCTGCACCTCTGCTGCTTCTTTCTGCACTTCTCTTGCTTCTTTCTGCACCCCTCTTGCCTTTTCCTGCACCCTTCTTTACTCTTTCTGCACCTCTCTTGCCTCTTTCTTCACCCCTGTTCCCTTTTTCT
Organism: Calotriton arnoldi; assembly: GCA_963921515.1. Lineage (NCBI taxonomy): Eukaryota > Metazoa > Chordata > Amphibia > Caudata > Salamandridae > Calotriton > Calotriton arnoldi. Next base: position 305,966 of record CAWUFW010011623.1, read on the forward strand.
GCACCTCTCTTGCCTGTTTCTACAACTCTCTTGCCTCTTTCTGCAGTTCTCTTGCCTCTGTCTGCACCCCTGTTGCTTCTTTCTGCACTTCTCTTGCCTCTTTCTGCACCCCTCTTGTCTGTTTCTGCACCTCTGTTCGTTCTTTCTGCACTGCTCTTGCTTCTTTCTGTACCTCTCTTGCAATTTTTGGCACCCCTCTTGCCTCTTTCGGCACCCCTCTTGCCTCCTTCTGCACCTCTGTTGCTTCTTTCTGCACTTCTTTTGCTTTTTTCTGTACCCCTCTTTCCTCTTTCTGAACTCCACGTCCTTCTTTCTGTACCTCTTTTGCCTGTTTCTGCACTTCTCTTGCCTCCTTCTGCACCCCTGTTGCTTCTGTCTGCACTTCTCTTGCCTCTTGCTGTACCCCTCTTGCCACTTTCTGCACCTCTGTTGCTTCTTTCTGCACTTCTCCTGCTTCTTTCTGCATCTCTCTTGCTTCTTTCTGCACTCCTCTTGCCTCTTTCTGCACCTCTCTTGCCACTTTCTGCACTTCTCTTACCTACTTCTGCACCTCTGTTGCTTCTTTCTATACTTCTCTTGCCTTTTTCTGCACCCTCTTGCCTCTTTCTGCACCTCTGTTGTTTCTTTCTGCACTTCTCTTGCTTCTTTCTGCACTGCTGTTGCTTCTTCCTGCACTCCTCTTGCCTCTTTCTGCACCCTTCTTCCCTCTTTCTGCACCTCGCTTGCCTCTTTCTGCACCTCTGTTCCCTTTTTCTGCACCTCTCTTGCCTGTTTCTGCAACTCTATTGCCTCTTTATGCATACAGTTCTCTTGTCTCCTTCTGTAGCTCTGTTGCTTCTTTCTGCACTTCTCTTACCTCTTTCTGCACCACTCTTGCCTCCTTCTGCATCTCTGTTGGATCTTTCTGCACTGCTCTTGCTTCTTTATGCACCTCTCTTGAAAATATCTGTACACCTCTTTCCTCTTTCTGCACCCCTATGCCCTCTTTCTGTACCTCTCTTGCCTCTGTCTGCAACTCTCTTGCTTTTTTCTGAACTTCTCTCGCCTCTTTCTGTACTCAAATGGGAAGTGCAAGCTGTCAAGTTTAAAGGTCTGTGTGCTCTCGTGACTGAGGTATATGTCTACTTGTATATGTATTCTTACATGTGTTATGCATTTGAAGATAGTAGCTTAAAAAGCAGGTAACTTCTCCTATAGGTGGTCAAATCTTCTCAGTTCTGCTCTGTCATTCGGTTGCAAAGGCAGACATGTCTTATGTATATATGTGTTAGAGAGCCCCTCAAATATACTATTGAATACCCATTTGCCCTGTATTGTGAGCAGAAAGAAATGCATACACCTTTTTTTGCACAAATTTACAGAGTATGCTGTTTGAAACATAGGTATTCAAGTGTTTGTATGTTTATTTTCATTTAATATGTCACTAGGTAAAAGCATAGACACGCATGCATACCTTCACAAACTTGTTCAGACTTACAACTGTGATATGCTTAGGATTGCTGTTTTATATTTGGTGAGCCTAACATTCTGAGCAGTCGATTAATAGTGAATCTTCAAGAGAAAACTGAGGTTTAAGACATCTTCGGAGAAGGATTAGTGATTAAGGTACTTTGTATGAGCCTGTTTTAAGGTACAGTCAAAGTAGGCCTCTTTCTGCACCTCTGTTGGTTCTTTCTGCACATCTCTTCCTTCACTCTACACCTTTCTTCCTCTTTCTGGACTTCTGTTGCCTCTTTCTGCATTTCTCTTGCTTCTTTCTGCAACTTTCTTCCTCTTTCTGCACCTCTCTTGCCTCTTTCTGCACTTCTCCTTCTTCTTTCTGCACCTTTCTTCCTCTTTCTGCACATGTCCTACCTATGTAGGCATAGTTAGAAATTTGCATTTAAAAAACCTTAGAAATTCAATGAAGAAACATAGGTTTCAGGAACGTTATAGTTAGGGATTAGCATTTAAAAACCTGAGAAATTCACTGAAAAAACCACAGGTTTCAGGGATGTTATAGTTAGGGATGAGCATTTAAAAACCTTAGAAATTCACACAAAAAAACACAGGTTTCAGGGATGTTATAGTTAGGGTTTTAGCATTTAAAAAACCTTAGAAATTGATTGAAAAACCATAGGTTTCAGGGACGTTATAGTTAGGCTGACATTTCACTCGTACAAAACCAGAGAAATTCGGCCGTTAGAGTTAGTTGATCTAACTATAACTCGCGCCCCCGCAATGCACTGCTGATGACATCACATATTACATCACTCATGACATGGTCAGTGACATCACTCATGACATCAGTGATGAAATTTGAAATGGGTGCGCGAATCCGGCCGAAACTATAAAAAAAAAGGAAGAGTGGGCTCCTGCGCTTCATCTTAATTAGCCCCCGGGTAGGCCAGGTCCTGAGGCAATGAAAAAACATATGTAGTGGGAGCCCGCGGGGGCCCCCACAGGCCCGGGGACTGCCACCGCCACCTCCCCGGGGCATGATTCATATTATGCGGGGTCATGTGGCTCCCCCACAGCCCCGGGGACCACCTCCTCCCTGGGGCTTGTATCAATTATGCATGGGGTGACTCCTGCCCCCCATGCTTCCCCAGGGACCACCACCTCCCTGGGGCACATGTCTTATTATGTGCGGGGGGCCTCGCGTGCCCCCCAAGGCCCGGGGACCACCACCTCCCCGGGGCTTCAATATAAATAAAAGTGTAGGGGGGCTTCTCCCCCCCACACTGCCCTGGGGACCACCACCTCCCTGGGGCATTGACTAAAATAAATACGGGGGTCTGTAGTGGACCCCCGGCCCTGGGGATCACCACCTCCCTGGGGTTTAAATATGTTGGAGGGGGGCTGCGCGTCCCCCCTCATGGAGCACTCCTTGGCCCTGGGGACCGCCACCCCCCAGGGCCTGCTCCGGCAATGTCCCAGGGTGCCCACCCCCGGGACATTGCAGTTTGCAATGGCAGGGCAGGAGCACGGCTCCCACCCTGCCATTGCAAACTATGCTTCTCTTCATGGAAGCGAGAGCAGAAAACCTGTACTCGCTTCCATGAAGAGAAGCAGATTGCTTTTGGACAAGGGGAGCTGCATGTTAGCAGCTCCCCTTGTCCAAAAGCAATGCTGGCTCCCGCAGGAGGCACGGAGCCAGCAGGGACTGCAGGGGCATTGGGGCTCCCCCACGGTCCCCCACGTAAGGCCAGGCCCCAGGGGTTGGGGTCCCTGGGCCATAATTGGCCTCAGGAGGGAAGCCAAGTGGCCCCCCTCCCTTTTAAAAAAAAAAAAGGACAGGCCGGGTCCCGGGGGAGGGGGTTCCCGGGGCCAAAATCAGCCTGGGGAGGGGGCCGTGCGGCCCACCTCCCTGAAAATAAATATAATACATAAATGGCCAAGCCCCGAGGGGTGGGGTCCCCGGAGCCAAAAATGGCCTGGGGGAGGGGGGCCGCTCGGACCCCCTCCCTGTGTTAAAAAAATTATATTAAAAAATGGCCGGGCCCCAGTGGATGGGGTCCCCGGGGCCAAAAATGGCCCAGGGAAGGGGTGCCTCAAGGCCCCCCTTCCTTAAGTAAATAAATTAAAAAATGGCCAAGCACCCGGGGGATGGGGTACCTGGGGCAGAAATCGGACCTTGGGAGGGGGGCTGCGCGGTCCCCCTCCCGTTTTATTTAAAATAAAAAAATGGGACAGGCCCTGGGGGATGGGATCCCCAGGGCCCAAAAAGGATCAAGGTAAGGGGGGCCACACAGCCCCTCTTCCTAAATTAGGGAAAGAGAAGGAGGCCGCAACTCCCGGGAGGCCCCTCCCCCTCTCTGCCCGACTGTGCAAACGCGCCTCCTGGAGCAATCTGGGTTGGGGGATGAAGTCACGTTTGATGGTGAGGGTCCTTAGGGGCCAATTAGTCCACCTGTTACCTCCAGTAAGCCCCACACAGTGGGATTGCTGAGAGGTGGTACCAGGCCACGCCCCTTTTTACACCACTGGGCAAACGGGCCTCTTGGTGCACTGCTGGTGGGGCGATGAGGCCCCCTTGTGCCCTGAGGGCCTCAGGAGTAAAGTAGACTTTATCCCCCGAGCAGCAGTGCGCCAGGAGCTGCATTTGCAGAGTGATGTAAAAAGGGGGCATGGCCTTGGACCACCTCTCAGCAATCCCACTGTGTGGGGCTTACTAGAGATAACAGGAGGGCTAGTTGGCCCCCAGGGACACTCAGGAGGCAAGGGGACTTCATCCCCCAACCAAGAGCGCGTCAGGAGGTGCGTTTTCAGAGTGGTAAAGAAAGGGGGCGTGGCCTGTGCCCACCTCTCAGCAATCCCACTGTGTGGGGCTTACTGAAGGTAACAGGTAGGCTAATTGGCCCCTAAGGGCCCCCAGCAGCAAAGGGGACTTCATACATCAACCAAGAGTGCGCCAGGAGGTGTGTTTAAAGAGAGATGGACAAAGGGGGCATGGCCTGGTATCAGAACTCAGCAATCCTGCTGTGTGGGACTTACTGGAGGTAATAGAAGTGGTAGTTGGCCCCCAAGGATGTCCCATACAGTGGGATTGCTAATAAGTCTTTGGAGGCCACGCCCCCTTTCTCCATCACTCTGCAAATGTGACTCCTGGCATGCTACTGGTTGGGGGATGAAGTCCACTTTACTCTTGAGGGACTTTGGGGGCCAGGAAGCCTTCCTGGTACCTCCTGTAAGTCCTACGCAGCGGAATTCCTGAGCACTGGTTGGAGGTCCAGCCCCCTTTGTCCACCACTCTGCAAACGCGACTACCAGTTGAAGAAGCATTTGCAATGTAATAGGTTTCGCATTTGCGAGAGTTAGAGCTATTGGCATTGTAAATGTAAAAGTGTTTTATTAATGTTTCTTGGAGTGGAGTGGATGTAGGTTGTGTCTAATGGAATTATGTGGTATGTTGTGCAGTGAAATTATGTGGATAGAAAGTATGTGGTATTTAGTGTATAGGAATTATTTGGAGTGGGATTATGTGTTATGGAGAGTAATTGTGGAGTTGTAACCTCAGGTTTAGTCTTCCTCGTTTCCATAGAAGCTAAACTATAAACTGAATGAGACAAAAAACAGAAGGAACCACTAAGGAGCACTTCTGTACCTAGTCAGATGTATGAGCAGGGCCACTGGAATTATGCAACTGTTTGGCTGCACTGACTTTTGCACAATTATACATTTTCTGCATTTGCCACATAATCCATCATCTGCTGCATAATCTGCAGATTTGAAGAAAAAAAACTTGTTTCTAGCTCAAAAGGCTCAAACGTTACCAAAAATGCAGCGACAAGTGTTACAGCGTGGTGGAAGGCCCTTTGCAAACCTAGAATGGTCACTTGTTACTTATTGCTAAATGTGGGTATTAAATTGGTAGTAATGGTGTGTAAACCACTCTTGCTTCTTTCTGTGCCTCTCTTGACTCTTTCTGCATTTCTGTTGCTTCTTTCTGCACCTTTCTTTCTTTTTCTGCACTTCTTTTGCCTCGTTCTGCTCATCTCTTGCAGTTTTTGCACATCTTTTGCCTCTTTCTGCACCCCTGTTGCCTCTTTCTGCACCTCACTTCCTTTTTTGTGCACCCCTCTTGCTCTTTTCTGCACCTCTCTTGCCTCTTTCTGCACCCCTCTTCCTTCTTTCTGCACTCCTCCTGCCTCTTTCTTCAACTCTATTCCTTCTTTCTCCACTTCTTTTGTTTATTTCTGCACCTCTCTTGCTTCTTTTGCGCCCCTCTTGCCTCTTTCTCCACCCCTCTTCTCCCTTTCTGCATGTCTGTTGCTTCTTTCTGCACTTCTCTTGCCTCTTTCTCCACCCGTCTTCCCTCGTTCTGCACCTCTATTGCTTCTTTCTGCACATTTCTTACTTCTTTCTGCACCCCTCGTGCCTCTTTCTGCACCCCTTGTGCCTCTTTCTGCACCCTCTTCTCTCTTTCTGTACTTCTCTTGCCTCTTTCTGCACATCTGTTCCTTGTTTCTGCACTTCTTCTGTTTCTTTTTGCACCTCTCTTGCTTCTCTCTGCTTCCCTCTTGCCTTTTTCTTCACCCCTCTTCCCTCTTTTTGCATCTCTGTTACTTCTTTCTGTACTTCTCTTGCTTCTTTCTGCACCCCTTGTGCCTCTTTCTGCACCCCTCTTCTCTTTCTGCACTCCTATTGCCTCTTTCTGCACCTCTGTTCCTCCTTTCTGCACTTCTTTTATTACTTTCTTCACCTCTCTTGCTTCTTTCTGCACCCCTGTTGCCTCTTTCTCCATCTCTCTTCCCTATTTCTGCACCTCTGTTGCTTCTTTCTGCACCCGTCTTCCCCCTTTCTGCATCTCTGTTGCTTCTTTCTGCACTTCTGTTGCCTCTTTTTCCACCCATCTTCCCTCGTTCTGCACCTCTGTTGCTTCTTTCTGCGCATTTCTTACTTCTTTCTGCACCCCTTGTGCCTCTTTCTGCACCCCTCTTCTCTCTTTCTGCACTCCTCTTGCCTCTTTCTGCACATCTGTTCCTTGTTTCTGCACTTCTTTGTTTCTTTCTGCACCTCTCTTGCTTCTCTCTGCTCCCCTCTTGCCTCTTTCTCCAACCCTCTTCCCTCTTTCTGCATCTCTGTTACTTCTTTCTGCACTTCTCTTGCTTCTTTCTGCACCCCTTGCGCCTCTTTCTGCACCCCTCTTCCCTCTTTCTGCACCCCTCTTGCCTCTTTCTACACCCCTGTTCCTTCTTTCTGCTCTTCTTTTGTTCCCACTTTTTTGCATCTCTGTTGCTTCTTTCCTCACTTCTCTTTTTCCACCCCTCATCCCTCTTTCTGCACCTCTATTGCTACTTTCTGCACATCTCTTGCTTCTTTCTGCACCTCTGTTCCTTCTTTCCGCAACCCTTGTGCCTCTTTCTGTACCACTCTTCCCTCTTTCTGCTCCCCTCTTGCCTCTTTCTGCACCTCTGTTCCTTCTTTCTGCATTTCTTTTGTTTCTTTCTTCAACTCTCTTGCTTCTTTCTGTATCCCTCTTGCCTGTTTCTCCTCCCCACGTCCCCCTTTCTGCATCTCTGTTGCTTCTTTATGCACTTCTCTTACTTGTTTCTGCACCTCTCTTGCTTCTTTATGCACCCCTCGTGACTCTTTCTGCACCCCTCTTCCCTCTTTCTGCATTCCTCTTGCCTCTTTCTGTACCTCTGTTGCTTCGTTCTGCACTTCTTTTCTTTCTTTCTGCACCTTTCTTGCTTCTTTCTCCACCCCTCCTCCACCTTTCTGCTCCTCTCTCCCTTCTTTCTGCAACCCTTGTGCCTCTTTCTGCACTCCCCTTCCCTCTTTCTGCTCCCGTCTTGTCTCTTTCTGCACCTCTGTTGGTTCTTTCTACACCTCTGTTGCTTCTTTCTGCAATTCTCTTGCATCTTTCTGCACTTCTCCTGCCTGTTTCTACACCTCTCTTGCCTCTTTCTGCACACCTCTTCCCTCTTTGTGCAACTCTCTTGCCTCTTTCTACACCTCTCGTGCCTCTTTCTGCACCACTCTTGCCTCTTTCTGTACCTCTGTTGCTTCTTTATGTACTTCTCTTGCCTCTTTCTGCACCCTTCGTGCCTCTTTCAGCACCTCTGTTGTTTATTTCTGCACTGGCCTTGCTTCTATCTGCTACTCTTGCATATTTCTGCACCCCTCTTGCCTCTTTCTGCACCTCTCTTGCCTCTTTCTGTACCTCACTTGCCTCTTTCTGCACTTCTCTTGCTTCTTTCCATACCTCTGTTGCTTCTTTCAGCAATTCTCTTACCTCTTTCTGCACTTCTCTTGCCTGTTTCTGCACCTCTCTTGCCTCTTTCTGCACCTCTTTTGCCTCTTTCTGCACATCACTTGCTTCTTTCTGCACCCCTCTTGCCTCTTTCTGCACCCCTCTTCCCTCTTTGTGCAACTCTCTTGCCTCTTTCTACACCTCTCTTCCCTATTTCTGCACTTCTCTTTCCTCTTTCTGCATCTCTGACTTAGAGGTAGTTTTAATCCCCCTGCTCTATTATGTACTAGGGCTTTACAGGGGTACCCCAACCCATAGTGTCCCCTAGTGTATGTAGGTGTTTTCACTGTATTCTAAGTGTCTTTCAGCATAACACTGGCTCCGGGCCTGGTTAATCAGAGTCAGTTACCACCAGTACCAGTCAGCAAAATGTTAGGGGCACAGGATGACTTTGCAACAATGCCTCTTTCTGCCCCTCTGTTGGTTCTTTCTACATACCTCTTGCTTCTTTCTGCACCTTTCTTCGTCTTTCTGGACTTCTGTTGCCTCTTTCTGCATTTCTCTTGCTTCTTTCTGCGCTTTTCTTCCTCTTTCTGCACATGTCCTTCCTCTGTAGGCATAGTTAGAAATTAGCATTAAAAAACCTTTGAAATTCACTGAAAAAACCATAGGTTTCAGGGACGTTATAGTTAGGGATTAGCATTTGAAAAACATTTGAAATTCACTGAACAAAAAATAGGTTTCAGGGACGCTATAGTTAGTATTTAGCATTTAAAAACCCTTTGAAATTCACTGAACAAACCATAGGTTTCAGGGACGCTATACTTAGGATTTAGCATTTAAAAAACCTTTGAAATTCACTGTAAAAACCATAGGTTTCAGGGACGTTATAGTTAGGGATTAGCATTTAAAAACCTTTGAAATTTACTGAAAAACCAAAGGTTTCAGGGACGTTATAGTTAGAAATTAGCATATTAAAACGCCTTTGAAATTCACTGAAAAAACCATAGGTTTCAGTGACGTTATAGTTAGAAATTAGCAGTTAAAAAACCTTTGAAATTCACTGAAAAAACCATAGGTTTCAGGGACGTTATAGTTAGGGATTAGCATTTAAAAAACCTTTGCAATTCACTGAAAAAAAATAGGTTTCAGGGACGCTATAGTTAGGATTTTGCATGTAAAAAACCTTTGAAATTCACTCTAAAAACCATAGGTTTCAGGGACGTTATAGTTAGGGATTAGCATTTAAAAAAACCTTTGAAATTCACTGAAAAAACCATAGGTTTCAGGGACGTTATAGTTAGAAATTAGCATTTAGAAAACCTTAGAAATTCACTGAAAAAACCACAGGTTTCAGGGACGTTATAGTTAGTAGGACATTTCACTTGTACAAAACCAGAGAAATTCGGCTGGTATAGTTAATTAGGCTAACTATAACTCACGCCCCCGCAATGCACTGCTGATGATGTCACATATTACATCATTCTTGAAATGGGCAGTGACATCACTGATGACATCACTGATGACACTATCCACATGATAATCTGATGCACCTCCTCACACCCTAATATACCCTTTGATACACCCACTCTAAAATACAGACTACCATTTTCGAAACCAGACACACCAATACCAGTTACTACATACCCACTCACTGATTCCTAGATCTACACACACATCCACTCATTCACCCATACAGTTACTCATACATGCAGTCACTCATCAATACAGTACTATCATATGCACTCATACACCTATACAGACACTCACACACCGCCACTCATTCATAGTTACTCACACACCTAGTCAGTCATGCAAAGAATCAATCACACTCACATTTACTCACCTACACAGCTATACACACACACTACCTCACTCATCCATACAGACACTAACACATACTTACTCTCTTATACAATCACTGATACAAGCACACATTCATCCACACAGCCACTCTCACAATCACTCACTCTCACATATAGTCATTTACATACTCCAACTCTCACATATACTGCCTTTCACATATGTAGTTACTCACACATGTACCACTGAGACATCCATTCACTCACCAACACACCCATACATACACTCACCCACCCATACAGCGCTTCACAGATGTACTCTTGAACCCATACACCCAGTGAATCACCCACTCACACATCTATGCACGGAGTCACATACCCCCCACCCACCCACAAAGACAGTCAGGCACCCATACAGATATTCAGACAACCAATCAATAACCCATATAGACACTCATGTAGCTACTCACTAACCCATGCAGCTGCTTACACACCAACTGACAGACTGATACAGACATTCATACAGTTTAGTCACTAACCCATGCATTCAGTAAGACAGTTTTAATCACTCACTTATACAGTCAGTCATGCACCTACTAAATCATCCATTCAGACACATATACACCCACTCATTCTTCAATACACCTTGGCATGTATATATATAAAACATATTTAAACTTTACAGAAACACACAGTCACTGGATGATGTCATCAGTGATGTCATCAGTGATGTCATTTGAGATGTCATCAGTGATGTCACTGACCATGTCATGAATGATGTAATATGTGACGTCATCAGCAGTTCATTGCGAGGGCGTGAGTTATAGTTAGCTCAACTAACTATAACGGATGAATTTCTCTGGTTTTGTACGAGTGAAATGTCCAACTACCTATAACGTCCCTGAAACCTGTGTTTTTTTAGTGAATTTCTAAGGTTTTTTAAATGCTAATTTCTAACTATCATGTCCCTGAAACCTATGTTTTTTTTAGTTATATATGTATGTGTGTATTTATATATATACAAACACACATATTACCTACTGGTGGTCGCCAGTAGGTAGTTATAGTTAGGACCTAGTTTCCATAAGAAAAGCGTTTTTTGTTTTCCCAATAACTTTGGCGCCGTTTGACGAATCTTCGCGAAAGTTTCAAAACTAGTGGGGCGCTCCGGTCAGCTCCTGTCTTGAAAGTTTTGGGGTGATTCGTCAAGCGGGGACTGAGAAAACAGGGGGTCCCAAAACGTTTTTTTCCCCATGTTATTTTCCATAGGAAACTTTAGACAAAGCTACAGCCCGAACTGCTTAACGGAATTATACCAAATTTGACAAAAAGGTAGCCCTTGCTTCAGAAAGAGTCCTTTTTGTTAAATGGTGTAAATCCATTCAGTAGTTGCTGAGAAATTCAAAAAATAAAAGTTGCGATATGTAATTTCCATAGGAAACTTTAACCAAGGCTACAGCCTGAACTGCTGAACGGAATTACACCTAATTTAGCAAAAAGGTAGTGCTTGGTTTAGAAAGCGACCTTTTTTTTAAATGGTGTAAATCCATTCAGTAGTTGCTGAGAAATTCAAAAAATAAAAGTTTTGATATCTAGGGCAGCGGTGGGTTCGCGAACCCTCCCGAGCACGAGCTTCACTGTAATTGGCTGCCAACACTCCAAACCAGGAAGTGTTGGCAGCCATCTTGTGACTCGGTAGAACCGAGTCACAAGAAAACAGTGAAACAAAGGTGAAAAACAAGAAAAGGGGGCAGGGTAGAAACACCCTGACCCCCTAGGCCTGCTCAGGGGGTCCCACAAGAACCCCCAGGCCCCAAAAACTTTTTTTTTTTAAACGTCCGATTTCGCGCTGGGTGCGCGAATCCAGACAATAAAATAAAAAAATGGCCCCTGCCACCTCCCCGGGGCTATGTAAATTAGGTGCGGGAGGGTCTCTTAAATGTGCATTATTATTCAGGTTACTAGTAGAGAATCTAAAGCTCTCTGAAACCTGCAATAATGTGCATACTAGTAATTAGGGATATTAACGCGGTAGGGACGTGCACATTAATCTGCATACTATTATCAAAAAGGAAAAAGCGGCTATAAAAGTGGGTTAATGTGGATATCAGTGCCAGAGAAACAACTAGTCTGAAATGGGCGATAGCAGCTTCAGAGAGCCGAGGTGGTCTGAAATGTGCATTAACGTGCACACAGCATTAGAAGGAATGATTGTTTGAATGTGCATCATTGTGCAGAGTCTCCTGGAGACCGTAAAACGCGGTAATCACTGCTGCACAGCGCAGCTCAGTTCTGTGTTTAACGCCAGCCTTCCTCCTGAACTCTTGTGCGCAGCTCCCGGCGCCGAGTCTCGAACCCTGGCTTTGATGAGGGACAATGAAAGGCTGCGCGCCAGTTCGAGGCCGAACTTCTCCCTGTAATGGACTGGCTGCTGGTCCCCTCAGAGACAGCTGCAAATGCTTCACCAATTATCGATCTGCAGAAAGACAAATAAAAAAGCCAATCCTGCCTCAGACGAATAATAAACATTTCAGCCCCTGAATAGTCAGTTTATCTTCTGGCGTTGACAAATGGCCAGGAGGCAAGAAAATTCATTTTGAACGACTTTGATAGGTTACACGAAGAAAGAAGTATGTTGCAAAAAGGAGGGGGGAGGCGACTTGCGTTTTATTTATTAAAAAAATAATAATAAAACGTGTACTTTCTCCTTTACAAGTACTAGTCGGGCCACAGGAAATGAAATTTACAAATGTAAACCATGTGGTGAGTCGCATACGCATTTATTGCAGCCCTCCGTGATCCCTAAAGCAGGTCTGGAGGTAAAGGCGCTCTACATTTCTTCACAAGATTGAAAAAAAGTTCGTAATTTTTTTTTAAGTGACGCCACTTGATATATTGAGTGAAACCTGATACACTCTGACCTAGCGAGGCATTACTTCACTTATCCTGAGGTTTCATTTATTTCTAAAACGTGTTTTAAACATAAGCAAAGATTTAAAAAGTCCTGCCATAAACCGTCCGAAGCACAATGCGGTGAAACATTCTAAAATAGAACACACTGATATACATACACATATCTAGCTGTCTATCTCTGGTGGTACATCGCTGTAGTAGTATTCATATCTGCTTGATATATGTAGATAGATAGATAGATAGATAGATAGATAGATAGATAGATAGATAGATATATAGATAGATAGATAGATAGAACAGATAGGATAGATAGATTTGAAATAGACACGTGGTGTCCACGAGGGTGGGTGTCTCGGTGCACGTCTTATGCCCTTCTCCAATGCCCCCATATTGAGTCCTGGTAAAAAAGCATTTCGAACCAGAGTAACTTTAGAGAAAAGCGGTAGTGTGGGAGCGAGGCCACAGAGAGTCACTTTATAAATTGGTTGCCCGCCCAGGGGTGGATAGTAATCTAATCCGCACACGGCTTCTCGGGTGTCCATTCAACAGACCAAAATAATATCCGCCCCAGTACAAATAAAGCAGCAATGATTACTCTTGTTTTATCTGATAGCATCTGCTAAAAGGAACCGGGCGCTCTAAAAAAGTTCACATTTTGTTTCTTGTTGTTCTTTCCTGAGTGAATATTTTATTAATAAAGCATCTTGTGATGTTCTGCGTTATTGCTTGCACTGTCATTTACCCTTTTTGGTAACTAACGCACTGTCATTGATGCAGTTATATAGCACCCGGATGTAACGAAAGACCTGCTAATAGGTTAAAGTTGAGACGCTTACATTTCTATTACAACTATAGCTTTCGGCGGTAGCACGTAACCCATTTCTATGGACGCAGCCATTTACTTCCAAAACTTGCACATGCAAACCTGGTGTTTCTGGGTGGTGGTGGGTGGGGGGCAGAGTTAAAGGATGGAATAAACATTGTACATTATTCCGATGAATAGACTCGCTCCTAACAGTGCTAGGATCTGCGGTGGTTACACTGAATGTAAGAAACAGGTGAGCCCTGCACTGACCGGCCTCGGGCATTCGTGGAGGGCACAGTGTCCTTGGAAACGGCCGGCGGTGGCGTGTCAGGGCTGGCATGAAGTAAGAGGGTGAAAAGTCAAGCACAAGCTGGCGCAGCTTGTCTCCGGGCTTCAGAGAGAGCTGGCAATGGCTGATGTGTCCCTGTCTGCACGAAGGGGCTGGCACCGGGCACTGCACCTCCCTCGTGGGGCTGGAATGGGTCACTGCTCCTCCCTCGTCGGGGCTTCAGCTGCAGCTGGCACAGTCAACACTGGGCATTTGAAAGGGGCAGGTGCAGCTGTTATGCGTGCTCAAGCAGTGCAGTGCCCCCCCACCCCACTTCACACTGTGAAGGTCACTTTCGGCAGCTCGCGTTTTCCCCCCACCCTTAGTCACCCCAGAGCAAGTGGTCAGGCGGCCTGGGACAGAGAGCGTCTGGCACAACATTTGCTCTGCCCTCCTCCCGTTGACACATAAGTTGCTGTCAGGATCTTTAGCAGATTTCCTCTGACTCTGAAGCAGCCCTCACCCCCCCGCCCCCCACACACACACACCCTCTGTAATTAACAAGCTGTCTGGATCTGGAAGCGCCAGAGCTCATCAGAGAAGCCCTGGGTTCTCCGTCTGTCCAGGTGGGCGGTACCTGGCCCCGAGGGGGGAGACCGTGTATGTGTGTGTGGGAGGACCTTTGTGTATCGAGATGAGGTGCACTGCACTTTTACTATTGTGTGTCTCAGTGAGAGAGGAGAGTAAAAGCGTGAGTGAGGGCTATGTGTGGTGTGGAAGATATGTTTGTATGTGTGAGAGAGTGGCTGTGTATGTTTTTGGGTGCCGCTGTATATCAATATGAGCTATATTGCACCTTTACTTTTGTGTGTCTCAGTGACAGAAGAGTGTAAAAGTGTGTGTGAGGGCTATGTGTGGTGTGTGAGATATGTGTGTGAGAGGGACCGTGTATGTGTATGTGGGAGGGCCTTTGTGTATCGAGATGAGCTACACTGCACCTTTACTGTTTTGTGTCCCAGTGAAAGAAGAGTATAAAAGTGTGTGTGAGGGCTATGGGTGGTGTGTGAGCTATCTGTGTGTATGGGGGAGAGACTATGTGTGTGTGGGCCTCTGTGTATCATGGTGAGCTAGACTGTACTGTACTGTTGTGTATCTCAGTGACAGAGGTCTGTAATACTGTGTATATCTAGGCGCGCGTGGGCTTGTGTGTATACACGGCGCTCAGGGTGTGTGTATAATGGGTGTGTGTACTGGTCCTGGCCCTCTGCTCTGGGTGTGTGTGTATAGAGGGCTGGGGTGCGGCTGTGCCCTTAGACTCCAAGTACACCCGCTGTGACTGGTTAGAATAATGGATGTGCTGGTGAAAGTGACCCTGGTGCACACCTCTGCTCCTGCACTGAAGGTCGGTGGGGTGACTCACTAGTGCACTCGATGTGTCCACCAGTGCCCGGCAGCAGTGAGCCAGCACCGGGCGCTATCCGTGGTGCTGCTAGAGCCCCGCCCTGCGCGCTCTCCAGCTCCTCAGGGCGCATGGGGCATGAGCACAGCACTTTTGCCTGTCCTTTCACTCCACTGCACTGCACGTTCGAACAATGCAACCACAGCACCACACACCATGGACACGAAAACACGCTCCAGAGAGTCAGGGCGCACAATCTCCCATGGATCATGCCTCCTGAAGACAAGCGCCCTCGCGCCAAGAAGACTCTCTAAGGAGGACGCTAGGCACGCAAGTGCGAAGGGAGGCCGTCTATGCTTCATATAAAAATACGAAAAATGAGACTTTAAAAAGAATCTAGTTCTTAAAAAATGCAGTCCGTGCATGAAGGTGGTAGGGTAGCCCCAGTCAGAATGGGAAGTGAAATAACCGTGGTAACACACTATCTCCAAACGCAAGATTAAAGGGCGGCAGATTGATGTCATTCTGTTGTCACAACAGCACATTGTTGAACACGTCTGTTCTCACCAACCTGGCACATGTGGAATGGGATGGGGTGTTTTGGGGGGTTTCAAATGAGCGATGTAAAGATATTCTTCTGCGCACAGACACCCCTAAATGCGCCATCATCAGGGTGTCCCAGGGATTCCTCTGCGATGGAAACAGAGAGCCCTCGGGGCCACTGCACAGGA
The DNA here is from genome assembly GCA_963921515.1 of Calotriton arnoldi. Taxonomy (NCBI): domain Eukaryota; kingdom Metazoa; phylum Chordata; class Amphibia; order Caudata; family Salamandridae; genus Calotriton; species Calotriton arnoldi. The sequence goes on from CAWUFW010011623.1 coordinate 321,562, forward strand.
GCTGCTTCCGGTGCATCAAGCCAAGCCCATTGGGGTTTCCCGAACAACGCCCTCACCTTCTGCCACCCGTGCAGGCTTATGACTCCCACGGCGTCAGCCCGTCAGACACCTAGAGAGGGCAGGGGAGGTGCTTTCATTGTACCAAAAGGGCTGGATAAAAATTGGGTAACAAGGCGCGAGGCCTTTATACCCGGAGCTGCCACATACAGGAAATAAAATACAGTTTAACGGAAAAATAGCGCAGCAATGAGAAGCAGATAGGCTCAGATGGAAACAATGCAGTTAGGACTAAAATGATTTCAGTCACTGGAATTGCTTGTGGATGTGTTCACACTCACCCTCAACTGCACCTCGCTGACGTGCCAATATTCACTCTCACACAAAGACATGCATCGCTCCCACCCACACAGGGTTTTAAGATCCCTCAGAAGCCCACGGATAGCCGGGGTCTGTCCTCTGCTCCGCCAAAGTAAAGCAACTGGCAGTGATTGGATGAATGACAGAATGATCCGTGCCAGCGGCTGTGGGCGGGAAGGGCTGCTAACCCTGGACATGATTGACACTTCTCTGGTCCTAACAGTGACCTCTTCATCGCCGCTACGTAAAGCCCACAGCCGACCCCAAACACATACTCCCCACTCGCTATTGTAACCCTGGGCTTACACATAGCTCTATAAGCAGTCCCCATTCACTGTGGCTCCCCCAAACACCCCCCTCGTACAGGCACTCCTCGCTCACTACACTCACCTGTCCCCCAACACCCGCCTCCCATATGCACTTCCACTGAATATCGCCCCACCCATGTTCCCACTCCGCACTCGCTCACGTAACTCCACCCAACAGTACTGCCCGTTCACTGTGAGAAGCTCCCCAGCCCCACAATGCTCCACGCTGTCAGAACACCATTCGCCACACGCATGTCTCCACTCGCAGGCTCCCACGGGCTCTCCCAGCTCCCCAGTATAACCCTGCACACTCACCCCACGCACACTCCACTCTCTCTGCCTAGCTCCCCCGACACTGAGCAACACACAATTGCTCCAAGTGAGCTCCCACTCGCTGTCACACCCCATGCACCACACGGATGCCCCCGCACATCACACATGCTCCTCACTCAACTTTAACTTCACCTGAGACACCGACACAACTCCACAACCCTAGCCTAACCCTCCACTCACACCCATCCCCACACACCACAGCCACTCTCCGCCCATCGCACTACTGTTCAACACCTGAACACCACACACACACATATATTATATATAAAGCCCTGAATATTTTTGCCAGGTAAACAATTCAACACACATCGGGTAAAACAAGATTCAAAATTCAAAAACGTGTATTTCTTTTGTGTTGGTGGTGTGACATTCATACGCCACATTCTGACGCTGTGCTGAGAAATACTTATTAAAATTGATAGGGTTTGAGCATGGCTATTCCTGTCCCGCCACCACCCTGGAGATAGTGACATTTGTGACCTAAAAGGCAAGTCAGTTGTCATGTGAACCCTCGATGTGGCCCAGATTCCCAAAAATACAGCAACATTATAGTCTATTAAATCAAACATAATCTAGGTTCTCTGCTTTCACTTTGTACAAATTAGCCGATACATGGCTATTTTTCTCTCCTTTATACTTCACACGTCAAAGCTTTGGTTTTCCTCTTTGTGCATGAGGGTGGAGCCAGAGGGCAGGCTGAAGCCACATGAAAGCTCGGCTCGTCACAGGCTCGAGGTTCCAACAGGACCTCGAGCTGTGCCAGGTCCAGGCTTCATGCTGGCGCCTGGTTCAAGCTTTAAGTGACTCGTCCACCTCTATCTGCTGGTCGGTGCTGATTAAGCATCGATCCTTCCGAAGTCGATAAACCTCAACAGGTCAATAGTTACTGAGTGGAAAGAGTCGACTGCAAATGACCGTTTTACTACAAAGATACTGGATTGCTGCGCAGAACCTTTGCCTGTCAAAAAGAGGCCTGTTTTGAGGTAGAAGCAGCGTTCACAACATCGAAGCACTTTACATGACTGTGCATTTCCAGTGCCCCCTAGGTGGAGACTCATAGGTGCGGATAGTTTGCATGTCACAAAACGCCAATTTAGTCACATAGGGCAGCAGCATTGCCATGCATAAGGCGCGTGTGTGGTACTAATTAAATTACTGAAGCCTGCACTTTTCAGAGCAGTCAGACACAGGTTAACAGGACCAACCGCTTCCCAAGAACCATGTGCAGGAATCAGAGATGATATAGGTGAAGGTATCTCCTATACATGCTTTTCTTCTCCATCACCCCGCGCTTTGTGACAGGATAGGCAGACAGACATGGCAGGGCAGGGCAGATAGATAGATACCTCCACTATGCACCACAGAGCTGCGTTGCAGAGAGGTGGTCCGAGGCCACACCTCTTTTTACACCTCTCTGCAACGCAGCACTGTGGCGCTTACTGGAGGTACCTGGGGGGCTAGTTGGCCCCCAGGGACCCTCAGGACTCAAGGGGACTTAATCCCCCAACTTACAACGTGCCAGGGGGCGCGTTTGCACAGTGGTGCAGGGAGGGGGCGGGGCCTGATAGAACAAGTGTGCAAAGGATCCCCCTGGTACTTTGTAAGTTTGGAAATTAATTTCCCTTCAATCCTGAGGGTCCCTGGGGGCCAACTAGCCCACCAGGTACCTCCAGTAGGCGCCACAGAGCTGCGTTGCACAGAGGTGGTCCGAGGCCACGCCCCTTTTTACACCTCTCTGCAACGCAGCTCTGTGGCACTTACTGGAGGTACCTGGTGGGCTAGTTGGCCCCCAGGGACCCTCAGGATCCAAAGAGACTTAATCCCCCAACTTACAATGTGCCAGGGGGCGCGTTTGCCAAGTGGTGCAGGGAGGGGGCAGGGCCTGATAGAACAAGTGTGCAGAGGAGCACCCTGGCGCTTTGTAAATTGGGGGATTTAGTCCCCTTCAATCCTGAGGGTCCCTGGGGGTCAACTAACCCACCAGGTACCTCCAGTAAGCGCCACAGAGCTGTGTTGCATAGAGGTGGTTCGAGGCCACGCCCCCTTTTACACCACTCTGCAAACGCGGCTTCTGGTGCACTGCTGGTGGGGTAACGAGGTCCTCTTGTGTCCTGAGGACCTCAGGACACAAGTGGACTTCATCCTCCGAGCACCAGTGCACCAGAAGCCGCGTTTGCAGCGTGGTGTATAAAGGGGCGTGGCCTCAGAACACCTCTCTGCAATGCAGCTCTGTGGCGCTTACTGGAGGTACCTGGTGAGCTAGTTGGCCCCCAGGGACCCTCAGAATTCAAGGGGACTTTATTGGGACGTTATAGTTAGAAATTAGCATTTAAAAAACCTTTGAAATTCACTGAAAAAACCATAGGTTTCAGGGACGTTATAGTTAGAAATTAGCATTTAAAAATCCTTTGAAATTCACTGAAAAAACCATAGGTTTCAGGGACGTTATAGTTAGAAATTAGCATTTAAAAAACCTTAGAAATTCACTGAAAAAACCATAGGCTTCAGGGACGAATGACTGGGTGTATGAGTGACTGTATGGGTTAATGGGTGGATGTGTGTGTAGACGTATGAATCACTGAGCGGTTATGTACTAACTGCTATTGGTCTGTCTATGGTTTCGATATTGGTGGTCTGTATTTTAGAGTGGGTGTATGAAAGGTTTTATTAGGGTGTGAGGAGGTGCATCAGATGATCTCGTGGATGATGTTATCAGTGATGTCATCAGTGATGTCATTTGAGATGCCATCAGTGATGTCATCATTGATGTCACTGAGCATGTCATGAGTGATGTAATATGTGACGTCATCAGCAGTGCATTGCGGGGGCGCGAGTTATAGTTATCTCTACTAACTATAATGGCCGAATTTCTCTGGTTTTGTATGAGTGAAATCTCCAACTAACTATAACGTCCCTGAAACCTATGGTTTTTTCAGTGAATATATATATATATATATATACATATATACATATATATAATTGACCGTTCATTTTCACTCGGTCATTCACGGACCCCCTCTCCAGATTGGGCGACGCTCGAGGTGAAACACCAGTTCTGGGACAACCTGGAAGTACTTTGATCCAAGACGGATACGGAGCGTCTGACCCCCCAGATCCTGATAAAATGCCGAAACCTGGTGGTGCCCTGCGGACGCCGAGTCGAAGGACCCGGCTGAAACGGATGTAACCCAGGTAGGATTAGCAGGTATTCTGGGGAGGAGAGGTGTGCACAACCTGTGAAGTTATCTGTATTGAAGCAGATTTGACTTGCACGGACCAGCAATACTAACAAATATTGCGTAATGCCGGCCGACATGGTACGGGACAGGGAGGCAGCCACAATGGAAATGTTTTCCGATAACCTCCCAACGACATCGGGTGCCAGAGAAAAAGAAAGAAACAAAGACAGCATCAAAAACACTAATTCCGTGAAAGAAAAGTTTAAGATACTAGAAAAAAAGATGAAGATGGAACAGAGCAAGTGGTGGGAGTCGCAATCTCTACAAAGATACGTTGATGTGGGCAGGATACCAAGAGGTCTAAGGATTCTTACTGCCCCGAGTTATGAATATCCCAACTCTGAACTAATGTGCGAATGGGCGGAGTGTAATCTTGATTCCTCAAAAAACTGGTCTTGATATTGATCAAATATGCAGATATAGATCGAGCACAACTATTAAAACAAATCGATGAAATCAATGAAGAATTGGAAACAATAGACCAGACGGATGAAAAAACCAAATTACGAAATGAAATGATGCTCAGACTCAAGAAAGAGGAAGACAAGATCAAAGAAAGGAAAACCTTTAAATTTCAAAGGGACAAAAATGATTATGAGTTGGGGCAAATATTTACCTTTTCCAAAAATATGATGCACTAAGGGTATCCAAATTTAGAATGACTGAAGGTCCAAAAACAACGAAAACTAAAAACAAGGAATTAACAACAGACACATCCCAGTCGCATTTGAGTTCCACGGGGGGCAGTGAGTCGGAGTAAGACATGAGAAACCCAGGGGGTGGAAGACAGATACAAAAACCGTCACCGGGGGAAGAATTGAATTTTTTATGTTACGAGAGGAGGCAAACCCTCTGACCGAGACCAGAGAGAAACAATGGAGAACAAACAGAAACTTCAGTCGGAGGCAGAGGCGCAAAGCAAATAGGCGGTGCTCCCAATTTCAGCAAGAAAGGAGGAGGAGATTATTGGCAGAAAAAATTAATATTGACAGCACGACTAGTAACACTATTGTGAATTTATCGAATATCAAACTGTCTAAACAAGAAGAGAATATACTGAGCCTGGATTATCATATTCCCCCGGAACTAATTTCGACTATGCAGCCACGAGGTTGAATTTGAATAAAAGTGTCAGGAAATTAAAACGTAAAAAGTATCATATTCTAGCCAAAACCCAAGATAAACAAGAACGACAAGTATCTACAGATCTGCAGAGATTTCCCAATCTGTCTCAATCCGGCTTAACCCTACTTGGAGATATGGAAGAACTATGGGATGAGAGTGATACAAGACATCATAGTCAAGGGTCATCCAACACAAACAGGGAGATCTCTAATCTAAGAGAACAGAGTGGGGGTACATCGTTGCAGCCAACACCTTTCAAACCTATTTCCACATTCAACCACATCACTCCTCGAGACTCTATCGACATTTTCCATGAGACAGTGACAGCATAGATTAAAAAGCTAAATAGGACCACACAAATGACACGGAGCAAATTCAACAAACAGCATCAGCAATACAACAATCTTATTCCGCAACAGTGATAAGGGAGGCAACATTGTCATCTGGCCTCAGGAAGACTACAAAAAAGAAGCGTTTGGTCAGTTGAATCACAGGGCTTGTTACAGTCGTAGCAGTGCGTCGAACCTTAAGACTATGTACAAGGAATTCTACAACAAGCTATTGACGTGGAAAACCAAGAATACAAGTACCTAAAAAAAGAGAATCCAATGACTCCATCTATATATTTCATCCCAAAATACATAAGGACCCTAAAAACCCCCAGGCCGACCGATAATCTCGGCTAAGGAAGGGCTATTAGAACATACCTCTAGATATGTTGATTTTTTTCTTACAGGACTATGTTAAAGCCTTACCGTCTTATGTACGCGACACCAGCAATTTCTTAAGGAAAATCAAAGATTTTGAATGGCATGATGAATACTTGATGATGGCATTAGATTTAACATCTTTATACACCAGTATTCGACACACTGATGGAGTCAAAGCAGTAGAGCATTATCTGGCCCAGAGACCTCCTCACTGTAATGATCACAACAATATGCTGATAGAAATGTTGAATTTTTGCTTAAACAACAACATTTTCATGTTTAACAACCTGTTGTACCAGCAAACCAGAGGGGTAGCTATGGGGGCCAGCTTCTCTCCCAGCTATGCATGTCTTCACATGGGTTAGTGGGAGGAGCTGGTCCTCAAAGGAGAACACAACCAGTACATCAATAACAATATCAAAATGTGGCTCCGCTGTTTTGATGATTTGTTTGTGGTATGGCAAGGAACACAAGAGCAAGCAGCAGATTTTGTGAATGCTATAAATCAGAACAAAGTTAATTTACATTTCACAGCAACCATTAGCAAATCTTCTGTTAATTTCCTTGACACTCAAATTTACATTAGCGATAACAGGATAGAGACCCGTTTGTACAGAAAAAAGACGTCAGGCAACTCCACTCTACATGCGAGTAGCTTGCACCCTAAGCACCCTATCAATAGTATACCCTATGGGGAGATGCTGCGCATTAGACGCATCTGCAGCAATGATAGGGAATTGTAAACAGCTCAGGAAAGTAGCAGTATGAGATTTGAAGCAAGGGGATACTCCAAACATGTCATTAGCAAAGCTATCTCAAAATCTATGCTACAAGTCAGAGAGGAGCTACTCAGAGACAAACAATCTGACATAAAAGAGACCTCTGTGGCAATGAAGGAAGACAAAGATCATGACACCAATAAGTTAAGGATAATCATGAAATATAGCAAACAACAGAGAAGCTTGCAAAACATTGTCCAACAAAACTGGCCATTGGTCTTGAATGACCCGGTGATAGGACCCTTGCTACCGCAGAGGGTGTCCATCACCTATAGCAAAGCCCCTTCTATGAGAGATAATCTGGTAAAAACGAATCCAGAGATTATCGAGGCTACTAGTTGGCTACAAACGAACAAAGGTTTTTTTAAATGCAAAACCTTCAAGGCATGTCTTCATGGTATTAACAGAAACACATACCAAACCCTCTTCAGTAATAAGGAGTACAAAATTCAAAAGTTACTGACATGTAAGACAGAATATGCTGTCTATGTGCTGTTGTGCCCCTGTGGCCTCCAGTACATAGGCAGCACCAAATTACAAGTACACAAGCGGGTGTTGCAACATCTACGCGCTATCACAAATCAAGATAATACATATACTGTGGGGCTCCACTTTAGGGAGATGCATAATTCAAACAACTCAGAACTTAAATACTTTGTGATAGATGCAGTTCCCCCCAGTAGATGCGGAGGAGATAGAGAAAACAAATTGAGGAGGCTTGAAACGAGATACATTCTACAGCTAGATTCTAAACACCCAGGGGGATTAAATGCAACTGAGGATTTATATACCTGTTTAGGATAATAATGTCAAAGTAACTCTATGGGCTTTTATAAACTGCATGATTTTTATCCTGTTTTGTATAGCAGTACACAATTATTTAAAAATCTATACAATTTTAGGATTTTTCAAACTGTATGATTGTGAAATACTATATGAGGATGTATCTATGTATATATATTTATATATATTTATGTATTTATGTACCGATATATCAATGTTTAAATTATTTATTTATTTATATATATATATATTTATACTAGCAGCAGATTACACAGACCTATATCTGATATCTGACAATGATGGCACAATTATGGCATCTTAAGAACACAATTGCCCAATCAGGTATTCAAACCATAACAGAACCCACTAGTACATCGCCCATAGTATCCGACCAATCTCTTTAAAACTCCCACTCTAGAGATGTACAAGTAACTCTTGTAAAAGTATCATTCTACTCTATACGGAATTTTGTTTTTAAGAAAAACTCAACTACATACACACCAACTTTATTCACAATTCACCACCACACTAAGCACTTTAATAGTTAAAGATATTGAGAACTTACATAAGAAGATTATATATACACAGACCAGTAATGCCGTATAAGTGGATTTAACCTTATAATTTGATATGGATGCATGGTTTTGCCAATTGAAAGGCATTAGGCAATTAATCAAATTTGTATTCAAGATACAACAAACATATCACAAGCATTTTAGAGGGCAACTGTTTCATCAACAAGCATGTATGTAAGACATTGAAAACAGACTGTCTTAAAATATCAAGTTTTGACAATTATTTTAAAAGGTATTAGAGTTGCAAATTCTACTGTCACACAACATCAATATAAGGTGTTTAAGTGTATAACATATTTCTGTGCAATACTCCTCTATGTCTATGATTTTAAATGTCACGTGATATTTGTTCACAATGCACCTGTCACTTTAAAAATGTTCCCAAACGGATCCTACCATGTCATGTGATCAAGACTCGGATGAGCCGAAACGCGTTATGGCGACGGAGCAATAAAGCAACACTAAGCACTGAAACTGGGTCCGTGTCCGTGTTTGGAGCAGTCCAGGGAAAAACGGAATGAAGATATATATATATACATATATATATATATTCACTGAAAAAAACACAGGTTTCAGGGACGTTATAGTTAGTTGGACATTTCACTCGTACAAAACCAGAGTAATTCGGCCATTATAGTTAGTTGAGCTAACTATAATTCACGCCCCAGCAATGCACTGCTGATGACGTCACATATTACATCACTCATGACATGGTCAGTGACATTACTGATGACATCTCAAATGACATCACTGATGACATCATCCACTTAATCTTTGATGCACCTCCTCACACCCTAAAATAACCTTTCATACACCCACTCTAAAATACAGACTACCATTCTCGAAACCATAGACACACCAATACCAGTACGTACATACCCACTCACTGATTGATAGGTCCAAATACACATCCACTCACTCATACAGGCACTCATGCAGCCAGTCACTCATCAATACAGCCACTATTATATGCACTCATACACCCACACAGACACTCACACACCGCCATTCACACATAGAGTTATTCACACACCTAGTCAGTCACCCAAAGAGTCAATCACACTGCCATTTACTCACCTATACAGTTATACACACCCCACCTCACTTATTCATACAGATACTAACACATACTTACTCTCTTATACAATCACTGACACAAGCACACACTCATCCATACAGCCACTCTACAATCACTCACTCTCACATATACACAGTTATATACTCCAACACTCACATATACTGCCTTTCACATATGTAGTTACTCACACATATACCACTGATACATCCATTCACTCACCAACACAGCCAAATGCATACTCACTCACCCATACAGCCACTCGCAGCTGCACTCATGAACACATACACCCACTGAATCACCCAGTCACACATCCATGCAGGGAGTTACACCCCCCACCCACCCACACAGACACTCAGGCACCCATACAGGTACTCAGACAACCAATAATTAACCCATATAGACACTCATGCAGCTACTCAGCAACCCATGCAGCCACTTACATACCAACTGACCGACTGATACAGACATTCACACTGATTAGTCATTCACCCATGCATTCACTAAGACACGTTTAATCACTCACTTATACAGTCAGTCACACACCCACTAAATCATCCATTCAGACACTCATACACCCACTTATTCTTCAATACATCTTTGCGTATCTATATTTAACATTCTTAAACTTTTAAAAATCACCCAGTCTCTGGGTGATGTCATCAGTGATGTCATTTGAGATGTCATCAGTGATGTCATCAGTGATGTCACTGACCATGTCATGAATGATGTAAAGTGTGACGTCATTAGCAGTGCATTGCGGGGCGCGAGTTATAGTTAGCTCAACTAACTATAACGGATGAATTACTCTGGTTTTGTACGACTGAAATGTCCAAATAACTAAAACGTCCCTGAAACCTGTGGTTTTTTCAGTGAATTTAAAAGGTTTTTTAAATGCTAATTTCTAACTATAATGTCCCTGAAACCTATGGTTTTTTCAATGAAGTTCAAAGGTTTTTTAAATGCTAATTACTAAGTATAACGTCCCTGAAACCTATGGTTTTTTCAGTGATTTTCAAAGGTTTCTTAAATGCCAATTTCTAACTATAACGTATTAGTCGCGTTAGCAGAGTGGTGCAGAAAGGGGTCTGGGCCTCCGGCCAGTGCTCGGGAATTCCGCTGTGTAGGACTTACAGGAGGGACCAGGAGGGTTTCTTGGCCCCCAAAGTCCCTCAGGAGCAAAGTGGACTTCATCCCCCAACCCGTAGTGTGCCAGGAGGCGCGTTTGCAGAGCGGTGTAGAAAGGGGGCTTGGCCTCCGATGATGTCTTACCAATACCACTGTGTGGGACTTACTGGAGGTAACAGGAGGGGTAGTGGTAGTTGGGGGCCAACTACCCCTCCTATTACCTCCAGTAAGTCCCACACAGCAGCATTGGTAAGTTCTCAAAGCAGGCCATGCCCCCTTTGCCCACCAGACTGCAAATGGGCTCCCGGGCACACTCTTGGATGGGGAGTGAAGTCTCCTACGCTGCTAGGGGTCCCTAGGGGCCAATTAGCCTTCCTGATACCTCCAGTAAGCCCCAGAGAGTAGGTTTGCTGAGAGGTGGACACAGGGCATGCCCCCTTTCTGCACCACTCTGCAAACGCGCCTCCTGGCGCACTCTTGGTTCGGGGATGAAGTCCCCTTGCCTCCTGAGGGTCCTTAGGGGCCAACTAGCCATCTTGATACCTCCAGTAAGCCCCAGAGAATAGGATTGCTGAGAGGTGGACACAGGGCACGCCCCCTTTCTGCACCACTCTGCAAACGCGCCTCCTGGCGCACTCTTGGTTGGGGGATGAAGTCCCCTTGCCTCCTGAGGGTCCCTGGGGGTCAACTAGCCCTCCTGTTATCTGTAGTAAGCCCCACACAGCTGGATTGCTGAGAGTGGTCTGAGGCCACGCCCCCATTTTACACCACTCTGCAAACATGCCTCCTGGCGCACTCCTGCTCGGGGGATGAAGTCCACTTTAGTCCTGAGGTCCTCAGGACACAAGAGGACCTCATCGCCCCACCAGCAGTGCGCTAAGAGGCGCATTTGCAGAGTGGTGTAAAAAGGGGCGTAGCCTCAGACCACCTCTCAGCAATCCCACTGTGTAGGGCTTACTGGAGGTACCTGGAGGGCTAGTTGGCCCCTAAGGACCCTTAAGATTATAGGGGACGTAATCCCCCAACCCAGAACGTGCCAGGAGGTGCATTTGCGGAGTGTTGCAGGAAGGGGGCGGGGCCTCCAGCGAGATGCCGGCATTTTTTTTTTTGGGGGGGTTTGTCAGAAGGGGGCTGTGTGGCACCCTTCCCTTAATATTTTTAGGGCCCAGAAGACCCCATCCCCCAGGACCTGACCCATTTTTAAAAAAAAAAAAAAAGGAAGGGGGCTGCACGGCCCCCTTCCCTTGCCCAATTTCGACCCCGGGCACCCCATCCCCCGGGGCATGGCCACATATTTTTTTTTTCTCTTTTTAATGGAGGGGGGCCGCGCAGCCCCCTCCTGAGGCCTTTATCAGCCCCGGGGACTCCATCTCCCGGGGCATTGCCTCGTCTTTTTTTTTTTTTAATTATATATTCGGGAGGGGGGCCGCATGGCCCCCCTTCCCTGGGCCACTTTTGGCCCCGGGGACCCCATCTCCCGGGGACGGCCCTCATGTTGGGGACCGCAGGGAGAGCCCCAATGCCCCCGTGGTCCCAGCCGGCTCCCCATCTCCTGCGGGAGCCGGCATTGCTTTTGAACAAGGGGAGCTGCTAACATGCAGCTCCCCTTGTTTAAACCCTAGTTGTGTGTCTGTAAGTCAGGAAGTTGCCCACTTGATGTCTGTAATCTTTCCCATCTTCCCTATATCATAGTTATCCTTTTTCATGTGCAATAGAGGCCTGTATGTTGCTGATAGTGTCTCCTGCACTGCAATAAAACCACCAAGCAGCTTTTTCTCAGAGGCATTGCATCTTCCTCTGGTGGCACAGGACCCTCCAGGGCCAGGGTTTGAATCCTGCCAATGTAGGCAAATTTTAAAGCTGGAAAACATGAAGCTTTTTTTTTTCATTTACAAATTTTTGGATTTGGAAAAACAAAGACACAATTTAAGCCACTGTTTTTGCACTAGCACTCCAAAATTACAAACCGTTTCCATCCCAAATATCCCCACACCCGCCCTTTTTATCAAGTAGGTGAAACATGGGCAAAGCCTTATCGTCATTTATCAATGTATTGATTTTCTTTCAATTTGGTGTTTTGTAGAGCGCACATGTGGCCTAGGGGGCATAACTCAGCACAAGTATATGAGGAGGCTGCTACACAGATAGTAAAATAGGTTGAATGGTGGTGATTTGTCATTTTGGTATGAGCTGAGCTCTGAAATCGGGTGGATGTTGCCTGTACAGTTGGCTAGGCACGTAGGCCTAGAGTTAACTCTTACCGATGAATAAATGGGTGAAGTTTGGAGCTAGTTTTCGAAACTCCCTTTATTAAGTGCAATCAGAAGATAGACATGTTGCATTTTTAAAGAGGCAGAAAAGGGCAAAGTCAGGCCTTTGCTTCATTAGGCCTGCATCATGTCTGCTGCAGCAGGAGACCGGAGGCATGAGGCAGGATGGAGCATCTGGCCTTGCTTTCCCCAGCCTGGTACTGGGGCTTTAAACAGCCAGTCTCAGTCAATAGCAAGCAAGCCCAATAACACCCAGGTTCTGTCTGTATAGAGGATGTCTGTTGTTAACGTGGCACCCTGCTAAATGAGGGTGGTGCCCCCAAGTGCATCCTTTGAGTGGTAAAAGCCTTAGCCTAAGACAGGTTGTCAGTCTTAGAATTCTGCTGAAGACCATATGTTGGTGGTCAGATCATGGTGGGAACCTGTGACCATCTCAGACCAAAGTAAGCATGGGAGGACATTATTTGCATAGTACAGCCCTCTTCTCAATCCCATTATTTTGCTGTAATTGCCATGTAGCATTACTAGAGGGCATTAGTATGACCATAAAGGCAGAGAGAGGCTTTAAGTCTGCTTGCTGACGTAGCTCTTGTTCATGTTGGTTTTTGCTGGGCCTATGGGCTAGAGGACTACAATAATCGAGTGAATGAGTAATGAGGAATGATTAGCCTCTATGTATGGCGAAGGGAGGACATTTGAAAGGAAAACAGCAAGATGAAAGGGTCAAAGCATAGATGTTTACTGAACAATTGAGCGAGTAGGCCATCTGTCTCTTTGAAGGGACATGCGAGATAGGAACAGTATCTCCACGGTTCTCAGATGGGAGAAGAAGCACAGAAGACTATTTCCCTAAAATAAATACACTTACACAATCTAAAAGCTTCCAAGTGTGATATAATGCTTTGCAGGTTGATGGATTTGCCATGTTTGGTGCATAAATATGCACAGTTAGTGAGGCTCTTCCCAGAATATAAGCAGCACACCCTTTGGGAGTATTCTTATGCCAGAAATGTCAGGCACTTAATTGGGGATATGAGGCCAAGAAAAGCTCAGGGAAGCTTGTGCTAATCATCTGTAGGATAGAAAGAAACTGGAGAAATAAATACAGAGGGAACCAGGGAGCTCAAAAAATGTCATGGTGGTACAATAAACCAAAGCAGGGATTCCTGATCCCCCACACCGCTGTGCCTGTGACATCTTTTATGATCTGTTTTGTGACCTCTTGCACACCCAGACTACACTTCTTTAAATCAAATATACATGATCTGCCTCCATATAAGCTTGACCATCCCATATGGAACATATTACCAATCTAAGGAGGACAAATTACTTGGCGAACACCCCAAACTATCTGCACACACTCACAATCCATGCACTGCGGCCAATTGTACATGCCATGATTATTCTCTGCGCCCCATCAAACCAGTTGCCACAGGGGCCTTCTCCTGGCCTCATTCGATTTCCCCCCCCCTTATTTAGCAAATTGTAATGCTCTCTGATGTCATAGCAGGCATCTCCGCGTGCTGTTCACCCACTTTTCCCTCTCTATGTGAGGAGCCCAAATATACTCAGGTGATCATTCCTCCAAGTATCACTCCAAGCTCGCATTACTTCTTTTTCTCCACCTTATATGGGCCTTTTCAGTACCAGCACACAATTGCCACTTTTTGAGTGCCGCTTGTGGTGGGTAAATAAAGAAGAGGGTACCACACAAGAAATTGTCCCCATGTGACCAGTCCTTCTACACCCCTAGGGGCCCCTTTCAATATCATAACCCCAGTAGGTCTGTGTGGTGCCCCCTTGTGGTTGGTAATAGAAACTGTCCCCTGCCTTTTTGAGGTACCCCTCATGGAGGAAGGGGAGCAATATAAATACTATGGCTAGCCCACCCAAAAACCCCACAAGCCACATCATTCCATGCCTCCTATCACCCATTTCATAGTTCACCCCAACACCCCTTTTAATACTGCACCCCCAAATTTGACTGACCCCCAAAACTCTTTTTTGGGGTGGGGCAATAAAAAAATTGTTAGGGTTCCCTACCATAATGCTCACCCTTTTGATCACCTCATCTGTGTGCTGAAAGAGGTGGGGCTCTGCTTGTTTGCCAACAATCGGCATCACTCCCCTTTGCTCCTTCTCTGACCCCTACTCTCCCACCCATGCTTGCCCTGTGCCCCAGACTCGGCCTACATCTATGACCACTTCTTCCTCCTTGATAGTGCCCCTGGTGGTTTTTGTGCATGGAAAGTTTCAGGGCAATCCGTCAAGCAGGGACTGAGAAAATGGGGGGGGGAGTCAAGAAATGTGAGTGTTTCATGTTAATTCCCAGAGGAATGTTAGACACGACTACAGCATGAACCGCTGAAAGAAACTACACCAAATTTGGAAGAAAGGCAGCTGTTGGTCCAAAACGGGACCTTTTTGTGAATTGGTGTAAGTCCATTCAGTAGTTTATGAGATATTTTAAAAAAAAACTAATTTGTATATATAGGTACGAGGATCCTCCGCGGATCTGACAGTACCTGTGCTCATATTTGTATGGCTGCGTACACTTCAACCAGGAAGTGTTGGCAGCCATCTTGGGTCTCAGCTTCACAAAAACATTTAAAAAAAACAAAAGGGGACAGGATAGGAATACCCTGACCCCCTAGGTGTGGTGGGATCCCCTGTGACCATGACAAGGCAAAAAAATAACTTTTTTTAAAAAGACGGAGCAGCAAATTCAGAGCAAAAATGTAAACAAAACAAGCCTGCGCTTGTTTTGAATACAGCCCCCAGGTGGGCCAGGTCCTGAGGGCATTGTTTAAAAGAAGGAGGGGGTGCGCATGGGGCCCCCTTCCTGAGGCTCATTGAACCCCGGAGACCACCACCTCCCCAGGGCTATTGAAACATTGATGGGGAACCGCGTGGACCCCCCTCAAGCCCCAGGGACCACCACCTCCCCCGGACTACAAAACACCTATTGGGGGGCACTGCAGACCCCCCTGGGCCCTGGTGACCACAACCGCCTGGGATAGAAAACACCTCTTTGGGGGGCCCTGCAGATCCTCCGGGCCCCAGGGACCTCCACCTCCCCGGGGCCAAATACTTTAAAAAACAATGGGAGAGGGGCCAAAAGAGGATCATTTGAGATGTCATCAGTGATGTTATCATTGATGTCACTGACCATGTCATGAGTGATTTAATATGTGAGGCCATAAGCAGTGCATTGCAGGGGGCATAAGTTATAATTAGCTCAGGTACCTTTAACTGCTGAATTTCACTGGTTTTGTATGAGTGAAATCTGAGTCTAACTCTAACGTCCCCGTAACCTTAGTATTAAATATTAGTGGAATATATTTCATTCCCTAAGGCACAGCAAGCAAGGGACCCACATGTGGGCATACCATTAGCCACTATGAAGTGGTTGTCAGTCAAAATATTGAATACAAAATTATCAGCCTTTAAGATATCAACTTGCATAGTATTATAAATGTAAGCAAGCATAAGGGAATTTAAAAGTACTATTATAACTACTTATCTACTCGCATTGACGATATTGTAAAAGACAATATCTGGCACTCAGTATTGTTGAAGGTTAATATTTAAAATCAATACTACAGTACTACACCCAGCAAGTGTGAAAGATAGTTCAATACACGTTGCATCATTCTGGTAAACGTGGGCTTTGCATGTAAAATGACTGCTTTTAATCTTTACTTTTTTGATATACTCAGAACCAAACAGGTAATATTAAACTCTTTTTTTCTAGTTGCTCGATACAATTCAGTTTCTTGTGTAGCAATATAAATTCTCATTACCACGTCTTTGCTCTTCCTAGGCATTGCACCCAAGAATACCAAATGTGAAATGGAAGGTGTTTTCCACTAACCACGACAGCGGGTGATTGTTCTGCTATTGGCCATTCAATCCACCTTGACTCTCCTGGTAGCTCTATCATGGTTCTAAGCCATAGCTCAAAAGTTGTGGTGTGACAGTTAAACATGGCACTGTAAAGTAAAATGATCAGAGTAGCAATAAATATAAAACGATGCAGGTGAAGTTTTTATTTTATATAGAAGTACATCGCTTTAAGAATGCCTCAACATGTAAGTATATTTGCAGTAATAATAATTACCAAACGATGCAAGAATAGCTAAAAAACGAAGTAATGCACAAAAAGACACTCAAGTTACACACAATAGGTATTCACAGTATGTACTGTTCACAATCACTAACTGGTTATGAACGCTACACTGTTCATAAGTTAAGAGAACACCCCCTGCTAAAACCAAGGTATTATGAAGATAAAGAATACAATTGGTACCCTCTGTTCAGAAAGAAAACAGTATCATGCCACGTCAGAATCAAGATTTTCATTGTTCCTCTTTCAAAGGTATGGGGCTGGGAAAGATATGCCAGTTTGGCGTTTTAGGATTGCTGTCTGCTGGCTCCTTGACTAGTGGAGATCTTCTGATCTGAGGGCCCTTACCTCTTCATGTCAATGCTTCAGAATATGTTGAGACATGTATTGGCGCGAATGCAGGAAGGCAGCTGTCCCAGCAACTAGGGCAATTAATATGAGCTGAAAGAAATGGGGGCTCGCACGAGGAGCCACTCCCAACTATCTGGATCCAGGTAAAGCTCATTCCTTCTGGGAAATGGACCTCAGTATTTCATAACATATTCAGGGACACGCACGCATGGCCCAGGGACACTTTTTTCCAGCACCCTGATCATTTTAGGTTGGTGATGGGCCAGTGCTCACACCATACTGGTTATAGTTTAGTGATACCTTGACAGGGAAAATGTGTGTTTCATACTTTGGCCGTCTTCCCACAGTTTCTAGTAAGGGGGGAGAAAGGCTTCTTCTTGCTCTGTGTCTATGAAGTTCTTGGGCCTTTACACAGGCCATGTCAGCAGCAGAAGAGATGAGAAATAGAACTTCAGCAGGTTATCAAGCTTAATCTTATCCCAGAGGAAACAGGCAGCATGCAGCTTCACAGTCATGATGCACCAAAGCTGCGCAAGCAGCTGCGTTGAGTTACAATTCTTTAAAAATCACGCAAGGCCATGCAAATCAGGCCTTGCTGTAAATTCCAAATAAGCCTTTGCGTTGCCCTGAATCACCTTGCATGATGCGAGGGTGATGCAAAGGCTTAGTAAATCTATGCCCCAGTGTCCAAAATATATGGGGCTCTGGACCATTTGGCAGTTACCAGGACAGTAAAATATATATCCCTATGAGTAAGCAATCCTGAATCCCTTGCTATTGTCCTGACACTACCCATATGCTTAGAACACCCTCAGTCTTGCCTTTAGTGTGAATACATGTGCACAATGGAAGGCTGGCAGCTTCTCAGAATCCTAAATGATCAGGAAAGAACATGAACTAGGCTGTCACATACCTTGGATCGTAGCCTCAAATGAATGTTTTCTCAGAAGAGAAAAGGTCAGAGTACCTGGAGGATTTTGATTGAGCCTGGGGTACAGAAGGATTTCATGAAGGCAGAGTCCTTTGAAAAGGATGACACACAAGGTATTAACTAGGTTTGCAGAGGATGTAGCCCGTACAGCAGTGACATGGTGGGTTCATTCAGGAAAGTTTCAAATCAGAAAAAAGTAGAAAGTCATTGCGAAACCGTGGTGAATCTTGAGTATTTTGCCACTTTCACAGGATGGCAAGTACTTTTCTTACTTGGAAATACATTTGGAGCACAGTTCCTGAAAGGGATGAGCAGTAGCTCCGTGCCATGTGGTTTTATGAAACTTTAGTCCTCTCCACTGCATTTAGCATTGTTTACGGTCTTCATCCCACTGAACTGCACTAACGAGGAGAGGAAAGCATTTCAGCCACATTTCTTTAAAGAACACTACATCATAATCTAGTAGCAATCCAAAAACCGACTACCTCGCCGACCACTCGTTGATTTTATGCTTGCCTTTGTTGCTTTGCCCATTTGGATAGATTTTCGCTATATATTTACTATACAAATACCAGATATATACATGCATACACATTTGCTTCATGGGAGATGAAAGTGCTGGAGCATATAGAAAAAAACGCTTCAGCAGACTCGAGATTCTAGTACACAGGATCCACAGGTGAGGAAGCCTCAGATGAAATTGAAGATGGCCGGGCCATGCATACAATCTAAGCAATTCACTTCAGGAACTGGGGAACATTTGGCCTCAAAGACCTTAATTGGAAATTATTACATCAGGAATCATGGGACTCCTATATTGTTTATGCCATTCAATTCTTTAAGCAAAAACTGCAAATTGCTTGCTGAACAGAGTACCTAAGGGAATTAATAATATTATTGCAAATAAGTGAAAGCATCCACTTCTAGTGACACACAAGCAGTGGGCAACATAGTAACCATTCCACCACAGAGAAAAGAATTAACAGGAAGTCATTTCCTGGTCAAAATAAGTACATTCTTAAAATTATAATTATAAGTGGAGCATTTGAAGGTTGTGAGGGACCAAGAGGTTGCAAATCTCCAGGTTGTTTACTCACATTCATATATATTAGGGACCGTGATGGGAAAGAAAGATGAGGTAGAAAAATACCTATCGCATTTCTTATAAACACACTGTTCTAAAAAGAAAATATCAGATTTCAAATAAAGACCGAAGAATTCACAAACCTTTGTTGTCGGGCTTTTATTATCTTTCTAATGGACTTCAGAGATGGGTGCTAATCGGAAACTTATCAAAATAATTAGCAAGTTTTCTGACTCTTGGTTTTTCCACCTCATTGAGAAGTGAGGAAACCTATTAGAACGGGCCATTTAGGTCTTGTCAGAGTGGAAATTCTGACATCCACCAAGTAGGGCAACCATTAGATTTCAAACAGTGGAGCCCTAGATGGCTCTTCTTTCTGAAACTAGGGTTGCCACCTGGCCGGTTTTCTACCAGCGGCACCGGAATTTAAATGATCCGGACAGTAAAAAAATAAACAAAATCACCAAAAGCAGGTATTTTTAGCCCTTATTTGTGCATACTTTAAACAGCAAATATCAATAGAAAACACTTTTAAATGTGTTCTAGAGCTGCGTTAACTATCCATGACTTACAATTAGAGTAAACATAAGCAGAAAAGTCGTGTTATAAATTAATACATTCGATTTTATTTAATGTCCTATTTAAGGCCTGATTACGAGCTAAGGTGTTATTTATCACCCCAGATAAACAACAAGACCAAGGGATACCTTGTTTATTGGGTACGATAAATAACACATATTATGAGTTCTTGGGGAATAGCATGCCGATTTTAGTGTTTAACGCACCAAAATCTGCATGATACAGTAAATACAGTATGTTTTCCCAGGGTAAATTTCGGCAGGTTTGACCTGCAAAAATTGAACGAAATTTGAGTTATTTAATGTACCTCAGAATTATTGGATGTGTTAAATACCTTCAAACTTGTAATTCCGACCCATGCATAAACAGGAGTTTACTAATGGGTCGGAATATTATGAGGAATTCGTAATCAGGCGCTTAGTATCACGTCCAGGACTTTGTAGACTCTTAAAACCACAATAAATGGCTGGAATTGTTCTCTTGGAAAGTTAGCAACCCTACCTGAAACCTATGACACAGCAGCCCATCCACCCCAGGGCTTCTCGGTCTAAAAGCACATTTTACTTAGAGAGAGATTCTTCTAGCACATATTTTCCTGCTCAAGAAAGCCATGCAAAGCATAAGTTCCCATGCAAGCAATATAATCCAATGTAATTTGTGCAGTGAGAAAAGGTCCTGCACCTCAAGGCTTTTGTGTTTTTTATTTCTCTCAAAGAACCCCGATGATGGGGATTGTTTCTGAGAAACAAAAATAATGGTGAGCAGGCTGCCCTAATGTGGCAGCCCACCTAGAATTACATTTCAGATGAAAGTGCTACTGTCGTGTTGGAAGAAGCACTTTCATCAGAGATGTCTAGTCGCTGTTGGGAGGTTCATTAGATATGCTGTGCTGTCAGCTGGCGGGTGGGTGGAGTTGCGGGTCTCGACCATCTGGCAGAGGGCCTAGTGGAGGAGATGTGACCTAAAGGCCAGTGGTACCGACTTTGGAGCTGGAGAACCAGGTTTGAGTTTGAGTGTTAGCTCAACATCTTGTGATTCTGTACAAATCATTTAGGGCTGAATTAGGAGTTTGCAGATGGGTTACTCCATCACAAAAGATACAGATTTCCTGTCCGCCATATCACAAGTTCAATTGGATATTATGCGCTTATATTACGGTGAACAGAACATCCGTTGCATTTGTGATGGAGTAATCCATCCACCAAACTCTAAATCAAGCCCTTAATTTCCCTGTACCTAAAAGAAAGAAATGAGTCTGACCTTGTGTAATGTATTCCAGTGCTCTGTTAAAGAACTCCAATGCTTTGGGCTGATTGCACACTATATAAAATGGCAAACAAATAAAAATAAATAAATAAAATGACCTAACGGGTCTAAATGACCCTATAGTTTGACAGTGGAGTTTTTGTCACCTCCACCATTGGAAACACTTTGCCAGTGGACCTGCTGCCCCATGCTCACCTACTCCATGGCATCAGAAGACCTATCTCATAAGGATGAGCCTTCCAAAACTGTTGTACTTGCCTGAGACTGTAATGCAAGGAGTGGCATTCCCACGCAAGAACGAATCATCAATGTCACCCGCACACTGGGAAAGAATTCCCAAAATGTAATGTTATGAGCCCCAATGTACCCCAATATAGGCCTAGGTAGCTACACAACGTTTTACCTACATTCGTCCTACCCTGCTACCCTGCTCTACATAACGGTTCTGGCACTGACCTTTTACCTAGTTATGTGCTGAATAAATGTCGATCAGTTTTCTCTGAAACTAGCCTAATTTATTATGCATGAGGATTCCTAGTATCATATCTTAATCCCCTGCCCAGGACGTACACAGCAGGATTACCATCTTCTGTACAAAAGTCATCACTAACATCATTCTTGGGCGACAGGTCTACCGTACATAATGGCAAGCCATCACATATCTAGATGGAACCCCTGAGGGTATTTTGTGGGTATAAAAGAACCACATCTTCACTGGGGAACCAGAGGAGAATCTTCCATGCTGACACTAGACGCTGAGGTCCCTGCATGCAGATGTTCCAGCACACGGTAGTCTGACATCCCTTGCGGGATGTCCAACTCAAGATCAAGACGGGTCCTTTGTTATCTCGCATCAGGTAATGGGGTTGGCCTTTCCTAGGGGATTCTTGGCTTTACACCCACATACTTGCTAGGTACACATAGGTACACTAAGGAAGAGTTTGTATCTTAGGAGTACGCCCGATTACTGCCATGTATTGATATGCCTGCATATATTTACTGGTTTAGCACCATGGTAGAATTCTACCTTTTATTTACTCTGTCGGTGCTTGTAATCTTATATATCTGTTTCTGTCTAATGATTGTCACAGCAAACATGTTTATACTAGAATGATGCTGGTTCAATAAATGCTTATTGGAAACGTCCCCATTGTTTATTCTGTGAATCTATCTGAAACCACGTGAGCACGAGTGACTGAGCGAAAAGTACTGTACTGTTACCACAATCTCTGAAGGATCAAGGGTTGTCATGTTCAATAGTTGCCAGAGACTATTCGCTCCTTGGTAAGGTTAGGTGACTTATGGTGGATCTGTGAGCTAACTGGTCTGAAGGCTGACATATCCTTTGGGGGTGTATGGAATTAGTCTGGACACCAATCCCTTAGCTTATGTTGTCTAAACGTGCAGATCCTATGTATTATTAGGAACTACACAACAGTTAGAGATACTGTTCAAACTCTAGTTCTCTTTCTTTGGAGATTGTTTTGGAAAATGCTAAACAAGCCAAAATGACTTAGTGTGTCAGCTGACATTGTAGTTTTGCCAAACGTACTTCTACTATGTAAATTGCACCATGTTTAGTGAATATTCTATACTAATTTGCACCTTGTACATTGGTAAAGATTGAGAATGCTCCTTGAGGACTGTCATCCTGACAGTATACACATTATCACTCATATATGTACGAGGAGTTTTATGTAGTACATCTATACTTGGCAATGTATATTTACCTTCACAATATTTAAAGTCGACATATCGGCTAAAATATTTTTCTAGCAGATATTTAGGATGCACTGTGCTGGGTGCCATGTTGAGACAACATGGCGAAATGGTCTGAATTCATTTTTCATTTTTCAGTGACAAACCCCCAAAGCAGGGATTTGTTTTTGAAAAACAAAAATTCAATGTATTTGACACACTGGAATTTTTATCCCAGTTTGTTGAAAATATTTAATGTTGTTTGTGCTTCTGACAGCCTCCACTTGTGTGGCAGGCTAGGGGGCTTAAAAACAGTGTCAGAAGCTCTAACATATGTAGCGGTCTGTGTGGATTGATTACTGTTAACCAAACAATCTTCTTTTAGTATAGTCTTGAGCATGGACTTGGTAGATATTGAAGTTGAGCAGTGGGTAGATTCTCCTCAGATACCTCTGCTTCGGATTTATAGGGGATGCGCATAGTGTCAAGAGACGGGAAAAATTGTGCCTCAATCTGAATCTATAGCTGTCCTTCCTCCCTCTATAGGAGCAATGTTAGAAGAGTCAAAGATCGAGTGGCTATTTGGCTGCCCTTTCTCTGGAAATACTTAGTTTAATGCATAAGACGCGTTAGCTTACTGAAAGATTTGAGTTCAGGCCCCCAAATTGCCTTATGGGTATCTATTATACACTTAACTCACATCCTGTTGTATGTGACCTTCTGTTAATCTGATCCTACCACCTTACGAGACTATCTGTCACGTTTTGTCTAAACCAGCCTTGAGAAAGCCCTTGGCTAACTTGCCACCGGGCGAAACACGTGTCAGCTGTTTTTCTTGTGTGATTTTACATTTGGAACAAGTTATTAAAAAGGACACACTCTGTCAACAAAAGAATATGAGTTTTGGAAATTATTACTCTCACGACATTTAATAAGAAGGCACAGACCTCCACCCACAATTTAAGTTATTGTATTCCCAATGGCTCTTGGGTGCAACCATTTGTGAGGCGCGTGCCACCATCAATATTGGGCCCTGACCACTGTAGCGTGAAGCCAAGACTCACCCACCCATCTCAGTAACCTGCCTTGTCAATATAGGCTGAGCACTTCTGTTAAATCTAGGCAAGTGAGAGTCTCCAGAATTTAACTGAGCTGGACCCAACAAAAACATTCACTTTTCTTCTCCCATCCCCCGTAATGTTGGAAGGCAGGAGCTGGAGCAACAGCTTGTTCTGTAAAGCTGATACGCCACCATCTGATTTGGATGAAGGTTTGCTAATAAGTGAAGCTACTAATTCAAGAGATTTTTCTAAAATGTCTGCCGCTTCTACCATATTAGTCCCATTCTTTGGAGCAACAGAGAGAGTTGAGGCAGCTTGTTGCCCCTTTAAATAGTAGGCCTGTGCTCCAGCAACCCCAGCGGGGCTGTTCTCTTGGCTATAAGATGGAGATAATATTATTGAGGGGTTAGGATCCTTGGTTGAAGGAGTATTTGAGGCTGGGGGTGCTATGCAGGCTTTGGTCATATATGTTCATTATGGCAGCAGTACTAGAGCAGAAATTTGAAACACCAGGGGAGTTAGCCATAGTGTTCACATCAACTTCTCCCACCACACTTGCTCTTAAACTTGTGTTGTCTCCTCTCCATGTGTCTTGTGGACATTCTCAGCATTACTGTGACACCCCTCGGCAGAAATACTGGGATCACCAGGGCTGGCAGTAAACAATCCAAGCACAGTCAGTGATGCTGTCACTAGCCCTCCTGGACTGACTTTATATTTTTCATGATACCCCCTGCCTCTATCATCACTCAATTTAAAAGGTTTTCTTGCCTCTGTTTTTAACATCCCAGGATCCCTTTGGTTATTAGCCCTAGATTTAATGCCAGCCATTATGCCACCTAATTAGGTGATTCACCAGCCATTCGCTCTTTGCAGTACGTTTTTTCAAAACCTTTTTCAAGCAACAGGTAGAAGAGATCTAAAGAAATTAGTGGTGCAAGGCTGGAAAGAAGTATAATATATTCTCATCAAGTACCTTTTTAGTGTGGCTTAAGGTAGATCTAATCATAGTAAAGTAGTGCAAAGTCATTGAACCATCCAGCCTTGTATCCTCGTAAGCCAGCAGGTAAGCACATTCTCAGTAGGCCCCAATGACCATCTACGGCCCCCTCTGCTGGGCGTAGTTTGCGTAGTCGCGCTATGCGTAGCTACGCAAAGTGCACTTCGCACTACGCAAGCTACACGTAGCTACGCGAACTGCGTAGTGCGGTAGGGAAAATGCTGTTCGCACTGATTGCACAGTGCCGGATGCTTATCCGCACTGTGCAATCATTGCAAACGGCATCTTGCACAGTGCAAGCGGTCGTTTTCTGCCGCTCGAGTAGATTTGTTCTCGAGCAGCAGTTTTCTCAACACGGACTGGTAGTTTCTCATCGTGAGCGGTCGCGAGCATACGTGACCACTCGCAATGAGAAACCTGACCTCCCTCGTTGAGAATCTCGCCGGGAGGTTTATTTTCCACGCTCGCGATCGGCAACTTGATGTTGCTGATCGCGAACAAGGAAAAAGTCTTGCCGGGATGTCATTTTGCTCGCTCGCGGTCGCCAACTTGACGTTGAGGACCGCGAGCAAGCAAAAAATGCCCGCTACGCTACGCGTTTTTGCACTGTGCTACGTGCAATTCGCATAGCGCGTAGTTGCGCAAACTACGCAAACTACGCGAGAGTAGCGTAGTCCTACGCCCAGGGTTAGGCGTGATACCCCAGATGAGGCTCAGCTCCAGAGATGGCTGTCACTCAGCCCTGCTAAATTTGAGAATTTGACACTAAAAGTACTGTCTATTGAGCAACAAATGAACGAACTTGTGGATACCAATAAAACAATTGAAACTAAGATACGGACTCTGGAGGATGTATCAGCTCAGCTGGAAAGGAAACAAGAAGCTGTAGGAGATCAAATCAGAACCCTTAATTGTAAAAATGAGGACCTTGAGAACCAAACCGGCAGATCCAATCTGCATATTGTGGGAGAACCAGAAGGGACAGAGATGGCAGGCAGCACAGAGACTGCTATGAATAAATGGCTTGCCAAGCTTATTTCTACTCATGTCCTGGGTAACTCTCAAGACAGTGCACAAGGGACTACTGATTTTCTTTCCATTGCATGAATGCCTTAGGTTCCAACAGGTCCATATAAAGCTGGAGCAGATTGCGCACCATCATCGCTACTTTCTAGGACTTCAATAATAAAGAAAGAATACTTTCTATTGCTAGGGAGTGCAGGAGATTTATTGTACCAGAGGGGTACTATTTCTCTATTTTTCAGGATTTGACTTGGGAGACAGTTCTAGGATGCGGGAAAGTAGGGCCCTCATTCCGAGGTTTAATGCTTTTTCAGTTCCAATTTCCTTCACAAATGGCTCTTCCCTGAAAATCAACTGGAAAGGGTCCTTTATTATATTTTTGGAACCAAAGAAAGTCAAACAATTTTTGGAAGATGAAAGTTCATCACATTGATTATTTTGACACTGCTGCATGATAAAGGGAGATCTAATGAAAATGGAGGGGAGAGGGGAAGATGCACTCATTTTTTTTTAAGAGTTGGAGATGATATTCCAGTATTGCCTGGATGTTAGGAGTGACATCTCAACTGTATGGGCGGTCTCCATACCCTAGCGGTGCCGAGCTTGGCTGGGCTCCATTTTATCATGGAACATTAATGGCTTAAAAACTGGGAGACAGAAGGCCAAGGTTTTTTCTGAAGCCTGGCATACACAACCTAATATCCTGGCCTTGCAGCAGAGCCACCTCACAAAATAGGAGGCTGAAATTCACAATATATCCAAATGCTGTAGAGAGTACACTACACCTAAAATTTATGATATAGGGAACACCACATACTGTTCAGGTCAGAGGGACGTTTCTATTATAATTTTTCAATAAGACACTCAGGCATCCTGTAAAACTGAAATCCCACATCTTTTACATTCTGATCACAAAGCAATTGTGCTGAAATGGGAAGGCAGCAGCCTTATTAATACAAACCTGCGCTGCTGCATTTTTCCCAAATACATATTAGATCGCTCTGATTATATTCAATTTCTATACACACAAGCTTAGGAATTCATATCAATGAATCTAGCTTCAGCTCATCCCTTTGTGTTTTGGGATACAATGAAAGCCTTCATCAGAGATGTGACACAATATTCTATTACCCAGATCACAAAAGCAGATAGTGATGATGAGATTTCAGCCAAGGGACAGTTAAATAGCTTAATTCAACACCATATTGCATAGATTATTTCTCACACTGAGGCAGCGCAAGAAACATACCTAAAAATGATGGGCTTACAGGCCATATCCCTGCATTATTAACCACTTGGATCAACAGAAAAGCCTTTCAAATGTGAGACCTGGTCTGTGAAATAGGTGTAAAGTCAGGAAGCTGCTGGCTTGTCTGATCCAGTAGGACACACCAATTAGTAATCACGCAGAAAAAGGATTCAGCGGGGGAGGTCTATACTCGATGTCCCAAGATCTTGTCTGTTTTTACCACATATTATTCTGCATTATATCAGGAGGAGACAGAGGGCAGTCTCATAGACATTCAGAATTTCTTGAGTACTTTAGATTTGCCTAAACTAAATACAGGTGATAAGGATATGTTCAGTGCAGAGTTTAAAGTGAAAGAGGTCGCAGATATTGTTTCCAAATTACCGGCAGGAAAAGCCCCGGGACCGGATTATATTCTATCTGAAATATATAAGACTTTGGCATCCATAATTACCCCATTGCTGTTAGAGGTGCTAAGTGATATCCGGAATGCAGGCTGCACTCCCTCTTCTTGAGATGTAGTCATACTAACAATATTTACGAAAAAAAGATGAAGATCCTGTTGAGTGTAGCTCTTATCAGCCTATATCCCTTCTTAACCGCTTGCCTGCGGCAGGAATTCCAGCCAGGTGCTGGACATTCCAATCGCGGGCGTGGTCATGACGGCACCACGCCATCATGAGCACAGCTCAACCGTGACTCATGACGGCGTCACCTGAACAATATGGCATAATTCCTGCAAGGATATGACCTCACGAACAAACCTTACCATTACACTGTTCGATCAGGCTGAAACTCTAATAATCCTATTAGATGTTGAGAAAGCATTTGATAGGGTGTCTTGGAAGTTTCTTTGTGAACTATTAGAGCAGTTTCATATTAACCCAAATGTAATTAAACTGATTTAAGATATATATCAAGCCTTTAAGGCTCATCTTTATTTACAGGGCTAACTACCTTTATTTCTATCACTCGAGGCTCTTAACATGTCTGCCCGTTGCCTCCTGCTTTGTATGCTTTATATATGGAGCCATACATCAGGCTTTAATGAAAGAATATTCCCAGGAATCTAAACTTCTTTTTGGCTTCACCCCTGGCCATCTATTCGGAGTTTATTAGTAGTCTCATATTACACTGACCTAACCATAAATATTTTTGAACTTACAGCCCTAGAGTTTGATAACATTTTCAGCTATAAATTGAATGCTCTCAAAACACAACTCATCTTGGTGGGTGGGCCCACTAGCTGTGATCCCAGAGCGACAGCTAGAGTCAGGTATCTAGGTTCTAATATTTTTCCCATTATCAAATTGTGCTATGAGTTTAACTATGTCATGCAACTACAACGGATCAATGTATTGCTGGCTAACTGGATGCATTTGCCTATTTCCCTAATTGGCTGAAATAATTTAGTTAGGATGAATATTCTCTCAAGCATTTTATATCTCTTTCCTGCACTACCTCTGTACATTCCCTGTAAAAATTTCAAACAAATAGATTCAATAGCAACCACATTTATTTGAAATGGGAAGAAAGAACAGAGAGCCTTAAAATTTGTAAAACATCATATAAAAATGGTGGTTGGGTACTTCCGGGTTGGCGCCTGTATTATTGGGCTAGCATGGCTAATCATATCAGACTGCTATATGACTTTTATCCCGATAATTGGCTTCAAGCCATCTCTACTATGAAAAATCCCAGATTATTAGGGGGCAAATGTAACAGCAAGAGATTCTTCAAGAAAGTGAGACTGAAGACTACTGAAGCCCTTGAAATGGTCTGGACAAATGTTAGGAGGTTCTTGAAAATTCTGCCATTCCATGCACATGAACAGTCCCGAACTACTTGATTGCTTCCCTTCCCTGTATTTTTGTGCCTGTCATCAGGCCAGAGTCAGGTACTCAGGCGAGTTGGTAGATGATCATGGGGTTAAATAATTTCTAGAACTACAGGAGGAATTTTCATTACATCGCACTGATTTTTTACAGTTAGAACTTCTTTACTTATCAGAACCATTAGTATAACAACTCACCAATCTAATATCTCTGACAGGTATGGATGCTTAATCCTAGACCTAGGACTATTGGCTGACATGTGTTCCACAAGTTTAGACAAGCTTGTCACAGAGCAAGGGTTGGCTAGTGGCCTTGCTCGCTTCTGCAGGATTACATCCACCAGAATGTGAGGGGAAATTTATTGTACTGTATTTGGCTTTTATATAAGCCCCTCTCAACTATGCAAGTGGTATAATAACCTCACTACTGCCCACGATGCTCAATTTCATAAAGAAACAATTCACAGTTTCGGCATTTTGTTCAATATTCATCATCTTCATTTTCTTGGACCACTGTCTCCTCTTGAATTGCACAGTATTTTGCCATCTGATCTGCATATAAATTGCCAAGTATAAATAAGGATCCAATTTAAATCTTGGTGGAAGGTCCACTGTTACTTCAGGGTGAAGGAGTCAATTACTCCATTGCCCAGGTGAATGGGCCGCCAGCCAGATTTATAAATGAGTTCCAAGCTGGTGGTTATTCAGAAGGCATTAGCAGGAACCCCTGTCACAGCAATTCCTGTAAATGCATTTCCCTGTTTGGGACAAGGGTCCATCAACATGACAGAGCATTGCACCAATCTGTTTTCTTTTTTTTTTTAAATCCCGAAACAGAGGGGGAAAAAATAATGCCCAGCTGCCATGGGAGTCATCTCCCATGGCAAGGGGGGTATTTTTCCCCCTTACTGCTAGGGTTTGCCTAGTGGTGACAGACAGTAAAAATGGCAATATGTCCACACATCCTATTTGGGCAAATGGACAAATAGCCTGTTCTCTGATGGCCCAAATTCTGTTGGGCCATCAGAGAAGTAGTCCCCGCTGTGGAAAAACTTAAGGTCCGGTTACACCTAAATTGTGTTGGCGGACCACTGTGTTGCCGGAGAGGGAACTCCGTCTCTATTGCAATGTAGTTCCTTCTCCACCAACATATAAATCATGGCCCTATATCCTATCCAGCCTTATAGGCAGTACAATTGACCAATTCAATTTCCTTTGGCTGTTCTTTGGCTGTCAACAAATCCAGTATTTAAACACTATTCTTGATGGGAGCTCTAGAAGATGTCATAAAGTCCCTATACAACTACAGTTGACAATAGCCATGCACATCCCCAAAACCTTGTGCTGATGTTACATTTGCCAAAAAAGATGCTTCATGGATCTCAGTAATGGAACACACTGCATAGGCAGCTCTCAATGTTCCGTATTTATCTCTTAAACAACAACTATCAAAAAACATTGTCAGATCAGCCTCTAGCATGCTCAATACCTGTGATGCAGTCATGCTCAGTTTAGGAATCAATTTCATCACCCTCCCTGCCTTCCCAAGGCTTGTCTGAAGCAGAAAGCAGTGTTGATGGGTTCAGTGAATTGCACCTTCTGATTGAAATGTTTTCAGCTGCAAGAATGACTTGCTCAAAAGAAGTCTGTTAGACTTGGCCCTCTCTGCAGAGTCACCCCTAGACTTTTCTGACTGTGGGTACCTTGCTCACTGTGCCACTGGATTCAAGCTGGCTTGGCTGATGAGGGGTAATACCCCGAAACCGGTCCCAGGATGCTTGTGTCCGGTCCAGGGAGGACCTGGCTTGGCAGTTCGGGCTGGACTGTTCCCATGAAGAACAGGGTCAAGACTGATTTGCATATGGCTGGGTCTAAACTGGGGTGGCACGGTGAGCAAAAGAACAATGGATTTAACCCAGATCTCTTGACTGGGGGTGAATGCATGATTTATTCAGCACTCCGTTGATCATTTGTTTGCGTAGCACTTATCATCCTAAGTGGGATGGGTATGCCCAGACGTGGGTCCCTTGCTCACTGTGCCACTGGATTCAAGCTAGCCTGGCTGATGAGGGGCAATACCCCGAAACCGGTCCCGGGATGCTTGTTTCCAGTCCAGGGAGGACCTGGCTTGGCAGTTTGGGATGGTCTGTTCCCATGAGGAACAGGGTAAAGACTGATTTGCATTTGGCTGGGTCTAAACTGGGGTGGAATGGCGAGCAAAAGAAAGATGAATATATTCCAGATCTCTTGACTGGGGTGAATGCATGATTTATTCAGCATTCCGTCCATCATCTGTTTCCATAGCACTTTTCACCCTAAGTGGAATGGGTATGCCCAGACGTGGGTCCCTTGCTCACTGTGCCACTGGATTCAAGCTAGCCTGGCTGATGAGGGGTAATACCCGGAAACCGGTCCCAGAAAGCTTGTTTCTGGTCCAGGGAGGACCTAGCTTGGCAGTTCGGGCTGGACTGTTCCCATGAGGAATAGGGCCAAGTCTGATTTGCATATGGCTGGGTCTAAACTGGGGTGGCATGGTGAGAAAAAGAACAATGGATTTAACCCAGATCCCTTGACTGGGGATGAATGCATGGATTATTCAGCAGTCCGTCTATCATGTGTTTGCCCAGCAACATATAGGCCACTTTGGTCTACCTCCAGGACAACTCCAAGTAATCACAATCCACCTCCCCCATAGGCAACTTCATTTGATCATTCAGAATCAATGGATTCTGTTGGTATCCTGTACTGTGGGGCATTTTATTTCTAATATTTTGCTGCATCACTGGAGATGAAGTCATTGTCATTCAAAATGATTTCTGATTCTGCATACCCTGCTCAGAATCTAAAACAGTCTTTTGGGTCATCATATTTCTCTGCGTCTGCATTTGGGAGCACCATCACCGTGATTTCTATTGGGATTTTGAAAACTCCTGCTTTTAGAGCACAATTTTTCCACAGTGGTGACAAGCAGTCTTTCTTTTCATCATTACTACATTCACATTCAGTCCGTCATTTTTCAACATTTCTTTGTCACCTCTTTGCATTTGCATCATTCCATTTCTCATCACTGCATCCTGCATTTGATTTATACCATGTTGTCCTGACTGGACGAAATTCACATTTGAACCCATCTTGTCCTGAAGTCCTTTTTTTCAATCTGATTTGTCTGAGCAATCATCAGTTTCTCCTTAATCTTTTTCTGTTTGCATCAAAGTAATCACTGATATACTTAGCCAACTTCAAGATCTCATCAATACTCTTTTTCTACCAACAAAGTTAAGTTCACTCTGCTGTACATAATTATTGAGCTCTGTTCTTAAACCCATGACAAAAGCAGGATTGAAACTAAGGATACCATCTTTTACGGGATCATTGACTCCATTGTGTTTCATGAAAATGTGTATAAGCCTCTCATAATAGGTGTGTACTTATTCTTTTTGCTCTTGTAAGGTTCTCAAAATCATTACCTATTAATATCCTTTTCTGGCATCCTCTTTCTCAGGTACTCAATCACCTATCTGTATTTATTCTCAACTTCCTCAAAAGGAGCATTATTAGGAGCAACCCTAGCTGGTTCGGTTTTCACCAAGCAACCGCTGCATTACACTCAGCAAACAAGTCACTAGGAACCACAATTTCAAATAATGAATTAAAATCAATCCACAGCACATGTGATATATTGTTAACCTATGCACCTCTTCATATTATATTCCTGGCTCCTCTCGCAATTTAGGAAAGTTTGTAGTGAAATCATAACTATCATCCCTTGAACATGGCACATGCACCTAATTCCCTCTATTTACTTTTCTAAAACAAACTCCAAAAACATTTTGTCCCAGCTTCTGAGTCACTTGCTACTCCCTTTGTTTTGCCCTCTTCTCCCTTTGATTTCTTTTTACTCGCTGTCCCTTTCTTCCACCTCTCTTTGTATTTGTTTAGATCAATCCAGTCCATTGTTTTCTCAATCAAATCTTTAATGTGAGCTCTCGAAGTAATCAAACCCATATTTCTAATTTCACCATGAGTCAAATCCATTTTGTTGTTTCTTTTTATCTTTTTTTATCTTGCTAATGTCAACGTTGCATTCATCAGCTAGCTCTTCTAATTTCTTATGTGCTTTGCACATCTGGGTGCATTTCATCAGAATTGTATGTCAACCATCTTTTAAAATAAAGGTTTCCCTGTATAATTTCACCAAATTTGAGTTTCAAAATTACAATGTTGATAGGTTTAGGAGGCTCTTCAACCGCTACTATTCTTTCAGGTGAACCAACTTGATCCTGGGCAACAGGTTGGGCATTCCAGCTAGTACTAGGCACTGCTGTCATTGCTGCCTCAGTCAGTGTAGTCGGTACCACTGCTATAGGAGCTTGCACGGTAGTGCCATGTTCACTCGCTTCCATGACAGGCCCTGAGCCAAAACCATCTTTCCCTGCAGTTCAAGCAATAGTCAGAGTAGGTCTAGAATTCAGGAGATCATTAAATAAATTATTCTCCTCATCAGAATCATCTTTCTGTTTCTTTCCTATTTTCGCCTTGCTTTCGTCATGTGTTTCTTTAACTGTAGTAGGATAAAATCTCACCCCATCTTGTAAATCCCACTTCTTCTCCAACTACTGTTTGAATGATCCCTTGATTTGCGCTGACCTTTACCTTCTATCTTTCTCAGTTGCCATTCTATGCCATTTATTTAGTGCCTCATACTGTGTAGGCCTGGGCAATCTAGGTTTTTGATATCAAAGGTTTCCTGCACGTCTTTATTAGAAACGGTATAATCATGCCATTCAGAAATCCAAGTACAAGTATAAAATGTTGGTGATAATTTCGTGCTTTGGCATTCCCTCATCTGGTATTATCTTACTCTCTAGGGCAGGTAGAACTGAAACATTAGGCTTTCTCAAAAAATGTCTCTATTATTTTCATTTAAAAGGAACTCAAAAGCACAGTAAATTAACTAGCGAACAACAACCAATCCCAGCGCGGCTGTGGAAAAGGTCAACCCATCACAGTGTGACTCTGTCAGCAACCAACTAATGAAATCGCAGCCTTGTTGTGACATCTCACCAATACCAGCACAGCTCCCTTACTGACTAACCAACACAGCATGACTTCTCCGTGAACACAGAAAACAATTGGAAGGCCTTTAAATTCAAATTTAGATGTATTAAACTCTTATCTGCTTAAACTAAAGAGGAAAGTCAACAGGTTACAGTAAAGCAGGTTACATTTCATAATTAATAGCCAAAAAGAGCACTAGAAACCGCACCCCTCGCAATACCATATTGAAGCCACAATTCACACTAGGTAAACCCCCGTTCAGCTGCAATCTGCCCTGGTTAATGCGCTTACTCCTGTGCACTTAGGAGCAAATATACATCAACCTAAATTAGGCACAAAATCCTAGAAAAGAAAATTTTGTTACTTCAGAAACCCCTAACTTGTGTGCATGCAGCACTGCCCACTACACACTACCTTATGCAGACATGAAAACCACAGTATCTTGAAATCTTGGATTTCAACTAATCTGTTAACGTAACCAAACAATAATCAACAAATGAATTTGAAATATGAATAATACATGAACAATACAGTGAATAATCCATGGATTGAACCAACAATTAACAGTACATGTCCAAACAAAAGCGCACAACAATCCATTTCACGGACTTACACTTCAACATGCCTCACAAATACACTCCATACTTTAATCAGTTTGCCCTATTCATACATACAATCAAATTGGTCATGATTTCACTGTAAGTCAGCTTCCCTGTGCCAACTCCAGAGACTGGAGCCCTCTACAGTTCAGTAAAAGTCCACTATTATCTCAGGATGGGCATTAGGGAGCCATTTTGTGACCCCTTGCAAAGAGGATGTGCTCTTACGCAACCATCCTCTGCTGCCAGTTTGTCGAAGTGGAACCCCATACCCAATATTTTGTACTATACCCCAATAATCATGACACACCAAAATCATCAAATCCCCACAATTTACCTTAGGAGGTTCTACGCCGGGTTTACCTTGCATAAGGAGACACCCCACCCAACATTAAATTAGCTGAGAATATAAAATAAATAATTAGGACCACACAATAACTGAGTCCTAGAGCACGGAAAAGTTAAAGAGTGTTATTACTGAAATCAAAAAATCAGTTATATAGCATAAATGCCATGAAGGCCCAAAATGCAAAGGTAACACAGAGTAGTAAAACGTCATTCTAACTCTCAAATGCGCAGCAAAATCAAGAAAAGGTCAGACAGCATCCCTGTTAGCATGTAGGAAAACTCAAAATCTTCTGGCTCATCCCCAACATCAATCGGTTCTTATACACAATTCTTCCATAGAAAATTAGCTCAAGCACAGATTCAGCATGGCATGATCGCATGTATCAATTTTTTGGGCGAATCAGACTATTTCCTGTCAATGGCATTATATGTTAGCACTATCCCATTTTCTAAGTAAGCATTCTGCTTTCCAGTGATACTGTCTTCCGGTGATGATTTGAACGTATCATGCAACATTTAAACAAAAGGTATTCGAGACATGTGAAACTTAGCTAGGCCATGGTAACACAGTGGAAGAAACCTTGAATGTTACAAACCACCAAGTACACTAGGGGGCATATTCCCAAGAACGTGTGATAACCACCGCAAATTTAGCTTAACGCAACTTTGCATATCGCAGTCTATCACGGGAAAACAACGCCGTATTAACTTAGTATTCTCAACCTGGTGGCACCATGCGATAGTCCCACGATAACGCGTCAAATGTCCGCGTTAAAATCAATGCGACGCCGCAAAAATGCGAAACACTAACGCAAATAAAGTCGCGATGAGGCCAACCGCGATACAAAAATCAGCGATAACCAGCGAAAGGCCTGCAATTCCCAAGCGTCATGAGGGAAAATGCACAATAAAAGCAGAACAAGATAAAAAAACAACAAAAACAAAATAAATTGCGTAGCAACATGGATGCACTCGGAACCAGTGCCCAGGTCAACGCGAACCCCACAAGCCCCACAGACCACGAGCAAGGAACCTCGGGGTCGGGGAAGGTCAAGGAGAAGAGGAAGAGGAAGACGGGATACGGTCCGCATGACAACCGGATCGTCCTCACGGAGGTGACAGAGCACGAACAACAACTGTCCGTCACCTCCACCGTGTCATTGGCAACACAGACGGAAAAATGGCATTCCATCGTGAATGCAGTCGGAGTGTCGATGAGGCCAAGATGCGCTGGCACAATGTGAAAAGCCAAACCAAGCAGAAACCCGATGCCAACAGGATGGCAACAACGGCGAATGGAGGTGGGAGTCCAGCACCACATGAGGAGCTGGAGCAAATGGCGGCCACAGTCATCAGTGCGGAGACGGTGCAAGGAGTCGGGAGTCCTGATACAGCTCGACATGACCTGACACAACATCAACAGGGTGAGTAACGAACAGGGACTGGCGGGACGGGCACAATGGCACACATGCACAACGACGTGTAGCACACCGAACACCCACAACGACCTTTGGTCATGTCTCTGATCCCTGTGGCACACTGCAGCACACATACAAACATCAAGTAGGCCCCTGTCCACCATGTGCCCTAAGGGGTCACACCCCACACATCACCAAGTCTATGACACACACATGCACCCGTGCGAAACACAGCAAAGATGCGTATGTGACAGCCACACTGACAATGTAAGTGACACCACATGACCAGCAGCATGGCTGGAGTACAATGACCATGACATTGTGCATGCCACGAGACTGAGGTGGCTGAGTGTGGACCACATCCGGAAAGGAGCAGGTCACACTCTGACACATCCACATGCACAAACAATCACTGACGGCAACAATACATCTGCAGAAAAACAATGCACAAGAGTACAAAAACCGTCCAAGAGCACAAATGACCCAAGTCGCCAACATCACAGCACCTTAAAAGCACAAAAGTCAAAGGCACACCGCCTCCAAGGGATAAGGGGCAGCAAAATCACAGCAGCAGGTGAGACCCTCCCACAATGCAGCACACACATATAGCAATGCCAGCACATCCACATGGACGACAATGTGATACACAGTGCAACACTTACAATGAAGAACAGAGGACACAACTGGGTCCACCTGTGCGTAGAAAATGGCCAATCACATCTGACATAGCAGGGAACTGTGAGATGAAAATGTACGTGTACAACCTCACCTACGTCTCATAGTCCAAATGTCCACTGTCCCGCATCAAATAGTCCGCTCCTCCCAAACAGTCACAATGTACATTGTCATGCAGTCTGTATGTAAACCTGAATAATGCGTAAACATACATGCCAACACAATCTCAACAAGCATCTCCCCTTCACATTGCAGAGGGACAAACAACACCTCCAGCAGAGCAGACCAGACAACTCCACAGTGATGCTGAAGAGGACCTCCACACTTCCGACACTGACGCCCTACAACAGTTCATGACATCTTCGGGCAATCGACCCCCAGGAGCGGGGCAGCCCAGCTGCATCAAGGATACCCCACCCCCTGCACAGACAACACAGCTGGATGCATGCACCACTACGGCTGGCTCCCAGCAGCACACCCAAGCACACATCGCATTCCAAGGCCAGGTGTCAGACTGCCAGAAGGGGGTGTCCGAACAGGTGCGGGTGGGGTCCCACCTCATGGAAGCCGAACTAGATCACATACATGGGTGTCTAAGTCCCATCAGGGACCACCTACACTCCCCAAAGGAGACCCACACTGCGACAGAGACACCCGCATCTGCACATTTCCAGGACTGACCACACCCAGAGCCACGGGATAATCATCCACACCCCCACGCTGGACTGGCGCATGCCGGCCCAGTCCACTCCTCTTACGTATTGAGTGGGGGACGACAAATCTACATGTGCAATGTCTCACACTCTGCCTGCGGTGACATGGCTGCGTCCTCTGCACACGGCACAATGTGATGTTGTGGGGCCGTGGCCCGAATGCATACACCATGAGCACACGAACACACTCATAGAGCTCTTGAACTGGCCACGGGCACATGCGCCCAACACCTTTATTGGCATGGTCACATGTACAGTGATGCATGTGCTGGATGTGTGTGGGGTGAGTGTCAGCCAGCCCTCAGGGAGTCGTTGGTGCTGGCAACAACTTGAACAGTGATCACAATTGAAGCAGAAACATAAAACACCAGCATAACAGAAACAACTGTGAAGCATCATGGTGGTAGCCGGAGAGAGTACAGTGTTCACCCAACATGCAAGCAGAATGCTCCTTGATTTGTTGTGCACTGAGTAAGTGGCACCTGAAGGGCTGAGTAGGGTATCAAGCTGGTGATGGCACCCACGACAGGTGTGAGCAACTCTGACAGTCTGGCAGTTAGACACTTATGACTCTGGCACCTGTCGTTTGGAGTTGGTCCTGGTGGTGGTGGCGTGTGCATCCTGCGGTGATGCGACGTCCGGGCAGGCCAGGACTCGATCTGATGTGTGAGCCCATGTGGACCGCAGTTGAGGCCGGAGGCAGCAGACAGCGCAGGGCCACAGAGACATGGCGTTGATGCCCCCCAGGCCATCGGAACAGAGGCCATCCGACATGCCCTCAGGTTGCTGCCATGATTTGAGCTGCACAGAGTTAGTGGCCCCGGATGCACTGCGGCTGGCACAGGCACACCGCCACAGGACGGTGACTTGCGGTGCAGTGAGATAGTGCCACGCTAGGTGAGCGGGTCTCTGTCGATGTCGAAGGTGAATGTCGCGGAGGTTTGTGGGGGACAGTGGAAGGGCTCCTCCAGGGCATGATGCAGAGGGCAGAAGCCGGCCGGAAGCGGCAAATGGAGGAGTGGAATGCTACAGCCTCGTCTTGGCAACATAGTCAGTATCACCGACACAATGATGAAGACAACCCCCAAACCATGGACTCAGTCTCCAACAAATCTCAAGAAGTAAGTGTCCATGGATGTCAGGGAACAGACTTAGTGGCACCGGAGCTGTAAGGGGATGCAGTCTGCGACGTGGCCAGTACAATGTTATCAGCTCGGCCATAAATGATTCATGACTGAGTTCCCAATGTGTGACCTACTCGACCGCTGTGTGGTCCGGAGACAGCGGGCAGCGCGGGCCAACCGCTGTTCAGCAAGCTCCTCCTGGAACACTAACACACAGCGTTGAAATGGCATTTGGTGATGACCGAGGCAGTAGCGACAGAGCTGAGCGGGTGTTTAGCCAGCGACGATGCCGTGTCCTGCCTGGTACGGACTGGATTGGATTTGTGTGAGGCCTGCAGGCCCACAGTGTAGTCCGAAGGTGTAGTCTTCAAGGGCCCACAGACACATGTGGCTGGGATGCCATGCACATACTTTGTGTCACCACACAGAAGGGAGTATAGTGAGTTAAACTCTGCATTTGCGTGTGTACTCGGCCATTGCCAAATCAAGACTCAGTCCCAAATGTGTGACCTACTTGACGGCAGTGTAGGCCCAGGGCAGCGGTCAGTAGGGGCACACATCCATGTGGCGTTGGCCCGCGATGCACAGAGTTAGTGACACCGGAGCAGTTGTCGGCAGTGTCCGGACACCTCTGTGAAGATTGTCCTTTTCTCCTCCGGACTGAACAGCGTCTTCCTCTTACTCGTCTCCTTGCGTACAATGATATGGACTCCGCCATGAAGATATCACGACTCAGTTCCACATGTGTGACCTACTTGAGCGTAGTGTAGGCCGGAGGCAGCGGTGGAGTACGTAAACAGAAAAGGGGTAAAGCGGGCCTGTGTTGCGGGGACCGTGATAGTGTGAGGAGGCTGCCAAGGACGAGGGGTTCAGGCTTGGAGTTTGGCCGGCACGTGGTGTGCCCTCTTCGACACGCGCCGGTGTCGGCAGGTGAGCTGTGAGGCCTGGATACGCAGGGGCGGGCATGACAGGTTGAGAGTCCAGCGGCCGTGGTGCAGCAGGCGCATAGGTTCGCAGGCCACAGCACTCACGGAGAGGGCGTCGGCCTCGTGGCGGGGTAGGAGGTGCCGCACTGGCAGGCACGTTTGCCATTCCGGAAGAGGACCACGCCCAGGGCTACGTGCTTTTTAATCACACCCCTACGCTGGCCTTGTGTACGCCGGGCCAGGCCACTCTGCACACGCTTGCAGGGGAAGATGTCACAAGCTACATTTCTGCGTTCTTCCCCACTGGCTGTGGTGACATGGTTGCGTCCACTGTCCACTGCACTCCACACATCAGCAGTGCATGTGGGCATGGATATGTCTGTGGTCTGAATACTGCAATCTGTCCAGGACATCTCCGCCACAGTTGGCGGTGTGTACATTCTCATTCATGGGTCACTTGCCTCCTTCGCACATATCTGGTTCCCACCTCTCCCCACATTCCACTGTTGTTTGGCTGCGGTGCCATGCCGTTGATGGTTCATGTACATGGCTGAGCAAGGTTGCCACAGTAAGTTGTGCTGTCGTGTCTGGTGGGTGGGCATGTTGTCTGGCATGTTGTATGTGATTTTGTGACGTGCGCATTGCCAGTGTTGTGAGTTGCATGATTGCGGAGTTGAGGTGAGTGGTGTGTTCATTTGGTACTTACCTACATGCATTGCATTTCCATGGGTGCCATCCTGGTAACGCTGGTTGATGATGAACTGTCGGGGGATGATGGAATCATGCACACTGCCTGGGTAGTTGGCTGCAACATTGGTGTAGGGTCCCCGCTGGTCCACTATTGCCTGCACATTGATGGGATGCGTGTGCTTTCTGTTGCGGTAATTGTGTGTTTTTTTGGCAGGGGGCACAAGTTGGACATGTGTGCAGTAGATTTCCCCCAACAGGTGCGGGAATCCTGCTATGGCGTGTAGTCCTTGCTTGGTCTCCAGCTGTTCCTCCACATTGTGGGGGACATTTAGGTACTGGGGTACCTGGCTGGTGATGGCATCCAGGACAGGTGTGGGGAACTTGGATGGGGCTGGCTGTGTGTCTCCTCCGACTCTGGCGGATGTTGTTTGGGGGGTACGGAAGGCCAACATGTGCAGCACAGCCAGCAGCTTTGTCTGTGGAGGGATGTTGGTTGTCCGCTGTGTTGGGACCGTCAGCCTGTGGGCAATGATGATCCGGATGCGGTGGATGGTTGTCCTTTTGAGCCTGTAGTGGGCATTGACGTTGTCTGGTGTTAGGTCTGTGGGGCTGGTGCGTTTCCTGAAGGTCTGCTGTCTTTGTCTGCGCTGCCTCTGTGGTGGTCCGGGGAGGGGTCGGGGGGTTCTGGGGCCCTGGGGGTGGTGGCGGAGGGTGTTGTTGCCCTCTCGGGCTCCGGGATGCATGGTGAGTAGCTCCATGGCATCTTTTGTTCTTCATGTGAGGCTGTGGACTGGTCTCCCTTTGATAGTGCAGGTTGTCGTCCGACTTTACACCAGGTCAGAGCAGGTGTTAGATTCCTGCTGCTAACGCGCCTTATCGCCTGTTTTGTGGTCTTATCGCTGATCGGGCTGGTCGTTGAGAATGTTGAGGTGTGGTGTTGTCGCGGATTTTTGCTCGGGAACGCCTACTCTGCATCTCATTAGCGATAGTTGAGGGGGTCATCTGTGGCGATGTTTTTTGCGGCTGCTATCGCGGGTAAAATGGTGTTATGGGCTGTTAACACCAGCTTGTAAATGGTGCAATAAATTTATCGCCACTTTGGCTGCGATAAAGTGCCGCTAACTAGGCGATGTGTCCTTGAGAATATGCCCCTAGGAGTTTCAAGTGCATTTACACTAATTTATTTTTTGAATATTGGATCGAACATAAAAATTATTAATTCTCAATATTACTGGTCACACATGAACCTATAATAACTTTAAAAGTATCAAACATTAGATTCCCTATTACCACCCACAGTGCAGCACCCCTTATTCCTAATAAGTAAGAAAGTACCATTACATGTTTGTGAGAATTGATTGGTGGATACTGACAATGTACCACCACATTCCACCAGAAATTTGCTCCCCATTGTGCTGCCACCAATGAAAAAAATTTCTGAACCTTCGGCAGATTACTTTAAATATTGCACATTTCACCAGCGATCTTTGGGGAGGAGAAAATTCCACCACAGTAATAGTTGGAAATTCCAACACCAAACCCCTAAATCTGACCCACAGCTTCATGTCATGCATGGTTGTTAAAGGGTTATAAACTGTTTAGCAATCTAATGAATTTCACTTGTGCCCAAAATTTTAATGCATGTTTTGTGAACATATAAAAAAATCCTTCAAAGAATATGTTTCATGGAAATAATCCAAATTCGTTTTAGTTGCATTTTAGGCAGTGCTGAATCTGTAAATAAATATATGCTGGGGACCACAATTTTGGTCAGAAACCCACAGCCAAAGCTATTGAATGTTGGGGTTGTGAATAACAAAGCTGCATAGTCTTTTTTACACGACATGTCTCTTTTATCCACCCCCAGAAACTCTCTGCCCCTTTGTTGCAGATTCTATTTCATTGCTGCTTTCTTTGTTACAGTTTCTCTGTCTCTCTCCTCCGCCTTCTTTATCACTTTTGTGTTTTTCTGTCTCTTGTTTTGGATCACAGTTTGATGAGAAAAAATGTGGCCGGCTCTCCAAAAATGAGTGTCGTACCCCCCTTCCTCACCCCAACCACTGGCTCAAAATAAGCACTGATTTTGGATCTGATTGATGGTGTTTAGTAGTGTTGGATGGACATACAACAAGTAGAATTTCCCAGATGTGTTCTGCTGTTCATACATATTGCAACATCCTAACCTCATGCTAACATAGCTCCAGCTAAATGTACAATAGGGTCACTCAGTCCAAAACAGTTTTCAGCAATACAGACAAGTTTATTCCTAATACGTTGTCTTGTGATAATATCAGAAAATATATCCCGAATTACACATGACATTCTGATTTTTCCACCTCAGATATTAGAACATCTATGTATTTGTTTGCAAAAAAGAAAGCTCTATATTTAATGCATGCATGTCTGATGAGCTAGGATTGGAACGTTGGTCAGCATGAGACAAGAATCTTCATTAAAAACAAAGAGGGTCTAAAGCATTGTTGACAAATTCATAAATAAGTGACATATAGACTTTAAGTGTAAAATCTTTGATTGCATCTTTTTGGATCACAATAAAATTTTCCCTTAATTCACAGCGGTGTTGTTCTCTCAAAAACTGCACCTGTTTTCCACTGAACTATAATTGTATTAAAGCTATTTTGACTAATGCTATCTCCAGACTGATTGACATAAAAATGACATAAAAATGTAACTGTTTTATTGGAGCACACATGGAGACGAAATTATATACCGAAAGCAAGAGAGATGATGCTGCTTATTGGAAGCGACCCATGAGTAAAATATCGTTGTCATTTCTTTCAGCAGAGGCGGATATGCAAAACATTCCAGTAAATTGATGATACCCCTCTGTGCTTTTGTTCTGCTGCCTATTTTGCATGGCATATCGGAATGACTGCTGAACGGATGAGCAATCTACATGCCGCAATATATTGCCATTTTGAATGAATGATACACCAGGACCATCTGGTACATTTCAGTGTGCTCTGCTGGTATAATCAAGCAGCACTCAGCACAGTTTTCTGATACCTCCGTTGCCTGGCTTAGTATTTATATTTTCATTCTCTATATTTCCCCTGTATTGTTCTTTGAATATCTTGTGGTCTTTATTGCAATATCAACAGTGCTTCCCAATTTTGAAGTATGTTGCAGCTACAGGCGATGCATTGTGCTGACATTTCTATTTCTTGCCTCGTTGTCATTCAAGCACACTTCACTGATGCTTCTGGTTTCTGGTGTAGATGCACAAAGTTATTTTGAGATGGCTATTTATCCGGCCGCCAGCCATACAGTACTTAATGGGGGATATTCTCAAGAACGTGTGATAACTACAGCAAAAGTAGCTTAACTCAACTCTTCACATCGCAGTCCATCGCGGGAAAATAACATCGTGTCAACGTGGAATTCTCAAGCAGGCGGCACCATGCGAAAGTCCCACGATAACGCGTCCAATGACCGCGCTAAAATCAACGCA
This sequence comes from Calotriton arnoldi, assembly GCA_963921515.1. Lineage (NCBI taxonomy): Eukaryota > Metazoa > Chordata > Amphibia > Caudata > Salamandridae > Calotriton > Calotriton arnoldi. The sequence goes on from CAWUFW010011623.1 coordinate 365,469, forward strand.
ACGACGCAAAAATGCGAAACACCAACGCGAAAAATCCTGCGATGACGCCAACCCCGATACAAAAATCAGCAACAGGCCTGCAATTCCCACGCGTCATGCGTGAAAATGCACCATAAAAGACTAAAAAGAAAACAAAAACAAATGTCAAACCACAGCGAAGCACAATGGAGGCAGCCGGAGCAAGTGCAGAGGACAACCAGAAACCCACAAGCCCCCCGGAGGACCATCCTGGGACTTCGGGGTCAGGGAAGGCCAAGGACAAGAAGAGTAGGAAGAAGCGGTTCAGTCCGCAGGAAAACGGGATCCTGACAACGGAGGTGATAGAACACCATCAACAACTGTTCGTCACCTCCACTGGTCATTGGCAACAAAAAATGGACTATGGCAGTCCATCGTGGACAAGGTGAATGCAGTCGGAGTGCTGAAGAGGACAATGGATGAGGTCAAGAGGCGCTGGACTGATGTCAAGCGCAAGACCAAGCAGAAACTTGCCAACAACCTGAAGGCAGCAATGCAGACTGGAGGTAGGAGCCCAGCGCCACAGGAGGAGCTGGACGACATGGAGGAAATGGTGTCCACAGTCATCAGTGGGGAGACGGTGGCAGGAGTTGGGGGCCCGGACACTGCTCAACATGACCGGACACAACAGCAACAGGGTGAATACCCAACAGGGACCGGGGGGACGGGGGGAGATGGGCACCATGGCACACATGCACAATTAAGCAAAGCACATCTGCGGACAGACCATGCCCCAGACCCCCAACTCCCACCAAGAGACCAATGCACACAAGTATGCAACATCTCAGCACTGCATAAGCACAGAAGCCAGAGGCACACCCCATGTAAGTGATGAGGTGCAGCCAAAACTGAGCTCCATGGGCAAGCCACCCTAAATGCGGCACACACACATTACATGCAGAGCACATCAACATTGACAACGATGCGGTACAAACCGCAACACGTCCACAGCAGAACAGGGGACACAACTGGTGCCGCATGTGCGTAGAAACTGGCCAATCACATTTGGCAATGCAGGGAAATGTGAGTTGACAATGCACAAGTACAAACACACATACGTGAAGTTGTCGGAATGTCCACTGTCCCGCATCAAATAGGCAGCTCCCCACACACAGTCACAATGTACACTGTCATGCAGTCTGAATGTAAACATATACAATGCGTCAACATACATGTGAACACATTGTTAAACTGCATCTCCCCTTCACATTGCAGGAGGAAATCCAACACCCCCTTCAGAGCATTCCCAACCTCTCTTCTCTGATGACGAAGAGGACCACCACTCCTTTGACTCCAACGCCCTCCAACAGCTCGTGGAGAGCCTCCACAGCCCACTTCCAGGAGCAGGTCAGCCCAGCTGCTACGAGGAGAACCCACCCCCTGCACAGAACACACAGCAGGCAGCACCCACCACCACGGCTGCCACCCAGGACCCCCACGACTAACACATGGCCTTCCAACGCCGTGTGTTGGGGTGCCAGGAGAAGCTGGCTGAACAGGTGCAGGTGGGGTTCGTCCTCATGGCAGACAAACTAGACGCCATACGTGGGTGTCTAAGTCTCATCAGGGACCACTCACAGTCCCTAACGGACACCCACAGTCCGCTCCATGCACTCCAACAAACCATGGCTGACATTGCCAGAGTCCTGACTCAGAGACAAGAATGACTGACTAGTCAGAGTGCCACCAGCGAACTCGCCCGGGAGTTTGGACTCATGCGGAGGCTCACGGAGAACATGGAGCGGACGTGGGCGGAAAGAGTGGCTGCCACGGCTGCACACCAGCGAGAGGTAGCTGGGTCCCTCAATGACATGAAGACCATCCTCATGGCATTGCTGCCACAAGGTCTGGCGCTGATGCATTCTGCTGCTACCACCCCATCCACATCTCCGGCCCCTGATGTGTCAGTGCCACTCAGTGCGGCAGACATTCCACCTCCGGCCCGTGGGGTGTCACTGCCACACAGTGCTGGAGACAGAACACCACCACCCACATGTGAGGCACATGCAACAGCAGAGGACGAAGATGCGGATGAATCCACCTTGGTGGTGAGAAGGAAGCGGTAGCATCCATCTCCAAAAATGTGGCCTGTTTCTGCTTGGTTCTGCCCTCTGCATCATCAGCTGCCACTGTCCCACGATGCACTCAGCGACACTCACCTTGGACCACGACATGGACTGCGATAATCTGTTTGGCCACCAACGACATGGATATCAGACTGGGGACTGAACTCTTCCTTCCCCGATGTACTCGTCATTCCCTGAGGGACTCCGGCTGACCCTCCACGTGCCAACGATGCAGAGTGGGGTCTGCATGGCCCTGTACTGCTCCAGCTGCAACACACCACTGAATGTGCAATAAATATTCATGTTGACACAGATGTGTCATGTCTATGATCTTTCAAGTGTGGAAGTAGGTATGAATGTAGGGTCAGTGACCCCCCCTTACGTCCATGTTGCGCATGTTGTGGGACTTGGGTCACAGGGTGACACATTGCCTATTACGTTCCAAGTGGCACCGACACTCCGACAGCGACACATCCATCAGTCGCTTCCTTGTCAGGCCCAGGAGGGAACCACGCCCAGGGCCCCGGGGTCATTGTTCACACCCTTACGCTGGACTGGCATACGCAAGGACAGCCCACTCCGCTTACGCTCACAGGGGGGACGACAAGGCTACATGTCCCAGGTCTTCCCTGTAGGGATCTGCTGCTCACAGGTCTAGTTATCAGCATGCCACGGCCACTCCCTCATGAATGTTTACACCCACACCACACCCATCCAGCACAGGCGTCACGGGACATGTGACCCTGCCAATAAAAAGGCCCTGGCGCACGTGCTGGATGCCATTTCCAATCTCTGGCTGGCTGTCTCCGTGTGGTTCTCATTTATGCATGAGGGCCTAGGGCCCTGCCACCTCACATTGCCCAGTGTCGGGGGTGACATGATGGCGTCCGCACCACAGGACTCAATCATGAAGGGTCCATGGCTAGTGGTGCACAGACTTGGTGGCACCGGATACACTGTGGCAGGCACAGGCACACCGCCATGAGACCGTGTCTTTTGGTGCATTGAGATAGGGCCACCTGAAATGCTGAGTGGGTGTGCAGCCTGCGATGATGTGCTGTCCTGGTGGTCAGGACTGGCAAGGTTTAGTGTGAGATATGCCGGACTGCAGTGTGGGCCTGAGCCAGCGGGCAGTGCGTGCCTCCCGCCACGTGGCGTCGCCTCGCGGTTCACAGAGTTAGTGGCACCTATTGGGGTGAGTGGGTGTGCAGCCTGCGATGATGCCCTGTGCACTGAATTGTTATCTGCCATTGCGAAATCAAGACCCAGATTCAGGTGTGTGACCTGGTGGCCCGCGGTGCCTGGCTGCATGATATGGAGGGTGCCAGGGTCGCGAACCCCGGGCTTGGAGCCCCCACTGGCACGTGGTGGGCCCTCTTGGAGACACACCGGTGGCGGAAGGTGAGCAGTGGGGCCTGGTTGCTCAGGGGCGGGCAACCACCACTGGGCGGCGGGAGGGGCGGGGGTGCAGCAGCCTGTGTGCGCAGGGGCCTGCAAGCGATGATGGCGTGTGCAACTGTATGGTCTCTGCCATTCATGTCTCTGGAAACTGTTTCAGATGAAGGACCTGGGGGACTGCAGTGTATACTGGCACGTGGTTGGAGACACACCGGTGGCAGCAGGTGAGTGGTGAGGCATGGGTCCGCAGTGTTGGCACTCTCTCCCTCTCTCTCTCCCTCTCTCTCTCCCTCTCTCTCTCCCTCTCTCTCTCCCTCTCTCTCTCCCTCTCTCCCTCTCTCTCTCCCTCTCTCTCTCTCCCTCCCTCTCTCTCTCCCTCTTTCTCCCTCTCTCTCTCTCTCCCTCTCTCTCTCCCTCTTTCTCCCTCTCTCTCTTTCCCTCTCTCTCTCTCTCTCTCTCCCTCTCTCTCCCTCTCTCTCTCCCTCTCTCTCCCTCTCTCTCTCTCTCTTTCTCTCTCTCTCTCTTTCTCCCTCTCTCTCCCTCTCTCTCCCTCCCTCTCTCTCTCCCTCTCTCTCCCTCTATTTCTCTCTCCCTCTCTCTCTCTCCCTCTGTTTCTCTCTCCCTCTCTCTCTCTCCCTCTGTTTCTCTCTCCCTCTCTCTCTCTCTCTCTTTTGCTCTCTCTCTCTGTCATTTTATGAGCGCATGACACACCTTCTTATCTAGATTTCTGTTTTGCAGGCTGTGACTTACAGATTGTCCTGTGAAAACCCTCCATGCCTCTTCAGTATTCTTGTTTTGGTTTTGTTCTGTAATAAAAGTATTATTTGTATTTCATGATGTGGATGTCTGACTCTCTTTTTCCTGTCTACAGATGTATGTTAGGTGTTGTGATTGAGCGGCTTCATGCGAATTGTTTTGTGCATGATTTTGGTAAGGTTGTTGTGACATTTTTTTGTTTGGGGGTGGGGGCGGTGGGTGGTGCCCGCAGTGGGGCCCGGGGAGGGGGGAATCCCTGGGGTGGTTGTGGTGGGTGTTGTTGCCCTCTTGGGGCTCAGGGATGCATGGTGAGTGGCTCCATGGCATCTGTTGTTCTTCATGTGTGGCTCTGGGCTGTGCTCCCTTTGATGGTGCCGGTTGTCGTCCGACTTTACACCAGGTCAGAGCAGGTGTTAATTTCCTGCAGTTAACGCGCCTTATCGCATGTTTTGTGTTCTCATCGCAGATGTGGCTGGTCGTTGAGAATGTTGTGGTGTGGTGTTGTCGTGGCTTTTTGCACGGGGACGCCTACTCTGCATCGCATTAGCGATAATTGCCGTGGTCTTCTGTGGCAATGTAGTTAGCGGCTGCTATCGCGGGTAAACTGGTGGTATAGGCTGTTAACACCAGCTTGTGAATGGGGCGATGTATTTATCGTGAATTTGGCTGCGATAAAGTTCCGGTAACTCGGCGATAGTTCCTTGAGAATATGCCCCAATGTTTGCTATTTACCCAGTGACTGGCAAAATAGTACATATCTCTGCTATATAGCCAGCTGGCAGCTAAAAATCTGAAACTTCACAGGCTAAGTAGAAGAGATCATGCACTATTAGGCCAGCATACTGATAAATAGTATGAAGAATGGTTTTTATTTAGCTAGACATGAAAAAAAAGACTCCAGGCAGCAGCAGAGTTGTGGCCTTCTTGTAATGGTGTTGCAGGAAAGTGTTAAAAGTATTTGAAAGTAAGTGCATAGACATATGTGCAAAGGTAAGAGCATTAATTAAGCTAAGTGTTTATACAGATAAACTGATCAACCGATTTAGAATAAATACATTTGTGTTAACATAGTTCTAAAATAAGGAACAAGGAATCAGACTTCTGTTCCATTCACTTCATCAAATGGCATACAGATATTTTACTCTGCAGTCTGGAAGTATTTAGCTGTAAAGAAAATTGAGCATGTTTATTGCATGTTACATAAATGTTTTCTTCACTCATGACTACATTGTGTTATGTTCATGATCTTCCTTTTGATGATTTTTGATTATTGGGAACATTTTGGGCTTCTTCTGGAAGGCATTTTGCTAGTTGGGGGCTTCTTTTTAAGGCGGATCTTGCTTGCTTAGTATATCAAACCATCCAATACAGCAGCAGCAAACAGGGAGTGCAGAGTGACACGTGGTATACTTGCTTAAGGCAATTATAACAATGGGGAGCAGGGCTTTAGGGCAGTTGCACAAAGTAAATTGGGCGAGGCACAGTAATGAGTAGGAGTATGTGAAATTCACATATTTACGTGAAATTTCCACAAAATTAAACATAATTATGCAATCTGTCATTTCATGCTATATTTTCACACATAATGTGTTCTCACCCAATTTTTTCCAGAAGGTTACATTTAAATGAAAGCACAGAGAGCGACATGAGCAACAGCTGCTCTCATTCCCATGAATTGCTAGTTCGCAGTACATTTTTACAAGGAATAGCACAGAATTACGCCAAGATGCAAAATGGAGTCATATCTGGAATTTCACATAACCAGCGTAATGCGATATTCTCAAAATTATGATGCCATAATTAAAATGTTACCTTGAGAATTGTAGTTATGTTTTTAAAATGTTCAGCAGTGTTTTAAGTAGGCTGGGCCCTGTGTCTCCTGTGCCCTCATTTCATTCCTTGACAGTGTTGCCTCAGCAAAGAAAATGTGGAATTGAAAAAACATAAAGAAACATCTGAGTGATAAGCTATGAAGCTCTACCTGACTAAACTTCTTGTAGAGGAATGCCAGGGTGGGGAAGGAAACAGGAGGACCAGGTATTAGGAGAAGGATGACCAGTAGGATGATAAACACAAGGAGGTGCACAACAGGCAGTCTAAGACGACCAGTCGACCAGGACAAGAAGAACGAGGACAAGGGAGTCTTAATCCATAATGACTAGGGTGACCAAGGTCAGAGGGGACCATCAACAGACCAGGAGAAATGGAACTAGGGACACCAGAACCAGGATGAGAAGAATCACAAGGACCAGGAGGATGTGGAGCAGGAGGATCAGGACCCAGTGGGCCAGAGCCTGAAGAACAGAATGACCAGGGTAAATGGTACAGAATGCCTTCTATCAGCAATATAGGATCGTTTGGAGATCCTGAAAGCACTGACCAGACCCAGGGGGACGAAGTGGATGAGGGCCAGAAGTAACAGACCCAGGTGGACAGATCCAAGAGGACCCGTACCAGAAACACAATAGAAAGGAGGACCAGGTGCAGGGACGCCCTGGCCTGAGAGATCAGATCAAAAGGTTTACGACGGTCAAAGAGGACGAGAGACAGGGGGCCAAGGACAAGGAAAACTGGTTTCAAGAGAATCACCATTTGGAGGACCATGACAGAGTGGGGCAGGGTCAGCTAAAAAAGAACAAGGTGTAACCGTCAAACCAGGAGACCAGAAGAATTAGTAGGACAAGGATGGGGCAGGAGGATTGAGGGACTAGGAGGGATAGAGAAACCAAGGACAGTGGCACCAGCACCAGAAACCCAGATCCAGGAGGACCAGACAAAGTATTACCAAAACTAAAAAGACCAAGACTACAAGGGGTATCAGGAGAAAAAGTATTTGAAACAGGCAAAACAGGGGGACTTGATAAACCAGAGGAGTAGGACCAGGAGTACTGAGGAACCACAATTAGGGTGAGGAGATGTAAAGGGCCAAGACCAGGAATTTGTGAAGCAGGAGAACCAGGATCCAGAGGACCAGTGGCAGTATTATCTGGGAATGATTACCAGATGGAGCAGCACAGGGAAGGCTAGGACCAGAAAGTTATAAGGCTTATATGAACAGAAGACACTGGGCTATCGGAATGAGGAAACACCAGAATGATTAGTGGTGGGCCAGTACAAGTTATTGCAGGAGCATGAGGAGATGGTGTAGGAGGACTGGGTGAACAAAAGCCAGGAGGATCTAGGCCAGATTGAGGAAGACTTGGAAGATCAGGACCAGGAGGACAGTGGCTAGTAGGACCAAGAAACTGGGAAACGCAGAACAAGCCAGTTGGTATAGAACCACAAGTATAAGGTGCAGGAGGACCATTGCCAGGAGGATCAGGACAAGATACAGGAAGACTAGGAAGATCAGGAGCATGAGAACTATGGCTAGTAGGATGAGGGTGCCAGAATAAGCAAGGAGTATGAGGGGGCAGTGTCAAGGATTTTAGGAGTACCAGAGGCAGAAAGACCAGAGCAAGGATGACTAGAAAGATCAAGACCAAGAGGACCAGGAACAGGCTGAGGAGTGCTAAGGAGACCATGGCCTCAGGACCAGAGCCTCGAGTTCCAAGTGGATCAGAAAGGAGGTAGCAGAAACAGGGTGGGAAAGTTCAGGAAGACCAGGGCAGCCAGAGCCAGGAAGAACAAGGGGACTGGATTGAATGAGCAGGATGATCAGGTTCAAAATGTCCAGGCTCAGAAGGACATAAACAGAACCAAAACGAAAAGGTGAGGACAAGTGGGTGCAGTACCAGAAGGACCAGAACAGTCCAAACCAGGAATACTAGGGCTAAGAGGGCAAGGTTTAAGAGGACCAGGACACCAGAAGCCAGGTGGACCAAGGGGACAGAGAGGACCAGGAACCTGGGCACCAGGATTTGGATCCACAGGGTGAGAAATATCAGAAGGACCAGGCCATGAGAAAACTAGTCAAGAGACCTAGGAAGGAACAAGAATGACTAGAAGAAGGGGTCATGGAAAGAACAGGATGGCCAGGAGGACCAGGACCAAAATAACTAGTCATACCAAGACATGAACAAGGAGGCCCAGGATCAAGAGTACGAAAGACAGGAACAATGACTTTTAGGACCAGGAATAAAAAGACCAGGGCCAAGCAGACTAGAACTAGAGTGAGAAAGACTAAAATAAAAGTTCCCAGAGGATCAGGAGCAGATGTCCAGGCAACTACAGCCATAATGGCAAGAGCTAAGCGGACCAGGGCAAAGACAGCCAGTGTGACCAAAATCAAAGTGTCCAGGAAGATAAAGGCACAGACAACAGGGATGATCAAGACCTGGCATACCAGGATGAAGAGGACCAGGGTGAGAAGCAAAGGAGGACCAGGGTAAGAAAGGTTGGAGTTATAATAGCCGGGATGACCAAACCTGGTGGCTAGTACAGGATGACCAGAATATTCAGCATCAGGACTAAAAGGAAGAGCCAGTGCACATCCAGAATGACTAGGAACAACTGTAACAACAGGACTTTGGGGCCAGGTACAGGAGGATCATGACCTGATAGAGGAGGGCTAGGAGATCTAGTCAAACCATAACATGGATGATGACCAATAGGACCAGGGACCAAATGGAGGAGGATTATGTCAACTAGAAGGATCATGATAGCCAGGATCAGGACTAGGAGGACCAAGGGGGACAAACCCAAGCTAATCAGGATCTGAAGTACCAAGTGGTGTATGCAGCCCACAACCTGGATAATGAGGATCATGGGGACCAGGACAATCAGAGCCAGGATTACCAAGATGACTAGATCAACATCAAGATGACCAGTCCCAGCCCAAGACAACCTAATAGGGAAGACCAGAACCAGTTAAAGAAGTACCAGGTCAACCAAGAGAAGAGGGACCAGGGCAAGGAGGATCAGGGTGACCCATGCCAGGAGGACCAAGAGTGCCAGACTCAGGAGGACTAGTACAAGAAGGTCAGGTGAAAAAGCACCCAGTTAACCAGCAGGATGAAGGTGGAGAGGATCAGTCGTACCAGCACAAATGGGGCCAAGATTAGGAGATCAAGGAAGAGCTGATATAAGGAAGGGCAAGGACCAGGAAGAGGCAGGTCCAAGAAGGCCAAGGCCAGGAATGACTAGAACCAGGATCATCCTATTTATGAATCCAGTACCAGTGTGACCAGGGCTGGAGGACCACCGCCAGGATGACGACCAGGAGGTCCAAAACAACCCAGGAAAGGAGGACGTGACACAGGACCAGGAGGAGAACCAAGACCAGAAGGTATAGAATGACCAGAAGGAGAAAGAAGAATACCGGGAAGAGGAGGAGACCTATGGCATTCTAGGCCACATGTATTAGGATATCCCTCTTGTTCATGCTTCTAATGCTGTTAACTAATAGACATTCCCACGTATATCAGCCTACTTATAGAAATGATGGTATCTATTTGCTGAAACATCAGAGCATGCAAAGTGAAGAAAAAGACATGACTGTGTTATTCTGAGTTTTGAGTGATACATGTTCTTTGGTGGTGGCACAGTGGTACAAATGTGAATCAGAGGGCGAGAAACTGAAACTTGGCTGATGGTCTGTTAGTACCTAGAATCCTAGAGAGTACATGACTATGCAGGAGGAGAGGCTGTGCAGGAGGAAAAGCCCAGCATGTCTCTGGCATGAGGAACACCCATAAGAAGGTGGCTGCCAGATGGAGCGAAGCCAAGCATTGACACATGTCCTGAGGGATATCCCTGTTTCCCTGAGCAGTTGCCATAGGGGAACTGCAGGAGGACATTCAATAAAAAGCAAAATCATGTTGTCTGACATCTATGCCATGTGCTAAGAGATGGATGGGCTTCGTCTGATGTTGTGGCTGATACACAAGAGGAGCCTTTGAAAACACAAATACGGAAGCTTTGATCCATCTTGGGCGGTATGCAACTGCTGAAGGTGCACACCTGCTCGAGGTCTAGCCTGGGGGCTGCAACAGCTGAAACCAAGCACCCTGTTGCATCCAGTCAGGAAGACCACAGCTGGCAAAACAAGCACCGGCCATACAAGCCTGCTAATCCCCACCCAGCAGCCCTTGTGCTGAACAAAGTTGCCTTCCTGGTCCCTTATTATTGAAGTCACCCAACAATGCCACATCCACTGGTAAAATGGGACCTAGCCATGAAAAGAGTGAGAGACTGAATGCACAAATTTAAATCTGCCATTAAGAACCGTAGACTTTGCCTATGTCCTTTGGACTGATCTATGCATTAGTCAGTCAACCAATGACCATGTGCATTCATTTTATGAGGCACCATGGTTATTAGAAGAATACTTAGAACTGTGTGAGGGTGTTGCAGGTTGTGTAGAGCTTCACTGAGATTTATAGATTAGATTACAACTTGATAACAGTATTCCTATTTGAACTGAACAGTATTTAATTATGCTGTGGAATTTAGGTACTTTCTTTTTACTAATAAAAGCACAGGGCTGGACAATACGTTATTGTGTCTGTTGGTTGACTGTTGAGTCCTGACCTCTTGTTCTCTGAGAGTTTTCTTTCAGAAATAGGACCAATATATAATGTCTATCAAATTTTTTAAAAAATATTGAAATATGAATGTGTTTTCTATATAATCCTTCTAATTTACTATGTCCAAGGGCCTTATTATGAGTTTAGCGGTCCGTGAACCGCCGTACTCGCATTCTGAATGCTGCAAGCTTGGTGGTCCAACTGCCGTATTACGAGATGTGCGGATTGCATTTGGAAAGACCACCACTGAACCGTGGATGCTGCCAGCACACCGCAGACCACCCTGGTCGTGGTCGGGTAAAAGCAGCTGCCATAGGGTGGTACTGGGGAGTTCACTGCCGTCCGTATCACAAGTTGGCTTCTCCACGTGGCAGTGAGACTGCCAGGTTAAAGTTAGTGGAAACAAAGGATTTGGGGTGTATACTAACCCCTTTCTTGTTCTTTCCATCAGAGTTTAACGTGGATCCCTTTCTTCAGTTTCCCCCTTCACAGCAGCATCTTTTCCCCGAGGATTATGACCCTGTTAGTAGAGATGTACAGGTGAGTCCTTTTTATTCCATATACTCATTGCCTGGACTGGCCACATATGGGCCAAACTCTGGCAATGGGTAGGTGGTATTTTTGCACATGTATCATGCATATGTGTGCATCCGACACATATGTAATTGAAATGCTCACACAGGCATCATATAATATGGAAAAGCAATCACCATTGCTGCAAAATCTCTGCAGCCATACCATGGGTACCGCAGTAAACTTGTAAAACAGCGGTCAGAAGATCGCTGGTGCTGCAGGCTCCTGGCGGCCACAGTGTTCGGGTGGTCGGACCACTAAACACGTAATCAAGCCTTAAGTGTTTTTGGTTATGATTACAGTATTATCACAACAAAAGATACATATTTAAAAATATGTCGGTTTCTACGTTTAAAGATTATCTATTTGAAAATAATCTATATAATAGAATATAGCTGGATATTTGAATGTTACATCAACTATTTATTATTTCCAATGTTGTCCCCAAAGTATTCAAGTTGAATATGCTGCACAAGTAGACTAATACTTGGAGAGCAGTCATTACAATATCAACCTTTCTTAGAAAGTATTGTTAGTGTTTTATTAACTAATAAAAAAAATTAAAAGGGAACTGCGGGCAACTGAGTCAGTCACTGTGAAGTATGAAAGCAGGGCTAGGCTTAATGCCAATCTATATGGCCGCACATCCTTGAGGCTCCCATGGAGATGCAAGTCTGTGAACCGTTCCTGGCAACTGATCATCAGAATGTCGGAGCCCTTTTGAGGGGAAAATATTGCTGATACCCCATGAGGCACATTTGTGTCCAGCATGCAGCTGGTAAGTATAAAAGTCCCGATTTATATACTGTGGCCCTGCTAACCACGCCCATGATCCACAGCGGTCTCATATCCCAGCTCCTCTCTGGGACCCGCTGTACTACTTTCCTGTTTTGGTGTCAGTGCACTACAGACACTGTCAGTTCTTGAGCTGCCACACACATCTTAAAATGTGCCTCAAAGATTTGGCGTGGTTGCCATTGACACTCCTGCTGATGTGCCCATTGCTGTATAGGGGGCAGCCCCAGGCTAAAAGCATACCTGCAATCAGATGATTGCCAGACACAGCATTTGCCATTTACCAGACCATCGCTTGTCATTACCCATCAGGCAAACTGACAAGAGCAGCGTCATAGTAAGAGGACTCCTTGCACGACATCCATCTTTGAATGGGAAGCTCCTGGGACAAAATGCTCTTAACTAAGTGATCTCACTAAGTGATCGCACCATAAATTGGCCACAACACTTTGATTATTGCTGATTGAGTAGTCATTGCAGGCAATCCATACTCCTGGAACATTACTTGGGGTGCTACATCTCCTCCCTTTGGCTACTTTTGCGGTGTTACACTCTTCCATACCCTTACTGTATGCTTACCTATTACTGTGACTCATCCTTCTCCGGCACCGATTCTCTATGCTATTGGTACCCAAAGTAAGCCACTTTATTTCCTTGAGGTTGAAGGCTTAACATGTATGGCAGCTCTCATTTTCAGAAGCTGTAGTGCACCTTCAACATGTGATCGCCCCACTGTCAACCATGGAGACTACTCCAAATATCCGCTATATCACAGAGTCAACCCTGACAATGCTCATCTAGAAGCTGCAGACATAAAATGCTCTATCATGACCATCAATACTGCAGTGGCAGCCACAAATACACAATCCATTCACTAAGCAGTGACATCTCCAAGTTCCAAAAGAAACTGGTAATGATGGAGGAATGAACAACAGCGGTGCAATCACACCTGGACAATGATCCTGTTTGGGGCAGGAGATGTGGCACCTGCATCAGAAGATCATCGATCTAAAAAAGACCCCTGTAATCGGAATAATGTAAGGATTTTGGGGATACTTGAACAGGCTGACATCTTCGCCTTCCTGGACACCCTGCCCCTAACTTTGCTGAAAGTCCCTTTCACATCACCACTAGAGCTCCAGAGGGCACACCGAGTATGTACCCATATAAGTGACCACATCACACGCCTTTGGCACATCCTGGCATGCTGCATGAAACATCAACAGGCACAAAAATTCTCTTAGAGAGGAAAAAACATGGTCCCTATCATTACGAGAACAGCTATGTCATCATTGTCACAGACTTCGCAGGACCTACCAATGTCAAGGGGAAGCAATTTTTGGCTTCACCACCATAAGGATATGCACATTAAATTTGTTAATTTATTGTTAGAATTATTTTTAGTTTTAAAATAATTTAAATGTATATTAATGGTCTTACAAGAAAAATATTTTGTATGTTAAAAAATAACTAAATTATTAAAATAATTAAAAAATAAAATATTTAAAAACATTATTGTAATAAAGCAAAATAATTTGAAATGATGTTTTAATATAGAAGTTTCAAATTTTTAAACTGTTCTGTTATACACTTTATTAACATTTATTTTGGTATTTTCATATTTTTTAATTTGATATTCAATCAATTATATAGTAATGGTATTACAGTGACACAAGAAAATTAAGTATAAAACAGTGAACATTATTAAAGAAATTAAAAAAATTACCATAATTAAAATATATATTTTGATAGAAGTAAAATTATTACAACCTTTCTTTATAAAACATTTTTAAAACTTAAATGTTTCATAAATGTTTTAAATAATACAAAATTCCTTTTACATTTTTAAATGGGTTTAAAATATTTTGTTAATATATGATTGGATTCTGATTTTATTTCTTTTTTATGGCATAAAGTTTAGGAATTGTAGTAAATATTTTAATATGTATATTAATAAATATTGTTGATAAAATATTTTTATATTTTGATGTATAGTGTATTTTTTGATTAAATATTATTGTATTTTATAGTTAAGAAATTGTGTGTGAGTAGAGAGTATTGATTGTGTATATAAAAGTTTCAATTTGTTTTTGCCTTATTTGAAATGTTTTAGATTGAAAACTATTCAGAAAAGTTTAGCTCTTTAATGTCTAACATCGTCTTCAAATAGCCTTAGATTGGAGTGGGAATAGTAAATGTCACCCATTTAGTGTCCAACACCTTTCTCCGATTTAGTTAGAGTGGAGTGTGAATAGTAAATGTAGTCCCTTTAGTGTCCAACATCTTCCATCAAAATGGTTAGACTAGAGTGTGAATAGTAAATGTCATCCCTTTAGTGCCCAACATCTTCCCCCAATATGGCAAGATTGGAGTGGGAATAGTAAACGTCACCTTTTTAGTTTCTAACACTTTTTAAAAATAGGTTTATGTTGGAATGTGATTATTTAATTTCAATATTTTAGTCTAAAATTCTTATTACTATTGTTGGTGTTTAGAAATGTAATAAAAAACGAGTTAATTTTATGCTTGTAGGCAAGAATATTAATAGCATTTTTTAAAGAATAGACAGATGACATTTTTCTCATTTTATTTATGTTTTCAAAATGTATTTATTAAATAATTGTACTTAGTTAAACAAGGTAAGTATAACTCGCGCCCTTGCCATGTACATTTTCCTCATCAGTAATCTTACAGCAAATTTTGCACTGATATTATCAATGATGTCATGAAATATGTCATGACTGATGTAATGTGCGGAGTAATTAGCAGTGCATGGTGAGGGAGTGAGTTATAGTTACCTTAGGGCATGCGTTAAAGTTACTTAAGAGAACTCTAACTATAACTATTACATTTTTATGGTTTTGTGTGTGTAAAATATGAACCTAACTATAACGTCCCTTAACCTTTGGTTTTTTAGTGAATTTCTTAGGTTTAAAAAAAAATCTATTTCCTAGCTATAACGTCCCTGTAACCTTTGTTTCTTTTCAGTGAATTTCTAGGGTCTATTTTAACATAAAGTTATATTTAATTACCATACGTTAATCAAACTACTGCCGGCCAAGGCCTTCGGATGTGCACAGCAGCCAGCTAACTCACGCATGCAGCTAAACCCATGCCGCGCACAGCCCAGTGGGGAGTTGGCCACAGGGGCGGTGGTCAGAGGCCTCAATATGCTTGGCGGCACCGCCGTGGTGCCGCCAAGCATATTTAGAGTTTCCTCTCCTCCAGGGTTTTCATGGCGATGGAACCGCCATGAAAACCCTGGCTGAGGAGAAACAAAGGGGGCTGAACAGGGCACCCTGTGCCTCCACCACATCTGTATGCACACAGGGAGCATAACATGTGCCCCCCGGTGTGCATGCACATAGGATCCTGCACATCATGGACTTTCGAGCTCATGACGTGCAGGAACCTAGTTGCACGTCCCATTGCAGTGCCTTTTTCAAAGGCACAGCCACCTTTGAAAGATGCACCGCCGAGGGACGGCCATGCCGCCCACCTGCTAGACTACTTAAAAGTTGTAAATTAGCAGGCAGGCGGCTGCGACCTTCGGTGGAGTGGTGGCCAATGTTCTGCCAAAAGTTGCAATCAGGCCCGTAGTAGTTGCTCTTGCTTGAAAACAGGGGTTTCCCTGGCCACACCAGTGCAGACAGGGAAACCACTGTGTCCCAGAGGTGGGCACCCCCGGGCATAACTGAGCCAGCCATGGGGGATGGGGTCCCTGGGGCCATTAATTGCTCCTGGAGGTTGCCCTCCTTTTTCAGTGCATGGCCAGGGGTTGAACTCCCATGGCCAAAAACTGCCTGGAAAGGGTGACAGCATGGCCCCGCTCCCCCTTTCTATAATCGGCCAAGCCCCAGAGGATGGTTTCCCTGGGCCCAAAATTGGCCTGGGGAAGGGGGCTGCGTGCTCCCCTTCCCATTGGCAATGCAGCTGGTCCCTCCAATTATAATGCTAATTATCCCCCCAGGACCTGGACCACACAGGGGGCTTTAAAAAAGCAAGCAAGGGAGCCTGCAGTTTTTTTTTTTATTTCACTATGGATTCGTTAATCCTCTCCAAATTTGCTGTAAAATAAAAATAAAATGTTTTAGGCCCCAAGCTGGGTCCCTGTGGGACCCCACAACCAGACCTAGGGGGTAAGGGTGTTCCTACCGTGCTCCCTTGTCTTGTTTTTCTCGTGACTCAACCGAGTCCCAAGATGGCTACTAACACTTCATGGTTGAAGTGTTGGCAGCCAATAAGATCTCACCCAAAAATCTGTTGGAGCCTCTGAAGATTTGCATCCCTAGATATCTAGAAATATTTTTTCTTTAATAACTCCAAAACTACTGAATGGAATTAAACTATTACTAAACAGGGCTCTTTCTAGACCTGTAGCTAGCTTTCTTTCAAATTTGGTGTAATTCCATTCAGAAGTTCAGGCTGTAGTCGTGTTCAAAATCCAGCTGGAAAATTGCAGGTGGAAAACACGTTTTGGGACCCCCACTTTTCTCTGCCCCCTGCTTGACGAATCACCCCAAAAGTTTCAAGACAGCAGCTGAAGTGAGTAGCAAACTAGTTTAGAAAATTTCGTGAAGATTTGTCAAATGGCGCCAAAGTTATAGGCAAAGCAGAAATGCTTTTCCTATGGTAAGTAGGTCCTATCTATAACTACCTACTGGCTATTGTCAGTAGGTAATCAACTTAAAAATAAACATTTATATAAAATTAAGTAAATACATGTTTTTATTATTCTTTTTAAAAATAGTAAATTATATTTAATTACTTTTGCATGTGCATATTTTCCACTTTTGTTTTTCATTTTTACCTTTTTTTAAAAATGTTATTACATTGTTGTATATACGTTTTGAAAATTATTTTAACAAATGCTTCTTCAGTACATATTAAATAATTGTGTATTTTTAATACTAATATCTCATTTTACTTTACAATTTTGTAGCACCTTTTAACAACATGTTTTACATTGTTAATAATTTTTTTACATCTTTTCATACAGTTTTTCAACATTTTTACATTATTTCCCATTCATTTCTATGGGAAGATAGTCTTTTTAGTTTCATTTAGTGGCCATTTTCTTTACTGCTAGCTTGTACTTTGTAACCTATTTGTGTTAGTTTTAATCCATTTTCCCAGAGCCAGGTTGTGGTAAGGTGCTGCTGTTTGTCAGAACAGGTAAGTCCTTTTTTAAAGATTTTATAAGGGTTTTAAGGGTGGAGTGGTTTAGAAAGAAGGTTCAAATGTTACTTATTGTGGTGTTCATGTCTTTTGGGTATATGTAGATGTATTAATAGTAATGTGTTTCACCAGTTAGTAGTTGGGGTTTTCATACACTACTTCAGTAATGTATCATTATGTTATGTTAAATTTTGTTATGTTATTTAAATTTTGATGGTTAATTGTGATGTATATGTATGTTGAAGAATGTAATTTGTTTTGCTTTTGGGTTTTTGTACTTTACAGGTTTTTGTCCACAAATGTGTCCTATGGACATTCAGAGTTTCTGGATTTTTTAAAAAATGAAATCAATTTTGCTTTACAATAAACCAATGCTTTTTACTTTGATCTCCTATTTTTAGCTTTCCCAGAGCATTACATTTTTTTAATACGTTTTCACTTTGTTTTCTGGTTCCTAGATACTTTATATTGCTTCGAAGGATTTGTGTTGGATTTGTTTTTATTTTTGCATTTGCCTTTTCTGTCTTTTTGGACTAATTTTTTCCTGTTTTTGTGGGTTACTATTTTTGATTAAGTGGATACAGGGAAAGCAGCTACAGAACAGTAAGTTTTATTTATTTCATTTCTTTTGGGTGGAAAATGTGATATTATAATATTTCTGTTAATATATGATTGTTATTTGGAATTGTGTGCTTTATGTGCTGTAATTAATTAATGTGATGGATTCAGTTTGCTTTCAGTTTCTTGATTGGTGATGTTTGAATTTTTTATTTAAATCATGTATATATTATTTTATTATCTCCGTCCTCATTAGTTTTGCAATTGTATTAACTTTTTGACTGACATAATAAAATATTATGTGTATTATTTATAAAAAAATATTTGTTATCTTGGTTTACATTTTGTGATCATCTTTAGCAGTTTGGTAATTTGGTTTTTATTTTATAATATGATTTTAGCTATTACTTCTAAGAATCTATTCCTTTGCTATGTATGAAGATTTTGACTGTAAATTGTGGACGTCGTACATTCTTTTTGTTTGTCTGCTAAGTTTAGGGGCAATTTGGTTAACAGTTTGTTCCATTCGTAGTTATTGGTAGCTTTACTCTTTTTGTAAAGCTTCTATAAATTTGTAGGTTCGGTTCTGCCTAGTGTGGATTGGAAGGCATTGTGCCATCTTTCCACTGCATTGTTTGTTTTGGCTTCCTGTGCCAAGGTGCTGTCATAGACATTCCACCTCAGTATTTGGAATTTGAGTTGGCATCTGTGTACGGGGCGATGCAGTCTTCCAACTCAAGTGGGGCTTAGTTTGTCTTCATTTTGTTGGTAGAGAGGGCTTTCGGTTAGTACATTGTATTGGGTGGCTACTTCTGTGACAGGAACATAAGCTAGTGCTATCAGTTCTTTTATTTCAAATGCAAATTGGCTGTTTGTAGAATATTCTATATATTAAGGGGGCATATTTATGAGAGGCTTGTGCCACTGCTGCATCACTAATTTTGATGCAACAGTGGCGTAGGCACTACTCCATATCTACAGATCAACACATGTGGCCAAAATGCATCCGTTTTTGAAGGCCTGGGTCTACAAATACCAGCGCCAGAACCGGCTGTGCCACACACAGCTTAAAATATGTATGGTAGGCATTCCCAGGGAATTGTACCATAAAACTGACGCAGTGATATTTATGGTTTTGTGAATGTATGACGCATCGTTGGCAAGCGGTGTGCAGGGCCTGAAATCTGTCAAAATTCCTGCACATCATCAACCCAGGTGTAGGAAATGACACAGTTGTTGTGGTACATTAACACAAGCCACAGAAAAGTGTTTGGCAAGTACAACTACATTATGGAGGTGCTCATTCTGCATCTGGGAATAGCAAGGGGGTCACCCCACCACCACCATCACATTTACCATGTAGGCAGTGCAGGAGAAGGGAGCGTGTTTTCCGCTAGCGGATTACCATCATTGACCTCAGGGAGGATGAAGTCATCAGATATTATAGACTCAGGAGGGAGTCATAATAGAACTGCTGATAGCCAGATAGCGCCAAGGCTCCAGCCACTAACTTCCAGGACCACCAACATCCCTCCAGAGGTCAAGTTGATGCAAGCCTTCCACATGCTGGCATCTGGTTCATTCCAGATCAGAACAGCCAGAGTGGCAGAAATATCAAAGCCATTTTTTATCTGCCTTCTTGCCCTCTATCCTGGATGCCATCATCCGCCTCACACCCCAGTACCTCTTCTTCACCAAGACACAACAAGAGCAGTTGGAGACTGAGCAAGGTTTCCATGCCATTGCAGGATTTCCACATGTGTTAGGTGCCATGGTTTCCCCTGCCGAAACATCATACCTCTAGAGGACCAGGAAGCACAACTACTCTATCAATGTCCAGGCCATCGAGGACCATCTGGGGCTGTTCACCAATGTGCTAGCAAAGTACCTGAGTAGTGCGCATGAGGCCTACATCATCAATGAGCACTTCCAGAATGGCCAATATGGGAATGGCCTACTTGTTGTTAAGCAAATCTGAAGTACATAACAGACCTACTTACAGTAAAATATGTATGACATAATATCCATATTTGTGCCTGACAACGGAGATAGGGCCATATGTATGAGGGGTGTGCCTCACACTTGCACCATGCATCATGGTACATGTGCAGTGCAAACCCCCAAGTCACACATGTTATACCAGGCAAAGCCACTTTGTATGCATTTGAATGCATAAAGATCCAGAACAATGCAACGCTATGTGCAAGGGAGGGGTTCCATGGGCTTTGGGTGGGTGTCTCTGTGCAACTCCAATGGTTAATGAGGCATGTCATGTATCCCACAACAGGTAAACTTTGAAATGTGTTGCATCAATTGGTCTCCCCAGGTGATGTGTAACAAGGAAATAGAACTGACATCATCTAAGCCACTTCCGCTTCCTATGTGTGCTGTATTCTGCGGCACACATACATTGGCGATCAGGCCTATGAGGAATCATCATTTATAGGATGGTGACCCTCCTGCATATAGACAATCCCACATGCAATGCAGGTACCCAAGCAACATGGTGCAAGTGTGCCTGTACTAGGCAGGCCATTGTTTGCCACTGCAAGGTGGAAGGTTAGGAATGTGCAGTATGGCCTAAATACTGTGCACTACTGCCGTTTCTCAGTGATGCAGTGCAGTGCTAATAGGTGACTTCCTGCACTGCACAGTGCCAAATTCCCAAACATCTGGACCCTTGTGTCATATGCACAAAGTGGGCCCAAAGCACTGCAACGTGTAGACAATTATGTCCCACATTGACATGCACTCACTAGTCTGTCAATGGCAGAAGCTACAGAACTTCAGTGAATAGTAATGTGTCTGTGTGAATAGATGGAACCACATAATCTGCACTAGGTAACTAATTACGATGAAAACTATGTGGTATGCCAGACAAGCCAATATGAGTACAAAGACTAAGGGGTCGATTCCGATTCGGGCCGGAAAAAGCACCGACCGACTCGGATCCGGAAAAAATACCGACCGACACGTACCAGTGGCGCCCGACACGCCAAGTACGATGCAAGCCGCGATAAATCCGACCGACACGTCAGGAAACCAAGCCGACCGACCGAGCCGCTCGGAAAATAGCAATCCGGCCGGAAAAACACGCGAATCCAACCGACCGACACGCACCCGGAACAAATCCGACCGAATCGTACCCGCCAACTCCAACCTGCAAAGTACGATGCAAGGCGCGAAAAACACGACCGAGTCGGACGGAGGACAAGCCGTACGACCGACACGCATACAAAACCGAGCCGAAGCAACACAATACACCGCGACCGACGCGTACGCAGCATACAAAACTGCACAAACACAGCGTGAACGAAACGGAAAACACCGTACGAGACCAATGCAGGGTCCGACTCGGTCACAAGAACGTTTCCAACATACACAAACAGCACAAAGGAAAAATCAACCAAAAAAAGGCCAAACAAGCAATTACCAAGCCAATAAATACTGGGGGGTGGGGACAGAGAACAAAGACACACCAACAACTCCACCTATATAAAGGACACAAATCACTACCATGAGCCTTTGCAAATGCCATTCCACTGCCAGCACCCAAGAGAAAGCAACCACACACCCACAGCTCATCCCTCACACAAGCCACACACCAGCAGCACACCAACAAATACCTACCTCACATACACCCAGCACAACACACACCCACACACCCTCACCTGCACACCAACACACACATCACCCACCATCACCAACCATCACCATGCCCCCAAGAAGAATCCCAAGTTTCTAGATTGTGAATTGGAAGTCCTGGTAGACGAGATCCTCAGGGTGGAGCCACAGCTGTTTGGCACATTGGTCCAACAGACCCCCATGTCGCAGAAAACCAAGATGTGGGAGAGGATCATCAACAGGGTGAACGCCCAATCACCATGTCGGCGCACAAAGACGGACATCCAGAACAGGTGGTATGACGTGCGCAGGAGGGTCCGGGAGCTGCTCAAGAAAGACTACCACCTGAGCCAATACACCGGCAGTGGCCCTCCTGCCAAGCCAGTATACCTCAGGCCCTGGGAGGAGAAGGTGCGGGCCATCCTTCCGCCAGTGAGCGTATATGGACTAGAGGACATCCCAGAGCCTGGTGAGTACACAACAAATGTACACAATAAACTGCCACAAAACACACACATCACTGTCAAGGGGAGAGTCAAACCATGCACTCATAGCAATTACACAGCAACTAGAACAGAATCATCCCAAAATGTGTATGTCAGTCAGATAAACACAACACATGCCATCAAAAAAGTCACATCCAACTGTGCCAACACATGTACAAACACAACCACAACTACAGCTAGGCAGTGGCACAAATAGAACTAACACACACATCCACACATGTAGCCACCACAACAACACCAACACACAGTGAAGACCACTCAAAGGAAGGAATTCTGTGTATGCTGGCCAAGTCAGTGTAGCCAATAGCATCATGGGAGTCGCAGTCACACATATTGCCCCCCCACAACTGTCCCATCAACACCACCCTGAACCATGCTCACATCACAGGGAGTGGAGAAGGACTCACAAGATGGCTGACACTGGCTACTGCTGTGGGGAGCACAAGGCCCTGCTGCCAACTGTGCACCAACAAACAGCAGGACACCTCTGACTGACATCCTGAGAGACAACTTACACTCCCTGCAATGCAAGCACGTTCCATGGTGGGATAACTGACTGGGTGGGTGGGTGGGTGGGAAGGAGGTCTGGCTGTCAACCAAACACAATCAATGCAGACCATGTTCACACCCCAGAGAATACATAGAAATGCCCAAATAATGCAGGACAATGTGCCACACCAATATCAACCCCTGACTGTGACGACTTAGGACAATACAATGTACAGGCCCGCACCCCGAGGCACAGTCACAACTGTCAGGTGTGTCAACCACTGATGCCTGCAGAAACATGACATACATTGTTTGTGTCTCCCAAAAACAGGTGATGATAGGGACACAGCAGCAGACGCTGAGGAGTCCCAGTCCCAGGCTCAAGAGGATGCCGAGCTCACTGGCGTCGTACAGCCTCTGTCCTCCTCGGACGATGAAGAACAACCTGGCACATCCGGTGCAAGTCAACATGCTGCACCAGCAGGACCACCAGCTGCAGCACCAGCAGGTCCACCAGCTGCACCCCCTGCACCCACCCCTCCAACGACTGTCACCACGAATACCATCCCTGCCGACATGGACAGAATAAGGAACAACACCAGCGCAGTGACCCTGGACCAACCTGGGGCCATGGACACCACCACCACCACCAACCCCGAGGTGGACCAGGGTTATCTGTGCGTGCAACTGCACACACTGCACATGTCAGCAGGGGTGGTGGGAGGGGTGGGAGACAGAGGTCGCTGCTTGCAGACGTTGCTGGTGTGCATGAAGACCCACAACTGGTACGCATAGCTGATGCGTACCAGTCCAGCACCGGAGAGCTCAGCCAGGTAGTGGGGCTCCTCAGAGACATCAAACAGCAGCAGGCTGCCCATCATGCCCGCTTGGACTCCCACATGTCCCATGTGGAGTCACACATGTCACGTGTGGACTCCCACATGTCACGTGTGGACTCCCACATGACCCGCGTGGAGTCCAAGTGGGATGTACTACATGAGATGACGGCGGTGCACAGGGACATTTTACAATGCCTCCGCCAGATGAACAGCAACCAGTCCACACCTCCCTGTGTGCCAACAACATCTGGTACCGAACAAACTGCAACTGCCACAGGGAGGAGGAGGACTCTGGCGGAGAGTCCCCTGCACCGCAGCAGCCTGCACTTGAGGGCCCCCCCAAGAAGAGGGGTCGTCCGAGGAGGGGAAAGTGAGAGGCTGATGGCCAAGCGCAACTCCCAGGAAGCCTGAACCTGTTCTGGATTTTCGCCTTTGTGCACAGACTGTTCACCCTGTTGATGGCAACACTACTCCCACACATTGCATGGGGAGTACAAGTTGGAACAATGTGTCAGACAACTGTGGCCCCGATACTGGGGATCCTGTCTACCTGGACTTTCTATTCATCTAGGAACTTGGGATTGCAAGATTCATGTACAGCACAATCCATCCTATGCACTATTATCACAGATGTATCACAATAAACACAATAATACACCATACTTGCCTCTGTCGTGATTCCAACGTGGGTGCTGTTATGGGGATGATGAACAACAAAATTACACTGTGTATGCGAACTGCAACAGCAAGGACAACACAGGCATGTGAGTACAGGCAACGTGACACATATGAGGGAGACACACCACCAGGGCTACACAACACATACACACCTAGGCCATCTGACTCATTGCCTACACTGATGTTGCCAGGGAAGACGGTGCAATGCACAGACACCACACCCATTCCCAGTTGTAGTCAAGTAGCCCACAGGTGCAGTAAGCAAATGGCAGTCAAATGTGTGACCACAGACAACGCACATCACTAAGTGAAGCACAGGTTTATTACACAGTAGCAACATGCCGTAACCACTACAGATGCAAGGTAACCCCACCTGGTAGCGGGCACACAGTCAACAACTGTAGACAGAAGGAAGTCCATGGGTGTGGCGCACATCACCTGTAGGGACACAACAGCTACCAGCCTGGATGTGCAATCACGTTGTCGGTGGACACAGTTGACCAAACGAATCTGAAAGTACCCTGTGAAGGACAGAAATGACACACAGTCAAAAGCAATGGAGTACAGGACAGAACAGCAAAACTCATGCACAATACATGTTACAAGATACCCACCCAGAACCAAGTTAGCATGTGAACACTGTTGGGGAGTACAGCCCACCTGTAAGCACACATCGCAACACACATCCAGTCAAGTAGCCCATGGACACACTCCAACAGCACCAGAGCACCACCCACACATCATGCCAACTCACATCATTGACATGACACCTCAGGATACTCACATTCAGCTAAAGAAGTTGGTGATGAGCTGTGTGCGGACATCACCATCACCATCATCATCATCATCGTCACTGGCATCGTGTTCCAGGCCAGGATCCTCCACAGGTGGCGGATGTTGGTCATCGTCATCCTGGATGAGAGGCAACTCCTTCCGCACTGCCAGGTTGTGGAGCATGCAGCAGACGATGATAATCTTGCACACTTTCGCAGGGGCATATGGGAGGGACCCTCCGGTCTTGTCCAGGCAGCGGAAGCGGCTCTTCAGGAGACCAAAGGTCCGCTCAATCACTCTCCTGGTCCGACCATGTGCCTCATTGTAGCGCATCTGGGCAGGTGTCACAGGGTTCCTGAGGGGTGTCAGCAACCACGGCATGTTGGGGTATCCCGAGTCACCTACGGACAGACAAGTGCACATCAGCTGACTTGGAAAAGTGGGCGGAATACTACAGATCAGATCACACACAATGGCACAAAGTCAGTACACACCGACAAGCCAGGCACGCTGGTTCTGCATCTGTGCCATCAACCTGGGGATGCGACTACTCCTCATCACAAAGGCATCGTGTGCTGAACCAGGGAAACGGGCACACACGTGTGTGATGGTCATGTCTGCAAGACACACCACCAGTGCATTGACCGAGTGGTAGTGCTTGCGGTTCCTGTAGGCCTGCTCCTGGGCCTGTGGTGGTACCAAAGCCACATGTGTCCCATCAATGGAGCCAATGACATGCGGCATCCTCCCCAGGGCATAAAAGTCACTCTTCACGTCAGTGAGTCGTCGCAGTCTAGGGAAATAGATGTACCGGTTCAGGAAGAGCAACATTGCCGCCAAAACATCGCGGAGCACACGGCTGAACATGGTCTGTGACATCCCACCAGCAGACGCCACAGTATGTTGGAAGGTACCGGTGGCAAAGAAGTGTAGGGCTGCCATCACCTTCACCTTGGGGGTCAGCGCTGTAGGATACGGCCGGCCAGGCTGCAAATGTGGGGACAACTGCACTGCCAAATCCTCAATCAGCTGCCTGGTGAAGCGGTACCGTCGGATGCTGTCCCGTTCCACCATCGTTGCCAGGTCTGGGAATGGCCGATGGACAGCAGGAGCCCTGCAGTGCAGAGGAGAAGTAAGCAAGATCGTCAGTCACCCCACATATGCGGCATTGAACACACTCAAGATCCCAACATACATCATCATGAGGCACAACTACATGAAGTGTGCAGTACCGGAACGACATGTATGGTACATACATGGCCAACATCTGTCAACACGGTCCTACAGGTGGCATCAATTTGTCCCAGGTTGGCCCATTGGATATCATGATGCTGTGTCACAGTCACCCCCAGTGACATGTGAGGACAGATGTGCCCCAGGCACCACAGCTCAACGACAGGCACATTCCCAGGGACCCTGTAATGCCACATGGACACTGGCATCACCTGGAGTATCATGTGTACACCACAACAAAACAAACATGACCCCCACAGGTAGTGGCCACACTTGCCATGGCAGGAGAGCCATGGACGTCTGTGACACACACGCACAACATCAGAGTCCATGCACACACAACGTGGATGTGGAGACTGTCTCCCATTGTGCACATGAAATCAGAGACATTGTAAACACTACATGCACAAAGACTGTGGAGGGCCATCACTATTGTGCCACTGGGACACCCTGGCTCAAACATACCGTCCCACATGGGACTCACGGGGTATGTGACATGACATACACAAACACCACTGTGAAATGTGACCATGGCACATGCACAGATATGAACAGTTGCACATCACAGTGGTCACGTACACGTAACACCCAGGATCCTGTCCCCATTAACACGTGCACAGCCTGGGGGTGGCTGCCCACAGGTGACACCCACAGGACAAAATGTACACCAACATACACACAATAGGAAATGCAGCCTTACATGCCTTATGATAAGGTTTGGACAGGCTGTCGTGATGTAGGTGTGCCCCTCACTCCCTGGGAGCTATCTGTGGCTGGCATATGTCCATCTGAGACAGGCATGCTGACATATGCCAGTCACATGTACAGTGATGCGTTGAACAGCAATGGACCGATCGGTGCCTCCGGCCGGCCCATTGCTTTCAATGTGTGCGGGTACGCGTTGTACCCCTGTGCGCGTTGTACTGCAATGGACCGATCGGTGCCTCCGGCCGGCCCATTGCATTCAATGTGTGCGGGTACGCGTTGTACCCCTGTGCGCGTTGTACTGCAATGGACCGATCGGTGCCTCCGGCCGGCCCATTGCATTCAATGTGTGCGGGTACGCGTTGTACCCCTGTGCGCGTTGTACTGCAATGGACCGATCGGTGCCTCCGGCCGGCCCATTGCATTCAATGTGTGCGGGTACGCGTTGTACCCCTGTGCGCGTTGAACAGCAATGGACCGATCGGTGCCTCCGGCCGGCCCATTGCTTTCAATGTGTCGGGTGCGCGTTGTACCCCTGTGCGCGTTGTACTGCAATGGACCGATCGGTGCCTCCGGCCGGCCCATTGCATTCAATGTGTGCGGGTGCACGCGTTGTACCCCTGTGCTGCGTTGAACAGCAATGGACCGATCGGTGCCTCCGGCCGGCCCATTGCTTTCAATGTGTGCGGGTACGCGTTGTACCCCTGTGCGCGTTGTACTGCAATGGACCGATCGGTGCCTCCGGCCGGCCCATTGCATTCAATGTGTGCGGGCACGCGTTGTACCCCTGTGCGCGTTGTACTGCAATGGACCGATCGGTGCCTCCGGCCGGCCCATTGCATTCAATGTGTGCGGGTACGCGTTGTACCCCTGTGCGCGTTGAACAGCAATGGACCGATCGGTGCCTCCGGCCGGCCCATTGCATTCAATGTGTGCGGGTGCGCGTTGTACCCCTGTGCGCGTTGTACTGCAATGGACCGATCGGTGCCTCCGGCCGGCCCATTGCATTCAATGTGTGCGGGTACGCGTTGTACCCCTGTGCGCGTTGAACAGCAATGGACCGATCGGTGCCTCCGGCCGGCCCATTGCTTTCAATGTGTGCGGGTACGCGTTGTACCCCTGTGCGCGTTGTACTGCAATGGACCGATCGGTGCCTCCGGCCGGCCCATTGCATTCAATGTGTGCGGGTACGCGTTGTACCCCTGTGCGCGTTGTACTGCAATGGACCGATCGGTGCCTCCGGCCGGCCCATTGCATTCAATGTGTGCGGGTATGCGTTGTACCCCTGTGCGCGTTGTACCTCAATGGACCGATCGGTGCGCACCCATTGACAATGGGCTTGCCTGGCAACGGACGCGTTTTCGAATATTCGAACGAGTCGGTTGCTGGAAAATCAGTTGGTCACCCACAACAATGTTGCAAAATCATGTATGTCATGAAGTTGAAATTTTGAAGGATGCTGTGGGCGTGTTTTGGTGCTGCTATTCCATGGATTGGCCAGATTCAGAAGATGCAAACGACTTGGACCTATCACTCTGGACACAAGGGACAGTATCTGCCTCTCCAGCACATATATATTGCTGCATGTTCCCCTGAGAGCCCACTTGCCTGCACTACATGCTCCAGGACGACATCTGCCACTGCACTGCTGCTGTCTCTGCCCCTCTGGACCCTGCAATGGCACGTACTGTGGAGAGAGCCCCAGCCTTCAGCCTTGAAGAGAACCAGGCCCTGCTGGACAGCCTACTTCCACAGTACAGCAAGCTGTATGGGACACCAGGGGAGCAGGTGAGTGTTCTGTGCACTGCCTTTCTGAATGTGCATTTTGTCTGACTAGCAAGGCTGAGAGTCAGCACACCACTGGCTAGCAGGCTCACTGAGTAGTTGTCACCCCCCATAGTGTGTAGTGACTTGCACTGGACAGGTATGGTGCAGTGACAGTGCTTCTGAACAGGGTTTTACTCCCCATGCTATGATACCATGTAGTGACTTCTGGAAAACTGTCCATGGGCAGCCGTGCACTGCCTGGGTACACCATGTGCCCCTGTGATTGCGACATGTATATGCAACTGTGTCATGCACGGATATGTTGCATGTGTAGTAATGGCCTTATCACTTTGTCATCCTGACAGGCTTCTGCCCATCGGAAGCATGAGATCTGGAAGGACATCGTCCGGGCTGTCCGGTCCGTGGGGGTCTACAAGCGCCGGATCCGCAACTGCCAAAAGAGGTGGCAGGACCTTCGGGGCTGGACCCGGAGGATTGCACGGGTCCAGCTGAAGCTGTCGCCTCCTCGCAGGAGGGGCGGAACACGGACCCTGACCCCCACATGCTCAGGATCCTGGCGGTGGTCTTTCCAGACCTGGATGGGCAGCTGAAGGCCAGAGAGCAGCAAGGAGGGGTGAGTCAAAGACTGCACTGTGTACTCTGTCTAACATGTTATGTGCCCTCCTCGGGCCAGGTTGAACTGCCACAGTACAGCAGTCATGTTGTCCAGGAGCCATGTCCCTCTATTGTGCACTGCCCACTCCTCATCTGATACCCAGGTGTGGCCCTTACATGCAGGGAATTCTGTCACTTAGGACTGTGTCCTTGCAGTTTGCTTGACTCAAGGTGGGAGACAGCATCTGTTTCCCTGACTCTGTGGTGGGCATCATGGGTGGGTCCATTGCTTACACAATGCCTGTATTCTGACATGTATTCAGCGTGTTACTTTGATCTGTGGTCCAATTGCTGAGCTGATCCACCACATGTGGCTGGGGTACCTGGCACACACCCATGCTGCGGGTGGGAACAATGTTTGGGCCCCAGGAGTATGTATATGACGTGTGTCACACATACTTAGCCAGCTGCCTACAGTCCAGGGCTCATCCCTCATTCATGTGGGGCTGGACAGTCATGCCTACTCCAGGCCATACAATACACTCTGTACTCCCACTCCCGTGTATCAGAGGACACATTGTGCACAGTGATTTGACCCCTCAGGTGTCTGCCTCTGTGTCAGTGTGCTGTGGATTAGTCGCCAGGACTGCTGTGGAGTTTCTTGGTAGGGGCTCAGCATGCCACTGGAGATGTGACCATAGGAGACGATACTTGTGTGACACATAGGTGTCTGATCAGCTGCCCATGCAGACTGGGGCATGTAAATGTGAAGTTCAGGCAGCTGTTCCCCATGCACAGCAGAGTGTGAGGGGCTCAGGTTCAGAGGGTAGTGTCACAGGTCTCCCATATGTCCAATAGGTATGACCTGGACAGATGAGGGTTAAG
This sequence comes from Calotriton arnoldi, assembly GCA_963921515.1. Taxonomy (NCBI): domain Eukaryota; kingdom Metazoa; phylum Chordata; class Amphibia; order Caudata; family Salamandridae; genus Calotriton; species Calotriton arnoldi. Next base: position 395,393 of record CAWUFW010011623.1, read on the forward strand.
AGGATGTGTTGTGGGGGGATGTACATGTGCACTTGTGCAGCTCCAGGACTTGCATTCCCCATGACCTACTATTGTGACACAGTGCAGAGTGTTGTTGTCTGGCTGCAAAGTCATACATCACTGAGACAGTGATGTATGACTTTGCAGTCATGCCTCCGCCATGGCATGTGTCTACTGATTGGTGATCCTGCAGGGGAGTGACATGTGCTACATGCACACCATAGTGGCGCTGGCTATCAGGACATGGGTGCATCATGGTGTCTGTCGCTGGTATGCATCACATGCATTTCCTATTTGACTCTGGGCATCCCTTACATCCGTAAACCTGTACTGACTCAGTGGCAAGAGCTGTGATGTGTCCACACCGTGTCCTCTGCACTGTCCAACTACTGTGTACTTGGTGCATGTGTCAACACTGGGGTGTTGCAATCCAACAGACACCAGACAGATGGGTGCAAGGCCATGTGGGATGTGAGTGCCATGCTTGGCATCAGACTGACAATTGACTTCTCCTGTTCAATTAGGGCACTTTTAGCAATGTACAACTAATGATGCCAGGGCTTGCTCTGTAATGTGCTGTGCTCACAGTGGTGTGTGCGTTTGGTGCAGGTGACTGATGTCTGTCTGTTTCCCCATTGTTTGCAGATACATCCACGGCCACGGAAGGGGACAGCTCCACGGACCAGGAGGAGCCGGAGAGCCAGACTGGGTCAGCAGCCGAGGAGTGGTCGGAGGGACCCAGTGGCACGGAGGGCGAGGGGAGCCACACCGAGGAGTCCTCAGCAGCATCCACCTCAGCTGAGGACCAGAGCAACTCGGAGGATGACTCCCTTGTGGAGGCGGGTGTCAGCAGCCACCACACCCCAGCTAGTGTTGCTGTCCCCGCCACCACCAGCACCACCACCGCCCTCCCATCGGCTCCCATTCCCCAGGTCCGTGGAGGCTCCCATGTCCGGGAGCGTGTCTCCTTTGGGCCAGGCACCGCACCCCCTGCCCCTGTGTCCCCTGCTGCCCTGAGTGAGGAGTCTGTGTACCTCCTTCGCCAGCTCCATGTAGGGCAGACAGCCATGCTGAGTGTCCTCCATGCGCACACCGCGCTGTTGACTCAGCTGGTGTCGTTCATGGAGGGCATCTCATCGGGCATGTCTGACCTACAGAGGGGCAATAGGTCCATGGACTCCTCCCTGACGGCAGCAGTGTCCCTCCTCAAACGGTCCCTCACCCCTCCTGCCTCTGCTCCATCCACACTCCCCAGCACCTTACCCATCCCAGGCACACACACACTGGCACAGGCACACACCAGCACACACACATCCAGCACACTGACACACACGCCAATGACAAAACGCACACGCACGCACATTCAGGGGACTGAAGCCAGACTCACAGGGGATGGGGCCCTGGAACACACACACGCATCCACATGCACTGCGCAGTCCTCAGTTCCCTCTCCCTCCAAAGCACCCTCCCTTGCCTCACCTGCAACCCCAAAGTCACAGCAGCTCTTCCTCTGTGACCTCGGCCTCTTCCCCACCGATGAAGCTGCTCCAGCATCCCGGGGAAGAGGAAGCCCACCCACACGGAGCAGAGTGCCCCTCGCCCCGGACACCCTCCCCCAGGCGCAGACGGACTGAGGCCCCCACCCGCAAGTCCCCCGGAGTGCTAAGAGCAAGACCCCGCCACCACCCTGCAGCTCAGGCACAAGGTCTCCGTCCTCCATCCCTCAGGCCCCCACTGCACAGGTGCCCCCACCACACCCTGCCCCAGGTTCCCCCACCCACAGATATACCATCCCCAAGATGCTCCGGCCTTCTCCCCTGCCACTTGCTCTCCCAGCACCACACCCCCGCTGCGCTTGTCTGTGCCACTGATGTGGTGAGGGTGTCCCCCCTCTGTCCAACCCACCTTGCCTGTTCCCCATTCTCCTCCCCTGGAGGTAGGCACTGCAGTGGAGTCCACTACCGCCCTGTCTGACTTGGGCACTGCAGTGGCGGACCTGTCCACCCCATCTGCAGGGTCCACTGCAGTTGTGCCGGCACCCACGACATCTGTGTCATGCCCCCCAGTTGTGCCGGCACACACCATGTCAGACACCTCCACTGCAGTTGTCAGTGGCTCTCCTGCACCCACCACCCCTTCCCTGACTCCCCCTGGTGAGCCCTGATCCTGTCCCTGCGGTGCCTGGCCTGCCCCCCGGTTGCCCCTCCTAGTGGATTGTCCCTGGTATTGTGCAGGCATGCGTAGGGTGACATCTGCCAGTGTCACCCTGTTTGAACTTTGACAATGGACTGGCCATTGGCCTTTGCTCTTTTTCAGGACTTCGTTTGGCCTCAACACATATGCTGAATAAAGCAACTTTCTTTTCTCTAGTGCTCATGCTTCAGATGTACATGTTGTTGGTGCAGCTAACCATGCCCTTGCTGCAGTGATGGTGATATCTGGTCTCATGATTATGAAGTGTTACTGTGCAGGAACCCATGTGGTCCAGGGGGAATGTGTCCTATCATGTGGTGTATCCATGTCATCAATAGCAGCATCTGAGGGTGTCATGTGTTCAGTATTTGGCAATGGGTTTCCTACTTACATTGGCAATTTCATATCTGTGGCTTCCACCCCTGCACATCTGTTGTGCCTGCCATCGTTGCATTTGTCTACTTCCCTGACCGTGTTGCCATCTCCAGTGGACATGCAGGTTTGGGCATCAATGGGGAGGGACTCATCCGTGTAGTCAGTGCAACATTGCTATACAAGTGTGTTGGATCTGTGCTGATGATTCCGTTGGCACATCCATGACCAGGCTGATGTGATGGGAGCCCTCATTTGGTGCTAATTGTTGATTGTGTGACCAAGTGCTCAGCTGACATGATGGGGCCCTACTGAGGCAACATATGGCACAGCTTTCCTCACACAGGAGTGGAGTCCCCTCATGGCAGTGTGTACACGTGTGACATTGCCTGCGCCCAAGGTGTGTGTTGTATGTGCATGTCTGTGTGTTCACTTCCATTCATCTGCGCATGCTGTGATCCCTAGTGTTGTACCTGTTTGTGATGCTTGCTGACTTGAGCTATGTTCCCCCAAAGTCTTCTCCCTGTGTTCTCTGTGATGTGGGTGCATGGCACATTACTGGTCATCAGGGTGTCACCCATAGGTGTGTTTGCTGTCAGGGCAGAGTTTGTGTGCTGACGCAGATGGGTCACAGTCAGGTTTCCCTTTGGCACTTGTTGTTTGCCCCTGTCATGTGATTTCCAGTTTGTGTTATCTTTCAGTGATTGTGACACGTTGTGTGTGTGACTGCTGGCACTCCTTAGGGTCCGGGCTGCAATGTTGGTTGTTGTCTATGTGTGTTCTTTGTGGGTGACCTTGGCTTCTTCATTGGTGTGTGACTGTGGCTGGGATCCCATTGGTCGGTGTGGTATTGCCGTCATGTCCATGTACAGAGTAGTGTGCAGTGTGTCAGACATTCAGGAGTCTTGTTGAGTGTCCATGTGTGATGTGTTTCTACACCTTGGTTCCCACCCACCACCCTGGAATAGTCATGGGTGCATGTGCAATGTCACCAGTGCATGTGTACTTCACTGCTGCACATTGTTGGAGGTCGAGGGGTGTGGTGTTGAGTGTGTGCAGATGAGAGTTGTTGCCCGGCTAGTCCCCTGCCTCCATGTTGGCCTTGGCTTACTGGCCATGCTGATTGATTTGTGCTTGTGTAGGTGTGATGGTAGTTAGTTGCTCAGGACACCTGACTGTGGTTCACAGTGTGAACGACATTTAGCTTTGTCATCACAGTGGTATTTTTTCTTCAGCCCAGGGTCACCACATTGTGGGGGCCCTGGGGGTGGTGCTGTGGTGTGTCTGTGACTTGCTGTGTCAGTTGTTGTTCCTACGTGCCTGTGTGACATGTGTGTTTTGTGCTCCCTCTCACCTGTCAATGCCTGCTTGCCCACATAGGGGATTTGGATCCATGAGTTAGCTTAGTGTGGCAGTGTATGCACATCTGTATGATTGGTATTCAGCTCTCCTCATGTGTTGTGTTGTTGCCTGGGGACAATGGCACCCCCACCCCTCACCTGCTGTGTATGATGACAGTGTTGGTCTGCCTGTTTGTGTTTGTGCATCTGCACCACTGCATTGGCATATCTTGGGTGTGCCATTGGCTGTATGTTGTTTGGTGTGTTTCCCCTGCTGTCCCTGGGACTCCTAGGTCATCGGTCAGCACAGTGATCATGGTTTGTGTGTCCCATTGCTGCCATGGTATGGTATCTGTTCACCTCACATCTGCTGTCTCCACAGGGTATCTGCATTTGTGTGCCCATTGGTGCAAATATGTGGTTCTGCATTCTGATGGTCACTTCTGTCATTGTGTCATTGATGACTGTTGACGGTCTCAGCCCCCATGGGTGTTGTTTGTCTGCACATGGCCAAAGGAATGTTTCATTTGCACTGCAGTATTTGGCTCCCCCAATTTATGTTGCAATGGGACACATACACTACTTTGCCACAGATGAGTTTTTGGTTCTGTGACCAGGAATGATCCATGCAGTTTGGCAGTTGCAGCTCTTTCTTTGTTAACAATTACCTTTTGGTCACTGTGATGATGAGGGTGTAGACCCCATTGCCACAATGGTCAAAATGTGCTTCAGCTATGGACCCCACACTTACCTTTTGGTCACTGTGATGATGGGGGTTTAGACCCCATTGCCACAATGGTCAAAATGTGCTTCAGCTATGGACCCCACACTTACCTTTTGGTCACTGTGATGATGGGGGTTTAGACCCCATTGCCACAATGGTCAAAATGTGCTTCAGCTATGGACCCCACACTTGCCTTTTGGTCACTGTGATGATGGGGGTTTAGACCCCATTGCCACAATGGTCAAAATGTGCTTCAGCTATGGACCCCACACTTGCCTTTTGGTCACTGTGATGATGGGGGTTTAGGCCCCATTGCCACAATGGTCATGGGCTGCTTGCATTGTGGGTGCCACACACATATATGTGTGGCACATGTGCTAGGGGGTCACATTGTATGTTCAATGTCATGTTCGGTGTTGTAGGCATTTGACACAGCCTGCTCACACGCTTGTCATGGTGGTGGGGGGATGTCTTAATCTTGCATTCCCTAGGTTGTGGTGTGCTTGTTGTGTCATGCATTGTCCATCCTATGAGTGGGGGTGGTAGTAGTGGTAGGCATCCTGCCCCCTGGCTAAGGGTGGTAGTAGTGGTAGGCATCCAGCCCCCTGGCTAAGGGTGGTAGTAGTGGTAGGCTTCCTGCCCCCTGGCTAAGGGTGGTAGTAGTGGTGGGCATCCTGCCCCCCTGGGTGAGGGTGGTAGTAGTGGTAGGCATCCTGCCCCCTGGCTAAGGGTGGTAGTAGTGGTAGGCATCCAGCCCCCTGGCTAAGGGTGGTAGTAGTGGTAGGCATCCAGCCCCCTGGCTAAGGGTGGTAGTAGTGGTAGGCATCCAGCCCCCTGGCTAAGGGTGGTAGTAGTGGTAGGCATCCTGCCCCCTGGCTAAGGGTGGTAGTAGTGGTAGGCATCCAGCCCCCTGGCTAAGGGTGGTAGTAGTGGTGGGCTTCGTGCCCACCTGGCTAAGGGTGGTAGTAGTGGTGGGCATCCTGCCCCCCTGGCTAAGGGTGGTAGTAGTGGTAGGCATCCAGCCCCCCTGGCTAAGGGTTGTAGTAGTGGTAGGCATCCAGCCCCCTGGCTAAGGGTGGTAGTAGTGGTGGGCATCCTGCCCCCCTGGGTGAGGGTGGTAGTAGTGGTGGTCATCCTGCCCCCTGGCTAAGGGTGGTAGTAGTGGTAGGCATCCTGCCCCCTGGCTAAGGGTGGTAGTAGTGGTAGGCATCCAGCCCCCGCTGGGTTGGGGTGGTGGCGCGCATTCAGGCCCCTGTGTGCATATGTGGCATTGGTGATGGGCATCCCGCCCCTATGGTGCTGCTGTTGCTGGTGTAAGTATATTCAGATTCCCAGTGTATGTGTGTGATGTGTCGTGTACGTGTTGTATGTGTTTTGTGGTTGGTGTCTGACTTACCTTCTGCGCCGTACGCGTCCGTGCCTGTTCCGGTAGTAGATGTAGAATATTGGTATGATCGGGACGAAGGGATTCATGGTTGGTTCGTGTCGTTCGTCCTTCTCGTTGCTTCGCGTCGTCCTCGTCGCTTGGCTTCGTCCTCGTCGCTTCGCTTCGTCCTCGTCGCTCGCGTCGTCCTCGTCTGTGCTGTGTTCGTCTCGTAGCCGTGGATCGTGTTGTGGCGCGATTCGGAGCTTATGTGCGCCTCTCCCGGATGCTTTGACGTGCCGTGCGTAGCGACGGGTTCGGCGCGTACGGAAAGCGCATCGTACTTGTCCGGCCGGACGGGGCTGCATTTTCCCTTCCGTGCGACTCGATTCGGCGTTTCCGGATTCGCCTCGGTCGGAGAACAGGACCTGGTTTGGGTGAGTACGGCTCGGCCGGAATTTTTGCTGTTGTGCGCATCGTACTTGCTCGTTCGGTGTGCTGTACGGATCGGTCGGGAAACTGGCTTTCGCATGGCTTTTTTCCCGACCGAATAGTATTGGGTGCGCCTCCGACCGAGATCGGAATCGGCCCCTAAATGTTGAATTGGGCCAGTTTTATTGACACTTTTATGAAATGTATTTTTAATAAGTATTTATATGTTTTAATGTATCTGCACATTGTTATTCCTTTTTATTTTATGGATATCTTATGTATCCAAATAACATCATTATGAATGAATGAATGAATACAAAGACAACCCAAGAGATAAGTGTGAGTTGTGTGTCTCTTCAACAGCGTACCTACTCTTGGTATCAGCTAAGGATCAACAATTTCAGTGGTGTGAGAACAAGTACTGTAGAAATGAGTAGGTGTGTCACACATGGCAGTATACTTGCATGTTGACCAAAGTTTCAGGAGCAACACAGGAAGAAATATTAGGGGAGGGGAGGTCATAAGTGGCCTGCTATGTTAGTGTAGGCCCCAGGCATTTCTAAATGTCAATATTGTCGTAGTACAGTACAAAACACACTTGTGGCTCAGCCATACTGGCAGTCTACGTACACTCATACACATAGGTTTACAGCCGCATTGACCAACGTAACGAATGTGATGGCTCAGCTGTTCTGTGGTGTAAGTTTCTCAAATGAAAAGCATATGAATCCAGCAATGTGAAACTCACAAAGTCTAACACAATGCGGGCAAACATGTCATACATCAGTCATCAAAATGGAATAAAATGCAACCTGGACAAGGCACCACAGTGTACTCTGGATACCAATCTCAACATTCAGTTGCCACAGCAATGATGACAGAATCAAGGCATAGAGGTACATAATCCCCTACAAGTTACCGTAATACACAAACATGTGAATACCAAAGTATTTTGTCCTCATCTCTTGGCAGACAGATACCTGTAACAACATCATTGTGTCATACAGAGAGAGGCCCCACATCGCAATATCTATGTGTCAATCCCAGTGTACCATGACGAATTGTCAGATGAAAAGCAACAGCTGTTAACTATCCATGTAACACACCACATGTACGTACCAAATTCACATGCTAAAGTAAGTGAACAATTCAAAGGCTGTGTCATTGTCAGGTAGGGCAGCAACAACATCAGTGGTTCCACACAGACATATGTATGTGTGAGCACTGTCACAACCGATCTCAGGGTGACCAAAAGGCCAACAATCAGATCAAAATACTGTCACTTTGAACGTGCAATGAGTTCACATAACCTAGAGTGCAAATTAACCTCTCAAAAGACCTATCACAGTAAAATACTGGCCAAACATTAATGTCCGCATATAGATGTGCCCAAAGTATCAGGGCATGTACATCTTTTGCTATGACACAGAGAACTGGAAGAGACATGTGTAATACAATGGCCAAATGCATATGTAACATATATTGTCAAATACTGTTAGAAATGTGTAGGAGTCATTCAGTAAACATAATAGACATGGACAGGAATGTGGCTGTAATATTCAGCATTATCATTGACAGTATTATCTTTTTCTAATTTCAGCTGACCAAGGATATGGTCTGCAGCCATGGGTTAGGACCTCAATTGCACATCCCCACACTGAGCCGAAACAGCAGTACAGTCAGGCACTGGCCAAGACTAGGAACATTGTGGAACAAACATTTGGGGGCAGATTTACAAGCCCCTTGCGACATCTTTACGACACCGTTGCGTCACTTATGTGACGCAGCGGCGTCGTAAACAATGCGCCACTATGCAACAGATTTACAACGTGACGCATCTAGTGAGATGCGTCACGTTGTAAAGCTCTGCGCTACATTATACCTGCGTCAGGTATAATGTATGCAGGGTGGGCGTTCCGTCGCAAGGAAGCCCTGCAAAAGTGACGCAGTGAAATCTACAAGATTTCACTGAGTCACTTTTACGTCCCTGCTGCGTCAAAACCTTACGCCTGCTTGTAGCAGGCGTAAGGTGTGATGCAGCACAGCAAGTATAGGGTGCCCATGAGCAGTGCTGGAGTTGCGTTGCGCTTGCGACACGACTCCAGCACTGCGTCACCTATACGCTGACAGATGCGTCACGCATCTGTCTCTCCTTGCGCCACGGTGCGCTGCATTGTAAATGCGGCGCATCCATGGTGGCGCAAGGGGTTTCTAACGTCACGCAAAATAACTGGTGCATCCCTGCTGAACTGCGGGGATGCGCCAGTTATTGTAAATCTGCCCCTTGGTGTGCTGAAGTCCCGCTTCTGATGCCTGGCCATGTCAGGGGGGAGACTGCTGTACTCACCCCTTAAGGTGTGGAAGATCATCCTTGTATGTGCTATCCTACACAACAAATGTGTACGGACAAATGCACTGTGGGATGTGGACCATGAGGAGCAGGATCCCTTGAGGAGCAGGAGGAGGAGGAGGATGAGAATGGAAGAGTAATCCAATGCACAATTGCTGGTCGGCGGCAACACAACCACATTGTGCAGAATTTCTTTGCATAAATTTCCATTTACTGGATGAACACATTCTCTGATATTAACTGATTTGAGCAAAATGTAAATAAATGTATGTACATAGTCTTTGTGTTAGAAATCTTATGTCACAATCACTATAAACATCAACCTACTCACATCTCCTCAACTTGAATTATGCCTCAACATGTAAAAATCATATTGTCAGACCCATTGAGCAACATCGGGCTATGTCTCCCCTTATTCAAACCACCTATAGAGAAATGCAATGTGATTTGGTGCACTGCATTAAAAGGACAGGCCAGGCATGCCACATATCCACATCCAAAATGATAATTCCTATCCTCACACACTTGAGCAGTGCGGTGCTACACAGCTAGCAATCTTGCTATATTCTGCAGCAGCAAAGTGTGTTTCAGATGGCACTCAGTCAGTGTTGGAACACAAACCACCAAATATGTCCATACCTGAGACAATCAATTCAGTGTAGTGTATCTCACCAATGTGGTAGCATGCACAATGGCAGCACTTTGCAGGAGCTAATGTTGTAGCACATGCCTTCACAGAACATGAGTGACAGTTGTCATGGACAAAGGCCAAGTATCATGAATCTTGTTACAGAATGCATACATGCATTTCTGGGAAACCTCAAAACACTGCACATGTGGCTCAATTCCTGGCCTGATAGTCATATATACAGGACACAGTTGTCAGTATACACAACTCACAGCCTTACACAGTCACATGATGTAACACAACAATATGAGCAGATGTCTTTGCATTGTGTATAATTACTCAGAGAAGTATGGCAATGGAGATGTATTTAGCCAACAACACAACACCCGAAATATACAGAGATCTGAAGAGTGTGATATGTTCATGTGAAAATTCTGGCAAAACCGTATGGTTAGACACACATTCATTAAACATGGTGTGATGGAGGAATTTAGATAAACACTTACCTCTGCATGGCTAGAGTGGTATACCCCTGCCTGAGTGTACAAGTGCATAGTTGAGGGATTAGCTAAACTTGTGTCATCCCAATGGTGAAATGGCATTTGAGAGTGTGGCTTTACATAAGCCTTGTTAGAAATGGGGGTCTCTAGTTGGTAAGGGTTTGCACCTTTGTCCAAGTTGGGACCCTTCTTCCTAGTCAGTGTAAGGGGGATACACTTCTAAAATAACCCCTGCTCACCCCCTTGGTAGCTTGGCATGAGCAGACAGACTTATCTCAGAGGCAGTGTGTGAAGCATTTGTGCATGCATATAGTAACACAAGGAAAACACTACAAATGGACACCACACCAGTTTAGAAAAATAAGCAAAACTTTATCTAAACCAACAAGACCAAATACGACAAAACTCCAACATACAATACTGTAAATATAGTTACTTCGCAAGATAACCTCTAAATTGCAGAAATATCCACAAAACACAATTCTTCCAAGTCGGTAGCTCCGTCTGGGGCTACCGCGATGCTGAAAACAACAGAGTCTAACAATTCCAGCTGACCGTGTCGGTGCGGGGTCAGCTAATTTGAAGACAGACTCGAAAACAGTAGCTTTCTCATTGCGGCCAACATGATGGTACGAGCAAGTCAGGGTAACCGTTGCAGTTGTGTTGCAAAAGTGGAAGCAGTGCAGGGTGCGGTGCCCTCACGATGCGGTGCAGGCAGCAGCTTGGTGACGATTGTCCAGTTGGCGTCGGTGAGACCAAGGCTTACGGTGCAGGGTGAGGCAGTGCTCGAAGCGGTGCTGGCAGGCTGTGGTGCAGGCGATGGAGCCGGTCGATGTACTGGTCAGGCAGCGAAGGTGTCGGTGACGTCCAGGCAGGGTGAAGCGAGGCGGTGCAGAATGCGGTGCCCACAGGATGTGGTGTGAGTAACGGCTCGGTGACGATTGTCAAGGTGGCATCGGTGAGACAAAGGACGCAGTGTGAAGTGCAGCGGTGCCCTCTGTAGGGCCTTCAGGACATGGGATTCTGCAACGGACTCAGTGACAGAGTCGGTTGTCCTTGTCTTCTGCGGCGACTGAAACCAGAGGTTCCAGAGACGGTGCCCAGAAGGATGGTGAGCTCTTTGTTGTTCCTGAGACCTCTTGAACAGGGGGCAAGCTCCACTTCCAAGCCCTTGGAGATACTATCTCAAGCAGGATACACACACAGTTCCTCTCCTTGGCAGATACAGCTACTGCAGGCCAACTCCAGACAGCACACAATAAAGGGGCAGTACTCCTCTTCCAGTTTCTTCCAGATCTTCTCCTTGGCAGAGGTTCTTCTTGAAGTCCAAGAGTGATCTAAAAGTCTGGGGTCTGGGCCCCTCTTTTTTATAATACAACATCCTTTGTTCTCTGTGGCACAGAAGCTCTTCGCCCAGCCAAAACCAGTTCCTTCCTCTCTGGTGCAGCTTCCTGGCAGGAGGTGGAAACAGCATTGTCTAAGGCAGACCAGGCCCATTCAGGTGAAAGAAATCTCCTCCCCCTACTCTGAATGCAGCCCAGGTCTATTCAGCCCAGCCCTGACTCACCCTGGAAAAAGCAGGACACACCTAACCCCCCCAAGTGGTTGTCTGAATGCACATCCCCAGCCCCTGTCACTCCAAAGCCAGACAACCAATACACAACCTAGCAGAGGCACACTAGATGGTTAGGCAAGAAAATACCTACTTTCTAAAATTGGTATTTTAAATCCCAGAACATAAAGATCACCCTCAATAAAAGAGGCATCTTAACATTCTGAGTTCAGGCATATCAAACTTTATTTTCCTATCTTGTTCCCATGGGCAGTTATGCTTATAAGTTGTTATAAGCAAACTCCCCATTCTATCCTATGGGACAGATAGCCTTTCAATAGTGAAAAACGAAATTGGCAGTATTTCTCTATCAGGACATGCCATACACATCAGGGCATGTCCAACCTTTCACACACACTGCACCCTGCCAACAAGGGTACCTTGGGCCTACCTTAGGAGTGGCTAACATGTAAGAAAATAATAAGGTTAGGGCAGGTGGACATGGCTGTACCAAACTGCGCACAGACACTGCAGTGGCAGGTCTGAGTTATTTTTACAGGCTGCTTATGTGGGTGGCACAATCAGTGCTGCAGGCCCACTAGCAGCATTTGATTTACAGGCCCTGGGCACACACAGTGCACTGTACTAAGGACTGACTAGGAAATCAAATATGCTAATCATAGAATCACTAATACGTAACAACAATTTACAGGGAGCACTTGCACTTTGACACTGACCAGCAGTGGCAAAGTGCCCAAAGCATCTAGACCAGCAAAACTGAAGTCCAACACACAGCAAAATAACAGGAGGCAAAGGCAAAAATACAGGGGAAACCCACGCCAATGATGCCAGGTCTAACAGGCCTGTGTCAGGGAATGCTGTCTTCTTGGACCAGGAGGCACACACAAATACCTGCTACTGCCTTTGACAGGACTGAGAGTGACCAAAAGTTAGGTTGGTAGCATGATGTTAACTGAACCGCAGCAGTGAACATGACCATGTGACTCTGGTTCACTGCAGTGAGGTCAACTGGTTCACTCACCTCTCATAAAGACTGTTGATGTGTGTCACACACATCCCAGATCAACTTGATGTTGTAGAAAATATGTGTGCATGATAAACCCATGTGCAGAATGCAGGTGACTGTGCTAGAGATACACAACACATGGGTTCCATTATTGAACAGTGTGCACATGGTGAATATGTGTGTGCTGGTAGTGTGTGTCCACCCTCACACACTCAAGTACAGTCAAAAGGGAGTGTAACACCAATCAGTGTGTGGCGACTGAGTGTGTGTGCTGCATGTTTTCATGCAGGTGGAAGCCAAACACATGTGCATCACAGCACAGCAGCACAAATGTCCTGTGACAGTTAATAAATAGGTAGCATTTGAGTGTGGCCACACAGTGCAGGTCAGGCAGTCCCCCTAGAGCAATGCTATGTGTGAATACCAAAGGGCAGGAATGTGTTGCCTGCAATAGTATCCAATGCATGACTGCCTTTTCCCCTTCATCAGTGCTGTTTTGGCTGGCTAGGCACAACACAGTCAACCTGCGGTGCTTCATTTGCATGCAGGAATGTATTTGTTCATGAAGGTGTGCCTTCTGGATAAGCAAAAAAATCAGTGAGGCACACACCACAATGTAAGTGTGCTGCAGAACGCAGCACACATGTTAAGCTGAAGTAACAAGGAGACCCTAAGGTAGTACACCTTGTTACCCAACTCCTGGGAAGGTTGTACTTACTGGGGCATTCCCAGGATTCCCTAATTTGATATGTATGGGAATGGGTCTCAAACCATGGATGTTGCATGGGCTCACCCATGCAACGATCATAGAATCTCTCTCTGGTGCAGTGAGGCAATGCAGTGTTTTCTAAAGCATTGCATCACACAAGATGAATGAGCCCTCACGTGGCCATGCAATGTGGAATTTAGTTGGAGAGATGATATCATAATGGATGTGCATTGCAGATGTACCATGTTGGTGAAGTGCCTGCGCCACTACAAAACATGGAGGACCTTGCCTAACTCTGTGTGTAAGACATGATTGACTCACAAAACCATGCAGCAATTTTGATTTAAACATGATTGTGCCCATAAATCCTGCAAATGTGCAACCTGGGTGGGAGATACACTGTAGCCAGCTTGTCTTTGTGCTTCCCTAAGTGTTTGTTGTCTCTGTGACAAATCATAATGACTGATTGCCCACACATGGCATAAATAGAATGCCTGGCCAGATTTTGGAATACAGTTGCTTTGCACTTAGGCCCCAGTAGCCCTCTTAATATGCACATATGAATGTGGTGGACATCCAGGCGTGTATCCTGGTAATGGCTATGACAACTGATGTGTGATCCTACAGCTCATAATATCTGTCTTGCTGTGCTGCCATGCTGCCTAATGTTTCCAGTCGCATGATGATAGGAACAGCACATGCATTCCTTGCTCCCATGCTGAATCCATGGCCAATCTGTTGGCCCACCTGTAAATGCTGCCCCACCTATCATGAAGTTACTGGCACATTATGGACTTAAAACCATCCTGATTAACCACATGGACGCTGACCTCTGTCACACAGAGCTGTCAAGTGGTGCCGTCCCAGTCCTAGCCCAATGACAGGGTGCCCATGGTGTGCGATCCAGCATCACACAGACCTCTACAGTTGAATCAACACATTAGGCCAGGGGCATGGGTCATAACCCCCAATTGTCCATGTTGCGAAGCGCTTTGTATCACTTGCGTTGCATTGATTGGAAGTCATGCATCCAAGCCAAAGCATGGAAATGACAGCAGAAGTGCCAATGCGCAATTTAGGAACGATGCATTGGCCGTTTAAGTACTGATGTGTCACTTTCAATTACAGTCTGTTTTGTGGAGTGGCTTGTTGTTTTTGGTGAATTTTGATCTTGTCAGTGTCTGCTCTGTCCCTGTCCTGTGCCAATTGTGCTTATTGTATTTTGTAATTGTAATTTGTATTGTGTTTGTCATTGTATTGTTGAGTGTTTGTCCATTTAGATGATTACTATTTTAGGGGTAGGGATTAGTTTAAGGGGTGTTTATATTGGGTTTAGGGTCTATAGAATGGTTTGGGCCATGTCGGGGAAGGGGAGGGCAAAGGACCTTTCGGAGGGCGAGTTTAGGGGCCTGCTGTGACTGCTGGGACATTATGAGCCAAACATGATGGCATCAGGAGGTAGGGTCAGCAATGGCTACCCCACCAAGGAACGCAAGGAGTGGTGGGAGAGAGTGAAGTGGTACATGTACAGGGTGTTTGAGATAAACCGCACCCTCCACCTGCTGAAGTACCGATGGGTGGATGTGGTGTCCTGAGAGGCGGATCTCCTACACCACTTTGGCTTGAAAGTAGGTGGCCCTGTAGGTATATATGTATGTACCATCCGCATGTAGTGGTGTTCCTTTCACAATAAATGTATACTTCATTTTTACATGTAAGGGGCAGATTATTTGAGGGGTAGGATGCAAAAATCCAATGTACATATGTCCAATAGCTCACCCCTGGCCAAGGGACTGGTCAAGCTGTTGTGGTGTTTCTAAATTGATTCACATCCATTTGTTAACATGATCTGATTTCACACATGTGGTTGTTCCAAGAATGAACTGTTTATTTTGATATACCCTACACAGGTGACATGTAAGGAGGAAAGTCATAATCAATCTCCTATCATGTTAACCTTCTAATGTGTGCTGCACTGTTCACCACACATAGAGAGTTGGACATGTCTGTGGCAATTTAATTACTTCCAGAGGGTGGTTTTTCAGGATAGGAATTTGATACCGCCATCAAAGGCAAGCACCATGTTGCAAGGTAGCATGCTTTGTGGCTACTCAGCAATCTGTGCACCAGTGACATGAATAGTCTGAAATTGCCCTTACAATGTTACATACGGCATATATCTGTTCTTTTCTACTCCAGCTCTACTTTGCCATGCCTAGGGCTAATGTTATTTACCCTTGTGTCATGGTGCAAGCTGGCATGAGATGATGCTGGCCTGCAGTACACAAAACATCACAAGAATGAGGTATGCTGCAGGCATGTGATGTGAGATATCTCTGAGCGTCAACATCCGGCCACCTCTGCCATGTAAGGTGACTAGCTGCATAACATGTATACAAACAATGTATACATATGGGTGTCCAACGTGTTGAATATACCAGATCATTGGGATGTCATTGCATTGTGCATTATATGTAGACAGTGTGTTTTTTCAATGTTCACATTTTTGCCTTGTAGGTGGACCTGGACCATACACCCGGGCAATGTAGAGATCTCCAGGGATCCCAATGCTGCCATTAAGTACAAATATCAGATGATTTTATCTGTAAGGATCATGTGTGATCTATGATAGTTGTAACATTGTGATGTGTATGGGGTTGCATCATTTACCTGTAACCAATTTACAGTAAATGTACAAACACAACAGAAGTTGAGCACTGTAAAATGTTAAATGGACAAGGACGTTTGTCATTGTGCATTTGGGTCAATGTATGCAGGCCCACATGAATCATGCTTCTTTATCTGCTGGGTAGTGTTTGCCTACCTACTGTTTGGATGCTCATGGCACATTTACCATCCACTGGCACTAAATATACAGATGGTCAAAACTTCTATTGTCTAACACCCTTAACATGGCACAAACGTAACAGCCTAGGGTTCACCAAATGTTGCAGCAAAATGGAATGAGCTAGGTTGACGTGTCTGAACATGGTATGCTTGCCTATGTCCATATTTGAGCATGAGATAGGTGCTGATGAGGTGGAACAAATAACTTAGACAGCATTACCAATAGTCAACTTTACAGTGCAATGTAATCAGATTTACAGTAAAGTTGTTTTCAAGATGCAACCTATACTATTGTTGTTTAGCATCGTTCTAGGCTCATGCATGCTGCAAATGAGTTCAGTGTGTAAGACTGTCATGCTGATCAACAACTAAAATGTTTTGTGATCCATACCTGTACCAGTAGCTATGTGTGAAATCAAAATTCCAACTCAGACAAACTTATGTGACCATGTCAACAGACTAGCCATTACAAACTAACAATATCTCCTATGATAGATGCTGCAAATGTTGTAGTAATGGGGCAAAGTTATTCGTAATCATTGATTTGAGTCATCACAGTGGACGTATGGTATCTCAACGTGTGTTGCTGTAAGGGTGTTAGTACATTGTCAGTAGGAACCATTTACTTAGTTTCACCACTTTTTCAACAATCAACCTGGGGATTGGTAGCTGTAATCCAGCCTCAGGGGTACCTGAGCACCCCTCAGAGTAGTCCATATCATACATATGTGAGATAGAGTGACAGAGGAAAGATTCCACAGATATCATGGAGGATGTGAGGATGTAGGCCAGCAATTCTATTTTACCATGATGTTGAACGATTCATCATTAAACTGCCTGTCTGATGCACATTGTGAGTGTAGATGTCCACATGGTGAGGGTATGGACATATGGCTTGGCAGGCCATGACAGATTTCTCCCAGTGTGTTGGAAATATTGATGGTTTTTCATGCCTCTGACAGCCTTCTCTTGCCTGGCAGTCTAGACGAGTTAATAACTGGGTCAGAAGCTCTAAGATAAAAAGGGCAATTCTTCTGACACAATAGAGACTGTAGACCTGCAACAGCTGGCCCGCAAAACTGTTTCTAATGTCAGAGCTGGATATGACTCTGTCATCATAAACAAAGTGATTACCCCACCTAGAAATGCCCAGGGGAACCAAAAGTTAGATTCCCATTACCACCCATAGTGCAGTGTCCCTTATCCCTAATAGGTAGAAAAGTATGCTTACATGTTTATGAGACTATATTGGTGAACACTGGCAATGTACCACCACATTGGCAGATCTTCTACCAGGCGTCCCCCCCCCAGTGTGCTGCCACCAATGAGAGAATGTTCTGAACTTTTGTCAGATTACTTCAAATATGGCACATTTCCCTGACAACTTTGAGGAGGAGGAAATTTACCTCAGTAACAGATGGCAATTCCACTCCCAAAACCCTAAATCTGACCCACAGTGTGATATCATGCATGGTTGTTAAGGGTTTCAAAACTGTTTGAAATCAGAATGAATTTCACTTGTGCCCAAAATACTCCGGCATCTTATGTAAATACATGAAAAATTCCTGCACAGAATATGTTTCAAGAAAACAATCCAAATTCATTTTAGTTGGATTTTTTTGAAAAAAAGAATAAATGCTGTGGTCCAAAGTGTTTGGTCAGAAGTCCATGGCCGACACTATAGAATGTTGGGGTGGTGAATACCAAGGTTGTATAGTCTTGTTTCCACCTCTTGTCTCTTTAATCCACCACCAGACACATCCTCCCCTTTGTTTCAGGTTCTTTTTTCATCCCTGCTTTTATTGTCACTGTTTCTCCATCTTTCTCCTCCTCCTTCTTTAGCATGTTTGGTATTTTTCTGTCTCTTGCTCTGGGGCAACGTTTGATGAAGAAAAATGAGCGCAGGTCCCCAAAAATGAATACCGTTGGGCTCCACCTACAACCACAGGCTCATGTTAAGCACTGATTTTTGAGCTGATTATTGGTGTTTAATAGTATTAGATAGTTCCAGTACTTCCTTTACCTCAGTTAAATAAACCATAAAAGGTACAATATTAACAATTTAAAAAACAATATAATAAAACATATAATTTCATTGTGTAACACTAATTCAAGGTAAAACTTGATTGTGAAGAGAATTTCGGTCCAGCAATACAATACTCATCATGCATTTTTTTTCCTTTTTAAAATCCATAATATTATAAAAGAATAAAAGAGATTCGGTTAAAACACCCCAATAATAAATATGATTTATAAACAAGGCAAGTTCACGCCTAGATAAAAAGAAAGAAATTAAAGTGCTAATTTTAGAGAGCATTTGACCTAATATACCATATTGCCGACAGGTATCTAGCAATTGAATACACCACACAGTCTTTGGTGCTGGTTTTACATGTTCTAAGAGCTGTGTGTTGATCCCTAAGCCCAAGAAGTTTGCAAAGGGGAATAATCCATTGTGAACGTTGTTTGGCATATGCCTTACAAAAGAATAGCACATGTTCTATATTCTCTGGACGCTAGACAACCCATCAGGCACAGGTTTGGTATGTCTCCCTTTTTCGAACAGGAATGGTTAAAAGAAGCCAGAGGTAGTATACTCAATCTGAATGTATCATAAAGTGCTTGCGTGCCAGGGTTGGTAACCATGTTCAGGTATTGCTCATATTCAGGTGCACATTTAAATCAGGCAGGAGTCTACCAGGGTTTCAGGAGAAGCCACAGAGAGTTTCATGCCTAATACATAATTCCAGTAGGACGTTTTCAACTTCTCTCTAGCACCTTTGGGTAGTGCAAAAAGCTGTAGCCAGAAACCTTACAATCCCAACTTAAATAGCCAATTTTTGATGTGTACAAGCCAGGGGATCTTCCTAGCATGGTGGCCATCTAGTAAAATTCTAATACAGTCCCTGTAGGGACTTAGATCCTCATTTGTCGAGAACCTTATCCAATATTGGATAGCTCTCAACACAATGTCAGAAAACGATTATAGATTTAAGCCAAATCTAAAAGGCAGAGTAGGTGCACTGGTTGGGAGTCTCAACAGAGTCTTAATAAAGGCATTTTTTTAGTTTTTCAAGAGAGTTAAGATTACAATGCCCCCATACATTTTCCCCAAACATGACTCCACCACAGGCTTCAATCTTGTATATCTCTAGGGGAGGGGAGATAGTGAAAGTGGGTGATCTATGGCAAATCTTAAAATGTACCCACTTCTTTGCTTTAAGATCATGGTACTTTTCTGGACCTATGCTACCCATCTATGGGAGTCTTCCAGTTTTACACCCAAATAATCAAATTAATGGGCCCTATCTAGGGCCTCCCCTCTATGAGTACCTTACTCTTGGGTATCATCCTCCTATTACCAAAGACCATATACTTTGTTTTTCATTTGTTAATTTCCAGGCCGTAGTCAGGGCAAAAATTGTTATATGTATCCAAGAGAACAGACAGACCACAAGGGGACTATGATAGTTACAAAGTGTTGTCTGCGAAAAGATGACACAGAATGTTATAATGCTTCACCTTCGGGGAATCATATTCACTGTTTAAAAGATAGGGGCTGCAACCATTTATATTCCCAGTGTGGATTTATCGCCCTTTTTCTAAATAGGGATGATTTCTGCTCCCTTCTAAGACCTCGGGATTGGTGAACCAGCCATCAGTGCATTTGACAAAGAATTTATATAGGGTTCCCAGATCTATTGTTCGTTCTTGAATAAATCTGCTGGAATTCTATCCAAACTAGGGGCTTTGCCTGATTTCTGGGCCTGAATTGCATCAAGAGCTTCTTTTAGAGTGAATGGCTTAACCTCCTCTCCATGAAAATCTGTAGGAAGGGATGGCAGGGTCTCTGATATTCCATCTCCCAATCTTGCCTCCTCATAAAGTTTTCAGAAGTGAATCACCCAGGCTTCTGTGGGGATATGGCAGTCTGGGCGAGATAAATGTCTATTGCCATCATGTGTGACCAACTGCCAGAATCGCTTATTGTCTCTAAGCCTTACCGCCTCTAATAGATCATCCCATATGCTGGCCTCCCATTGGGGTTTGCTGGTTTTAATAGCCCTGGAGTATCCCCTTCTAGACTCAAAAATATGTGCTCTTTGGTTACTCTTAAGAGCATCTAAGAGAGCTTTCTTGGAGGTTTTGCATGACTCATTAAACCAACCATTTACTCTTGGTCGCCGAGATCCCCTTCCACTTTTACAGTCCATTACAAACAGGTTACCAATTTTTAGAAAACAATTATCGTGCATTATCATAATCTGTCAAGACATGGCACTCTAGAGTTTGCAGTTCTTCTAAAACGACATTGTAGATTGCAACTATGGCCTCTTTGGATCATAAAAGAACCTCCCATTTTACCTTGTGTTTATTGCTGCTAATCACCACAGCCTTATGTGGATCAGGAGAGATTAAACTTTGCCCTTCTCTTCTCTATGACTTATCGCAGACTAGAGTAATAGGAAAGTGATCGCTATCATGTTGCTCAAGCACTGCCATGTCTTTGATTTTGTGCCAAACGTGAACATCCAAAAGGATAGAATCTATTTGTCTCTTATAATCACCCATCCTGAACGTTGGCTTTGCATTAAGGTCTGATGAAAAACGACCGTTACATGGCCTCAGACCAAAAGAGATCAATATATAAATAATCTAGAGGGCAGCAAAACTCATTTCAGTGAATTTCTTTGAACACAAAGTCTAGGTATTCCGCAAGATTCATCCTCATCCTTTACCAGTTCCAAGAATGGTGTATAGGGATCAAAGGATGCGTTAAAATCTCCTGCTATGATCACTTTATGCCCAAGGGCACAAGTTTCCAGACATGCATTCAAAATCTTAAGACACAGCGAGGGTTTGAAAAAAGGACTTGACTTGTTGTGGATGTTAATCCACAGATATGAAGTGCTTTGGTTTCAGGCTAAGGGCTAAAAAGTCACAGGAGTCTATAGGGATTTTCTTGAATGAACACTCAAGCAAAATTGTGGACCTTATCAAAAGCCCCCCAGATGGCCTACCCGCTACCGTAGGCAGTTCCTCAATACTATGAGTTAAGAAACCCTGCGTATGAACCTCAGTCAGCGCTCAAGTCCCCTGGAAAATGCAGAAGTCAAAGTCATCTATGAACAATTCCCAGGCCCCATCATCCATTTTCGACCGAATCCCAGCAATATTTCAGGAGATAAGATGGAGAGCAGAGGCTGTATTTGTTGCAGCCTGCACGAACCTCTGAGTAGTGTTAGATATGTATGTAACAAGTAGAAATCCACTGATGTATTCTGCTGGTCATAAGGAGTATAGCATGCTACAACGCATGCTATGATATCGCGTTCTTTTACAACGCGGTCGCTACAACTACCGCGTTGTTAGAACGCGATGCCATTACAACGCAAGTCATTACATCGACTTGCAGTAGATGGCGCTCTAACATTAGGAATAGTATAATTTACTATTCCAACTCCAGCCTACGCAACAGTAGAGAAGGTGTTGGAATAGTAAATTATGCTATTCCTTATGTTAGAGCGCCATCTACTGCAAGTCGATGTAATGACTTGCGTTGTAATGGCATCGCGTTGTTACAACTCGGTGGTTGTAACGACCGTGTTGTAAATGAACTGCGATGCGATGACTGCGTTGTAAACGCTGTCATCGGTCATAAGCATTGCAACGCTTTAACCTCATGCTGCAAATATATCAAACTGAATTTGCAGCAGGTTCTCTCAGTCAAAAACCGTTTTCAGCAATACAGACACGTTTATCCTTAAACGTTGTCTTGTAATGTTTTCAGGCTCTTCGTGCATAAGTGTTATCATTACTCCTGCACACCTCTAGTAGTAACTGAGATGTGTTTCAGTTGAGCTGTGGATTTAGGAAATGTTATCAGGAAATAGATCCCGAATTACACATGACATTTTGATTTTGTCACTTCAGATATTAAAACATCTTTGTATTTGTTTGTAGAAAAGAAAGCTCTATATTTAATCCATGCTTGCCTGATGAACTAGGTCGGCATTAGGCAAGAATTTTTATTATGTATGAAGAGGGTGTAGGGCTTGGCTGACAAATTCATAAATGCATGACAGATAGATGGTAGGTATAAAACCTTTGGGGCATATTATCAACGGCCAGCGATAATTATCGCTGGCCGTGATTAGCGACGTATTTCCTAACGCAGGCTATCTCTGGAATTTATCGCCCTGGTAGCGCGTTATTAACAACGCGTTTCTCCAGGGCGATAACATTTCCAGAGATAGCGAGGTTATCGCTGGTTTGCAGGGAACATCGCTGGTTTTCCAGCGATGTTCCCTGCAAAACGGCGATAACCTTGCTGATACGACCCTGTGGTCGTATCAGCATAATCCACCTCCTATGTCTAACATAGGTAAGTCAAGATTGTAGCAGATGTTAGATTTTGGCGAAAACGGCTGTTTTCGCCAAAGTTTAACGTCTGCTATAATCCTGTGGGCTGCCTTGTAAATATCGCGATGTGACATCGGCGATATTTACAACGTAGTCCATCCGGGGTACGCCCAGTAACGCCCACTTTGCATCTCATTAGAGATGCAAAGGGAGCGTTGGGAAAAAGGGTGCTAACATGCGATTATGCATGTTAGCACCCTCTTGTTGATAGGGCGTTAGTTTTATCTCCGCTTTTAAGCCAAAAAAGCGGAGATAAAGCCCTTGTAGATATGCCCCTTTATTTGTAGCTTTTTGGAGCACAGCATAATTTCCCTTAATTCAAAGAGGGGTTGTCTTCTCTAAAACTGCACCTGTTTTCCACTGAACTAAAATTGTATTAACGCTATTTTTGACTATTGCTCTCTGTAGTCTCATTAAGATCGATATGGAAATGTAACTGTTCTATCGGTGCACAAATGGAGACGGAAATATGGCAAAACAAGAGAGATGGCGCTGCTTATTGGAAGCGTCCCATAATACAGAGTCAAATATCGATGTAATTTCTTCCAGCAGAGGCTGACCTGCAAAACATTGCAGCAAATAGATGATACCAGTCCTGCCAAGTATCACGCATCAGGCGTGACGCTAACGCATTTCAGTGTGGTGTTCCCGCATCACCGCACTGAAATGCATTGTCACGCATTTTTGCCACTGACCGGTACTCTGCTGACAGCACTGAAACGGCGCCCCCTGACACCTGTCTGCCGTGCGCCCGGCCCGGCAGACTTCACTTTGACTTGCCAGGCTCAGTAACACTAAGTAGTTAAAGATCGTGCTCTCACTAGTGCCGTGCTACAATGTTACAATCTGCCCGGCTGCTGCCTGGAGACCCGGGCGGAGCCTGCCCTCATCAGTTGCGTTAGGGGCAGCTCTGTGGCACCGTGGTGGGGTCGGATGTGGTCCTGGAACAGGAAGTGAGGTCGGAGAAGCAGCGGGGCCGGGGTCGGACTCGACTGGAGTTGTGCTGTGGCGTCTGAGTCTGAGTGGCATGCGCTGCTGCCGGCTGCCTGCGCAGGTGGGCGAGGCAATACTTTATTATAATATAATTAACCCGGCGACGTTGGACCAGCGGGACGGGCACAGCATCGACCTGAGTGACTCTCTAATGTCATTAAAATCACAAAGGAGGGAGGTGCGGCCAAGAGCTGTCCCAGATGCAGCTCCTCACTGTGCCCCCATTGCGCCGTTAGCCTCCCCTTCCTGCTGCCCCGTATGCCTGGACAGCAGTCTAATGTGCGCCCGCTCCCGCAGTCACAAGGCTTGGACGGAGGCCTACTTTAATGCATCCCTGGGGTAGCCGTCGGCTATGGATCACGGCAGCCGTCGCCCTGCTCGGTTGATGGTTGGGCCAGAGCTGAGCCCAGCTGCTACCAGGGCTAGCTGTGGCCAGGAGACAGACTTGAGAAACCCAAGGCGGCAGAGACCCAGCCCCGGGAGGCCTGTGGAGAGTGCGGGTTGCAGCACCGTGACACGTTGCACCAACCGGCGCTGCAATGAACACAGTCTGATCCCAAGGTGAGATCGAGAGACAGGGCAGTGGGATTGTAAGCGAGGGGCTGGCTGCCAGTTACATGCTACACTGGCCTAAACCAGACAGTGTTATTAGCTGTTAGAACTCCGCTTTCCATTCAGGTAAGCCAGAAATATCCCTGCTTTATAATTTACTATTTCTTTTGCAAAGTTTTTGATTGTGTCAGTAAACAATGTATTTGTGTGACATTTGTAGCATTGACTGGTGACTGTGGGTAAACTTTAGCTGCGTGACGATTTAAAAACGACATGCATTACTGGGCCTATGCAATCAATAGTAATGCAGCTGGTTTTGGCATATTGTCACTTTTCACCAGTGGGTGCATTTACATGAAAACATCTTTTCATTTTCCTTTGTCACCTGCCCTGTTGGCGTCGTACACAACTCTTACGCTGGTCTGTGCTGTGCTGTGATGTTGAGTTTGTGGGCTCGGCGCAGGATGTTTTCTCTAACTGCAGCCTCCCCCAGCCCATCTGGACATAATTGGCAGGCCAGACGGATCTGAACTTCACACTTACCAGTGAAGCCCTCCAGTCATGTGCGTTTGTCATAGTTTGGAGGAGAGGCTCTTATTGCATCCCTAATGTGACCCGTGGAAGAGAGATACTACAACAGAAAGGCTGTCTGTCAGATGACAGCGCCAGCACTATCAAGCAGCCCTGCAACACTTTCAGAGAGCAGAGCTGGCCAGAGGAGCCGAGAGCTGTACTGTGTGAATCACCGCTCGGGTGCAAGGCCATCCCTGCAGCTGTAGTGCACTTGTCATGAGCTCTTTTAGTTCAATATTAAACCGGTTAAATCTTACTGGCAATTTTGCATTCATTTATCACTACGGGCCCTCGTGTGAAGTTAGTCCCCTTCCATTTCTGGTGCTGTGCAGAAGTTTTAAGATCTCCTTAGAGTGTTTTGTTGCTCAAATTGGTGTAATTTCTGATATTTATGTTTCCCTCATCTTCATTGCTTGATTTTGCACACAAGAAAGTGTCACTCATAGTCACTGTATGTCACTCATAATTACACTGAAATTATGAAAATGTCACATAGCAATCTGAAACCTTGGCAGCTATGCACAGTTTAATAATTAGTGCTTGTGTCAGCGCCGCCGCCAAGCAGCACGCACAGTCTGATCTCTGATAAATTATTTCAGTCACACACAATCAATTTAGTTTAAAATCTGCAGGCAGGGCTGCTCTGTCTCATCATCCTTCTGAGTGAGCCTGGTTTATCTGCGGATCTGATTTAATCACAGTAAATCTGCAGGCCCGGCCGCAGGGCTGCTCTGTCAACTCATCCTTATCATGGGCGCCCTGACTAACTGGGTTTATCTTCACAGACTACGGGTCAGTGCGTGACAGTTTTACCAGCCAGGCTGGCTCTCGCTGCTCTCTCGGCACTGGGGCCCGGGGGGGCGGGGGGGAGTTTCTTGTTGCTCAAATGTCTGTAATTTCTGATCTTTAGAAGTTTTCCTAGTCTTCGTTGCATGATTTTTGCTCGAGAGAAAGTGTCACTCTTAGTCGTTGGAGTGTCACTCATAATTTCACAGAAATTTTAAGAATGTCACACATGGCATTCTGAAACCTTGGCAGCTATGTGATACCCCTCTGTGCTTTCGTTCTGCTGCCTATTTTGCATGCCATATTGGCATGACTGCAAAACGGATGAGCAATTAACATACCGGTTATGTTCCGCCATTTTTGAATGAATGATGCATCTGAGCCATCTGGTACAATTCGATGCGTTCTGCTGCCATAATCAATCAGCACTCAGCACAGTTTTCTCATACCACTGTCGCCTGCCTTAATATTTTGATTGTTATTCTTAATTATACTCCCCTTATTCTTCCTAGGATGTATGTTTGTCTTTATTGCAGTCTCAGCAACGCCTCCCAGTTTAAGAGGGTGTTGCAGCTGCAGGCGATGCATTTTGTTGAAAATTCTGGGGCATATTAGCAAGGCGATTATCGCCACTTTAGCGGGACTTTTTCCCGCTAAAGCGGCGATAATATTATCGCCTTATCAACAAGCTGTCACTAACTGCTGTTAGCGACAGCTTGTAGGAGATAGCGACCGGGTTGGGTGCCGCTTTGCATGCCAGCGATATTTATCGCTAATGGCATGCAAAGTAGGCGTTCCCCACCTAACAGCGACTGGAAACAGTCGCTGAGGTCGCTAACGCCTATCAGCGAGGCAGGGGCGGTGATTAGCGAACCAGCGCTAAACACGTTTAGCGCTGGTTTGCTAACACCTGGTCACACCCTGACTTAGTCATGTAATCCAATGAGAGGTGGATTACATGGCTAAGTCCCCCTCGCACTATCAGCAAGCAGAACTGGGGAACAGTGTGAATATCGCCTGTTTTCCGGCGATATTCACACTGTTCTCCAAGGTTTCTATCGCTTTGGAGATTAGCATTGCTGATTGCACGCTAACTCCGCGATAGAAACCGGCGATGCCTGGCGATAATTATCCAAGCGCTAATTGCGCTTTGCGATAATTATCGCCAGGCATTGCTAATATGCCCCTTTGGGGCTTATTTACAAGCCTCTTGCGCCACTTTTCCGTCACTTTTCCCATGTGAAAAGTGGTGCAAGGGGCTGGTAAATCTGCCCCTCTATTTCTTGCCTTGTTTTCATTCAAATGCACATAAATGGTGCTTTTGGTTCCTGGTGTAGATGCAGAATGATTTTTTTTGCTGGAAGTGGCTATTTATCCGCTGCCGGCCAAATAGTACTAAATGTTGGCTATTAACCAAGCAACTGGCAACATTGGGGCAGATTTATAAGCCCCTTGCGCCACTTTTGCGTCACTATTCCCATGTTAAAAGTGACGCAAAAGTGGCGCAAGGGGCTTGTAAATCTGCCCCATTGTGCATAATCTCTGCTATGTAGACACTAAATATCTGAAATTTCACAGGCTAAGTAGTAGAGATCATGTACTGTTTGACCGGAGTCCTGATCAATAGTGTGAAGGATGTTTATTTTCGCTGTTCATGAAAAAAGGTCCTCCAGGCAATGGCAGGATGGTAGCCATCTTGTAATGGGGTGCGTGAAAGTGTTAGAGGCATTTGAAAGTAAGTGCATACACAAATGCACAAACATATTTACAAAGGCAAGTGCATGAATTAGGCTAAGAGATACAAATAAACAGAAAAATCTATTTTCAATAAATATATTTATGGTAATATAATATTAAAATAAATGTAGGAATAAAAGTTCTGCTTCAGGCGCTTCATGCTATGGCACACATATATTTCATGAGGGAAGTGTGTTTCTTCATTCAGCTACCAGCTGAATAAATAGACTATTTTTCAGACTATCCTCCCAGCTAATTGGGTTTCAGGCATTGTTGCATATTTGTGGCATGTCATGATGAGGAGTGTATGAAATTTGCATAATTACGTCCAATTACTTAAAAATAAGCATAATTGTGCAAAATGCACATATGTCATTTTGCGTTATATTTTAGCACAAAATGAGTCCTTACATCAATTTTTGGTGCGTAGACATGTTTAAATATAAGCATGCTGAACAACAGCTGCTCTTGTTCTCTTATTCCTGTGAATTGTGTGCTTGCGGTACATTTTTACCATGAATGGTGCAGAATTACACAAACAATATTTACAATAGTAATATCTGGAATTTCATATAACAAACTTTGGGGCATATTATCAAGCCCATTATTGCCGCTTTAGCGGCCGTTTTCGGCCGAAAAGCGGCGATAATTTAATCGCAGTATTATCAAGGACACGCTAACAGGCTTTAGCGCGTGTTTCCTTGTGCTAGCACCCGTTTTACTAACGCCTAGCATTGTATCGCTAATGAGATGCAAAGTGGGCGTTCCTCACATAACTTCATGGGAATACATCGCTAACGCAGCATCGCGATATTAACAACGATGCCCCGGACCCGCGTAGCGACAAATAAAATCGCGCTAAGCCCCCATTAACGCAGGAATCTAACGTCTGCAAAATTCCTGACTTAGCTATATTAGCCTAAGGGAGGTGGATTGTCAGGATAAGTCCACCATGGCTTATCATCAAAGATTTCCCTATCGCTGCTTTTTTATCGCTGGATTTCCAGCGATATTCAGGCATTTCGACGCTATCACTGGATTTTTTATCGCTTTGGAGTTAAGCGTTGATGATAACGCGCTAACTCGGCGATGTAATCCAGCGATAGCCGGCGATATTTAAAATCACGCTAAGCGCGCTTAGCGATAATTATCGCTGCCTGTTGGTAATATGCCCCTTAATGCGGAATTTCTGAAGATATGGCGGCATCATTTAAATTTCACCCAGGCCTACTCATGGGTGACCATTTCAGACAAACTATTTTGATACCGATCCAATGCATTTTGGAAATAAACGTTTTGTTTTTAGCATGTTCAGCAGTGCTTTAAGTGGGCTGGGCCCTGTCCTTACTGGGACATTATTTTGGTCCTTGACAGTGTGGTGTAAGCAAAAGATATGTGCAATCCCCCCAAATAAATAAATAAAAAAATACAAAACTGAGTGGCATACCTGTAAGCTGTATCTGATTACAGCTCTTATATAGAGAACCTGGGGAAGGAAGAGGACTGGTGAAAGGAGGATTATGAGCAGTAGGAGAATACAAACCTAGTGGTGGACCAACTGGAGGGCTATGATTACCAGAGACATGAGGACCAGGATAAGAAGAATCAGGACCAGGGTGACCAAGGTCAGAGGGGACCATGAACAAATGGATGAGGAGGAACAGGACCAAGAGGAACATGACTAGAGGTACTAGGACCCAGCCACAGACCGTGCACAGGGATTAGATCAAGGAGGATCAGGGAAGCAGAAGGACTAAGGGCCAGATGTACGACGAGAATTAGCATGCGCAAACGGGTTTGGTAGATGGTAGAGATGGAAAAATCATTTCATTGTCAATCACAGACATGGTTGTCTGTTGACCCCAGCAGGCCATCATCCCTATAATTTTTGTGATTCCCAATGGGTCGCAAACTGAGACCTGCCTCATTATAATTCATGGGGTAGGTCTATTTGCTACCCACTGGATATCACAGAAAGTGGAAAACACACCTTCGTACATTAGTGTTTGTGATTACCAAATAGTGAATCATAAAAATGTGCTACCTGGTAATCGCAAACACTAAGCTTCATGCATGTGGCCC
Source organism: Calotriton arnoldi (assembly GCA_963921515.1). Lineage (NCBI taxonomy): Eukaryota > Metazoa > Chordata > Amphibia > Caudata > Salamandridae > Calotriton > Calotriton arnoldi. The sequence continues at coordinate 424,576 of CAWUFW010011623.1, forward strand.
TTAAATCTCAGTTTAATCGCAAATAAGCATTGGTTACTGTAAAGTTTGTAAACTTTTCAAAAGTCTGTAAGAATTGTGTTCAATTACTCCGACCCTACTTGAGTGACCAAATCTCACAGGGAGAAGGTCTGAGGGAGCAATAAGAAGTACTTGGACAGTTACCTGGACACCAAAGCATTTTCCAGTCTAGTTCCAAACTTTGGAGCATGACCGCCATAGACTTCAATGGAGTGGTCCTGATGCTGCTGATGCAAGAGATGGAAGATGCTCAATGATGCTCCGGGTGCTGTGCAGTTGATGGGGGTGCCTTTGTGGTTATTACTTGGTCCACAGGTCAGGTGGGGTGACTTTGCCCACAGAGGTTAATGTCTCCTGAAGTCTTCTTAGAGCCAATTGAAAGCCAGCTGTTGCTGGGATACCGGTCTCCATCCATAGTGGTCCCATTAATATCCTTTGGTGGAGACTGGTGTGTCTCCTAGGCAACCAATCTAGACTCAGACAACACGTCCGAATCAGGAGCAACTTTTGACTGTTGAAGATCAGCCTCTAGAGGCACCCAGGGCAGTCACGTTGATTCTTCCGAAGAGGCTACTAATGTGACAAGTTGGGCAACTTCAGCTTTGATGGCCCTGGTGCCTATTCAAGGGGGTCAGCCGAATGACCCTTGGAGTCACTTCTTTAGTCTAGGGCTTGGGATCAACTTTTCCTCAAGTCAGGAGCCAAAGGCACAGTACTTGCTTTATTAAAGATGAAGCAAGTGCAGTCCAGCAGATGGTTCAGCCTCTCTTTGCCAAGTCCAGGGGTCAGCAGGGTAGTCTCTCTTTGGTCCTTCCTGGAGTTCCTATGTGATATAAGGTTATGGTGCCATCTTTATGGCCAAAAAGTGCCCTGGGGGGATGATGTTGTCACTAGCCAATGGACTACCAGGTCCCCTTCCTCTCTGTGACACCTTTCTGGCTATGTGTGACATCTAGCAATCCCAGAGTGCACTATTCTGCCCACTCTCAAGATGTCTGAATCCTTCCTTGGATATTAGGAGCTTGGTAGCCCACCCTAGAGGTGTGGCTACCTATGGGCTAAACGCACACAGAAAAAACAGTTTGGGCACTTGTTATCCCTCTCTGTTCCAACTACCGGCTGCCCTTTGTTTAGTCTACCTGAACAAAGGGCAGCCGCTTGAGCATGATCGCCAGTTGCCTACCAAATGCGGCTTCACCATTGAAGCTCGGCCTTTTGGGCTAACACCTTGAGTAGCTTTCTGTGAAGGGGAGGTAACACCTCGCCCTGTAGCAGGCTGGTATTTTTCCTAAGTCGTTCACACTGCTCCCCTGGAGGGCAGAAAGCTATCTGGTGGCCAGTGACCATGTGAAGTCACTGGACAAGCTGGATCACAGAATGGTAACTTTCTAAAAGTTGCATTTTTATAATAGTGACATTAAATTCATTCGACTTGAGCATCAAGTTGGGTTTAATTGCACATTTCATTTGATACCTTACATTGCCCATCTCACTAGTCCCATTTAGAAGTTAGCCAGGATGAGTGGTCAGCGGGTAACTCTGTGTTAGCCAATGGGGCTTCTAACACTCCCACAGCAAATGGCAATTTGAAAGTGTTGCTGTCAGGACATATGTATACAATACATGTCCCACTTAATAATATAGAGCTCTCTACCTATGGGATCAAAAGGCCTTCCTTAGAGGAGACTTATATATATTATTAACGAAAGAGGGGGATTTGCCATTGGTTTGAATGATAAAGTTCAACTAGCAGTGTTACCACTGCCCTTCCAGTGTGCAGTGGCAGATTGGGAGCCATTTTTTACTTTGTCACACACAGTGTTGCTTAATCAGTGCTGCAGCCTTGGGTGGACACTCTGAATTACATGCCCTGGATTCCATATACTAGAGACTTATAAGTAAGTCAGTCTCTGACAATTGGGGGTAGCCAATTCGGCATACACTTTGTAAGGGGTCAGCACATTGCCACTGAGATCTGGTTAGCAGGCCTCAGTGCACTCTCAGAGTAAAAAAACCAACAGCATCAAACCAATAATGTAGGGGTGAATATACAAAAAAAGAGGCGTTTCCTCACAATTCAGTATGATGAGTAGCTCAGATCTGGCCATCTTATTGTTCGTGAAAATAAAGCCCTCCTCACTGCCATTCCCAATACTACTGGCACTGCAAACCATGCACAACCATTCTGTTTTAACGTGTCTTACTGGCTATATAGATCCTACTGGCCTGGCTGAGCCAATGACTGTAGTGAAAAGAAATGGCCATTTAAAAATGAAATTCTATTGCTTACAGTCAATCTTGGTGTTTTCTGTAAGTAGTGCCTTATGTAATATTGATATCACAAAGCCCTACTGAGGGGTTTCCACACTTTTATCAAACAATGTTAGGATTTCTTTGGAGAAGACCAGAACATAGTTCTATGGTGACTCTATAATCAGAATACCTCCTATATAAACATAGAACATGCTTACTTTTTTGTGTGCATAATGCTTCCTCCCTGTCATGCAAGTTTGGCATAGCCACAAGCAGCTGCAGTCCAACCCTCACCTCATCTTCAAACCCACAATGCAGACCCTCTGCCATTTACCACATTATCTGGGCAGGTTACTTCTGGCCCCAGTATATCCCCATAGAGTTAACAGGAACTTGCAATGGGGCTCTGCAAAGCTAAGTGGCAGAACGTCTACCAGTCCACCCTGTTTATGAGGCTTTATGACTATCCATGATAACCTCTGATTTGCATATTGGCTGATGTTCCAATAAGGGTATCATGGGACTAGTGAGCATTTCTGTTTGAACATATAATTTGAGTTTGGTGTTCCTGGGGAATTCAGCAGGTTTTCACCAGTGCTCTGAGATTACATTTTTATATGGAGTACTATGCTGCTGCATTATATGCTGGATATGCGACAGGTGGGGAAAAGGTAGTTATTAGCAATTTGTGTTAGACAAGTTGTTAAGTTGTAAAGGACCACTAATGCCATGTTACTTTCAAGCCTTTTATTGCAGTATCCAGTTGTACAGAGACCTCATCTGCAGACCGGGTTGTCGTAGACATCCAACTGCTTCCTTAGCCCCTCAACAACAATCTACTCCTCCCGTGCTTCACCACTTGGTTACAGAACCTTGCATAGCAAAGGTTCTATAGCCTGAGATACGACATCACCTCCCTCATTTGCACAACACAAAAAAAATTACAAATACAATTCATCCACCCCCAAACTATACAAAGTAATAAACAAACAGGGTTAAATAATAACTGAACAGTGTATTCCAAAACTAAAACAAGGTTATACATTGCTACATATCAAATGGAAATTACACATCGTCACATAACCAGGCTTGTCTCCTTTTTATATGTTTGGGCCGACTCTTGAGCTCTTCAGCCAACACTTGGCTTGAAGGGACTACATCACCTCCTAAAACAGAGCTTCACTTGGCAACCCTATTAAGGTTCCATATAATTTGTTATCATCGGTCTTAACTGTATTCTTAAATACCTTCTTTACTCTACAAGGCTGACTGAATTTTGACAACCTCTCTTCTTTTTTAGGAGATTTAATCTTTATCCAATCACCCACCTGCACTCTTGTCTCCTTGACAGCTTTGCGCTTGTCATAACACAACTTGGCGTTCATCGTCTTTTATTCTCTCTGTTTCCATCCTCTCACATCACCAACATGCTCATCCGCCATGATTCTTTTCTCATTAACCCAGGCAGGGACGACTTCGCAACTAGGCAACCTTCGTTTGAACAGGCTGAATGGAGACACCCCCATAGTGGAATGTGGGGTGAGTCTATACTCCCTCACCTTTTTCCTCATGCCTTCCTACCAGTTCACGCCACACACAGGCGACTGCTGCAAACATTCTTTCAAAACCTTAATAAAGTTTTCCACAACTCTTTTGGACTCAGGATGATAAAGGGCAGCCTTTTTATGTTTTACCCCTCTCTTACTCAAAAATCCTTCAACCACTGCTGAGGTCAATTGAGCTCCATTGTCCGTGAGAATACTAGTGGGAAAGCCCTCTCTTTCAAACAGCTCTTCGAAGAAAAACACCACATCCTTTGATTCAATAGAATTTACTACTTTGATCTTTGGCCAGCGAGAAAACATGTCCAGACACACCAAAACATACTTATCATGTGAACCTACTCTCACTGGCCCAAGTATGTCTAGTGCAATGTCAACCCATGATCCAGAAGCTTGCTTCCTAATCACCATAGGTTGTTCCCTGCATTTTAATACTGTGTCACATCGCACACATTCTATGCAATCATGTACATCCCTTTCTATCATTGCGTCCACGGACAGCCACCAATAGCCCTCCCTGATCCTTTCCTTGGTTTTTGATATGCCCATGTGACTGGCATGAGCACTCGTGACTAATGTGTCTCTCAATTCCAAAGGAGGTACCAGTTTACTCCTTCTCAAGAGTACTCCATCTACCACAGAAAACTTATTTTGCACTAGGGCATGCTGATCACACCTATTCTTGCTTGACCAACCCTCAAAAACCCCTTTTACAACATACTGTAAACTCACATCATCTTGCAACATTCTTTTCCATTCTTCTTCCTGTACATTTCCCTCAGTGGCAACACACACCTTTACTTCTTCATCAAACTCTTCCCCAGCAAAGTCCTCTCCTTGTAAAATGCTGTCATCATCCTGAACCACCTGCAACCTAGAAAGACAGTCAGCCTGCAGATTACTTGCTCCTGGCACATGCGTGAGTTCAAACTCGAATTCCTGAAGTACAACCACCCACCTTCTAATTTGACTTGAAATCTAATCAATCCCCTTTTTCACAAAAAAATTATTGAGAGTCTTATGATTTGTCTTTATCTCAAACTTACGTCCCCAAATAAATGTTCTTAGCTTTCTCACAGCCCAATATACACCAAGAGCCTTCTTCTCCATGAAAAAGTAGTTGAGTTCTGCACCTCTCAACCAACGAGAAATAAATAAAATGGTTCTATACGCACCCTCAGACATTTGTAACAAAACATCTCCCAACCCCTTGGAGCTGGCATCCGTCATTACTATGATGTCAATACTGGTATCAAAACTGAGGCCTTCTCCAAACCTACTTACACGTCCTTGAACTCCATTTCACAACTGTCACTACACAAAAATTCCTCTCCTTTCTTCAACAGAGACCTGAGAGGGACTGTTCTTTCAGTGAATTTTGGCACAAACTTGTTATAGAACTCTGCCATGCCTAAGAATTTCAAAAGTTCTTCCTTACACTTAGGTGAGGACAACTTTTTAATGGTGTCCACCAATCCTTTCTTTGGCCTAATATCGATCCAGTGATTACATTTCCTAAATACTCTATCTCAGATACATTAAACTTACATTGTCCTCGCTTTAATGTGAGCCCTGCCTTCTGTAGTCTTCCAAGAACCTCACGCAACCTACTGTTGTGCTCCCTTATGTTGGATCCTAATACCAAAATATCATCTTGATAAACCTTGACACCTGCCACACCCTTCAATACTCTTTCCATCGCTCTCTGAAATACAGAAGCTACCGATATGAGCCCAAAGGGCATCCGCAAAAACTTAAATGTTCCATAGGAAGTGGCAAAAGAACAGAAGCCAAATTTTGTAAATACTCAGTCAGCACAATTTGATGGTATGCCGAGCTGAGGTCCAAAGAGGAAAAGTGCTTATCCCCATTCAACAAACAAAGGATTTTACTGATGTTGGGGAGTGGAAAGTGATCAACGATCACAGTCTTGTTAATTTCTCTCAGATCAATACATAACCTAACATCGCCACTGGCCTTGCATGCTATAACCACTAAAGCAAGCCACTCAGAGGCCTCTGATTTTTTATTTATTCAACTGGCAATCAACCTGTCCACCTCCTCTTTTATACTCTCCTTGACTGCCAAAGGCACACTTCTAACTTTAGCAACTTTTGGAAGTGCATTGGCTTTGAGCTTTATCTCATGTAAATAGTTCTTCAGACACCCCAGCTCTTCTCTGAAAACATCGGAAAACTAATTCACCAAATCATCACACCCATCAGAGACACTATGAACAGCCGGAATGTCTTTTACGCAAACCGAAGGATTTGCATTAGGGTCCAGCTACACATAGAGATCGCGTTGATGAATCCAGAATATTAAGGAGTCACCCTTCACAGATACATAGATCTTCCCAGGTATCATGTGATCTGTGAATTCTATTGTACCCCAAAAATATCCAACCAGCTTTATCAGTTCTCCAGCATAACCCAGGGTTGATTGTCTGGCTTTGAGAGTTTCATTTTGTCTTTTAGCTTATTCTCATAAAATGTTTGTGGTATCAACATTATTTTGGCCCCTGAATCGAACAACATTTTAATCGCTTCCCGATTGACATGCACTACTTCAAAAGGTCCTTCTAGACTTTCAACCTTGTTTTGTAGCACAATCCCTCTTCTACAAGATCAATTTCACAATCCACCTCCTCAATTTTTTTACATTGGATTTACAGCTTTTGGTCATATGACCTTTTCTTCTGCAATTCTTACAAGTAGACTTCCATCCCTGGCACATCTTATTATTAGCCATGTGGCCTATTTCACCACACCGATAGCATTTGCCCAGAAATGTACGACCTGTCTTGCTTCCTGTATCAATTTTACCTTGAACAGATTTATTCTCATTCTCTTTCTCTACCTTGACAGGGGCACCTTCAATCTTGCTTGCACTATATCCTTGCGAATCACTTCAACACATGCCTTTGAATGTTCTTGTGTTTCGGCTACAGTCAAAAGCTCATGCAGCAAAGGATTGTCTTTCTCCCACATTGCTTCCTTAGCCTTTTCCAAAGAGCAACCTAGTATAAATTGGTCCCTCAATCGTTCATCAATGGAATTTCCAAAACCACAAGCTGAAGCTCACCTGCATAACTCTGTTATATATTGCTCTACACTCTTGCTTTGGCGTTGCATTCTCTTCCCAAAATGATAACGTTCAAGAACTGTACTCCATTTGGGAAGATAATGCCTGTCAAGCTTCTTTATACAGATTTCATACTCATTCAAATCAGCAACCCCATCTTCCGATAGTTCAGGTAGATGTTCAAACACTTCCTGCCCTTCAGACCCTAGGCAGTGCATTAACAGAGAGGTCTTCCTTTTGGCACTAAGAGAAGCCTCACACACTTTAGCGTAATGTGCGAAGACTTTCTTCCATTTGATCCACTTAATGTGTGGATCACCAGGAGAGCTGAGAAAAATGGAGGTGCTTTTACATTCTGATTTGTGAAATACAGCCCCTTTTTCCTTCATAGAATTTGTTCACCAAGACTCACCCAAAAAAAAAAATTGGTAGAGAATAACTGAAAAACGTATTCAAACTTGGTTAATACGCCCCTTGCAAACACAGCAAACAAAACAACATGTTTGTCTTTTGAGGCATACATGTGTACTTCTTGCCAAACCAAGGATGTTGTTACAGGAATGCGAGGAGTGCGCCTCACTGGGATGCCGCTGGCATGGCGGCTGTGCGCACTTTGCTGTCCACAAGTCGAGGCATATCACTGATGGGCCACCATTGAGGTAGGTTCAATCACTAGCGTATACAGCAGGTTGCCGACGCAGTCCACTGAAGACAGTGCCCAAATGTTGTGCCGCTCGAAGAGCTTTCAGGCAGCAAAGTAAGATGTGATGAGACCAGCACCTGATATTGTGCTCAACTGACCCCAATCCAATATGGCCGCCGCACGTTTGTACGCAGCAGCGTGCGCAATGATGCTTGGAGCTTTGTTGCTGTCCTGACAAGGAAACAGGATCCCGCACGAGCAGCGCTGAGGTATGTTTCAAAGGCGGTTTTAAGAACGCTCGAGCCCCCAACCATCACAGCCTTTCAACTCCTGCAACATTTCATTGGCAAGATAAAATTATGTGACATAGCTTAAAGTACGGTCCCACACCAATACAAGGTACCTTAGCGTTGAGGTCTCTGTAGATCGAAACGTAAAAATTCCTCTTACATTATGACTCAACGTGACTTGACTGTCTCCAAAGGCCGATTAAGATTCGTGGTCTGTTAGTACGTGGGTCGCTCGTCGCCAAATGTTAAGTTGTAAAGGACCACTAATGCCACATTACTTTCAAGCCTTTTTTGCAGTCCCCAGTCGTACAGAGACCCCATCTGCAGACCGGGTTGTCATAGGCATCCTATCCTTTTCTTAGCCTCTCACCAACAATCTACTCCTCCTGTGCTTCACCTCTTGGTTACAGAACCTTGCGTACCAAAGGTTCTACAGCCTGAAACACCACACAAGTCTTCCACAAATGTCTATTTCCCTTCTTACTTGTCCTTTATTTTTCCTCTCTCATTCAGTGCAATGTGCTCCATCAGTACAGGTTAAGTTGGATGTGATTATCTGGCGCTATTTATGTAGTTCCTAAGCAGAAGGTTGTATATAGTTTCTTTGTACTTGGCTGTCCTGATCAGAAAAGGATATCATGCCAGTACATCGACCTACACAAGATAGTGAGGTGTCTAGAACAAAGGAGCCCTGTTGAAATACAGTTGGAAATTTCCCAAGAACAGAACTAAATGTGTTGGCTTAACTTCTGTTGGGTGGGGAGGGGCTGTCAATTAATGGGATGAAGAGAGCAGTGGTGGCCAGCACGGATCGGGGGAGTTTGGGCGGGGGTAGGGGTTGAGGGGGCTAGCAATAAAGAAAAAAAACTTACCTGATTGTTGGGTCTCTCTGCTGCTATCCCTCCTTCACCTCTCCAGGCCGGAACAGGGAAACAGAAAGCACCCAGCTCCCAGGCTCCCCATAGCCAATCACAATGCTGCAATGCAGTGTTGTGATTGGTCTGAGCACCGTGGTTCGGCACTCAGCAAGGGAATGGGGGCCTCAGCATGTTCTTCATGCAGGCTGTAATGCAGCCTGCATGGAGAGCATACAAAGTGTGCATGACTGTTTGGCCGGCCCAACAGGACCGGCCAAACATTCATGCGCACATAGGCAGTGCAAACCACTACTCCCCTGCCCTGCTCTGTAAGGAAACAGCCCCCCACCACCCACAAAGCTACAGCAGCAGGGAAACATAAAATGATAGTAACAACAGGTTATTATCATTTTGTGTTTCCTTTATTTCACGGCTGCAAAGCAGTGGGGTGACGCTCCTCCGCCTTAGCTGAGGATCCACCACTGAAAGGGAATGAGGAGGTGAGGCATGAGTGGAAAGGAGGGAGCGATAGGAGCAGCAGCAGTAGAAAAGAGGGATCAATTGGGGCAAGTAGGTGGAGAAGTGAGAGAACACGGTGGAAAATCAGGAGTGGAAAGGAAGGAGCAAGAGATACCTGTAGGAGCAGAAAGGAAGGAGAGAGGGGAGCAGGTGGAGGAGAAATGAGGGAGCAAGGGGGTACAACAGGAGTTAACAAAGAGGGAGCAGAAGGAGGTGAGAAAGTGGGAGCAGGAGTGAAAAGCGAGACATATCAGTGCATGGGTGGCTTTTTTGGCTTATTGGGGGCCTATTCTGTGATCAGGTGTGCAGATTTTTACCATTGATTTGCAAACGCAGGCCACTTTTTTAGCCATCTGATTCAGTAATGTGGGGCACTATTATTTTAGTGCCTTGGCCTATTTTCTGTCATATTCCAACCCTGAGAGGAGGAGGAGCAGTGAAGATGGTATGTCCTAGGTCAAAATAAGATATTGCACATGAATCGGGGCCCTTGTAACCACAATCTCCTTGAGAAATTGCAATGTTTGAAAAAGAACTGAATTCATTTGTCTGTACAAAAGGCCAAACATCATCTCTGCAGATACAAGGTCCACATCCCAGACTGGTGAAGCTTAAAGCATCTAGTGAGCAAGGGCATGTTTGGAGGTACAGCACCACTCTCAGCACGCTGCTTGCTGTACATTTATGACCGAGAACAGGCATGGTGGGTGGGAGCTGTTTCTGTAAAATAGAGAGTCAAACATCGCAAAGCGAGGGTGACTCTCACAAACATGGCAGTCAAATGGAGTGACAGCCAATCGTCCTCTATGAGGGCGTAGGAGCGTTGTTCCCCTTATTTGTTGCTCACCTGGACCCTGTATTAAAATTTTAAAATACAACTAAAGAATAATTTCCTTGTAAATTTCAGTTGCTCTGCTTCCGACCGGGTTGGGTGCACACAGGCGGATGCCTTTTAATGATCAGTGTGAGTTATGCGGGCAGGGGCGGGGCTTAATTGTTAACATCACACAGGTTGCCTGGGTCTTCACTTGACTGCGGTGTTAGTGTGCATGTCGGGTTGGACGGGTGTCTTTCTACAGCCAACCCGACTTGCGCACTTGAGGCCTCTTCTATCCGCACTATTAGCTGGCAATTTCAGCCACAGCCTGCATCACTGGTCTCCTGGGAGCTCTGGTTAGGCCTGCTCCAGCCAACCATGGCACTGCTTTCATGCTGTTTTCGAACAAACAGCATGGAAGCAGTGTCTGGATTGGCTCAGGAGACGCAAGGACTCTCTCCAAACTATGAGGCAGCGGGGGAGTGGGCATGCCCAGTGCTCAGTGCTCAGTACAACCATCTCAGCTGGCTGCAGAACAGCAGCAAGGAGGAGGGAAGCAGATTTCACTGCCTTCTAAAATGGATGGTAAGAGGCTGAACTCCCATGCACAGCATGCCAGAGCAGGATCAGATAACCAACTCTAACAGGTGGAGGGGTTACAGTTCACCAGGCTGAGTAAGGAGCATGGCAGGGATCACCTATTGTTCCGGCACATTGGCACCAAACAAACACACCTCGTTATTACCAGAGGGAGAGTCATGCAGTCACTGCATCTGTTATATTAGTGAGGGGTCCTTGGCTAAGTATAGGAAAGGATTGTGCCGGTGTCTGTGTGAGATACAGACCCGGGGTCTGTGTGGTCTCGGAGTCGAGCAGGAGGCGCAGTGGGTCAAAGATTGAGGAATTATGTATGTAAAGGTTATTTGCAATGTAAATAGTCCACCAGCTACAAGCGCAGTAGGGGCGTGTTGTTAAAGGGTTCTTGATGGGAGAGTAACAGGTGGATTCTGATAACAAAATCCACAGGAGAAATATGCTGCATGTCTGAGACCACTGGAGTTAACAGAGAGAATGAGGTATTGTAAAAACAGTTTTAGAGTGTGACATTGCCATCTCCGTAGCAGACCATTACATCTAAGTGGGAACTGCAGATAATGTATACTCAACGCAACAATAAGTAGCTTCCTGCTGGAATTTTATACAGATATTCTCTGACAGAACTGGCAATGGAGATAATTGAATCTGGAAACGCACTATCGTGGAGGCTGGGTGCTAAAACCTTTCGGGCGAAATGCAGACCAGGTCTATTTAAGAAACAGACGTCCCCAGGTCTGTGCCATCTGACCTTATTACATAATTGGGCAGTGTCTACTTCAATAAAAGTATGGCATTGAATGCAATTGAAATTGTTATGTAACACAGGCAAGGTTCAGAGAATTACTTGTGACCAGAGAGTCACAAGGACAGGTGATATTACTTCGGGCTGCGTGCTGTGCTCCGGTCTAGGGGAGCTGTGATCAGTCACGCTATAGCCTGTCTCTGCATGGCTCATGTTAAGGCTGCACTCTTGTCTCCACCTGTCACTCTACGATGTAGAGTAAGCAAGTACTGCTTTTACATTAAAACTGTTATTTTGAGGTGTCACCCATGCCTTGTATTGCAATCGCGAATGATTTTTAAAGCTACAGACACTTCCTCTGGTGTCCTGGCAATCCTCTTCCTCCTCTCTCCCTTCCTCTTCTTATCCCTACTTTCTCCCTTTCTCTCTCTGTGCTCTCTCCCTCCTCTATCCCTCATCTCTCCCTCCTCTCTTCTTTTTCTCTCCCTACTCCAGAGTCGCATAGATTGACTCCTGCCCAGAGCTTTAAATGGGATGAAATAACTGGGGAGGTCTCTCAAAGGGGTGTGGCCGATGTAATTTAGGGCCTGGCTTAAAAACAGTAAGCTAAAAATCTGTGCCACCCCACTGGTCTTTTTCTGGTTTTGCCATTGCATTCAGATATATAACACAACAAGTAACATTACACCTACAACAAGCCAGGGCTATTGACTTTGTCAACGGTTGTTAGTTGCATATAATAAATAAGCAACAACTATGGCTTTGTTGTATATAATATTGGAAATGCTTCTGTTCTGAAATGATGAGACTGAGAAAGAACTAAAACAAGTCTCTTTGAAGTTACATCAACGCCTTTGAACAGTGGTACTGCTAAGGAGTTAAGATTTTCTTTTCCAACCTGAGGGTGAGGGCAGAAATGGAGAGCCCAATAGGGACCCGTCTCTGCACCTGCTTTTTAGGTCAAGCCTAGCTGCAGCGCGCATGCTCTGCAAGACTGCTGTAGTAGAGAATGGGAGAGAAGCTGCGCTCACTCTCCTCCCATATTTTTCATTAGTTTGTGTCATTGTCTTTCGTAAATACTGCCTTCGGATTTGTAAATAGGCTTGTTAGTCCCTCCTTAGTACGGCCTTGTCTTCATTTGTGCCCTCCCATGGCGACTGGCCCTTTTACTTCGGTGTTACATGGGACCTGTTATTTAGTCTGTAAGAACTATTTACTTTATTGAGTTTCTTTTCATGCAGGCCGGACACGCGCTGCTTCAGCTGGCCCCGCGTGTGGTTTTTTAAGCAGCACAGCCGTTGCCATGACACTGGCGCCTTCTTTCAATCACTTTAACACAGCATTATCTCATGTCTGTTTCAACCCCCCCCCAAGTAAAATGGATTTAGAAATTATTAGCGAAAGTCATGTGAATGCTAGGTAGCACATAATCCTGTGCTAATGGGCTGAAGCTGACAACAACACATCTGTGTTACATGTCATCTGTACTAAAGCCACCTGACGGGTTGTTTTCAAAAGCCTGTTTTATTAACAACAACACCACCACCAATACCACCAGTACCACAACCACCAATACCACCACAATCAATACCACCACCATCAATACCACCAACACCACCACCACCACCAATTCCACCAATACCACCACCACCACCAATACCACCATCACCACCAATACCACCACCACCAATACCACCACCAATAACACCACCAATAGCACCACCATCAACACCAACAATACCACCACCAGTACAACTACCACCACCACCAATACCACCACCACCACCAATACCACCACTACCAATACCACCACCACCTATACCACCACCACCAATTCCACTACCATCACGACCACCAATACCAGCACCACCACCAATACCACCTACACCAAAACCACCACCACCACCACCACCAATACCAACACCACCACCACCAATACCACCACCACAAATACCACCAGTACCACAACCACCAATACCACCACCATCAATACCACCACCTCCACCAATACCACCACCACCAATACCACCGCCAATACCACCACCAATACCACCATCACCACCAATACCACCAGCACCACCACCAATACCACCACCGCCAATAAAACCACCAACACCACCACCATCAACATCACCAATACCACAATCAATACCACTACCACCACCACCAATACCACCACCACTAAAATACCACCAACACCACCAATACCACCACCACCACCACCAATGCCACCACCACCAACACCACCACCAATACCACCACCACCAATACCACCACCAATACCAATATCACCAATACCACCACCACCAATACCAACACCGCCAATACCACCACCAATTCCACCACCACCGCCAATACCACCACCACCAATACCACCACCACCAATAACACCACAACCACCAACACCACCACCATCAACACCACCAATACCACTAGCAATACCACTACCACAACCACCACCACCAATACCATCACCACCAATACCACCCCCACCAATAACACTACCCCCATCAATACCACCCCCTCCACCACCAATACCACCAATACCAATACCAATACCACCACTAGTACCAATACCACCACCACCACCACCATTACCACCACCAATACCAATACCACCACCACCAATACCACCACCAGTAGTTCCACCACCACCAATGCCAATACCATTCCCAATGCCACCACCAATACCCCCACCACTAATACCACAACCACCAATATCAATACCACCACCACCAATACCACCACCACCACTAATACCATCCCCAATACCATCACCAATACCACCACCAATATTACCACCACCAATACCACCACCACCAATACCATCACCATCACCAATACCACCAATACCACCACCACCATCAATACCACCAATATCACCACCACCAATACAACCACCACTGATACCACCACCACCAATACCAACACCAATACCACCACTACCACCAATACCACCACTACCATCACCACCAATACCACTACCACCACCAATACCACCACCACCACCAATACCAACACCACCACCACCAATGCCACCAATACCACCACCGCCACCACCACCACCAATACCACCACCAATACCACCACCACCATCAATACCACGACCACCACCAATTCCACCAACACCACCACTACCACCACCACCAATACCACCACCACCAATACCACCACCACTACTGCCACCACCAATACCACCACCACCATTACCACCACCAATACCACCACCACCACTAATACCACCGCTAATGCCAATACCGCCACCAATACCACCACCACCAATACCACCACCACCAATACCAATACCACCACCACCAATACCACCACCAATAGTACCACCACCACCAATGCCAATACAACTCCCAATGCCACCACCAATACCACCACCACTAATACCACCACCACCAATACCACCACCACCACTAATACCACCCCCCAATACCATCACCAATACCACCACCACCACCAATACAATCACCAATATTACCACCACCAATACCACCACCACCAATACCATCACCATCACCAATGAAACCAATACCACCACCACCACCACCAGTACCACCAATACCACCAACATCACCACCACCAATACAACCAATACTGATACCACCAATACCAGCACCACCAATACCACCACCAATACCACCACTACGACCAATACCACCACTACCACCACCTCCAATACCACTACCACCATCAATACCACCACCTCCACCAATACCACCACCACCAATGCCACCAATACTACCACCGCCACCACCACCACCAATACCATCACCACCACCAATACCACCACCACCAATTCCACCAACACCACCACTACCACCACCACCAATACCACCACTACCACCACCACCAATACCACCAATACCACCACCACCAATACCACCAATACCACCACCAATACCACCACCAATAACACAACCAATACCACTACCAATACCACCATCACCAATACCACCAACACCACCAATACCACCCCCACCAATACCACTATCACCACTACCACCACCACCACCAATACCACCTACACCAATACCACCACCACCACCACCACCACCAATAACACCACCAATAACACAACCAATACCACTACCAATACCACCAATACCACCCCCACCAATACCACTATCACCACTACCACCACTACCAATACCACCACTACCAATACCACCACCACCACCACCAATACCACAACCACCACCAATACCACCACCACCACCATCAATACCACCACCTCCACCACTGCCAATATCACCACCAATACCACCACCACCACCACCAATACCACCACCACCCACACCACCACCAATACCACTACCAATACCAAAATCACTAATACCACCACCACCAATACCACCACCAATACCAACACTGCCAAAACCACCACCAATTCCACCACCACCGTCAATACCAACACCACCACCATCAACACCACCTATACCACTACCAATACCACTACCACCACCGCCACCAATACCACCACCACCAATTCCATCACCACCAATACCACCACCACGAATACCACCACCACGAATACCACCACCAACAATTCCATCACCACCAATACCACCACCAATACCACTACCACCAATTCCACCACCACCATCAATACCACCACCTCTACCACCACCAATACCACCACCACTACCAATACCTCCACCACAACCAATACCACCGCCAATGCAAATACCACCACCAGCACCAACACCACCACCACCAATACCAATACCACCACCACCAATACCACCACCAATGGTACCACCACCACAATACCACCACCAATGCCAATACCACTGCCAATAAAAATACCACCACCAATACCACCACCACTAATACCACTACCACCAACACCACCACCACAAATACCACCACCACCACTAATACCACCCCCCCAATACCACCACTAATACCACTACCACCAATACCACTACCACCACCAATATCACCACCACCAATACCACCACCACCACCAATAACACCAATACCATCACCATCACCAATACAACCACCAATACCACCATCACCACTACCACCAATACCACTACCAATACCACCACCAACAATACCACCAATAAAACCAATATCACCACCACCAATACCACCACCACCGCCACCACCAAAACCACCATCACCACCACCAATACCACCACCACCAATACCACCACCACCAATACCACCAACACCACCACTACCACCACCACCAATACCACCACCACCAATAACACCACCACCAATACCACCACCACTAACACCACCACCAATACCACCACCACCAATACCACCACCAATACCACCACCACCAATACCACCAACACCACTAATACAACCACCACCAATACCACTACCACCACTACCACCACCACCAATACCACCTACACCAATACCACCACCACCACCAATACCACCGCCACCAATACCACCACCTCCACCACCACAAATACAACCACCAATACCACCACCACCGATACGACCACCAAGACCACCACCAATACCACCACCACCAATACCACCACCAATACCACCATCACAAATACCACTAACGCAAATGCCAATGCCAATACCACCACCAATACTAGCAATACCACCACCGCCAATACCACCAACACCAATACCACTACCAATAGCACCACCACCACTAATACCACCACCACCAATGCCAATACCACTGCCAAAGCCAATACCACCACCAATACCACCACCACCATCAATACCACCACCACCACCAATACAACCACCAATACAACCACCAATACCACCACCAATACCACCACCACCAATACCACCACCAATACCACCACCACCAATACCACCAACACCACCAATACAACCACCACCAATACCACTACCCACACTACCACCACTACCACCACCACCAATACCACCTACACCAATACCACCACCACCACCAATACCACCACCACCAATACCACCATCACCAATACCACCACCTCCACCACCACAAATACAACCACCAATACCACCACCAATACCACCACTACCGATACGACCACCACCAACACCACCACCAATACCACCACCACCAATACCACCACCAATGCCACCACCAATACCACCATCACAAATACCACTAACACAAATGCCAATGCCAATACCACCACCAATACTAGCTATACCACCACCGCCAATACCACCAACACCAATACCACTACCAATAGCACCACCACCACTAATACCACCACCCCCAATGCCAATACCACTGCCAAAACCAATATCACCACCAATACCACCACCACCATCAATACCACCACCACCACCAATACAACCACCAATACCACCACCACCACCACCAATACCACCACCACCAATACCACCACCAATATCACCACCAATACCACAACCACCAATACCAATACCACCACTACCAATACCAGTACCACCACCACCACCAATACCAATAGCACCACCACCACCAATACCACCACCACCAATACCAGTACCACCAACAATACCAGTACCACCACCACCATTACCAATACCACAACCAATACCACCACCAACACCAATACCACCACCACCAATACCACCAATGCCGCCACCACCACCACCAATACCAGCACCACCAATACCACCACCACCAATAACACCAATACCACCACCACCAATACCAATACCACCACCACCAATACCAATACCACCACCTCAGCGCCTCTCGCTCACTAGTAATAGCAGGGGCACTGTACGAGGCCAGAGCTGCAGCTAAGACCATCCCTCCCTCCATGCCTGACATAAAGCACAGCCCGCCCTGCACCAGGAGGTGAAGCCAGGGCCCTACTACAGCTGGAGTGTTTTTTACTAGGGCAATGATAGCAATGGCATTATGCAATGCCACACTGCACACTCAAATCACGGAGAGGGCAGGAACTAGCCCCCCCTCCAGCTCTTCTTCCTGAGCCGTGACAGTGTAATCACAGAGCGAAAGGTGTTCGAGCGCTTTGTTAGTGTTTATAGCTCGAATCATATGTAACTCTCACTTCACACTTTGTGTCTGTGTAATTTACAACACTTACACATCTTCTTCCCTGCACTATTTTTCACTACTTTGAAGACCTCGCAGGCCGGTCTCTTCTTCTGATAACGACAATCTAACAAGCGATCGAGAAGGCCCTTTATTGCAATGCTATAGGTCTCGCATTTGCGAGAGTTTAAGCTATTAGCATTGTAAATGAAAATGCCTTTTATTTATGTTTTAAAACCCAAAACATAAATAAAAGGCATTGCCATTTACAATGCCAATAGCTCAAACTCGCATGAATGCGAGACCTATTGCATTGCAAATGCTTGTTAGAACTGCCGGTGCTGAGCACCGGCAAGACCCGGCCCGCTTAAAGCCCGGCTCCTGCCACTCATTCATTAGGTGCGAGCGGGTGGGTTGTCCATAGGTCCAGCCTCGCTCTAACACAACTCTCTAGCGCTAATACCTCTCACTTTACTGAGGTAGGGCAGGTGAGTCATCCATAGGTCCAACCCAGCCCTCCTCTTTCCCTGTGTCACGCTGTTCCCTGTAAATGTGAGAGCAGCAGCACTGCAGATAATGATTAAATCGCCAAATGCACTGTGCCAGCAACAATAATAAATTACAATGAATGATGGCATCATCCTGTAAATGGAAATTAAATCTCTGACCTGGCAGCGTTCGTTTGTAGTTGTCTATGCTTTCATGAAGGAAAACAAGCATTTAATTTCAGCAGAGCTGCTGAGCTGTGAAGTGCCCACTGGGGGTTTCTTCTAGTCCAAGGTAGGCCAGTTTAAAATGTTGGCAATTCATTGGTTTGTTTGCAGGGAGCTCCATTGACATTCGTGAGCTACTTATCTTTAACTTGCCTTTTCAAGAGAAGCCTATGTGCTGCTAAATGAAGGGTGACGTGCATCTGGTGATTATTATCAACCCTATTGTTTTAAAATAATGCAGTTGGGCTACATGAATGGCATGGGTGAAAGCAGGAATGCAGTAAGATGTGGGACAGTTTTAAATGCGTTTAATTATTTCAAGACTACATGTTCCTAATTACTTTTATAAATATTCTAGCTTTCTGAAATGCGCTTTTAACTTGCACCATTTGATCCTTTTTTTTTCTTTCAAAATGTCCTTGGCACGAGTCCCTCCAGTTCCCCTTTTATCAATCATGCTCACTCGTGACACAACACATTCACAGCATTTACGCCTCACCACTTTCAAATGTCACTAGCCGCCACTGCAATCCTCCCATGGCTTTCAGCGTTAGTTGTTGAAGAGTGCTGGTGGGAGAGGACCAAGGAGTGGGTTGATAATTGCAGCAATAGTGGAAACACTGGCAATCACGATATTATGCGCAACATTTTAAAAAAAATACAAAAACGCAACATATACTTATCTCCAGCAGCAAATTCAATTACAAACAACACAGAAAGTGCAGCCATCTACTAAACAGTATAGGCTGTTCCCAACACATAAGAGACAGCCATAAAGCCAAAGCCTTACATAGGCTTGAGCAAACAGCCCAACGGCTGGAAAGTTCTGAATGAAAACCTGTTTCTGTATACCTATGTACTAATACTGTTTTGTGTGATGTGTGTCAGGTGTTTTTGATGACAAATGGGGGCTTATTTACAAGCCCCTTGCGCCACCCTTACGTCACTTTTCCCATGTTAAAAGTGATGCAAAAGTGGCGCAAGGGCTTGTAAATCTGCCACCATGGGGGCAGATTTACAAGGCCCTTGCGCCACTTTTAGCGTCACTTTCCCCATGTTAAAAATGACGCAAAAGTGGTGCTAGGGGCTTGTAAATCTGCCCCATGGTCTTTAAGGCAGAAGCTGTTTGTGGAAATACCAAAAATGAGATCTGAGACCTAGATTTGTACAGACCCTCCAGTGCTGGGTGTGATTTCTGGGAAAAACTGAATTGCTATTGAAATTAAATTAACTGAGGACGTATAACATGTTCCTATATGCTCAAGCAATGCAGAAAGATTTGACACCTAAAAGTGATGCAGGTGGCAGCAAAAAGATTTATATTTAGGATTCGATATCTGCTGAGTCCTTGGTCATCCTTTATATTGGGTCGTGTACTTGAGATATATGAAGGAACACACACAGCCACTTCCCCATATTCAAATGAACAAAATTAACTTCAACATCAACAGGCTTTCTCGGGAACACAAGATCAGAGAGCATAATAATACCATTGTTTGAGCTGCACTGTGTGTGAGCAAAGTGAAGCATGTAGTTTTGGTAATAGGGACTTTAGTTATTAAAGATCTGAAAAGAAGATAGTCTTTCTGGCTAATTAGCTCCTAATTGTTCTACAAGTTCTCTCCTCCCAGTGACACCAGTCGACGGAAAGATATTTTTGGCCTATAATTCTTAAAAAAATACATTGCTTGAGTCACTCTCCTCAGAACTACAGAAAATTCAAGGTGAGTTGAGGAGCACTAATTACTCAGCAATGCCTGCAGAAAGCTGCTAAACTGCATGGTATTTACACAGAAGCTGAATGCAGACCTACTGATTTAAGTATTGTGTTGTGGAAGAAAGGTTATAAATTGTTCCTTTAATGTAGAACCGTCAATTATGGAAAGCAGTACTTTTTTGCAGTACCTTGCGATAAGGAATAGTAGTCATACGACAACACACAGTGAGGCTGTTGTAGAGTTACACAGTTGTAATAGTTTAAGTCTCGTTTGTTGGTAGAACAATGCCCATAAACAAATCAATGCAACACAAACAGACCAGAAATGAAAATTAGAAGCTCCAAATTGCAAATATGATATGTAAACAAAAGACCGCTGTCATAAATTCTTAATGTGCCTTTCCCCAAAAGATCAACAAAGTGAATAACTCTGCTGCACAACGACGGGCCAAAGGGGGACAAGCATTTGCCCCACTCCCTGGACACACTGTAGGTAGTTCAAAGTTTGATACCACATTCAATTTGAACTAGCCCCCTCAATGTAGACAACACTCCCTATATTTTGTTAAATTATATTAAAAAAACAATTCTGTACTTGTTAGATTTTTGCAGTTGTGGCATGTCACTGGCTGCAAGGTACTGGCCCCAACCGTGTACTTATCCATCACACAAGACTCTCCATAAAGAGATGGAGCTTTTGAGGCCTGGCACTTGTCACGGATTCACGGGGACACTCCAGTTATTCATATCAATTTGGTAAAGATCAATAAAGTATCTTCTTTCAAAATTTTGTTCA
The DNA here is from genome assembly GCA_963921515.1 of Calotriton arnoldi. Taxonomy (NCBI): domain Eukaryota; kingdom Metazoa; phylum Chordata; class Amphibia; order Caudata; family Salamandridae; genus Calotriton; species Calotriton arnoldi. The sequence continues at coordinate 446,166 of CAWUFW010011623.1, forward strand.
AACTCCTTTATTCATATATGCAATCTTCTAATTTTTGCCTTTTAGTAAGTGCAAATTAGATGATGATTTATAGCCCTGTTTAAAATTGTATTATTCCAACGTGTTTCGAAGAATAAACTCTTCATCGGGTGATTGCTAACCTGGGAGATTGCTAACCTCAAATCTACACAATATAATAACTGGAAGAGTATTTAACAACTTAAGGAAAGAGCGCCATATTGTGCACAATGGTTTAACAATAAGTTAAAATAATATTGCTGACACACAAGTGTCATACTTCAGTTAGGCAAATCTTCCTGCAGTCACATTGCCGCTCACATTTTTCATGTCCACTTTTCATTTTTCATGTGGCCCACTGTTATGGTTCATACTCATTTTTTTAAAATACTTTCAAGCTACATTATCTCTTTTTAATAAACTCTGCAACTGATAAAGAGTCCAAAGAGTTCTCTTTCAACAGGGCTAAATTTTGACTTCTGCCAGTTTCAAATTATTTCAGGAACATATGTCTGCCCCCTTATTTTTAACAAGAGCTTATCAGTATCTATTCACCTGTATCTGGAGTGTCCCTGCTTTATCCTTAGCAATAGAGACTCAGGGCCTCATTACAAGTTCGGACTGTGGACCAACGTCCAGGCGGTGGCGGTCCAACAGCAGTGAGCCATCTGCTGTATTACAAGTTGCAAAAAGAACAATTGATAGATAGAATGCTGCACAATGTCAAACATTCAACCCAGTACAGAGATCTGGACCTAAATCTATTTTTTTTGCTCCCCATGCCACTCCAGTTCAGACCAAGCCATATGCAAATCAGTCTCGACCCTGTTTCCCATGGGAACAGTCCAACCCGAACTGCCAGGCCAGGTCGTCCCTGGACTAGATACAAGCATCCTGGGAACGGTTTTGGGGCATCACCCCTCATCAGCCATGTTAGCTTGACTCCAGTGGGATAGGGAGCACGGGACCCACGTCTGGGCATACCTGTCCAACTCAGGGTGACAAATGCAAAAAGAACAATTGATGTACAGATTGCTGCACAATGTCAAACATTCAACCCAGTAGAGATCTGGACCTACATCCATTGTTTTTTTGCTCCCCATGCCATTCCAGTTCAGACCCAGCCATATGCAAATCAGTCTTGACCTTGTTCCCCGTGGGAACAGTCCAGCCGGAACTGCCAGGCCTAGGTCCTCCCTGGACTGGAGACAAGCATCCTGGGACCGGTCACGGGGGATCACCCCTCATCAGCCAGGCTAGCTTGACTACAGTAGCATGGGAAGCACGGGACCCACGTCTGGGCATACCCGTCACACTCGGGGTGACAAATGCAAAAAGAACAATTGACGGACAGAATGCTGCACAATGTCAAACATTCAACCCAGTACAGAGATCTAATCCATCGTTTTTTTGCTCCCCATGCCATTCCAGTTCAGACCCAGCCATATGCAAACCAGTCTCGACCCTGTTCCCAATAGGAACAGTCCAGCCCAAACTGCCAGGCCAGGTCCTCCCTGGACTGGAATCAAGCATCCTGGGACCGGTTTCGGGGCATCACCCCTCATCAGCCAGGCTAGCTTGACTCCAGTGGCATGGGGAGCACAGGACCCACGTCTTAGCATACCTGTCCCACTCGGGGTGACAAATGCAAAAAGAACAATTGATGTACAGGATGCTGCATCAATCTGTACTACAAGTTGGGCAGATTCGCTGTACGAAGACCGCGGCTAGACAGCTGGCACCGACAGTACACTGCTGACCAGCGGGGTCGCGGTTGGGGGAAGGCAGCTTCCACTGGGCGGCAAAGAGGCACAACACTGCCATCCGTATTACGAGTTTGCTTCTCAACGAGCCAACCGCAGTGGTTGCACTGCCGCCTAAGGTCAGCAGGAACGAATGATTTGGATTGCATACTCACCCCTCTTCAGTTCTTCCCAGCAGATTTCAATGGGGATCCCTTTCTCCAGGTGCCTCCTACACAGGAGCATCTTCACCCCTAGGAATATAACCCCATATTTGGTGAAATAAAGGTAAGTGCTTTGGCACCATGTACCGATTACCAGGACTGCCCACATATGGGTCAGACTTCGGCAATGGGTTGGTTGTAATTTTCCACAAATATCATGCATGTGTGTGCATTCAACACATATGCAGTTGGAATGTACACACACAAATCGATATATATGGAAATACATTGCCAACCACCACAGCCACATCGCCGGCCTCTCTGGCAACTCATAATACGGTGGTGGGAAGGCCACATGCGCAGCAGTCTCTCAGCGGTCACGGAAGCGGTCTTTCGGCGGTCTGACGGCCGAACTCGTAAAAAGCCCCTCAGTCTCAACTTAGAAGTGCCACAGTCAAAGGGCCACCCTCTTGAACTCTACAGGAGCCACAGGAAGAACAATCTCTCCAGTCAAAATGATGATGAATGGGCACAGCCTACTAGATTCAGGAGTGGCCACTATGTTGGCACATTTTAAATTCATGCACATAAGCTACATGAATGAAATGGTCTCTCCTGCGCTGACATAGGTGGCAATCATTGTGTAATGAGTTTGAATCCTGTCAATGATGATTCCGCCTTCCATCATTCTAAGGTGATTCAGTAGCAGACCATTACATTACATAATCGTAACACCTTTTATGGTGCTTAGAAACCTCAGAACACTGTATAAGCAAGTTATTATTGACAGGGATATAAGTAAAACTGTCACTGGAAGGACAACAATGATAGGGTATCCCATTGCAAGTGAGGAATAGGAGTAGATCACAACTGAGTCCCTGTCCCTGGATTTGTGGATTCACATGTCTGGATAGAAAAATTCAAATATCCAATATAAATAGTATAACCAAAAACACAATGGTCCCTAGTAATAATATTTTTGATGCAAAGAACCAATGGTGAATGTAGTTTATTCATAGGGATTTATGAAAAAAACATTTCAAGACACATAGTGGTGCAGTGAATATTGGTGCCAAATGAACGAGCTTAGTGCTCTCTTTTGAGGTGATACATTTCAAGTGGTAAATTGTGATCAACAAATGCATCAACAAACACAATAAGAGCATGACCCATTACAGAAAAGTCTCAACAATCATATAAGGTCTGTGTTGTTAAAGTCGAGGTTTCGATCCCAATAAAAATGGCGGAATCATCATCAGGACTCTAGGATAGAACGAGCCGAGAGAGAGCTGAAAAAAAAATAGGGAAATGGTGATCAGAGTGAAGATAAGAAAAAGAAAAGTGAACCAGTACAAGTCATAGGCAATACACGTGAGATTGTACTTACATTATGAAGGATAATACAGTTGCTAAAGGAGAGGGTCCCTGGTGACAAGACTCAAGAGCAGGAGGGCGGGTATGGCCTACATAAAAGGAACAGAAAGAGGAGCTGCTTAAAAGCCTTATAATGGGTAATACTGGTGAAGGAGAGAGTGGTCAGCAGTATGAGAGGCACTACCCTGAGCTGGAGATATGCTGGATACACATGTGGGGCTCAAATCAGTCCACAGTGGAAAGCACAGGAGGTCTGGGTCTCAAGGTTGAGTGTCAGATTCCTTCACAGGGCTCTAAACAGTCCAAAAATGGAGATGTGCCATTAGCAATGACTGACAGCATGGAGTCCTTTCAGGACAATCATTTCTCAAGGGAGAGTGGGAGAGGGCAGCATGCTGGTTAGTGCAGGTCATAGGAAGAAAGGGAGTACCAAGAACTGAAATGAAGAAACTGAAGATAGACTATGCTCAGGGACAGAAAACTAAAGTACTGGGCGCCATTTTGGAATGGTTTCAAAGACAATGACAAACCTCAAATAAAACAGAATAACTACACTTACACCAAAATACTCAGAACAGTACAATAAAAATGGTGAGACCGTCCAATAAAAACATATGTACATTGTGAAAAGAACCAAAAAGACAAAAGCAACATATAGTATCTGTCCAAGGAGAGCTCATTTTAAATCAATATTCTCCAAGCATCTTCAAGATTTAGAGCTGCATGTATAGTGTGCAAATGAAGAATCCAATGTAATTCATCCTTGTTTAATAGGGATTAAATTTTGCCTCCTCTCTCATGGGTGGAAATGGTGCTGATTACTTGGTACCGTAAGTCATCCATGCGATGTCCAAGCTCTGAAAAATGTAACACCAGAGAGGCGGTAAGGACCTTGCATCTGATGCAACTCCTATGCTGGCATATGCAAATCCTTATTTTGTGTGTGGTTTGGCCAATGTACAGTGGGGTATAAGGACATAAAATGGTGTATATTGCATTGACGGTGTTGCAATTTGAGAAAAATCTCAAAGATGTAGTGAAATGTTGATGTATAAATTCTTTCCTCCTAAAACAAAAAGGTCACTATTACATTGGCCACATTTGTAGTGCCCTTTCATGGAGGGAAGGCCCCAACACTCAGTAATGGTGTGTGCTGGTCTGTGAGATGGTATGGATGTGTGGACGAGATGGTCTTTCAAGTTCCTTCCCCACTTGTAAGCAAACACAGATGGCTCCAACGCAAAGTCTCCAGCAGCTAAACTATACCATCATTTTTTAATTCTTCTGCAGATGAAGTATGACCTGGCAGAGAAAGTGGTGACACAGGCAAGTCTGTGGGATTCCTGTTTTGCATGTAGAGTTAGTAAACTCTCATGAGGGGAGTACCATGCTCTCTCAGCAGAGCATCTAATCAAGGGTTTGGGATAACCACGTTCAAGTAACTTGTGGCTTAAGATCTCTACTTCCCAGAAGAAATCACTATTGTGTTTGCAATTATGTCTTAATCTTAAGAATTAACTATATGGTAACGAGTCTCTCAGTGAGTGTGGATGGTGACTGTTATATGCCAGGAGTGTGTTCCTCTCTGTGGGCTTCCTATAAAGGGTGGTGTAGAGATGCTCATTTTCAACACAGACAGGAAAGAGATTTCTGAATGATGGAAATTCATAGTGAATCTAAGGGCATCACAGTTTGGTTTAACCATGCCTGAAGCAATAGCAGTGTCTGAGAGTCACCCTTACAAATCATGAAAATGTGATCTACATATCTCTTCCAAAAAGCAATAAGTGCTCTGAAAGGATTGGTGTCAGAAAGAATGAGTTTCTGAGAAATTATTGTCAAATTTAAAGAAATTGTGTTTGAGGGCCAGTTCAAGCAATGAGATAATGAGTGATATTGCAACCTGTTGGAGTCTGGGTCTGCGTTTGAGGATGTTGGGTATGACTTTGATGCCCTCCAATTGGGGTATGTTCATATAGAGGGATTCTATGTCCAGAGTCACCAATAAGGATCATGGGGAGGGTAGATGAAATGCATCAATGAGGTTTATAAAATCCATGCTACCCCTTATATAGCATTCAGCGAGGGGCACAAAGAGCTTGATAAAGAAGTAAATGTATTGACCATTTGGGTCCGGGAGGAAGGGGCACACTGAAACAATGGGTCTCCGGGAGGCGCTGTCAAGATTTTGGTGAATTTTAGGAAGAGTATAAATAACTGAGGTGTTTGGATTGTGCACATTGAGGAGTAGGAACTCATTTTTTGTGAGAAAATCCATCTCTTTCTCTCCATTTGTAAGTCTGAGTATTTCACTTTGTATCTCATTTCTAGGATCGTCAGTAACTTTTCCCGAAAGGTTATTCAGTTGGACTAGCATCTCCAATTTGCATGAGTCTAGGTGTTAAGCCCTAGTACACAAACGCAAGGATAACTTTAGCAATACCGATGTGCTATGGCATAATTGTTTGGTCCATTTTCCAAGAATGTTTTGGGTAAAGATGCCATTGAGTGTATGTGAAATTTGAATACACCTTTATACCTTGACACAAAGAAGATTTTGAAGGCCAAATGCGATTTTACCATTCTGCTTCTACGATGTGGATGGTAGAATGTATGTATTTATTCACAGGTATATTTTCTTTCTGCTGCATTGAGTTCCGTGGGGGTGGCCAACTCTTAGAGTCTCCCCTTGGTGAGTTGCTGGTAGGAGTCCACCTGGCAACCACCCAGTAACTATGTTATAGTGTGAAGAAACAAACATGAGATGTGTCGCAATTTGAATGTGTCAACACATGCTAACTGTTTTTAATATCTGTTCTTTTTGTGTCTGGCACTATGTTATGTTATGTTAACTGGGATTTGTAGAGCGCATAATCACCGGCAGGTCTCTTAGCACTTCGAGAGAGTGGCTAAATCCCACCAACAGTCACAAGTACAATACTCGGAGAGGCTTTATGCTATGTCCAGAGCCTCCCTAAACAGAAGAGTCTTGAGTCGTTTCCTTAAAGGGAGGAGTGTGGGTTCCTTATGTAGGTTCTCCGGTAGCCGATTCCAAAGTTGAGGAATCAAAACTCTATCACTCTTTCTTTTATCTTTATCAACCTCTACAGATCCATTGCATCATTGAGGTAGAGATGCATCTCCGTGCCCTGATGAAGTTGCCAAAAATTCTTTGGGCAGTGAAACATGTCGGCTGTTCAAGTTAAAATGGTCTAAAACATGCTGTTTCTTTTAATCGAGAGTGGACACTACTAAATTAAAGAATGTGTGGGATAGTTGTTCACAACTCATTTTTAATCAGGAGATCAATTCACTTCTTTTTCACATTACGGGGCTTAGACGGTTGATAGATGACACCATCATTTACACATTATTTTTTCACCACTTCACAGGAGCTTAAGAGTTAGGTCACACGTTTTTTCCGTCAAGAAAGTGCTGATGATGACAGAAAGAGCAAACTGGTGAGTACCAACCAGTAGCTCCATGGATGGTGCTTACGTGAGGCACTTTCTGACTTTTCTCACAATTTTTCTTTGGTGGGTGTGAGAACAGCTGTTCATGGTTGATAATAATTGTTTTAACAATGAGGAACACTTATAGGTGGGCATGATTAGATAATTAAGCAGAACCATACCTAGGAGTAAATTATAATACCCGTCTAACAGATTTTTCAAAGATTACATTGTGTTCTCTATAACCAGGTTTTGTTTTTGTGTGAAATACGTGAGTGGAAGGCTACCTGCTTATATTCCTTCTCTTGCTCCTTATTTGATTGCCCCCTTTAGGACGATGCATCTGCGTTTATGTGCAGGTTTGACAATAATAGAACTCTCTATTTTAAGAGTGCAGAGATGTTCATGTTCTTGGAATTAAATTATAAATGGGGTGAAGGTCTTTTTACTTGAAATAACTTGAGGTCTCTGAGCACTTTCTTTTCAAAAGTCAGCATTTCCACAGGTACGCTGGCTCTGGGAGGAAAAAATGTGTAGGCAAATCTACGTCCGAACTAGAATATGAGTTGTCATCTATGAAAAATGCTTTCAGACGGATTTGTCTAAAAAATCCCAAAAGTTAATAGTGGAGTTCCAAAAATAGGTGAGTTCTGTGGGGACTAATAACAAACCTTTATACAGTTAGGTGATTTCTGTACTTGAGAGTGTGTGAGATGATACGTTAAAAATAGGTACTGTTTCCATAGTGTTTACTTTGGAGGGGCGCCCCACTAGTAGTATTTTTGATGGTGCGTCGACCCCTGTGGTATTGCTGACCCACTTCTGGGATTTGCCTCTGCCTCCGCCCCTGTGTGGTCGGCAGATAGCACTAGCCTATGTCCCTGTCATAGAGGTAGCCAACCACTACAATTTACTAATCAAAAGCCCTTCCTACCAACATAATGAAGACAAACTTAGTCCCCTTATGGACTACTTTGAAGACACTTGGATTGGTGGCCTCATCGCTCTGGAAACAAACACTAACCCAAATTTCAAATACCATTGTGGAATGTCTATGACAGCACCTTGGCATTGTAATGAGGCCCTTACTGTTTTGTAGTTGCAGATCTTTCTCTGTATCCACGTGATAAAAAGATAAAAATCCACTGAAGATGGGAAAAATGTTGTACAAAAAGCCCCAAAGGAAAGGCAAAAAATGAAACAAATCTAATAGAAATCCCTCAAAGCAATTAAAAGTATCTAGGAACCATAAAAAACCTGAAAAAGTATTTGAAAAAACAGAAAAGTTCCAGGAAACCCGAAAAAAAAGAAATCCAAGTATAAATCCTTAGTTTATTATAAACCAACAATGATTTCCTTGAAAACATAAGCTTGCAATGCCCACGGGACACGCTTGTAGGCAAAACCTCGAAAATAAATTAAAACACACACACAAAAAAAACATTACATTTCAAAAAATACACATACATAATAGTTAGTCATCAATATATATGTAACATAACACAATTTAACATAACATAGCGATACAATATTAAAATGGTGTACGAAAAACACAAACTACAAACTAGTGAAAACAGTAACACTAATATATCCAAATATACACAAAACCCAGAAACAACACTATAAATAACTTAAGCATCTCCACCTAAACCCCCTACCCTCAAGACCCTTATAAAACCTTAACAATGGACTTTCCTGTTCCGACGAACAGCATCACCTTCCTGCAACCTGGTTCCGGGGAAAATAGACAAAAAATAACACAAATTGGTTACAAAATAGAATGTGGCGGTGAAAAAAAAAGCCAGCTAAATGAAACTGAAATAAAGACTATCTCCTACTAGAAATGGATGGGAAATATTGTAAAATTGTTGAATAAATTTATTAAAAAAGTAAAAAATGATTAAACACATAAAACATGTCAATCAATGTTATGATAAATGTAAAAACATTGTAAAATATAAATTAAATAATGCTACAAAATATATACAATTATTTAATATACTAAAAAAGTATGTTAAAATATTGCTGAAAATATGCAGCTAAAAAAGTTAAGAAATGTTACAAATCTGTTAAACAATGGAAAATAAAAGTTGAAAACGTACAACATACAATAGTATTGAAATATAATTTACATGTTTTTTTACTAATACAAATTTTAAATAATAGTTTTATTTACTTAACTTTATATAAACGTTTATTTTTAACTTGAAGTATATATGATTAAAAATGTAAAAATAAACTTTAGAAACATAAATAAAATTAGAAAAATGTCTTACATGTCTTTTAATTAATAATAACATTGGTTACAAACATACAACAAACTTTTTTTATTATATTTCTAATCACCAACAATACTACTAAAATAACACAAAGCATTTCTACTACATACTAATAAAAGTAAAATATAATATTTCAGAATAAAAACCTAAACCTAAAGAATCATACTCCAACATGATTCATTTAAAATAATTGATAGACACTAAAGGAGTGGAATTTACTATTCCTACTTCAATCTTAACATATTGGAGGAAGGTGTTGGATACTAAAGGGGTGGCATTTATTATTCCCACTTTAATCTAACCATATTGGGGGAAGGTGTTGGACATTAAAGGGTTAACATTTACTATTCCCACTCCAATCTAAACCAATTTGGGAAAGGTGCTGGACACTAAAGCTTTGGATTTTACTATTCCCACTGCAATCTAAACCAATTTGGGGATGGTGCTGGACACTAAGGGCCCGATTCTGATGCGGGTTGGAAAAGCTTCCCGACCGAGGGCCTGATTCTGATGCGGTTAGGAAGGCCTCCTAACGGCATTTGCTCCTTCCAAATCGGATCGGGAACGTGTCTTCCCGACCGAGGGCCCAATTCTGATGCGGTTAGGAACAAATGTTCCCATTGAAGTCAATGGGAGTTCAACCAAATCGTATCTGGAAGCATCCGGATGCATCCTACTCCGCCGGTCGGACTTTCCCGATCCGAGTGGGTTGGACACCATTTCCCAACCGATTCGGTCGGGAAGCTTTTCCAACCCGCATCAGAATCGGCCCCTAAGTGGGTGACATTTACTGTTCCCGCTCCAATAAACACCAATTTAAGGAACGTGTTGCACAGTAAAGGAGTAAAATTTACTATTCCCACTCCAATCTGAACAAATTTGGAGAAGTGTTGGACACTGAAGGGGTGGCATTTACTATTCCCACATCAATCAAAACCTATTTTAGGAAGCTGTTGTACACGTAAAGGGTGACATTTACTATTCCCACTCCAATCTAAACCAATTTGAGGAAAGTGTTGGACTCTAAAGGTGGTGACATTAACTATACCCACTCCCATCTACAGCTATTTTAGGAAGGTGTTGGACGCTAAAGAGGTGAAATGTACAATATCCACTTCAAAATATAACATTTTACACAAGGTAATTCAAATTAAACATTTTAATTACATAATGACTACTGCATAATCTTGCATATTTATTTTTGTATAAAATTAATTAGAATTTTATCTGAATACATCAAAACTACAAACCAAAATATACAGATTTTAAATATTACAATTTAAAAAATAAATTAATTACTATGTTATTAATATATATTTCAAATATGTACTGCCATTCATAAAGTTTAAACCATAAAAAGACAAATAAAATTATAATACAAAATTAACAATCTTAAATAATATTCAAATATATTTTTTGAAATAAAAAAGTAAAAACATAATTTTAAAATAACCTTACAAGTTGAAAACCCCCCAAAATTAATCATGCAATTTTATAAAATGTGTTACAAAATATTTAAAATATATAAAATGTACATAAAAATATTTCTAATATCTATCTTTATTAAACATTTTGTTATATATTTTTAAATATTATGTCATTTAATGTGTTATTGTTCTATTTAATACCATTTATTATTATTAATTTGCATATCTTTAAAACTATTATCTTATAATTTAATTTAAAATCTTATTTTTTAACAAAGTCTCCCCACCTTCATCTCCTAAACACTTAATTAAAAAAATTAAACAATTATTTATATGCATTAATACAACTAAAAAGTGAAAATTCCAACAATTTCCTAACTAAAAAATACTAAAAACACAAATCATTCAAAAATAAACCTATAAGATCAAACAGTCTACAACAAACCATATACTAATTAATACTTTCAAACAACATTACATACAATGATATTTTCGTCATCGATATTTATTAGAGACATTAAAAACAACACTAAAGTTGATATTTTTAACTTCGATATTCCTGTCCATGATATTTTTGATATCCCGATATTCTTAACATTACATTTTTGTATTACGATATTTGTTTCCAATACTTTGTCCAAATACCTCTTGAAATTGTTTTTTCATAAACTCATTTGAATACATTATATTTGCCATTTGGTTCTTTGCAACAAAAGTATTGTTACTAGGGAGCAGTGTGTTTTTTTTGTTATAGTTATTACCCTAGGTCCTCTGTGATCCTTGGGTCTCCCTTATTGTAATATCATTATTAACGTAAATAGTAAACATTTTCCACTGTTTCAAAGCAGAAGATGCAATGGAAACAACAGGTTTCCTATTCCTAGGGCATAGAGGAAGGATATTTAATTGTTTAAGGAGTTGTAATTGTTAAGTGTATTTTTGGCATCACAATGCAGAGACATGGAAACAGCATTTTACAATAAGCATGATTACAGGAGAACTGCTCCAAGCAACATTAGTCACTATGTGGTCAACAACATTACATAACGGACTATAGAAACACACAGCTGAACCATATTATATGTGCAGATAGGCAGCATTCAATCTATGTACAGATAGGCCAACTAAAGAGCATTCACATGATGGGCATTACATTATATTCACGAGGACTAAAACTAGGTGATATATACAATCATGCAAGTGCATGAGGATTCTATCTGGTGCACAACCATAAGTGCTCCATTATGTGCACATGTACAGGGAATGCATTCTATGCACATGTACAAGGATAACCTTTGATTCAGAGGCATGATATAATGACAATGCCAGTTAATTTCTTATATCATCTAACCCTGGGCGTAGTTCGCGTAGTCGCGCTACTCGAAGCTACGCGAAGACGTCGGAGCGCTACGCGAGCTACGCGTAGCCGCGAGCATGCGTAGCTGCTTGGCGCGCCCGTTCGCGATGCGTTTTTCTTGCTCGGGAACGCGTTGTTCATGTTCGGGACGCTGTTTGCGTGCTCGGGGGCGCGAACTTACCCATGCGGTCGCCTATGGGCGCGGCCATTTTGTTTTTCACTTGTCTCGCCCGTTCGCGATCCCTTACTTCCTGTTCCGGGTCGCGTATAGCGTGCTCGCGATGCGCATTCCATGTTCAGGAACGCGTTGTACGTGTTCGCGACGTTTTTGCGTGCTCGGGGAGAAATATCGCGCGAACTTACCCATGCGGTCGCGATGGGCGCGGCCATCTTGTTTTACCACTCTATGCTATGGTTCTGGGTCTGCTTTTCTATCCTCCCTCAATCTTTGCAATCCTTAGTTTTTTACACTGTTTTTCAATTTTTCTTTATTTCTTACCTATCTCTCTCTCTGCCTAAGTCTATATTTTGCATTTTTTCTACTTTTTACTGTGTTTTTTTTACTTTTCAACTGTTTTATATAACTTTCTTCTTTAAGCTCCTACTTCTTCCCCTAACTTTATTTTTCCCTTCTAACTTTTCTTTTTCACCTCCTCCCACCCCAGAACCATGGCGAAGGGTAGCAGCAGCGGCTCAAAGGGCAAGGCGCGTGCGCCCAATCGCCGCCTGCCTTGCGGCAGACTGCACCCTGCAGGGTGCAAGCCCGCCAGCTGTTTACGGAGGAGGAGGTGGCCGCCCTTGTTTTTTTATTCAGCGCCACCTCCCCTTGACCTTGGCAGCAGGCGGCAGGCCAGGCTCCGGTTACCCGACCCAGGAGCGTCACCGCCGGTGGGCGAAGGTGCGTCGGGCAGTGTTTCGCTGCTCCGCGGTCCGGCGCACCCATAACCAGCTGGCCCACCGGTGGTCAGACATTCTTGACCGGGAGCAGGACCTGTTGGACCTGCTAGGTGTCGAGGTCGTGGGGCTTGGTGAGTAGCCAATATATATAGTAGTATAAGTATTGTGATTTGTGTATACATTTTTTACAAATAACAAGAATAATGCTGCTTACATTGCAGGTAAATTACATTTCAAAATCTTCTGTGATTGTAGGACACAGGTGCTGGGCGGTACTCTTACTTTTGCAACTTTGCGCTCGCTTGTCATTATTATGTAAGAGTTTACTTTAGAGAACTTCAGTTAGGTAATGCTATTGCTAGAGAGACTGTAGTCCTTCCTTTGTCCTCCTGTCAAATAGTGGTGGATGGATTTGATACTAGGTTTAGTTACTATTAGTTGATAATTTTTGAGCGGTCTGCGTGACGCATCCTCTGTCACTGAGTGCTGCTTACCCCAGTCCTTAGTAGAACCTTTTGTAGTTTGTTTAGTGAGTGGTACTGGTAAGCTTAGCTTAGCAGTGTCAGTCAGCTGCAGAACATCAGACGCAACCAACCAACAATTTGGTGTATGCATTATGCACTGACTTTATGCATGTGTCCTCCTTCTCATCTATGCATTTTTGATGGAAAAAAAAATGGAAATGCAGGCTTAATGAACAATTGGCCCGCCTGGAATAGGTGGGCTAGGTCAGGTGGTACTTAGGCTTAGTTAGTGTTCTGGATTTTATTTGAATCAATCAGAATGGAACACTGAATTAGTGTTCCCAAATAAGTAGACTGTCCATGAATCCCGCAAGCCAGTAGTCGATCGGATTAGATAGGTCAATTTTATTGCAATTTTTGTTTCCTAAAACGTTTTTTGAGCGTTTTTTTAGATAATTTATTTGTTTCACAGCAATCATTAATGTTTGTGTCTTTCTTTTTCTTTATTATATCTTACATGATCACTGATCTGCAGCACCCAGGGGCAAGAAGACGGGGTCCGAGTCGGCGGGACAACCACCAGAGGACCGCTCCTCTACCGAGGGCCCTGCTGCTGGTCCCAGTAAGTCCTCCAGTGGTTATATTAACAATTATATTGCCCTAACTTTTACTGGACCTTATTTTTTCAGAACTATTAATTCTGGCTCCACTCCCTAATTATATTTTTTACAAAAGATTCTTTGATCTTGACTTGACTATCTGTTTCTAAATTCTGGTTATCCCTGCCTCTAAGTTCTAACTGCCTCTGCTATGAATGTCTGTACTCTGTACTACTACTATTAGTCTGTCGCTAAGCTTGCCCAGTTTGCATTGCCACTCTTTATTGTACGGTTTTGAATAAAACTCAGATTGACCAATACTAATAGCTCTAGCCACTGAGTCCAGTCCTTTCGGTTGTCCTCTTCTAGGCTTCTTAATCTTGAGGCTTTGACAATTACCACAAACAAAATGCACAACCAGATATTTGACTATTTTTGATAGGATATAGTACATACTACTTGGATTCTGCACAGCCCCATGCAGAACTATGCACAATGAAATAGGATGTTGGTGATGCGAGTTTGGAACTTGGACGTTCCTCACACCTCAGTCAGAAGTGAACCCACAATCCCCTGAACGACTAGCTAGTGTCTCATTAGGTCCCCGAACCCCCACCCGAAGATACCCAATGATTATGATTCCACAACCCAGAACATAACACCCTTTCGCTCACTCACTCGTGTAAGTCCACCACCACCACCACCACACCAAATACCACAGAGTCTATGTGTAAGTTCAAAAGGTTTATTTTCAAATAACAACCTCTGTATGTTGTTGTTCTATAAAATTCAGTGTACTCCAGCCAGCTCCAACAGCAAAATGCATAAGATTAAAACAATAAAAATTGTTGCAACAAGTGCATGATGATATAAGACAAAAGATCTGTGTGAATTCTGGGCGACTCCTCACCGTAGAACGTAGAATTACTGGTTACATGCATCATTCATAAGCTCTGCAAATCTCTGGTTCGTAGAAGGGAATCCTCTGCCTGAGAAAAATGGTGCGTGTTAATGCAAGCATTTGTCAGTCCTGCCAAAAAACTGTAACATGTTACCTATGGCTAAGTAATACGGACTAACGGAACTCCATAACAAAGTGGCTTGTTTTTCGACCTCTTGTACGCAACGCTCAGACAGTAGCTGTATGTGCTCATGTGGGCTCAAAAAGGCGTCTTACTGTTACTGCACAACAAGCTGCGAGGTAACATGCGCAAAAGACATGAAGCGAAAAATGGTTGCATGGCTCAGGCTAACTTTGCAAAGAGTAGAGTATAGTATAATAATGACCCTAGGGACCATAATAACACTACTAGTGTCTGTCTACTGACTGTACTCTAGTACCCGATTTGGACTATTGAATGTGATTTATAATAATAATATGTATGTATTAACTTTTTTTCAATCTTGCTAGTGAAAAAGAATAAATAGGGGAGGTGTACAGGCATCTAAAAATGTGTCATGTTTTTTCTAGGCGTACTACCGACCACCAGTGCCGGTGGGGCCAGCGGCGATGGCGTTGCGGCCATTCCGGAGGGGCAGGAGATGCAGCACCTGCAGGAGATACAGGGTGAGCCAGCAGCAGTGGCGGGCGATGGTAAGTTATATTCATGACTTATTGACATTGCACTAGCTGGAAGGGTGTGTGGAGTGGACTTCACTCACTGTACTGTTGTTGAGACTTATTAAGTATGAATTTGTAGTGAACATTATACAACGGTTAATAAAGAAGACACCCTTTACTTAGCATGAGCAATGCAGTAGCAATAGCATTACCAGCGTGACTTCATTAACCAATGGCCTCTTATATCTGACTCCAACTCAGCTGTGAAAGTTTTATGGAGGAGACTAAAAGTCAGATCAGATGACCTTGATGGATGTGTTGAACAAAAAGGGAAAGAAGGGTGGAAGGAGGAAGGGCGGGCGAGATTTAATATGACGACTGGCAGAGAAGGATACGTTGGAAGCATGGATAGGTGGCTGATAGGAATCAGATGCATGTGTTGTTGAAGGATGGGTGGGAGGTGAAAGAAGAATGGATGCCTGCCTGGGTGGAAGACACAGTATGGGTGGATACTGTGGATAGCAAGAATCATCAGCGGTGTTTGGGTGAAACTCAAAGCCAAGGCAAGCAACGGAGTGAGTGGACGCATGCGTTGTTGTTGGTGAAACGAAGTAACGTTTGTGGAGAGATTAAGAAGAATGATTGACATTTACTTAGAATGGATGGATGCCTGTATGTATTCATCATAGACAGCATAGGTGGAGACTGTCACGGGATGCACAGTTTTAGGGAATGTTAAAGAAACCGCACCAGCGTACCAAAGCCGATGTGGGGAGGGGCAGGGTGGGGGTAGTAGTAAACAATGTATTACGCGGGCAAATACAGGTAACTTTACTGTAACATACAAATAAATAAAGTGAATTTCATTGTGCGCACTGCACCGCCAAATGCGATGCAGTGTGCGCAACAAAATTAGTTTCATTTATTTATATGTTTACTTACCTGTAATTGGCCGTAATCCATAGTTTACTACCCCCATCCTGCCCCTACCCACGTCACCGCCCGGCCAAACTCCCGAGTCCCACCACCGACCGCTACTGACCTTATGTCGTTGTCCCATATAAAAGCAACGATCATTGGATCAGATATATAATCTGCCTTTTTGTAGTAGCCAAGGCACTGTGAAATTGAGCAATTGCCCTCCATGTAACTGAGAGAGTATGGCCAGTGCCACCCGTAATAGAAAAATACGAGCTTCCCCACCTGCAAACAGTAGTAAATCAAACTAATGTGACTCTGCATCATGACTCGTATGTTTGTCTTGGGTTCAAGCATAGATGACCCGAGCTGGCAATGCCGGCTACAACCAGGTTATGTCATTTCGCTAAACTAGAGATAAGAAGAACACTGGTGTACTGTGTACTGGTTGGAGTCCATAGTGCTAGTATAATGCCTGAAACTCCCACAAATGTTAGAGGCCGAGGAAGTGGGAGGATAGATAGATTATTACCACAAATGTTATGTACTGTGCTTCTTGCTAGTGCTACTGTGCCATTATGTGTTGAATTAATTTTGTGTTACTGTTTAGGTAAGAGTACTGGTTACAACAATATTTTTTCTTTCTTTTCCCAAGACAAACCATCGCGGAAGGAGTTGGCAGTCAGGGCCCGGCGCCGGAAACTGGAGGCCATATGCCAGGAGTACCGGCGGCTGGTGGCTCAGGCGGAGGAGGAGGAGGAGGCGGCAGCAGCTGCAGCCTCGTCCGATGCCCCGGGGCCCCAGCCAGGCCCCAACTCCAGCGGTGCGGCGCCGCGGTCTGGTAGCCACCCGCCGCAATTCACTAGCAGCCAGCACTGCTGTCCCCCATTGTGGATGCCACTGCAGGGCATTCCGCAGGAAGATTCTTCCTCCGGATGGCATGGCAAGAGGAGCAAATGGAGGAGCGGGTGAAAATCCTGGTGGACAAACACCTCAAAACCCGCCGATTATAACATAGAGGACCCTGTTGCTTTGCCCCTTTTTATTCCTTGTTTTGGTGGGTGGGAATTGGGCGTTGGGGTTTCGGGACATTCTTTGGACTTTTTCGTTTTGGACATTGGTTGGGGTTAGGGAGAGGGGTGGGTCAGGTGTGGGATAGTTTATTTTTGTTAGGGTAATAAATTATATTTATACTTAAACATACAATGTTAATGTTTTGTGGGGGGTTACTGTTTTACGAATTAACGTCACATTGGTTTCCTTGCTGCTGCAGGGCCGCAGCCAGTGTTTGATTTAAATAATCTGCCGATGATGTATAACAAACAGATAGATGCGGTACCACTCACTGAGTTATTTGTCCTACTAGTATTCTACCTCCCACCAAACTTATCTTACCTGTGATTGATGATGACTACGTTCGGCACAGCGATGGCTGCATGGTTTCCATAGAGAATGTAGAAGATGCCATGGTTGTGGTGGTAGTAGTAGAGTAGACACTGACAGTAGCATTTGCTAAAAAAATAAAAAAGAGACAGTCATTTGCCTGAGAAAAACTGTGGGAGGAGTAGTCGAACGAAGTAAAATACAGTACAGAAGACGACTGCCAAACAAACAATATTGCAGTTGCAACTGCTAAAGTCAAATTAAACATAATGGTGGCGGGGACAGCCTAGTACAAGAAGTTATAAACTGCAGTTGTGCTGTCGAGTGAGTCACTTAACTTAACACAATCGTAATTCGTAACCTTTACTGCTGTGTGGTAGGAGTTTGATGATTAATCCAATCAATGACGGCAATTAATTATGATGTACTACTATTAGCCGGTGACGGCTTGCACAATGCACATAGACTGAGCATGGGTGGGCAAGCAGAAGAAGCTCCTCGCCCTGCCTTGCAATTGAATTAGTGTTGCTTTCACCACATCTGCCCCAGCAAGCGTGTGATCAATTGGTGTACATTTTATGTAGTCACATCACACCTCAATATAAATCACAGCCCGGGGAAGAGGGTTAGGGTTTGATGAATGGATGGGAAGGGGTTTGGGGAAAGGTTTGAAAATGAAAAACAGTACGCATGGACAACAAAAGCAAAGCGCAATCTTGGCAGACGACCATGATCTTATCCAAAAAATCAATAAAGGGAGAAAAGGGAAATGCATGCGTTAATGATGATGAAGATTAGATAACTTGATGGTTAATGAGTAGTACTTAATAACTCCTACTAGACAATTAGACAGTACAGGGCACCAGTATATTCTATGCAATTTGCCTTGCCTGTAATATGCCCTCAGAGACCCAAATTCCATGTTGTACTGGGCTTACTTGTAAAGATAGCAAAGACAATTAAAAAACATTTGTAGGGATCAATTAGCAAACAAACACACAACACACAGTCCTAATGATTGCAGAGAAAAAAGGATTCAAATTAATTAAAAGATGAATGATGAATGATACTAAAGTTACTGTATTATCATGCTAAAATTGTGGAGTTGAATCTCGTCCTTCCTCTTGGTCCTATCTGCCATGGACGCTCCGCACATCAATCTTGGTGGCCTTCCTGATGCCGATTGGTAAGGTAAATGTGAGTTGTGTCTCCCAGTATAGCAAGCACAGGGTAAAGGCCGGCCTGTAACGTCTAGATGGAAAAACAAAAGGGGTATTGAGAAATCAATGAATTAAAAAAACATCATTTACGGTGGAGTCCAAGAAGAGAAGAGAGAACACTTTCAGAGTGAGGCGGCTTGGATATATCGTGTAGATTCTGTTTACAGCATTAAGCTACAACAACAACAGGACAGAACAGGCCCACCACAGCACCAGCCCGTGACCCAACCTCCATTTACCTTAATTTTTGACATAGCCAGACAAAAGGCATACACAGCAACTTAGCATTTTCCTAATTAAGTGACAAAATCAATGCGCCGCTGTCAGTCATCACTACACTCGACTACACCACTACATGGACATGTAGGTCTGCTGTGTTTACTACTTTCTTGTTGAATTGTTGTGTTTATGTTTACCTTATACCACTTCATGAAATGCAGTTAGTCCTTGAATCATCTCCGATCCAACTGAATGACTGCGCGCAAAAAGATAGTATGGTCATCATCATGGTGTGGTACGTGTTGTCCAACTACAACTCAGTCTGTATTGACTCCGATTAAGTCCATATTCCATTTTAAAAATTGCAACAGATATTGGCCTGCACCTGCAGTAGTAGGAGTACAATTTGGTTATTAAACAACAAGAAGGGAAACATTGACTGTCACTGACTTACTTGAGTCACTTTGTAGATTAACTAGTAGAGTAGAGTTCGACTTCATGCACAACATCAACAACAAACAACAGCAATCGCTCAGAGTCTGCAAACATCCAATGCATTCCATCATTACCTGTCTTGCTCTTCTCTTTGGCTGTCAGATCATCAGATGCCTAGTTCTGACATTTTTTTTTTTTTTTTACGGGGCAGTGGCCTCATCATTACTCCAGTCCACATTCATTTTGAGTGTTAGGCGCTGTTTCGGTTTTCGTCTTATTCATCTGTGGCACTTTGTCACAGTTTAAGTTGCTTCCCATGGTCAGCACTGTGATGATGGGCCGCGGCCTGTGTAGTGCTCATTGCTGGTCATTTGAGTTTGCACAAATGTCAGCAAGTTTCTTCGAAGAGTCTCTTGTCTTTCTCTGCCAAGTACCTTCTGTCCTGACAGTGAGGACCTTTGGATGCCTGCTGAGGCTGTAGCCTTCGGACACTGATGAGTTTCGGCTCAAAAACAAAACGGAGGATAGCTATAGTAGTCACGTTTCACTTCTAATGGAGGCGGGACTGGTAAAGGCAACATTTCTTGTACTAATGTCTGGCTTGATGGAAATGTACTTGTGCGAGACAGGAAGATGAAGCAGGACTCTGAAGAGTGGACAGTTAAATGCACAGACGTGCAACTCCAATAGGAAATAAAAGAGAAGACGGTGGTGATGGTTTTGTTGTGATTTGATATGAACCAGAAAGACAGATATACAGACACATAAAGGAAGGAAGAAAGCAACAATTTGAAAGCCTAGTTGTCATGGAAGAGGAGCTCGTCCTCAAACTCTGGTGGTTCGGACAGAAGTAGGTCCTGTAACGCACTATTTACGTCATCCAAGTCGCTCTCCTCTTCCTGCTGTGATTCACGTATTTTGTAATCCGGTGGTATAAAGTGCTGATTCATTTTGATCATGGTTAACCTCTCCACGCTTTGGGCCGAGAGACTGGTCCTTTTCGAAGTTACAATGGCACCAGCAGCACTGAAAACACGCTCAGAAGAGACACTTGCGACAGGGGAAGCGAGATACTTTATCGCCAGCCTGCTGAGCACTGTCCATTGGCTTCTTTTCCCATACCAATACACCAATGGGTTTCCATCCATGAAGACCTCTGTTGGGTCATCCAGATAGGCCTGGACCATCCGCTCAATGTTAAGGGGTGCTCGGATGTGCTCAGCCTGTTTTGCCTTTGCATCAGCACTGGACTTACCATACCCCTGCTGTAGAAACCAATCAGTTGCACATTGTGCTGTGGATGATCCTGTTCTTGATGTTATTGTTGGTGTAGGTGACTGCTGGGAGGCAAATGCACTGCCCTCAGGCTCCAGTAGAACTTGACTCTGGATGCCCTGTAGTACTGGTTATGGCCTGGGGTGGGGGCCTGTAATTAACAGCCGTTCGCTTTCGAAAATAGTGGCTTCCTTAGCTATCAAAGTTTTGTAGTTGGCAACATCCACTTCCGAAAAAGGAATTACTGCCTTGCTGTTCAGAAATACTTTGTACCGTGGATCCAAAATTGTGGCACTAATGTAATGTGGTTGTGACAAAATTTTATTTTTAATCCTTGTATTTTCCGATAAACGAGCGGCTAAGGTCTCCGCCAAATGATATGCGTCTTGTTTGTCATCCACACCTGCGTACGTTTCAGACACATCCTTCAGCTGTTGCTCTAGCATGTGCAACAATGGGATAGCTTGGCCCATAGTACAGTCCTCCCTGCTGACTTCACGTGTGAAGATCTCAAAAGGAAGTAGCATCTCAGTCAGGCATTTAATGAGGTCCCATTGAGCCATCTCAACTGTCATGCCTCTCACAGTAGGTTCCCCTAATCTTTGCATGACATAAGCATTGAGTGGTATGTACAGTTCAAACAGACGATCAAGCATGTAATAAGTTGAGTTCCAACGTGTTGGCACCTCCTGGATGAGCGCTTTGACTGGCTGTTTATGCTCACGTTGAATGACCCTAAGCTGCTTCCGGGCTTTAAAAGAATGGCTGAAATGTGTGCATATTCTTCTGCAGGTGACCAGTAAGTTGCTGACTTTTGATTAATTTTCAAAAAGTCTTGAACAACAATGTTAATGCAGTGTGCCAAACACGGGACCCTGAAATAGCCACCATTGCGCATGGCCAAAACTACATTACTGCCGTTGTCCGTGGCAACAAAACCAATCGTAAGCCCTCTTGGGCGCAGCCACTCAAAGACATTGGTGTTAAACTCTTCCAAAATGTTTGCAGCAGTATGAGATTTCTCCATGGCAAACATGGCTACAGTTGCATGTTTGCGAGTGGCATGAACAATCTCTGCAGTATCAACACCAGCAGATACCTGTTCTCTAACCCCCACAAAACTGATCCAGTGTGCAGTGATGCACATGTAATCTGTGGCTTGGCAACTGGTCCACATGTCTGTAGTCAGGTGGATACTGTGAACAGCACTCTGCTTCAAGGCCTTTCCTAGCAATTCCAGCACGTCGTGATGTAGTGCTGGAACTGCAACTCTTTCAAAATAGTAGCGGCTGGGAACATGCCATTTTGGGCAGATAGTTGACACAAATTCCACAAAACCCAACCCTTCAACAAAAGAAAAAGGGAGAAGGTCCAGTGCTAACATTTTAGCCAGCTTCGCATTGTACAAACGTGCTATTGGGTGGTTGCGTTAGTACTGCCCCTCACCCCCAAACATGCTGATAATGGTAGGCTGCATGGTTTTCCTTTCTCTTAGGCTCAACGCACTTTTTGGTAGTGCGGACCTGGTACTTCTTGGTGTCTCCGGCTGACTCTTACTCTTGTGCCACTGAGATGTTGCTGAAGATGTGTGCAACGTTAAGACTGCACTGCTGGGGTCAGGGACACCTTGTGTACCACTACCAGAGAGAATGTCTCCCTGTCCTTCCTCTTCCACCGTGATCGGATCTTCTTCTTCTACTCCTTTATCCCCACCAACACCAATGGTTGCAGTTTTTTTTATGGCGCGAAGGTGGTCCTCCCAGCTGATCAAGTGGTGTTTTTCAGATGGGTCATTTGGCCTCCAGTACCATAGTTTGTACCAAGCTTACCACGACTAACAGAGGTGTTACAAATGGAGCATATAGCAATGTTCTCCTCCTTTTCGCTAACCGTAAAGAAGTCCCAAACTGGGGAGCTTAACTTTGGCCTCCTGCTGGAGGTGCCACTTCCAATGCCGGATGATCTGTAGGGTGTGTGTTGAATTTGACTCTGTGCTGCTGTACCACTACCTACTCCTACAGAGGTGGTGGTTGTGCTGGATGTAGGTCGCTGCCGGGCCTTTGCTAATGCAAATATGGAAGCTGTAGGTCGTGTTGGTGTTACCTGTGGAGGTATGCGTGCTACATCCCTCGCAGCGATTTTGGATAGAGTAAGAATGTTGGTCTCCATCTCCTCGGGGCCGGGAGTGATGTTCGTGATGACTGGCTCGTCGTCATCATCATCATCATCTTGCTGTTCTACATCGACCTCCATAAGTGTAAGGCTTTCTGGAACCTTCCTTTTCCCTAGCTTGGTCTTGGAACGTGGCTCCCTCTCAGACTCAGTTTGTGGCTTCCAAGTGGCATCTAGATCATCAGAAGGGGGCTTGGCGAAGAACTTGATGGACTACCCCTCCTTTTCCTTGCTGGGGATTTGGAAGACAATGGATCTTCTGAATGGGTGGCTTCTTCTTCTACCTCTGCATGAGGCTCAAATTCCTGAACTGCCCCTACTTCAGGAGGAACAACAACTACTATTGCGGGCGGTGGTTGCGGCTGTTGTTGTTGACCACTTATCTGCTGTGTTTCCTCCTGCGTTGATTGGGTACTACTTTGAGATAGCGATAAGTTTATCTCCGGCTCAGCATCACTGCTTTCCACCATTAGGCTGGCTACCTCTTCCCCACTCATGTGCTTGGGCCTGGGTTGGTGGGTTGGGTCCACTGATGCGGAGGTGCTGCCCCCAGCTTGCCCCCGGACACCGCTGCTGCAGAGCGCAATTTTTTCCCCAAAAGGTATTGGCCGGCACACCAGACTTCAGTGTCACTTGCTTCTTCTGTTCCTTCTTCTTCTCAATAGCAACTTTCTTGGTACTGGAGGACCTGGTACCTGCTTTCTTTGGGCCCATCTTCTTCAGATGTCAGCAGCACTCAGTTGCAGAGATGTCTGGTCAGGTCACACGTCACGTTGTGTTGTGTGTACAGCAGCAGGATGTCTGTCTGGAAGTGCAACAGGCAATGATGAGAGACACACCTCCTCCTCAGTCTTTGTGCACCTAAAAGCAAAAAAGCCAGAACATCAGTCAAACATAGCACAAATCAAACAAATAGAATATAGAACTTAGTGTGTGGTGGCCTCAATTATAAAATTTCAGAAACTCTGTGAACAACAACACACAGTGTAGCCATTTATGAGACGTTGACAACAAGGCCAGGGCTTTCCTGGCTACTGTGTAGTGCTAGTGTACACTCTGGAAGAATAAGAATAGTAAAGAACAAAAACTAAAATGTACTGGAGCATGTTTGGCCTAAATTTGTGCATCACGTGGGATGTATTATATAGCAGCATCAGGGAGCTGCAGCTGGCAATGGGGATGGATTTGGAAGCAGTAAGACAAGAGGAAAAATGGAAAGACACGCATGCCTATGTGGCAAAAACAGCACACTAATAACTACCACAACAAAATGGCCCCCAGAAACATGGTGACTCACAGGCACAAGGCACGGCAAACAATGAACTCAAGCAGGCCTATATATGGGCAGACAAAGGATGCCTTATAAAACACACACAGCTTTAATGCAAAAACTAAAATCCACATGGCTAAAAACACTTTGGAAAGTTAGACAACCACTACAACAACATAATTATAATTACACAGTACACATGCAAAAGGCATTTATTTAACACACCCAAAAAGTGAAATAGTCAGACCCTCCAAAAAACCCACATTTCGCAATTCAATTGAATCAATTCAATGCCATCCATGGCCTAAATGATGCCAAAATTCCACAGACTACACAGAAACAGTTTTATGCACCCATGGTGACTACCTCTGGGCCTACTGGCATACTGGGCCGCAAGCTTGGAGGCCTATGGCAAAAGCACAGTGGCTGGTTTAACAAAATGGCCGCCGCCCACATGGCCAGGCCACCAAAAATAACAAAAAGTGAAGACAAAGGACAGGACCAGGCAGTTGGAGACTCTGGGCAACTTGCTACCTCTTGGAAAAAATTGTAAAACAAAAAAAAATGACTCCTTGCTCACCAAACTACATCTAAATGACAACCTGAGGAGTTTTTTGTGCAAAATGAACTAAATCAACATTTTCGAGAAGGTTTAATGATGCTCGAGAGATATTGTTCGCCAGATTGTAAATTCTGCGTGTTCGGCATCGCGATCGTCACAAAATGTCGTTATCGCGCGCGCGAAACGTACATTGAGCGCGCGAAGAAGATAAAAAGTGTAAGTCCGCGTTGTCGCGCAGTGCGGACTTGCCCAAAGTCCGCGAGCTGAACGCCCAGGGTTACTTACTGGCTGAAAAGGCCTATTTATTTAACAAACACCCAAAAAAATAAAATACGCCCCAAAAGCCACATTTTGCAAATCAATCCAATGCCATCCATGGCCTAAATTATGTTACAATTCAACAGACAACACAGAAACAGTTTTTATGCACCCATGAGGATGACTACCTCCGGGCCTACTGGCACACTAGGCCGCAAGCTTGGAGGCCTATGGCAAAAGCACAGTGGCTGTTCACACAAAATGGCCGCCAACACATGGCCAGGCCACCCAGAACAACAAGAAAAGGAACACAAGACAGACAATGCAGGCCTATGGCAAAAGCACAATGCCTGGCTTTACAAAATGGCCGCCACCCACATGGCCAGGCCACCCAAAATAACAAAAAGTGAAGACAAAGGACAGGACCAGGCAGTTGGAGACTCTGAGAAACTTGCTACCTCTTGGAAAAAATTGTAAAACAAAAAAAATGACTCCTTGATCACCAAACTACATCTAAATGACAACCTGAGGAGTTTTTTGTGCAAAATGAACTAAATCAACATTTTCGAGAAGGTTTAATGATGCTCGAGAGATATTGTTCGCCAGATTGTAAATTCTGCGTGTTCGGCATCACGATCGTCACAAATTGTCGTTATCGCGCAGCGAAACGTACATTGAGCGCGCGAAGAAGATAAAAGTGTAAGTCCGCGTTGTCGCAGCAGTGCGGACTTGCCCAAAGTCCGCGAGCTGAACGCCCAGGGTTACCTACTGGCTGAAAAGGCCTATTTATTTAACAAACACCCAAAAAAATAAAATACACCCCAAAAGCCACATTTTGCAAATCAATCCAATGCCATCCATGGCCTAAATTATG
This sequence comes from Calotriton arnoldi, assembly GCA_963921515.1. Lineage (NCBI taxonomy): Eukaryota > Metazoa > Chordata > Amphibia > Caudata > Salamandridae > Calotriton > Calotriton arnoldi. The sequence goes on from CAWUFW010011623.1 coordinate 472,065, forward strand.
TTACAATTCAACAGACAACACAGAAACAGTTTTTATGCACCCATGAGGATGACTACCTCCGGGCCTACTGGCACACTAGGCCGCAAGCTTTGAGGCCTATGGCAAAAGCACAGTGGCTGTTCACACAAAATGGCCGACAACACATGGCCAGGCCACCCAGAACAACAAGAAAAGGAACACAAGACAGACAATGCAGGCCTTTGGCAAAAGCACAATGCCTGGCTTTACAAAATGGCCGCCACCCACATGGCCAGGCCACCCAAAATAACAAAAAGTGAAGACAAAGGACAGGACCAGGCAGTTGGAGACTCTGGGAAACTTGCTACCTCTTGGAAAAAATTGTAAAACAAAAAAAAAATGACTCCTTGATCACCAAACTACATCTAAATGACAACCTGAGGAGTTTTTTGTGCAAAATGAACTAAATCAACATTTTCGAGAAGGTTTAATGATGCTCGAGAGATATTGTTCGCCAGATTGTAAATTCTGCGTGTTCGGGATCGCGATCGTCACAAATTGTCGTTATCGCGTGCGCGAAAATGTACATTGAACGCGCAAAGAAGATAAAAAGTGTAAGTCCGCGTTGTCGCGCAGTGCGGACTTGCCCAAAGTCCGCGAGCTGAACGCCCAGGGTTACCTACTGCCTGAAAAGGCCTATTCAAACACCCAAAAATATAAAATACCACCCCAAAACCCACATTTTGCAAATCAATCCAATGCCATCCATGGATGCCCGGCCTACATGATGTTTAAACTTTAAATTCAACAGACACCACAGAAACATGCACCCATGGGTACCTCTGGCTCTAGTACGGGCCTACTGGCTGAAATTCCAATCAAAGAAAAACAACTAGGCCCCTGCCGAAACTACAGGCCACAACAATACATTTTAAAAACTATGGAAATACCACAAAAAAATGTAGGTACAAACAAGCCCCAATAAAACAAACAAGTACACCAATTCTCCTACTTACTTGTAAAATCTCAAATCCAAGAGTCCTCAAATCCAATCCAATGATATGATGCAGCAGACAGACACAAAAAGTGATCCTTCCAGCTCCAAATCCAAATGAAAGTGAACAGCACATGGACAAAGCACTGGGAGGAGCCTGCTGGACAGGAACAGGAAGTTTGAGAATCAGGGGCACTTCCTTCCTCTTGGAAAAAAGAAAAAGGACTCCTTGCTCACCAAACTACATCTCTAAATGACAACCTGAGGAGTTTTTTGTGCAAAATGAACTAATTCATCATTTTCGAGAAGGTTTTATGATGCTCGAGATATATTCTTCGCCAGATTGTAGTTTCTTCGTGTTCGGGATCGCGATCTTACCAACACTGCCGCCGGAAGTCAGATTGCGCGTCCGAATGACGTGTTCGCGTTCGCACACTCTCGCGGGATCGTGCGGCCGGATTCCAACTCTCGTGGCGCCCGCGAACGGATAGGAAGTCGCGTCGGCGAATGCAGAATCACGGTAGGTCGTTACCGCGCGCGCGAGAACGTATATTGAGCGCGCGAAGAAGAAAAACAGCTACGCTACGCCGCAAATTGCGTAGTGCACGGTAACTTCGCGTTCTACGCGAATCGCGAAGTTACCGCAACTTCGCAAGCTCCGCGAGCGTAGCGTAGTTCACCGCCCAGGCTTAATATCATCAAGGATGGGCATGAATTCCATACACAGACATGAAATATTGCACAATGAGTTCAAGCTTGAGTAATTACATGCATGTAATGAGTGTATATAATGTAAATATAATATTGAAATGGTTATTAATATTGTATTTATGATTTAATGTTTTAAAATATGTTTTACTATTTTTTAAATTTATGATATTTAATGTATTTTATATGCAGTGTATATTTATTTATTTAAATATTTTCATGGTGTTTAATTTTTATTTTTTTATCTGTTTTTAAGTTGTTGATATTTGAACCAAAACGATAATATTGCTGTCTATATTATTGTGACCGATATTTTAGACATGTATATTTTTAAAGGTTGTTCGATATTTTGAATAACGATATTTATGTGTTCGATAATACTGTAATCGATAATTATGTGTGACGATATTTTGTGGTCGATAAGAGTGTATTTTTCTAATTAAGTATAGGGTATCGATATTAGTGTCGTTGACATTTTTGTGGCGATAAAAATGTGGTTTGATATTGCATCTGTCGATATTATGTCAGTGATTCGCTAATTTCTAACTATAACGTCCCTGAAACCTATGGTTTTTTCCAGTGAATTTCAAAGGTTTTCTAAATGCTAATTTCTAACTATGCCTACAGAGGTAGGACATGTGCAGGAAGAGGAAGAAAAGCACCGAAAGAAGCAAGAGAAATGCAAAAAGAGGCAACAGAGGTGCAGAAAGAGGCCATGTTGCAAAGTCATCCTGTGCCCCCAACTTTTTGCTGACTTGTACTGGTAGTAATTGACTATGACTAACCAGGCCCGGAGCCAGTGCTATGCTGAAAGACACTTAGAATACAGTGAAAACACCTACATACACTAGGGCACACTATGGGTTGGGGTACCCCTGTGATTGGCATGACCTCCCCTATAAGGACCTAATACATAATAGGGCAGGGGTATTAAAACTACCTCTAAGTCAGAGGTGCAGAAAGAGGCAAGACAAGTGCAGAAAGAAGCAACAGAGGTGCAGAAAGAGGCAGGAGGGGTGCAGAAAGAAAGAAGAGAAGTGCAGAAAGTGGCAAGAGAATTGCTGAAAGAAGCAACAGAGGTGTAGAAAGAAGTAAGAGAAGTGCAGAAAGAGGCAAGTCAGGTGCAGAAAGAAGCAAAATCAGTGCAGAAAGAACCAACAGAGGTGCAAAAAGAAGCAAAAGGGGTACAGAAAAAGGTAGGAGAGGTGCACAAAGAGTCAAGAGAGGTACAGAAAGAGGCAGGAGGGCTGCAGAAAGAAGGAAGAGAAGTGCAGAAAGAAGCAACATAGGTGCTGAAAGAGGCGCAAAGGGTGCAGAAAGAGCAAGAGAAGTGAAGCAAGAACCAACAGAGGTACAGAAAGAGGCAAGAGAGGTGCTGAAACAGGCATTAAAGGTGCAGAAAGAGGGAACAGGGGTGGAGAAAGAGGAAAGAGAGGTGCAGAAAGTGAAAAGAGGGGTGCAGAAAGAGGCAAGAGGGGTGCAGAAAGAAGCAAGAGCAGTGCAGAATGAACCAACAGAGGTGCAAAAAGAGGCAGGAGGAGTGCAGAAAGAGGTAGGAGAGGTGCACAAAGAGGCAAGAGAGGTACAGAAAGAGGCAGGAGGGGTGCAGAAAGAAGGTAGAGAAGTGCAAAAAGAGGCAAGAGAATTGCTGAAAGAAGCAACAGAAGTGTAGAAAGAAGCAAGATAAGTGCAGAAAGAGGCAAGTGAGGTGCAGAAAGAAGCAAAAGCAGTGCAGAAAGAACCAACAGAGGTGCAAAAAGAGGCAAGGGGGTGCAGAAAATGGTAGGAGGGGTGCAGAAAGAAGGAAGAGCAGTGCAGAAAGAAGCAACAGAGGTGCTGAAAGAGGCGCAAAGGGTGCAGAAAGAGCAAGAGAAGTGCAGAAAGAACCAACAGAGGTACAGAAGGAGGCAAGAGAGGTGCGGAAACAGGCAGGAAAGGTGCAGAAAGAGGGAACGGGGTGCAGAAAGAGGGTAGAGAGGTGCAGAAAGAGAAAAGAGGGGTGCTGCAAGAGGCAAGAGGGGTGCAGAAAGAGGCAAGAGGGGTGCCGAATGAACCAACAGAGGTGCAAAAAGAGGCAAGAGGAGTGCAGAAAGAGGTAGGAGAGGTGCACAAAGAGACAAGAGAGCTACAGAAAGAGGCAGGAGGGGTGCAGAAAGAAGGAAGAGAAGTGCAGAAAGAGGCAAGAGAATTGCTGAAAGAAGCAACAGAGGTGTAGAAAGAAGCAAGAGAAGTGCAGAAAGAACCAACTGAGGTGCAAAAAGAGGCAAGAGGGGTGCAGAAAAAGGTAGGAAAGATGCACAAAGAGGCAAGAGGGGTACAGAAAGAGGCAGGAGGGGTGCAGAAAGAAGGAAGAGAAGTTCAGAAAGAAGAAACAGAGGTGCTGAAAGAAGCATGCAGGGTGCAGAAAGAGCAAGAGAAGTACAGAAAAAACCAACAGAGGTACAGAAAGAGGCAAGAGAGGTGCAGAAACAGGCAGGAAAGGTGCAGAAAGAGGGAACAGGGGTGCAGAAAGAGGCAAGAGAGGTACAGAAAGAGAAAAGAGGGGTGCAGAAAGAGGCAAGAGGGGTGCAGAAAGAAGCAAGAGCAGTGCAGAATGAACCAACAGTGGTGCAAAAAGAGGCAAGAGGAGCAGAAAGAGGTAGGAGAGGTGCACAGAGAGGCAAGAGTGGTACAGAAAGAGGCAGGAGGGGTGCAGAAAGAAGGAAGAGAAGTGCAGAAAGAGGCAAGAGAATTGCTGAAAGAAGCAACAGACGTATAAAAAGAAGCAAGAGAAGTGCAGAAAGAGGAAAGTGAGGTGCAGAAAGAAGCAAGAGCAGTGCAGAAAGAACCAACAGAGGTGCAAAAAGAGGCAAGAGGGGTGCAGAAAAAGGTAGGAGAAGTGCACAAAGAGGCAAGAGAGGTACAGAAAGAGGCAGGAGGGGTACAGAAACAGGCAGGAAAGGTGCAGAAAGAGGGAAAAGGGGTGCAGAAAGAGGGAAGAGAGGTGCAGAAAGAGAAAAGAGGTGTGCAGAAAGAGGCAAGAGAGGTGCAGAAAGAAGCAAATAAGGTTTAGAAAGAGGCTACAGAGGTGCATAAAGATGCAAGAGAGGTGCAGAAACAAGCAAAAGAAGTGCAGAAAGAGGCAAGATAATTGCTGAAAGAAGCAACAGAGGTGTGGAAAGAAGCAATAGAAGTGCAGAAAGAGGCAAGAGAGGTGCAGAAAATGGCAAGAGAACAGCAGAAAGATGCAAGAGGGATGGAAAAAGGGAAGAAGGGTGCAGAAAGAGCAAGAGAAGTGTAGAAAGAACCAACAGAGGTACAGAAAGTGACAAGAGAGGTACAGAAACAGGCAGGAAAGGTGCAGAAATTGGGAAAAGTGGTGCAGAAAGAGGGAAGAGAGGTGTAGAAAGAGAAAAGAGGGGAGCAGAAAGAGGCAAGAGAGGTGCAGAAAGAAGCAAATAAGGTTTAGAAAGAGGCTACAGAGGTGCATAAAGATGCAAGAGAGGTGCAGAAACAAGCAAAAGAAGTGCAGAAAGAGGCAAGATAATTGCTGAAAGAAGCAACAGAGGTGTGGAAAGAAGCAATAGAAGTGCAGAAAGAGGCAAGAGAGGTGCAGAAAATGGCAAGAGAACAGCAGAAAGATGCAAGAGGGATGGAAAAAGGGAAGAAGGGTGCAGAAAGAGGCAAGAGAGGTACAGAAAGGGGCAAGGAAAGTGCAGAAACAGGCAAGAGAAATGCACAAATAGACAAGAGAGGAGCAGAAAGAGACAAGAGAGGTGTAGAAAGAGGCAGGTGGGGTGCAGAAAGAAGCAAGTGAGGTGCAGAAAGAGGCAACAGAGGTGCAGAAAGACGCAAGAGAGGTGCAGAAACAAGAAAGAGAAGCGCAGAAATAAGGAAGAGAAGTGCAGAAAGAGGCAAGAGAATTGCTCAAAGAAGCAACAGAGGTGTACAAAGAAGCAATAGAAATACAGAAAGAGGCAAGTGAGGTGCAGAAACAAGCAAGAGCAGTGCAGAAAGAACCAACAGAGGTGCAAAAGAGGCAGGAGGAGTGCAGAAAGAGGTAGGAGAGGTGCACAAAGAGGCAAGAGAGGTACAGAAAGAGGCAGGAGGGGTGCAGAAAGAAGGTAGAGAAGTGCAAAAGAGGCAAGAGAATTGCTGAAAGAAGCAACAGAAGTGTAGAAAGAAGCAAGATAAGTGCAGAAAGAGGCAAGTGAGGTGCAGAAAGAAGCAAAAGCAGTGCATAAAGAACCAACAGAGGTGCAAAAAGAGGCAAGAGGGGTGCAGAAAAAGGTAGGAAAGATGCACAAAGAGGCAAGAGGGGTACAGAAAGAGGCAGGAGGGGTGCAGAAAGAAGGAAGAGAAGTTCAGAAAGAAGAAACAGAGGTGCTGAAAGAAGCATGCAGGGTGCAGAAAGAGCAAGAGAAGTACAGAAAAAACCAACAGAGGTACAGAAAGAGGCAAGAGAGGTGCAGAAACAGGCAGGAAAGGTGCAGAAAGAGGGAACAGGGGTGCAGAAAGAGGCAAGAGAGGTACAGAAAGAGAAAAGAGGGGTGCAGAAAGAGGCAAGAGGGGTGCAGAAAGAAGCAAGAGCAGTGCAGAATGAACCAACAGTGGTGCAAAAAGAGGCAAGAGGAGCAGAAAGAGGTAGGAGAGGTGCACAGAGAGGCAAGAGTGGTACAGAAAGAGGCAGGAGGGGTGCAGAAAGAAGGAAGAGAAGTGCAGAAAGAGGCAAGAGAATTGCTGAAAGAAGCAACAGACGTATAAAAAGAAGCAAGAGAAGTGCAGAAAGAGGAAAGTGAGGTGCAGAAAGAAGCAAGAGCAGTGCAGAAAGAACCAACAGAGGTGCAAAAAGAGGCAAGAGGGGTGCAGAAAAGGGTAGGAGAAGTGCACAAAGAGGCAAGAGAGGTACAGAAAGAGGCAGGAGGGGTACAGAAACAGGCAGGAAAGGTGCAGAAAGAGGGAAAAGGGGTGCAGAAAGAGGGAAGAGAGGTGCAGAAAGAGAAAAGAGGTGTGCAGAAAGAGGCAAGAGAGGTGCAGAAAGAAGCAAATAAGGTTTAGAAAGAGGCTACAGAGGTGCATAAAGATGCAAGAGAGGTGCAGAAACAAGCAAAAGAAGTGCAGAAAGAGGCAAGATAATTGCTGAAAGAAGCAACAGAGGTGTGGAAAGAAGCAATAGAAGTGCAGAAAGAGGCAAGAGAGGTGCAGAAAATGGCAAGAGAACAGCAGAAAGATGCAAGAGGGATGGAAAAAAGGGAAGAAGGGTGCAGAAAGAGCAAGAGAAGTGTAGAAAGAACCAACAGAGGTACAGAAAGTGACAAGAGAGGTACAGAAACAGGCAGGAAAGGTGCAGAAATTGGGAAAAGTGGTGCAGAAAGAGGGAAGAGAGGTGTAGAAAGAGAAAAGAGGGGAGCAGAAAGAGGCAAGAGAGGTGCAGAAAGAAGCAAATAAGGTTAAGAAAGAGGCTACAGAGGTGCATAAAGATGCAAGAGAGGTGCAGAAACAAGCAAAAGAAGTGCAGAAAGAGGCAAGATAATTGCTGAAAGAAGCAACAGAGGTGTGGAAAGAAGCAATAGAAGTGCAGAAAGAGGCAAGAGAGGTGCAGAAAATGGCAAGAGAACAGCAGAAAGATGCAAGAGGGATGGAAAAAGGGAAGAAGGGTGCAGAAAGAGGCAAGAGAGGTACAGAAAGGGGCAAGGAAAGTGCAGAAACAGGCAAGAGAAATGCACAAAGAGACAAGAGAGGAGCAGAAAGAGACAAGAGAGGTGTAGAAAGAGGCAGGTGGGGTGCAGAAAGAAGCAAGTGAGGTGCAGAAAGAGGCAACAGAGGTGCAGAAAGACGCAAGAGAGGTGCAGAAACAAGAAAGAGAAGCGCAGAAATAAGGAAGAGAAGTGCAGAAAGAGGCAAGAGAATTGCTCAAAGAAGCAACAGAGGTGTACAAAGAAGCAATAGAAATACAGAAAGAGGCAAGTGAGGTGCAGAAACAAGCAAGAGCAGTGCAGAAAGAACCAACAGAGGTGCAAAAGAGGCAGGAGGAGTGCAGAAAGAGGTAGGAGAGGTGCACAAAGAGGCAAGAGAGGTACAGAAAGAGGCAGGAGGGGTGCAGAAAGAAGGTAGAGAAGTGCAAAAAGAGGCAAGAGAATTGCTGAAAGAAGCAACAGAAGTGTAGAAAGAAGCAAGATAAGTGCAGAAAGAGGCAAGTGAGGTGCAGAAAGAAGCAAAAGCAGTGCAGAAAGAACCAACAGAGGTGCAAAAAGAGGCAAGGGGGTGCAGAAAATGGTAGGAGGGGTGCAGAAAGAAGGAAGAGAAGTGCAGAAAGAAGCAACAGAGGTGCTGAAAGAGGCGCAAAGGGTGCAGAAAGAGCAAGAGAAGTGCAGAAAGAACCAACAGAGGTACAGAAGGAGGCAAGAGAGGTACGGAAACAGGCAGGAAAGGTGCAGAAAGCGGGAACTGGGTGCAGAAAGAGGGTAGAGAGGTGCAGAAAGAGAAAAGAGGGGTGCTGCAAGAGCTAAGAGGGGTGCAGAAAGAGGCAAGAGGGGTGCCGAATGAACCAACAGAGGTGCAAAAAGAGGCAAGAGGAGTGCAGAAAGAGGTAGGAGAGGTGCACAAAGAGGCAAGAGAGCTACAGAAAGAGGCAGGAGGGGTGCAGAAAGCAGGAAGAGAAGTGCAGAAAGAGGCAAGAGAATTGCTGAAAGAAGCAACAGAGGTGTAGAAAGAAGCAAGAGAAGTGCAGAAAGAACCAACTGAGGTGCAAAAAGAGGCAAGAGGGGTGCAGAAAAAGGTAGGAAAGATGCACAAAGAGGCAAGAGGGGTACAGAAAGAGGCAGGAGGGGTGCAGAAAGAAGGAAGAGAAGTTCAGAAAGAAGAAACAGAGGTGCTGAAAGAAGCACGCAGGGTGCAGAAAGAGCAAGAGAAGTACAGAAAAAACCAACAGAGGTACAGAAAGAGGCAAGAGAGGTGCAGAAACAGGCAGGAAAGGTGCAGAAAGAGGGAACAGGGGTGCAGAAAGAGGCAAGAGAGGTGCAGAAAGAGAAAAGAGGGGTGCAGAAAGAGGCAAGAGGGGTGCAGAAAGAAGCAAGAGCAGTGCAGAATGAACCAACAGCGGTGCAAAAAGAGGCAAGAGGAGCAGAAAGAGGTAAGAGAGGTGCACAGAGAGGCAAGAGTGGTACAGAAAGAGGCAGGAGGGGTGCAGAAAGAAGGAAGAGAAGTGCAGAAAGAGGCAAGAGAATTGCTGAAAGAAGCAACAGACGTGTAAAAAGAAGCAAGAGAAGTGCAGAAAGAGGAAAGTGAGGTGCAGAAAGAAGCAAGAGCAGTGCAGAAAGAACCAACAGAGGTGCAAAAAGAGGCAAGAGGGGTGGAGAAAAAGGTAGGAGAAGTGCACAAAGAGGCAAGAGAGGTACAGAAAGAGGCAGGAGGGGTACAGAAACAGGCAGGAAAGGTGCAGAAAGAGGGAAAAGGGGTGCAGAAAGAGGGAAGAGAGGTGCAGAAAGAGAAAAGAGGGGTGCAGAAAGAGGCAAGAGAGGTGCAGAAAGAAGCAAATAAGGTTTAGAAAGAGGCTACAGAGGTGCATAAAGATGCAAGAGAGGTGCAGAAACAAGCAAAAGAAGTGCAGAAAGAGGCAAGATAATTGCTGAAAGAAGCAACAGAGGTGTGAAAAGAAGCAATAGAAGTGCAGAAAGAGGCAAGAGAGGTGCAGAAAATGGCAAGAGAACAGCAGAAAGATGCAAGAGGGATGGAAAAAAGGGAAGAAGGGTGCAGAAAGAGCAAGAGAAGTGCAGAAAGAACCAACAGAGGTACAGAAAGTGACAAGAGAGGTACAGAAACAGGCAGGAAAGGTGCAGAAATAGGGAAAAGGGGTGCAGAAAGAGGGAAGAGAGGTGCAGAAAGAGAAAAGAGGGGTGCAGAAAGAGGCAAGAGAGGTGCAGAAAGAAGCAAATAAGGTTTAGAAAGAGGCTACAGAGGTGCATAAAGATGCAAGAGAGGTGCAGAAACAAGCAAAAGAAGTGCAGAAAGAGGCAAGATAATTGCTGAAAGAAGCAACAGAGGTGTGGAAAGAAGCAATAGAAGTGCAGAAAGAGGCAAGAGAGGTGCAGAAAATGGCAAGAGAACAGCAGAAAGATGCAAGAGGGATGGAAAAAAGGGAAGAAGGGTGCAGAAAGAGGCAAGAGAGGTACAGAAAGGGGCAAGGGAAGTGCAGAAACAGGCAAGAGAAATGCACAAAGAGACAAGAGAGGAGCAGAAAGAGACAAGAGAGGTGTAGAAAGAGGCAGGTGGGGTGCAGAAAGAAGCAAGTGAGGTGCAGAAAGAGGCAACAGAGGTGCAGAAAGACGCAAGAGAGGTGCAGAAACAAGCAAGAGAAGCGCAGAAATAAGGAAGAGAAGTGCAGAAAGAGGCAAGAGAATTGCTCAAAGAAGCAACAGAGGTGTACAAAGAAGCAATAGAAATACAGAAAGAGGCAAGTGAGGTGCAGAAACAAGCAAGAGCAGTGCAGAAAGAACCAACAGATTTGCAAAAAGAGGCAAGAGGGTGCAGAAAAAGGTAGGAGAGTTGCACAAAGAGGCAAGAGAGGTACAGAAAGAGGCAGGAGGGGTGCAGAAAGAAAGAAGAGAAGTGGAGAAAGAAGCAACAGAGGTGCTGAAATAGGCACGAAGGGTGCAGAAAGATTAAGAGAAGTGCAGAAAAAAACAACAGAGGTACAGAAAGAGGCAAGAGAGGTGCTGAAAGAGGGGAGAGGGGTGCAGAAAGAGGCAATAAGGGTGCAGAAAGAAGCAAGTGAGGTGCAGAAAGAGGCAACAGAGGTGCAGAAAGACGCAAGAGAGGTGCAGAAACAAGCAAGAGAAGTGCAGAAAGAGGCAAAAGAATTGCTGGAAGTAGCAACACCACGGAGATGGACTATGGATCGTTCCATATTGTCTGACGACGATGTGATGAACAAACTAGGCTTAGAGTCTCTGGAATTTTTTTGCAATAATCTGGGCAGCGCCTCGGTAGGGATTGTCTGGGACACTTACAAGGCCTTCCTGAGGGGTAAAATTACATCATTTCAGCTGTATAAAAATAAACAGCGGAAGGCAGAAATTCTAAGCATAGAAAATAAAATTCAGAGTTTGGAACATAAAATACAATGCAATGAAGTAGAGTATGAGGTGGGGCAATTATTGATTCAAACTCTTAAGACGGATTTGTTGGCGGTAGTAGAAAGGCGGTAGCAGGAAAGATGGCAAGCTAGCAAATTGGCCCACTTTAACTATGGGGAAAGTTGTGGCAAGTTACTTGCATGGAAGATAAAGAGTGATCAGGCCAGGAGTTTTATAAAAGAACTTAATTATGGTAATGCTGGATGTCCAACTACAGTGGGGGCTAGCTTAGAGGATACTTTGTTAAAATATTATGAGGAAGTATATACAGAGGACCTATGTACGACAAGGAAGGCCATTTTAGATTGGCTAGATCAAGAATTACCTCACAAAGTATCCGAACTCCATATGGTCGTCATTAATAGCACGATAACTGAGCAAGAAATAGAAAATGCCATTAAAGCTGGGAAATCTGGTAAGGCAGCAGGCCCCGATGGTCTTCCAATGGAGGTTTATAAGAAGTTGGGTAAATATTTAATGCCAGCTATCAGTATGCTATTCACAGCTATCTTCGAAAATGGAGAAGAGATACCTCCTTCATGGAATGAAGCTATCGTGACCCTGATTCTTAAACCCGATAAACAACCAAACTGCTGCGATTCATACAGACCTATCTCTCTGCTAAATTCGGATTATAAGATCTATTCGAAGATATTAGCAGATAGGTGGAATGGGGTGGTGGGAGCACTCCTTCATGAAGATCAAAATGGGTTTGTGCGCGGAAGGAGTATTAAGGATCTAACTTATAGCCTGATTGGTGCTATTGACCTAGCCTCTGTAGATAAGGAGCCATTAGCCGTCACCACAGTTGACGTGACTAAAGCGTTTGACCGAGTAAACTGGTCTTATTTACTAGAAGTATTGAGACTATCAAACATGGGAGGAAATTTTTGTAGGGCAATAAAGCAGATATATAAAAACCCCACGGCAAAAATACTAATAAATGGGAGGTTATCTGAAAAGTTTAACATCTTTAGAGGGACGAGACAGGGGTGCCCACTGTCCCCACTACTTTTTAATCTTTACATTGAACCCTTGGCAGAAAAAATTAGGAAACATGGGGAGATACTTCCTTTTCAAGCCAGGGGTTGGCAAAAGAAATTGGGACTGTATGCAGATGATTTGGTGGTGTATACATCAAATCTCAGCCAAGCACTACCAATAGTTTATGAGCTGGCGGCAGGTTTTGGGAAGATCTCAGGTTACGAAATAAACCAAGGCAAAACGGTCATAATGGTTTGGAATATTATTACACAAGAGAGTTGTGTTAAAAGGAAATTAGGTATTTGGGCATCAAAATCACTGAGAAAATAGAACAAATTCCCGAAACCAATTTTCAGAAGACCAATAAGGAAATTGGGAAATTGTTGTTGGGGTGGTCTCACTTGCCATTATCCATCTATGGGAGAGTCAATATCATCAAAATGACAATTCTCCCAAATATTACCTTCCTACTCCAGAATATTCCAATGGCATTTAAGGATGAGTGGCTTAAAAAAACTCAGTCTAAAATAACCAGTTTTATTTGGGCCTCTAAAGGGGTGTGTATTTCGTGGAAAAAATTGAGACGGCAATATGAGAAAGGGGGCTTAAGGCTGCCAGACCTATCTTATTATGCCTGGGTCTTTCTATTAAAAGGAGGGAAAGGATTGTTTAAGGTGCCAGATGACTCAGAAATAGGAAAGATGTATATAGCAATGCTAAAAGGTGTAAAAGGGGAGAGTATGGTTTTATTCATAAATATGGAGACCCGCGTTTAAAAAAAAAAATACGTCTAAAAACCCTACAGAGCTTAGCAATAACATGGTACAAAGTCAGGAGAGAGTTAAAAATCAACTACTATAGTGGGATGGCACCAATCTTTGACTCTCCTGGATCTCCGGAATGGTCGAAGGACTTTCTGGCGCGTCCACTAAAAGACGCAGGAATTACTATCTGGAGTCAATTGATAATGAACGGAGCCTTAGTACCTTGGGAAGAGTGCCAAATATTGTTTAATGGCCTACTGTCGAGATTTAAGTATCTTCAAATGATGAGTTGGAGTCTCACAGATGGCCTTCGAGCAGGACTGCCTAATAAACTGAAAGAAAGCCTGGTAGCTGGTGTAACTTATAAAAAAGAGGTGGCGAACGGATATTGGTTGTTATTGGAGATGGCGGATGGGGATTTCAACTTGCCATCGGTGCTGTGGGAGAAGAGCTTGCCAGGAGAGCAGATCCAAGATTTATGGCAAGTATCTTGCGACATGTTATACTCCACAGTACGACCCGCAAATTTAAGGCGGAACCACCTCTTTTGTCTCCATAGGGTATATTGGACTCCATATAAATTATCTAAGCTGGGGAATGGAGCAGTGCCAAGATGTCCCAAATGTGATAAGGAGAAAGGCGATGATATTCACATGTTTATAGATTGTCCGGTGATTCAAGGTTTTTGGTCTGATGTGAGTAATACAATCTTCTCAATACTTGGTGAAGCGCTCCAGGTAAGTGAATCGTTGTTTTTTTTTGGGCTCCCAAATAATTATGAATCTCTGTTAAAAAATACTAAAAAACTGATATTTTACCTAATACTACTTGCTCGCAGGGAAATCTGTAAAAAAATGGGTCAAAGTCACTCCCCCTAGTAAATCAGAATGGTGGGCCTCAATAAAGTATATTAATACATTGGATAGACTACATAAATGCAAGCGTAATGCTTTTTGGCTTCCCTATGAGAATTGGGCACAGGCTTCAATATGATTAGGCCTCTATACCATATTGCTAAAATACTCTGGCGGTTGTCGACGGATGACAGGGCGGAATAGGCACCGATGGTTGAGTACAGATGGCAAGGTGTAGAGTGTACCATACCAGGACTCTATAAGATCACTAAGATCACTAGAGGCGCCATTTTGGAAGTGATCAAGGAGTAAACTCCTGTGTACCTCGGCAATGAGGACTAAAAAAACCTAAAAAAACAGATATGTAGAAAGAAGCAAGAGAAGTGCAGAAAGAACCAACAGAGGTGCAAAAAGAGGCAAGAGGGGAGCAGAGAGAGGCAAGAGAAGTGCAGGAAGAGGCACTTGAGGTGCAGAAAGAGGCAAGAGAAGTACAGAAAGAGGCTCGAGAAGTGCAGAAAGAGGCAAGAGAAGTGCAGAAAGATGCAAGACAGGTGTAGAAGGAAGAGAGTGAGGTGCTGAAAGAGGCAAGTGCGGTGCTGAAAGAGGCAAGAGAGGTACAGAAAGATGCAAGCGAACTGCAGAAACAGGCAAGAGAAATGCACAAAGAGGCAAGAGAGGAGCAGAAAGAGGCAAGAAAGGTGTAGAAAGAAGTAAGAGAAGTGCAGAAAGAGGCAAGAGAGGTGCAGAAAGAGGCAAGGGAGGTACAGAAAGAGGCAAGAGATCTGCAGAAAAAAGCAACAGAGGTGCTGAAGGAGGCAAGTGAGGTGCAGAAAGTGGCAAGAGAAGTGCAGAAAGAGGCAAGTGAAGTGCAGAAAGAAGACAGTGAGGTGCAGAAAGAGGAAGAAAGATGCAGAAAGAAGCAAGAGAAATGCAGGAAAGAGGCAAGAGAGGCACAGAAAGAAGAGAGGTTTGTGCACCATTAGTACCAGTTTAACACCCACATTTTGAAATAAGTAACATGTGACCATTCCAGCTTTGCAAAGGGCCTTCCACCATGCTGTAACACATGACGCTGCATTTTTGGGAACATTTGAGCCGTTTGAGCTAGAAACAAGGCTTTTGTGTTCAAATCTGCAGATTATGCAGCAGATGATGGAATATTTGGCAAATGCGGAAAATGTTTAATTATGTGAAAATTGGTGCAGCCGAACAGTTACATCATTCCAGTGGCCCTGCTCATACCTCCGACTAAGTACAGAAGTGCTCCTCAGTGGTTCCTTCTTTTATTGTGTCTCATTGAGTTTATATTTTACCTTCTATGGAAACGAGGAAGACTACACCTGAGGTTACCACTCCAAAACACAGACTACAATACCACATAATTACTCTCCAAAACACATAATCCCACTCCACATAATTCCTTTCCACTAAATACCACATACTTTCTATTCTCATAATTTCACTGCACAACATACCACATAATTCCACTACACACAACGTACATCCACTCTACACCAAAAAACATCAGTAAAAACATTTACATTTACAACGCCAATAGCTCTAACTCTCGTAAATGCGAAACCTATTACATTGCAAATGCTTCTTTAACTAGTAGTCGCGTTTGCAGAGTGGTGGAGAAAGGGTGCTGGGCCTCCGACCAGCGCTCAGGAATTCCGCTGCGTAGGACTTACAGGAGATACCAGGAGGGCTTCTTAGCCCCCAAAGTCCCTCGGGAGTAAAGTGGACTTCATCCCCCATCCCATTGTCTGCCAGGAGGCGCGTTTGCAGAGTGGTGGAGAAAGGGGGCGTGGCCTCCGAAGACGTCCTAGCATTCCCACTGTGTGGAACTTACTGAAGGTAACAAGAGGGGTAGTTGGCCCCCAAGGTCATTCTTGGGGGCAACTACCCCTCCTATTACCTCCAGTAAGTCCCACACAGCAGGATTGCTAAGTTCTCATAGCAGGCCATGCCCCCTTTTCCCACCACTCTGCAAACGCGCTCCCTGACGCATTCTGGGATGGGGATTGAAGTCCCCTTCACTGCTGGTGGTCCTTTGGGGCCAACTAGCCTACCTCTTACCTCCAGTAAGCCCCACACAGTGGGATTGCTGAGAGGTGGACACAGGCCATGCCCCCTTTCTCCACCACTCTGCAAATGAGCCTCCTGGCATGCTCTTGGTTGGGGGATGAAGTCCCCTTTCCTCCTGAGGGTCACTGGGGGCCAACTAGCCCTCCTGTTAGCTCCAGTAAGCTCCATACAGCTGGATTGCTGAGAGTGCTCAAAGGCCACACCCCCTTTTTACACCACTCTGCAAACGCGGCTCCTGGCGCACTGCTGCTCGGGAGATAAAGTCCACTTGTGTCCTGAAGTCCTCAGGACACAAGAGGACCTCATAGCCCCACCAGCACTGCGCCAAGAGGCGCGTTTGAAGATTGGTGTAAAAAGTTGCATGGCCTCGGACCACCTCTCAGCAATTCCACTGTGTGGGGCTTACTGGAGGTACCTGGTGGGCTAGTTGGCCCCCAGGGACCCTCAGGAATGAAGGGGACTTAATCACTCAACCCAAAACACGCCAGGAGGCGCGTTTGCAAAATGGTGCAGGGAGGGGGTGGAGCCTCCCGCAGCGCTGGCTTTTCTTTTTCTTTTCTCTTTGGAAGGGGGGCTGTGTGGACCCCCTTCCCTTAATTATTTTCAATGCTCTTGCTTCCATGAAGCGAAATAGAGTTTGCTATGGCATGGCGGGAGCAGTGCCATGCCATAGCAAACTGCAATGTCCTAGGGGTGGGCACCCAGGGACATTGCTGGAGCCGGCCCTGGGGGGTGGCGGTACCCAGGGCCATTTATGGCTCAAGGAGGGGGCAGCTCTGTGGCTGCCCTCCCATCTTTGAAATTGCCCTGGGTGGTGGTGGTCCCCAGGGCTGTGTGGGGGGCTTGAGCCCCTTTACACTTTATTTTGAAATATAGCCCCGGGGAGGTGGCGGTCCCTGGGGGTGCGGGGGGCCCATGTGGCCCCCCGCATTTAATATTCATAGTCACAGGGAGGTGGTAGTCCCTAGGGCTGCATGGGGGGGCAGCAGCTCCCTACGCATTAAATAGATCAGCCCCGGGAGGTGGATACCCTGGGGCTGCGGGGGCCCGCACCGTACCCACATGTTTTGTCATCATTGCCCCTGGGACCTGGCCCACGCGGGGGCCTAATTAAACGAAGCTCGGGAGCACACACTTTGTTTTTTTATTTTCGGCTGGATTTGCGGATCCAACGCAAATCCCGCTGAATATGCTTATAAAGAAAAAGCTTTCTTTTACCCCTGAGCAGGCCTAGGGGGTCAGGTATTTCTACCCTGCCCCCTATTCTTGATTTGTAAAATTTTTGGACCTTTTGCCAACACTTCCTGGTTTAAAGTGCTGGCAGCCAATCAGGTTGCAGGCACGAGATCGGGAGAGTTCGCAATTTCTCTACATCCCTATTTGTATATCTGAGAAATGTTTAAATTTCTTAGGAACTACTGAATAGATTTACACCACTATTAACAAAAAGAGTGCACTCTGGACCAAGAGCTACCTTTCTGCCAAATTTGGTGTAATTCCGTTCAGCAGTTCAGGCTGTTGCTACGTCAACAGTTTCCTATGGAAATTAACATGGAGGAAAAGCATTTTGGGACCCCTTTTTTCTCGTCCCCCGCTTGATGGATCACCCCAAAATGTTCAAGACAGCAGCTAAAGTGAGTGGGCCATTAGTCAAACGGCATTAAAGATATTAGCAAAAGAAAAAATGCTTTTTGAATAGAAACAGGGTCCTAACTATAACTACCTACTGGCGACTGCCAGTAGGTAATATATATATATATATATATATATATATATATATATATATATATATATATATATATATATATTTTCACTCACCAGCAGTGCGCTGAGAGGCACGATTGCAGAGTGGTGCAGAAAGGGGGTGTGGCCTCTGACTACCTCTCAGCAATCCCACTGTGTGGGGCTTACAGGAGGTAACAGAAGGTCTTATTGGGCCCTAGGACCCTCAGCATCGAAGGGGACTTCATTCCCCAACCAGGAGTTGGCCAGGAGGCGCTTTTGCAGAATAGTGGAGAAAGGGGACAGGGCCTATGGCAAGTTGCCAGCTTTTGCTTCTTATCCTTTTTTGTTTTTTAGGAAGGGGAGCTGCGAGGCCTCCCTTCCCTGGACCATTTTGCGACCCCAGGGAGCCCATCCCCGGGGCCTGACCCTTTTTTCACTTTTTTAATAAAAAAACGGGAGGGGGCTATGTGGCCCCCTTCTGGGCCAATTTCAGCCCCAGGGACCCCATTCACCGGGGCCCGGCCTTTATTTTTTTTCTTTAATGATTCAAAGGAAGGGGGCCGAGTGGGCCATTTTCAACCCCAGGGACCCCATCCCCCGGGGCCTGACCCTTTTTAAAAATTATTTAATTTTTTTAAAAGGGAGGGGGGGTTGCACTGCTCCCTCCCAAGACTGATTTTGGCCCCGGGGACCCCATCCCCCAGGGCTAGGCCTTTATACTTTTTTTTTAAAAGGGGAGGGAGGCCACCGGCCCTCCTCCCCAGGCAAATTTTGGCCCTGGGCTCTCCATCCCCTGGGGCCAGGCCTTTCTGCTATGACCGCGGGGGGAACTTGAAGACCCCTCAGTCCAGGCTGGCTCCCAGCCTCCTGTGGGAGCCGTCATTGCTTTTTACACACAAGGAGCTGCTGACATGCAGCTCCCTGTCTGTAAAAACAAAGTGCTCTGCTTTGAGCAAGTGAGAGCAAAATGCTCTTGCTTGCTCAAAGTAGAGCACACTGTTTGCCATGGCATGGCGGGAGCTGTTCTCCTGCCATGCCATAGCAAACTGCAATGTCCCAGGGTGGGCACTCCGGGACATTGCTGGAGCCGGCCCTTGGGGGTGGCGGTCGACAGGGCCATATTGGGCTCCAGGAGGGGGCCGTGTGCCCCCTCCCATATTCACAGTTGCCACAGGAAGGTGGTGG
This sequence comes from Calotriton arnoldi, assembly GCA_963921515.1. Classification (NCBI taxonomy): domain Eukaryota; kingdom Metazoa; phylum Chordata; class Amphibia; order Caudata; family Salamandridae; genus Calotriton; species Calotriton arnoldi. Next base: position 490,438 of record CAWUFW010011623.1, read on the forward strand.
TAACCAGGTCTGGGGGTCCACAATGGACCCCCTTAGTTATTGCATTTGTACCCATGGAAGGTAGCAGTCCCCAGGGCAGTGGGGGAGGCCCTACTGCCTACCCATAATACTTATAAAAAAAGTGTGCCTCGGGCCTCGGAGAGGTGGTGGTCCCAGGGGCAGGGGGGGTCCGAGAGGCACACCATTATTTTTTTTATTAGCACCCTGGGAGATTGAGGTCTTGCGACAGGGGGGGTCTGTGAGGACTCCCTGTTGTTTTAATTAGCCCTGGGGAGGTGGTGGTCCCCAGGGCAGGGAGGAACCGCAAAGCCCCTCATGTAGATAGAATTAGCCCCCAGGAGGTGCCGGTCCCCAGGGCTGTGGGGAGGTCCAGTGGGCCCGCCCCCATTAATAATTAAAATAGCCCCAGGGAGGTGGCAGTCCCCAGGGCTTTGATAAGCCAGAGGAAGAGGGCCCATGCTCCCCCTCCTATAATTAGCATATGCCCACGGAACCTGGCCCACGCAGGGGTTATTTTAAAGCAAGCGCAGGAGCCCACGCTTGCATTTTTTTTTATTTTGCCTCGGAATCATGGATCACAGCAAAAACATTTTGTTTAAATGCTTTTTACCCCCGGCGAGGTCCCACAGGGACCCCCCCACCATGTCTGGGGAAGTCAGTGTATTCCTACCCTGCCCCCTTTTCTTTTTTTGACTTTTTTTCAGGGACTCAGCTTAAAGCCGAGTTCCAAGATGGCTGCCAACACTCGCTGGTTGAAGTGTTGGCAGCCAATCAAATTTTAGTAAGATTCGCGAGTCCACTGCAAGGACTCGCGTCCTCAGATTTCTATATTTTTTAAAGATAGATATCTGAAAAACTACTGAACAGGTTTACACCAAATCACACAACGCATGCTTTCTGGACCAACATCTAGCTTTCTGTCAAATTTGGTGTCATTCTGTTCAGCCGTTCGGGCTGTAGTGTTCAAAAAATGAAAAATCCCCATAGACTTAACATTGGGAAAATGTGTTTTGGAATCCCCTTTTTTCTCGGCCCCCGCTTGACGGATCACCCCAAAACATTTAACACAGCACCTGAATCAAAAAGGGGAAGTTTTGAGAAAATTTGACTTTTACTTGAAGCCGAGTCCCAGAAAAAAGTAAAAAAATTAAGAAAAGGGGGCAGGGAGGAATTACACTAACCCCCCAGATATGGTGGTGGGGTCTTTCAGGGACGTCACTGAGGTGAAAAAAGTGTTTTATTTTTAATTTTGCCATAAACTCGTGGGTGAATCTGCGGCAACATTTGTTTTAAAAATACACTTTTTTAATAGCCCCTGGGTGGGCCAAATCCCGGGGGCATGAAGAAGGGGGGCTCATGGGGCCCCTCTCTTAGGCTTATAAAAATCCCCGGGGACTGCCGCCTACCCAGGGCTGCAAACAATAAACATAGAGAGGCCTGCTCAGTACCCTGCAGTCCGGGGGGCTGACACCACCCCGTGGCAATGAACACTGATATGCGGGGGCCCACTCGGCCCCCCTGCTGCCCCGGGGACCACCACCTCGCCGGGGCACATTGTTTTGTAAAAGAAATGTGGAAGAGGCCCTACAGCCTATAGATTCCCTAGCTGCCCTGGGGACTGCCACATCCCTGGGGCATACTGTTTGTTAAAGGAAATGCGGGGGAGGCTCTAAGGCCTCCACTCTGCCCTGGGAACTGCCACCTCCTTGGGGCATAACACAACAATGAACGGGGGCCGCTGCGGACCCCCAGCCCCGGGGACCACCACCTCCCCAGAGCTAAAGTTAACTTTAGAGGGGGTTATGCGGTCTCCACGTGGAGCCCTAGATGGCCCTGGGGAACGCCATCCACCAGGGCCGGCTCCAACAATTTCCCTGGGTGCCCACTCCCAGGACATTGCAGTTTGCTATGGTTTAGCAAACACTCTGTTTTCAGCAAGCAAGAGCAGAAAATGCTCTTGCTTGCTGAAAACAGAGCATGTCTGTTTCTCTGTCTGTTGTCAAGCAACCAGGGAAACAGACAAAGCAATGTTGGCTCCTGTAGGAGGTGGGGAGGCAGCAGGGACCGCAGGGGCCTTCAGGCTCCCCCCACTGTGCCCAATGAAGTGGCCAGGCCCTGGGGGTTGGGGATCCCTGGGCTGACATCAGCCTAGGGAGGAGGGCCGTGCAGGCCCCCACCCCTTTGTAAAAACATGTATGAAGGCCTGGCCCTGGGGGATGTGGTACCCGGGGCCGAAATCAGTCTGGGGAGGGTGGCCATGCATCCCCTCCCTTTTTTCCTAAAAAGGAAATTCAAAAAAGGGGCAGACCCCGAGGGATGGGGTCCCAGAGGCCAAAAATGGCCTGTGAAGGGGTTGCATGGCACCCCCACATTTTTAATAATTATTTTTTACAAGGGTCTGGCCCCTTGTGATGGTGTCCACGGGGCCCAAAATGGTCCAAAGAACGGGGGCACTCAGCCCCCATTGTAAAAATATTTCTAAAAAGTCAGCAACTTGACGGAGGCCCTGCCCCCTTTCTCCACCACTCTGTAAACGTGCCTCCTGATGCGCTTCTAGTTGGGGGATAAAGTCCCCTTGGCTGCTGAGGGTCCTTAGAAGCCAACAGGACCTCCAGTAAGCCCTACACAGAGGGATTGCTGAGAGCTGGTCAGAGGCCATGCGCCCTTTCACCACCACTCTGCAAACACGCCTCTCTGCGCACTGCAGGCCTCAGGACTGAAGTAGACTTCTTCCCCCAACCAGTAGTGCACCAGGAGACTCATTTGCAGAGTGGTGGCGAAAGGATGTGTGGCCTCTGATGACCTCTCAGCAATCTACCTGTGTGGGGATTGCTGGCGGTAACAGGAGGGGTAGTTGGCCCCCAAGGACCCTCAATAGCCAAGGTGACATTATCCCCCTACTAAGAGTGTGCCAGGAGGCGCGTTTTCAGAATGGTGGAGAAAGAGGGCATGGCCTCCTACCAGGTTTCAGCAATCCTACTCTGTGGGACTTACTGGAGGTAATAGGAAGGGTAGTTGGTCCCCAAGGATGTCCTTGGGGGCCAACTACCCCTTCTGTTATCTCTAATAAGTCCCACACAGCAGGATTGCTAAGAGGTCTTCGGAGGCCACCCATACCAGTACATACACACCCACTCACTGATTCATATGTCTACACACACCTCCATTCAATTACCCATAAAGCCACTCATACACCAATTCACTCACTAATACAGCCACTGATATATCCCCTCATGCACTTATACAGCCACTCACACACTGTCAGTCACCCATAGAGCTACTCACATACCTACTCACTCACCCATAGTCAATCACACAGCTACTTACTCACCTATACAGTTGTACACACACCCACTCACTTATTCATACAAATACTAACACTTACTCACTCACCTATACAGTCACTGACACAAGTACATACTCACCCATACAGCCACTCTCACAATCACTAACTGACACATACAGTCACTCATACATTCCAAGACTCACCTATATTGCCTTTCACATATGCAGTTACTCACCCATATACCATGGGGGTAGTTCTAGTTAGGACCAAAGTTTCCATAGGAAAAGCATTTTTTGTTTTGCAATAACTTTGGCACAGCTTGACTAATCTGCACAACATTTTCAAAAAACTTCCCCTTTTTGGTAACAGCTGCTATGTTGAAAGTTTTGGGGTGATCAATCAAGCAGTGGGGCCGAGAAAAAAGGGGGGCCCTGAATGCATTTTCCCCATGTTAAGTCTTAGGGGAGTTTTCATTTTTTGAACACGAATACAGCCCAAACCGCTGAAAGGAATTACACCAGATTTGGCAGAAAGCTAGATGTTGGTCCAGAAAGCATGCTTTTTGTGTTTTGGTGTAAATTTGTTCAGTAGTTTCAGAGCTATTCAAGTTAAAAAGAATATAGATATCTGGTAGCCCAAAAACCTACTGAAATGCTACTGAAATTTGATTGGATGCCAATACTTCAACCAGGAAGTGTTGTCAGCCATCTTGGGACCAATATACATGATAGCACCCCATTGAAATGCATTGTAGTGAATGGCAGGTCTTGAGGGTCACAAAAAGGAGAACGTATAAACAGTGATAACAGATTTAAGTTACAAAATATATTATTTGATGATGTTATCATATTAATTTTAAAAATAGTGATGTGTTCTAAGTTGATTTTACATTTAAAAAAGCCTTCTGATGGGATTTCATGAATAACGTTTGAGAAAATACTCCATAGAGGCTATGGAAGGTGCTCCAGAAGCTAAAATGCTCTGCATATTTCCAGTAAATTCACACTATCTTTCTCAGCCATATGAAAATGAAGTCTGACATTCTTGGTAAATTATGTGCTTCCAACAGGAGCAGCCTGTCAGTTTATTCCTTGTGTTCTACTGCAGCCTCCCAGAGTGTTCTAAAGAACAACTAGAGCGCTAACAGTGTTACTTATGACAAAACTATGGCACACTTGAAGCCATGTTGATTGAATCAAACTGACAAAGCTTAAAACATTTAATTTAGTATGGAACAAAATCAGGGGCTTCAGTTTGTTGAATAAATTATGGTGTGTGCTGTAGAAAAAAAAATTAGGACACATTTTAAGTGAGTTCTCAAATATCTCCCTCTTCTATTTCATTACAATGTTCTGACATGCAGACTGAAACATGCACTTTCAACACCAGCAGCAGATTGCCAGTTAACTTCCTGGTGATCAGCAGCTTTACTATAGTGTTCTAATGATCAACTAGAGTGCAAACATTCTGAATTTATGCCAAAAGTGTGGCACATCTGAAAGCCATCTTGATAGAATGGAAGAAGAAAACTGAAACAATTTTCTACTGAGGATACTGCAGTAATGAGGAAATTATGGAGCTACATAACAGATAAGTCTCCCAAGATGTCCACTAGAGAAAAAAAGAGCCCAAATATAGAACAAATATCACCCAAATGTAACCCAAGTATAACCCAATGTCAGAAGTGCGCAAAACACTTGCAATTTTTTTTTTTTTTTACAGTATTATATAGCGCAGACTTGACCCAGAAGTATTGGAGTGCATTACATGAGCATCATTATTCAAGGACACATTAAGTTTGTTTTTTAGGCATGGGAAGATTGAGTGATTTGGCTAGAATCAAAGGATGTAGAGCTGATGCCGAAACTCAAACCTGGCTCCCCAGTTGCAAAGTCTGTAGCTCTGGCCATAACGCTGCACCGTCTCCCTTAAGTGCAACAAATAATCAAGTGATCAACTATATAAAAAAACATAAAGATAGCAAGTTATTTAAAAGTGTTTTGTTGCTATTTGAGAACTCAGAAAATGTGTCCATAGTTTAATTGTTTACAGCACTAACTATAATTTATCTGTGAATAAGACCCTCTCAAGGAGGAGGGTGCAGAGGCAATAAGTTGACCACGCTGGGCAGGCTGAAGGGGCAGTGGCAGCACAACTGACAATGGAGGGCAAAGGAAAAGGGGGCAAGGGCAGCAAACTAACCATGCTGTACAGGCAAAAGAGGCTATGGCAACATGAAAGACCATTGAGGGCAGAAGGAAGAGGCAGTTGCAGTGCAACCATACATGCCAACAGACCCGATGCAGGAAGGAGACTCCTGATGTTTTTAAGCACAAAAGGGCTTTATTTTATCTGTCTCCTGCCTGAAAGCTCATCTTTTTCAATGTGAGTTAATGGAGAAAATCAATTCCCCCAGGCTTTCTTTATCAAAATCTCCCTCTAACCAAGTTCAAAATGTTGGCAAATAAGGTACATTGGATCACAGAAGGCTGGAGAAATGGGGTAAGGACTTGGACTAGGATAAGAGAGGACAGGAGGAAGATGGGCAGGGGCACCAAACTGACCTTACAGAGAAGGCATCAGGGGTTGTAGCAGCACAATATACCACAGAGGGCAAATGGGATGGCAGTGCAGCTCATCGGACCATTGAAAACAATAGAGAGGGGACGGGGCCATGCACATTGACATCAGAGAGCAGAGGGGAAATGGGCAAGGGCAGCAAGCTGACCATACCAGACAGACAGGAGGGACAGTTGTAGCATAACGGACCATGAAGGGCAGGAGGGAGGGGGCAGGGTCACGACATAGAAACAGACACGTCAGGAGGGAGGGGATAGGGGTCTGCACATGGAAAACAGGGGCACAATACACCATGGAGGGCAACAGTGAGACTATAATGGCATACACACATACATTGGAGGAAGGGTGAGGGGCGTCAGGGGCAGTAAACTGGCTACACAGGGCAGGTGGGAGTGGATTTGGCAGCACAGAAGACCATGCATGGCGAGCAGGAGGGTTAGTGGCAGCACAACGGCCATGGTGGGCAAGAGGGAGGGGACAGGGTAATGCACAAAGGACCATGGAGGACAGATGAGAGGGGTAGGGGTTGGACACAAACAAACAAGAGCAGGGGAAGGGGCTTCACAACAGACCTCACAGGGCAGGCAGGAGGAGCAGTTGCAGAAAAACAGAGCATGGAGGGCAGAAGGGAGTGGCAGCAAAATGGACCATGGAGGATAGGAGCTAGGGGATGAGGCATGGAACATGGACAGGCAAGGTGGAGGTGGCAGGGACAGGCGGCAGCAATCTGACTATGCTAGGCACGTAGAAGGGGCAGTGGCAGCTCAACAGAACACTCAGAGTAGATAGGAGTATGGCAGGCCCATGGAATATGGTGGGCAGAAAGAAGGGAGGAGGGGAATGCACACAGACATCGGAGGGCAAGTGGAATGAGAGTAAGGGCAGCAAGCTAAGCACAGAAGCTAAGCAGGAGGGCAATGATGAGGCATAGAATTAGACAACGTAGGGCAGGAGGAGTAGACAGGGACATGAGGCTTAATAGAGGGCAGTGCCAGCACATCGGACGATGCAAGGAGGGGGATATTGCATGAACTTGGACAACAGAGAGTAGGGAGGAGGTGGATGGGGCAGCACGCTAACTGTTTAGGACAGACAGGAAGGACAATGGCAGAACAATACCCATAAATGGCTGTAATGATGGAGCAGGGTTATGAACTTGGACAATGGTTGGCAAGGAGGAGGGGGGCAGGAGTAGCAAGCTTGGAGGGGGGCAGCACAATGCCAGGCCAGGTTCTGTGTTCAACCCCCCACTGTGAATTGCGATGGGCATCTTACTTAATGTTAAAAAACCTTAGAAATTCACTGAAAAAATCAAAGGTTACAGAAACGTTATAGTTAGGCTCAGACTACACTCATACAAAACCAGTGAAATTCAGCAATTATAGCTACCTTAGCTAACTATAATTTATGCCCCCACAATGCACTGCTTATGACCTCACATATTAGATCACTCGTGACATGGTCAGTGACATTAGTCATGACATCACTGATGACATCTCAAATGACATCACTGATGACATCTTTCAATGATTGTTAGTCTTTTCTAAAAGTTTATGAGTTTTAAACATATATACTAAGGTACTACAAAAGTACCACATACGCCAAGATATACACATTTTTTTTCCTATAATATCTTGAAAACTACTGAATGGATTTCACCAAATAAGAAAAAGTGTGATCTCTGGAACAGAATCTAAGTTTTTCTCAAATTTTGTGTAATTCTGTCTAGCTGTTCGAACTGCAGGAGTGTCTAAGCCTATAGGTTATTAACATGGGAAATGCACTTTTGACCTCCACTTTTCTATGCCCCTAAAACTTTCAATGCACAGCTAGAATCACCTGCACACTTTTTGGAAATCTTTTGTGAAGTTTCGTCAACCGGCACAAAAGATGTAGGCAAGTCAAAAAACACTAAAAATTCCCTTGCCATTTAATAACCAATACCCATCCTAAACCCCTAAAAATTCCTTTGCCTATCAAAACCCATACCCACCCTATACCCTAAAAATTCCCTTGCCAACCTAAACCCTAACAAATCCCTTGCCACCCAAAAACCCATACCTACACTAAACCCTAAAAATTCTTTTGACACCCTAACCCAAAAGACATCCCTTACTACTCAAAAACCCATACACACCCTAACCTTAAAAAAATCCCTTGCCACCCAAAAACCTATACCCACCCTACACCCTAAAAATTCACTTGCCACCCAATACCCACTCTAACCCCTAAAAAATACCTTACCATCCAAAAATCCATAACCACAAAAAACCCGAAAAATTCCCTTGCCACCTAAAGGAACAATACCCAACTTAAACCGAAAAAAATTCTTACCAATTCAAAAAACACACCCACAATAAAACTAAAAAATTCCCTTATCACCCAAAAACCCATACCCACCTGAAACCATAAATTTCCCTTGCTCCTCAAAAATCCACACCCACCCTAAACCTTAAACATTCCCTTGCCACCCAAAACCCATACAAACCCTAACCCATAAAAAATCCCTTGCCACCAAAATTCCCACACCCACCCTAAATGCTGAAAAATCCCTTGTCACCCTAAAACACATACCTACCCTAAACCTTGAAAAATCCCTTCCCACCCAAAAACCTAAACCCACCCTAAACCCTAAAAATTCCCTTGCCACCTAAAAATCTATGCCCACCTAAAACCATAAAAATTCCCCTCCACTCAAAAACCATACCCATCTAAACCCTACAAAATCCCTTACCACCCAAATACCCACACCCACTCTAAATATTTTCTTGCCACCCAAAAACCCATACCCACCCTCAGACTTAAGAAATCCGTTACCACCTAAAAACCCATGCCCACCCTAAACCCTAAAAAGTTCATTGCCATCCAAACACCAATACCTACCCTAAACCCTAAAAAATCCATTACCACCCAAAAACCCATACTAACGCCAAACCCTAAAAAATTCATCAACACCCAAAAACCCATACCGACCCTAAACTCTAAAAGTTCCCTTGCCTCCCAAAACCCATGCCCAACTTGAACCCTAAATATTCCCTTACCACCCAAAAACCCATACCCATCCTAAACCCTAAAAATTACCTTACCACCCAAAAACATATACCCACCCTAAACCCGGAAAAATCCCTTGCCACCTAAAAACCCATACAAAGCTGAACCCTAAAAAATCCCTCACCACCCAAAAACCCATACCCACTATAAACCCTAAAATTCCCTTACACTCAAATACACGTACCCACCCTAAACCCTAAAAATTCCCTTGCCAAACAAAACCCATTCCCACCCTACCACCTAAAAAATCCCTTACCACCCAAACACACATACCCACTATAAACCCTAAAAATTCCCTCACCACCCAAAAACCCATACCCACTATAAACCCTAAAAATGTCCTCACCACCTAAATACCCACATCCACCCTAAATATTCCCTTGTCAACCAAAAACCCATACCCACCCTCAGCCTTAAGAAATCCCTTACAACCTAAAAACTCATACCCACCCTAAACCCTAAAAAGTCCTTTGCCACCCAAAACACCCATACCCACCCTAAACCCTAAAAAAATCCCTTACCACCCAAAAACCCATACTAACGCTAAACCCTAAAAATTCATCACCACCCAAAAACCCATACCCGCCCTAATCCCTAAAAGTTCCCTTGACACCCAAACCCCAGGCCCACCTTAAGCCCTGAATAATCCCTTAACACCCAAAAACACATACCCAACCTAAACCCTTAAAATTACCTTACCACCCAAAAACATATACCCACCCCAAACCCTAAAAATCCCTTGCCACCTAAAAACCCACACAAATGATAAACCCTAAAAGATTCATTACCACCCAAAACCCAACTCCACCCTAAACCCTAAAGATTCCCTTGCCACCCAAAACCCATACCCACCCTACAACCTACAAATTTGCTTACTACCAAAAACCCATACCCATTATAAACCCTAAAAATTCCCTTACCACTCAAAAACCCATACCCACCTTAAACCCTAAAAATTCCCTTGCCACCCAAAAACCCATACTCACCCTAAACCCTAAAAAAATCCCTTACCACCCAAAAACCCACACCCACCTAAAAACCCTAAAAATTCCCTTGCCACCCAAAAACCCATGCAAGTGCTAAACCCTAAAAAATTCATTACCACCCAAAACTCATACCCTCCCCTAACCCTAAAGATACCCCTACTACCCAAAACCCATACCCACACTAAAGCATAAAAAAATCCCCTACCACCCAAAAACCCATGCCCACCCTAAACCCTAAAAACTCCCTTACCACCCAAAATCCATACACACCCTAAAAAATAATTACCACTCAATAACCACTAACCACCCTAAACCCTAAAAATGCCTTGCCACCCAAAAAGCCATTACCACCCTAAACCCATCCCCACCCAAAACCCTAATATAATTACCTATATACATATATATATATATATATATATATATATATACATCATTAAAACCTACTACGCCGTCGCCAGTAGGTAGTTATAGTTAGGACCAAAGTTTCCATAGGAGAAGCGTTTTTGTTTTGCCAATAACTTTGGCAATGCTTGATGAATCTTCAGGAAATTTTCAAAAACTTCCCTTTTCGGTTCACCTGCTATGTTGAAAGTCACGGGTGATCCATCAAGCAGGGGCCGAGAAAAAAGGGGTCCCTAAAACGCTTTTTCCCCGTATTTAGTCTATGGGGATTTTTTGTTTTTTGAAGAATACTACAGCCCGACGCGATGAACAGAATTACACCAAATTTAGCAGAAAGCTAGATGTTGGTGCAGAAAGCGTGCTTTTTGTGATTGGTGTAAATCCGTTCAGTAGTTGCAGAGATATTCAAGTTAAAAAATATAGAAATCTGGTAGCCCAAAAACCTACTGCAATGCTGCTGAAATTTGATTGGCTGCCAACACTTCAACCAGGAAGGGTTGGCACCCATCTTGGGACTCGATTGAACTGAAACCCACAAAAAATATTTAAAAAAAGAAAGGAGGCAGGGTAGAAATACCCTGACCCCCCTAAGCCTCTTGGAGTTGTCCCACTGGGACCCACCAGGGCCAAAAAAAGAATATTTAAAAACAACTTTTCAGCTGGAACTGCAGGTCCGGCCAAAATGTTTTATAAAAATGAAGCACAGGCTCCTGTGCTTTATTCATTATCTGCCGTTTATAATGGAGGGGGGCGCACAGGCCCCCCTCCTGGGGCTCAATATTGCCCCAGGGACCACCACCTCCCCGGAGCTTCTTTAAAAAAAAGGAAACCCGTAGAGGTCTCCGCCACTGCCCCGGGGACCACCATCTCCCTGGGGCTTCATCTAAAAAACAAAACATGGGGCACACGGACCCCCCTCAGCCCCGGGGGTCGCCACCTCCCTGGGGGCTTTCAATTTACGTAATACAGGGGGCGTGGCCTCCAAAGACCTCAAAGCAATTGGCATTCATGCTGGCTGGGACTTACTGGAGGTAACAGGAGGAGTTGTCGGCCCACAAGGATGTCCTTATGGGCCAACTACTCCTCCTGTTACCTTCAGTAAGTCCCACACTATGGTATTGATGAGATGTATTTGTATCTTGCCTCCTTTCTCTACCACTCTGCAAATATGCCTCCTGGCACACTACTAGTTGAGGCATGAATTCCCCTTGGCTGCTGAGGGTCCTTGGGGGCGAATAACCCCTCCAGTAACCTTGAGTAAGACCCACACTGCAGATTTACTAAGAGGTCTTTGGAGGCCAATCCCCCTTTCTGCTCCACTCTGCAAAAGTGTCTCCTGGTGCACTACTGGTTAGGGAATGAAGTCCTCTAGTATGCTGAGGGACCTTGGAGGCCAAGAAGCCCTCCAGGTGCTTTCTGTAGGTCCTACACAGAGGGATTCCTGAGAGCTGGTCAGAGGCCCGCCCCCTTTTTACAACACTCTGCAAATGCCATTACTACTTAAAAAAACATAGAAATTCACTGAAAAAAATAAAGGTTACAGGGATATTATAGTTAGAAATTAGCATTTAAAAAATCGTAGAAATGTACTAAAACGACTAAAGTTTACAGGGACGTTATAGTTAGGAAATGGACAATATAGTTAGTCTCAGGTTCCACTTGTACAAAACCAGTGAAATTCAGCAGTTATAGTTAGCTGAGCTAACTATAACTTGCACCTCCGCAATGCACTGCTTATGACCTCACATATTACATATCTCATGACATGACACGTGCAACTAGACCTGAACTTCAGGGGGGAGCTAAGACTCCCAGCCAGGGCCGGCTCGAGCTGGTGGCGGCAGTTACGGTAGTTTTTTTTGTCTCTCTCTTCTCCCACAACGTCCTTCTCCATGAAATCCCTCACTAACACTCTCCAACAGTGCACCTCATCTCTCCATAGTCTCTCTCTTATTATATTTCTTTATAGTGCTACTCATAGTTCACTTACACTCAGTTCTGTGATCTGCATGGTACACGTTATTTCTGCCTACACATTAACCCTCTGCGCTACTTTATGATGAGCACTCTCACCCATAGGAACATTAATCACCAGAGTTATCTTGACATTTTTATTGTTGACCGAAACCTAACCTGATGCACAGGAAGTTCATGTGCTTTTAAACCAAAAATGTATTTTAAATACAGCACCCAACACCATAAGTCAACACCAGGTGTGGCTGCACTGGTTGCACCGCCCTAAAGCCAGTCCTCCTCTCAGCATTGGGGCAGGACAAGCATTTCCAGAAATGGGGTCAGGCTAACCTCATATCCATTATAGAAGGAAAACGATCTATGTAAGTGGCAGGATGTGATACTTCCGCCAAATTCCAGCAAGCAAAACACATTAACAGATTTATTGTCGATGATTTAAGGGAGAGTAAACTTCTCCCCAGATACATTTTTAAGCTTTCGGGATCAAATTTGTTATAATGCAGCAGACTCTTATAGGACATTTATGAAATATTCCAGTAGTTTCATGATGCACCAGGGAAGCCTGGCTTTTACTAGGAGTAGATCTCATTTTCTTCAAATGTCTTAAGTCAGAAATTACTTCCACTATACTCATTATTGTTTCATGGGTGAGCCCCTTATGCCAAGGAGTACATTCAATATGACAGTGCTAGAAATTTACCATGGACACTTCAGCCACAGCCATGGATACCTCTAAAAATTCCATCCTTTATACAAGGGTCAGCATTTTGCTATTGACACCTCTATAAAATCAGCACAGGAAATCTTATAACAAGACTTTCCTCAAATATCAGTTCCAGAATTTTGCTTTGGATCCACCCCATAAGCTAAGAATTAATTGCATCATGTCAGGGCCATAGGTAACACCTTCCATCCATATGCTATTGGTGCCCTTGTCCATAAGGCAAGAATAACCTCCAGTATACCAGACCAGCAGCACACATGCAAGCATAGCACACATACACTCACACAACACATTCTCTCAAACACACATTCTTACTATATCTATTACACTTTTTCGTACATTTGTACTCTGTCACACTCACACACAAACACACTGCCACTCACACTTACATTAGTCAATCTGCTTATAAATATTGTGTTAGAAAAGCTTGCTCTGCTGCTTCTGCTATATCTGCCTTGCCTTTTAGTGAATCTTAATAAAAAACATATTCTCTATATGCTATTCAAAAATAATAATATATTGCCTTGTTAATGTTTGGTACAAGTATGATGTGAATGAAAAGTGCACTTCCTTAGAATAGCTGTACGGGGCTTATATTTGGTTTCACGTATGGATCAAGCAGTTACATAATAGGAAATGAACTAATCCACGTTCTAACATCTAATATCACAGCATCCAACTGGTCTTATGAAATGCTTAACTTCTTCAGCAACCAGTCTTGTAATGAAGAATTGTGGTGAATGGAATGCCAGGAAAGGCTGAAGGTATCACACGATCCTCAATCCAGCAACATACCCCAAGACTCAGCCATAGTCTCCCTCCTTATGCTATCCCGAATTCTCAGTCCACTCTCTCCTCTTGCACCAGCCCCATTGTTGCAGATGAAATTATGAAGACATCTAATACTACCGAAAGAGCAGGTATTCTGTGGGTGCCTTTGTAGAAATATGTTTATATTCATAACAGTTGTGTAATTTTTATATGTGCAGAGTAAGATGTGTGCTCATGTAAGTGCTGGATGATGGTCAGTAGTGTAAGTGAGAACAGTGTGAGTGGTGTGAAAGCCACCCAACTGCCCCCACACAGAGTCTCTGATTGCGGCATAGAGCTACTTGCGGGAGCAATGCTGCAGTAGAGTTTACGCATTGACATAACCTGAAACTCAATATCTACGCAAATATCTGGATGAACTACTAGAGATAGGTTTTATATGCCACTCCACGTCGCCTGGTCTTCCCCATTCTTCTTTGTACCCGAGAAGAATGGGAAGTTGAGGGCTTGTGTGGATTATCGAGCTGTCAATAAGGTGACTATTAAGAACCACTATCTTCTCCTGTTATTTCTGGTAGCACTTGATCAGGTCAGAAATTCCACCATTTACACAAAACTAGATTTACGGGGCGCTTATCACTTAATCCATGTACGAGAAGGTGCTGAATGGAAAACCGCCTTTACAACTAAGTTTGGACTGTTTGAGTATTCTGTTATGCCCTTCGGGCTATGTAATGCTCCTGCAGCATTTCAATATTTCATTAATGAGTTCTTGAGGGAGTTTTGGGATATTTGTGCAATTGTCTACATAGACGACATTCTGATTTACTCAAACTCAGAATAAGAACATGTACAGCATGTACACACCATCTTGCAGTACCTTAGGGAAAACGCTCTCTCTGCTAAATCAGACAAATGTTCATTCCATGTACAGTTAGTAGAGTTTCTGGGATATCACTTATCTCCGACAGGCATCACTATGGACCCCAAAAAGGTAGAAGCTATTACAAATTGGCCAGCTCCAACAAATGTCAAGGAAATTCAACAGATACTTGGCTTTGCCAGTTTTTATCGTAGTTTCATCCTGCACTTTTCAGAGATAGTGGCGCCCATAACATAGTTGCTAAAAAAGGAGCAATCATTTGCGTGGTCTCCAGAAGCCAATCAGGCATTGCAGCTTTTAAAAACTAAATTCACCACTGCACCCATTCTTCAGCATCACAGTTCAGACCAGCCCTATTACGTCAAAGCTAATGCTTTGCAGGTAGCCGTAGGAGGAATTTTATCTCAAATGAACCCGAGAACTGGCCACATGCATCCAATAGCCTTTCATTTAAAAAAACTTCTACCAGTGGAGCAAAACTATACGGTGGCTGAAAGAGAACTTCGGGCCATCAAACTGGTTTTCACTGAATGGAGGCATTACCTACATGGGGCTAAAAATACAGTCACAATATTCTCAGATTATAAAAACGTACAATTTTTTTGTTCCATTAGGACTCTCACCCCCCTCCCTTCAAATGCGAAGGCTGCATTCCCTTAGTGGGTTTGATTTCATCATCACCTATCGCCCAGGGACCAAGCAGTTACATTCTGATGTTCTTTTTAGACTGGGGTATGCTCACTGTTCCCATTCAACATCAGACTCCCCTACTATCATTCCACCAGAAAATATATTCGCAGTCAGTGAGGGTGACACCTTTATGGTGGCCTTACATGAAGAATATAAAAAACAAAAGGCCGAAGAATGGATCAAAATACCTAATCATACTAGCACAGACAAGTTGTTACTTCACACTCATAAACTGTACATCCCTACTATAGAATTAAGATGGCTGGTAATGCAATGGAATCATGACACAGCATCAGCAGGGCACCCAGGTATAACAAAAACTCTAAGGAATTGTCAAATAACCTTCTGGTGGAACAACATGTGGAAGGATATACAAGAATACGTATCTAAATGCCCAACTTGTGCACAAAACAAGAACACTCACACTGCGCCTGCAGGCTTATTACAGCCTCTGCCTATACCCCCAGTTCCTTGGCACACCATTAGTCTGGATTGTTTTACTAGCCTTCCTGCAAGTAATACCTTCACTACCATTTTAGTAGTTGTTGACATATTATGAAAAATGGCACATTTCATCCCCCTCAAAAAGATACCCACCATTGCAGAATTTAGTCAAATATTCATTGATCATATCATAAGACTGCATGGACTACCGACTAAAATCATCTCAGATCGTGGGGTTCAGTTCACATCTAAATTTTGGAGAACACTCTGTGATAAGTTAGGAATAGAGGTAGCCTTGTCATCTGCCTTCCACCTACCCACCGATGGGCAAACTGAATGGGCCAACCAATACCTAGAAACAACACTAAGATGCTTACTATCCACGTACATAGAACAATGCGAACAGGCCTTACCCCTAGCTGAATTCACTTATAATAACAGCACCCAATCAGCCACAAACTACACACCCTTCTTCTTCATGTCTGGACAACATCCTCAGGCCCTTCCCATTGATATATCAGGAGTTTCTACTATGCTACCTTTAGTCACAGAAATATTAGAACAACTGCATGAGATTCAAAAACACGCTAGGACAAGTTTAGCAAAAGTGAAATTGGTCATGAAGCTACAAGCTGACAAGCATAGAACCCCAGCACCTATATACAAGGAAGGAGATAGGGTATGGTTATCAACATAACACCTACAACTAGAAGGCCCAAGGAAACTATGACTACAGTTTATAGGTCCTTATGACATTATCAAGATAATGAAGCCAGACACCATCAAGCTACAGCTTCCCCCTGAATACACTGTCAACCCAGTGTTTCATGTTTCATTGATAAAGCCATACCACCCCACCACACAAAAAGATACCACACCCCCACCCGTTCTGATTAATGGCCAGCAAGAGTATGAAGTTCACTGTACCCCTCTAAACGATCTCAGGGAAAACAATATTACCTTATAGATTGGAAGGGTTATGACTCTTCAGAGTGTTCCTGTTAACCAACCTCCTCAGTTCATGCCCCCCATCTGGTGAGATGATGTCATGCCCTCACCTTCACCAAACCACGACCTGTAAGACTGCCTTTGGGAAGGGCAACTGTCAGGATTCCTATCACTATCACAATATAACGGCATGACTCATATCATTCCTCCCAACACTTATAAATGAACACTTGACTTATGACCATATTACATGCTGTTGGTAATAGCTAGCTGCAGCTGGTGTTCCCTGGTTTGTTTGAAAAGGCTTAACAGCTTTTACAATTGTTTTACCATGCATATGCAAAGTCAGGTTTCAGGCACCGCAGAAACATCCAGAAAATCCACCAGAATACGCATCAAGCAACCAGCAAAGATGACCTCAACGTGAACCTTCAGGAAGACAGCCCTCATCAAATTATTCCCCTGCACCTGTTCCTTGCTATAAGCAATTAGAATTCGACCTTTGTGAACATTCTAAAACACCTTCCAGAAGACAGCCTCATTAAGTTAATTTTCTGCACCTGTTCCTTGTTACAAACAATTAGAATGTGAACTTTATGAACATTCTAAAGCAGTCTTATTTAAAGACCGTCCACACTCCTCCCCCTTTGCTTAGCTTCTTCACCCCGCCACTTACCTGTTTCATGGCTTCCAGGACTCTGTCTTGCCAACTCCCCTGATCCTCCAGCTTCGAACTCACCCCAAAGAACGTCCCGCATTAGTCTAGCACCAGGATGGAAAAAAGAACAAGAAGAAAAGGAGAGATGCATTAACAGGCTTGATTTTACTACATGCTGAGCTCTGTCGCAACATTGTGCTGCAAACAAAGACAACCAGTGTTTTTGTTGGCTTTTGTTGGCAAGGTTCTGCCAGAGAGGACTTGGGTGAAGCTAACCCCATCCAAATTTGCTTGTGGGTTTGATGCTTAAATCATACTCACTACAGTTTTGAAAAATTTGATGAAGGGGCCTCTACGGACATTCTAAATTAGAACAAAACAGCAACAAAACTAAAGGTTGGTTGAGATTTGAAAAGCTTTCATGAGGTGATACATTAAGAGATAGAGTTAATACTAGACTGAAGCCTTATTATTTGTTTGTTTACAGGTACCATATCTGCTGGTACCATTCATCAGACTGGTGTGAATGCCTGCTGTAGTGTTGCTGTTGAGTAGACGAGCCACAGCATCTTTGACTCTACACACTCTCTCCATCCCAACCCCATTCCCCTTGGGATTTGCTGCCGGAGCAGTGTCTCCTCCTATAAACCGAGGGCAAGTCTTGGGGGGGATTCGAGGACTAGCGTTGCTTCCCCATTGAAATCATTAGGGATCCAGGTAGGTGGCTTAGGCCACGGCACCAGTGGTATTTTGATGTCCCAACCAATACAAAAATAAGCAAAATCACCTAAAGCCGGCTTTTTGAGCACTTATCTGTGCATCCTTCAAACAGCAAATATAAAAAGAAAGGACTTTCTGTTGTTGAATGTGTTCTAGGGCTGCATTAATGATCCATGACTAATAATTAAACGAAATAAAGATAGAAAAGCCATGTTACAAATTATTATTATTATTGTTAGCTTTTGTAGAGTGCATAGCTACCCGAGGGCCTCCCAGCGCTAACATCTAGACAGAGCTTATGGCAAAGGTTTATGAAGCTTATTGCTGGAATAGCCAGGTATTGAGAAGTTTCCGGAAGGGAAGATGACGGGATTCAGCACGGATGTGTGGGGGCATTGTGTTCCAGAGTCTGGCCACATTGTAAGCGAATGATCTGCCTCCACTTCTTGCTCTTTTTATTTTCGGTGTGACTGCCAGATGAAGATTAGTAGGGCAGAGGCATTTTCGGAGGTGGTATGGGGTAATGAGAGGTCTATTGATAGCTGGGCCGATACCCCAGTAGGTCCCATGGGCTATGCACAGAGCCTTAAATTTGACTCTGTCAGAGACAGGTAGCCAGTGAAGCGTCTTTAGGGTCGGTTTGGCTGACTTATTTTTAGGTACCCCCAGCAGCAGTCTAGCCGCACAATTCTGTGCAACTTGAAGTTTTCTTAAAGTTGCTTTGGGTGCTCCAAGGTATAGAGAGTTTCCATAGTCCAAGCGTGATAGGACCAGGGCCTGTATCAGGGTCCTCATAGCACTCATTGGAAGGAGGGAGAGGATCTTGTGAAGTAGTCTAATGGCACCGAAGCATGCTCCAGTTACTCTTACTGCTTGGTCCTTAAACTTAAAGGAGCTGTCCAACCAGATGCCCAGGCTTTTTATCTTGGTCTTTGGAGAGGGGGCAGGCCCCAAGCAGTTAGGCCAGATCTGTTTGTGGTCTAGGCCGGAGGTGTTACCCAGAAGCATTAGCTCTGTCTTTTCACCATTCAGCTTAAGGCAGGAGTGTTCCATCCACGAAGCCACATCCCCCAGGCAAGTTTCCAAGTCAGAGGGGTGGTTATGTTGGTGTCACGGGTCCCTCTTGGACAGATGTAATCTGGCTGAGAAAAGGCAAAAGGATGCACAAGAGATCGGTTTCTTTGATTTTTCTTTTTCTTTGGTTTATTAGGGACATACAAGGTAGGTAACAGTCAGTTGAACCAGACATTGAGTCCTGGTTAAGGGAGTGCTCCCGGCTTCCCCAAGGATCCAAAGATGCACGCCGAGGTCGTCAACTTCCACCGTTGTCCCGGAGCGTAAGAAATAAAGAAAACAAAACAAACAGTTTTCTGTAGGAAAGACTGGAAGTCCTTCTTAGACTTGGGGTAGGGGATGTGAGGGATTATCACCACTTGCCAGCACCATGTGTAATGCGGTTCAGTAGGAATACAGAGCCCTCCCTCTACAACGTACCCTTCTCCGCCCAGTGCCCTGAGAACCCCCATAGCCTGGACTGTACCTTGTCCAGCCACGCTCGTCCTGGAGAGTGGCGGGGTCGTGCGTGGTCTCGTTGGCCTCTTGGCGTCCTGTTGTCGTCTTGGACGTGGGTCCGGGCTTCTTCTTCCTCCGACGTCCAAGGACTCGTCCAAGGGATTGGTGTCGGCTTCCCCTCCTCGTCCTCCTCGATCCTCGCCTTCACTTCCGCACCCCTGGACGCGTTCACCTCCTCCTCTCCTACGCGGCCCTCACATGATAGGACCGACGTAGCAGGTGTCATCTGGCACGCCCCCCGAGGCTCCTTCTCATGGGCGCATGGTAAGGATTTAAAGGGGCCGTCCATAGCCTGTGTGTGGATTGACAGGGTGTCAGGCACGTCGTTCAAAGGGGAGTAAAGCATTACGTCTTCCTGTTCGTCATCAGTCCCCTGAATGAATGAATGAATGAATGAAATGAAATGAAATGAAATGAAAACAAGATTTGTAAAGCGCCTGGTTACCCATGGGCATCCCCGCGCTAGTGCCTGCTAACACACTAAGCTGAAAGCTATTCATTTAGGGAAGAGTAATGTTTTAATATGCTTCCGGAAGATGAGGTAATTAGGTTGGTCACGGATCTGCGGAGGCAAGCCATTCCAGATCTTGGCCACATTATACGAGTAAAGGCGGCCGCCACTTCGTGCTCTCGTTATTCTTGGAGTTGACAGTAGATGACACAGCCCTCCCCTAGGATTTCCCCGATCAGGGGAAAGAGGGAAACGCGTTGCCCTGGTCCTTGCCCTTATGGTGGTGGACCTCGAAATGGAAAGGTTTCAGGGCCAGGAACCACCGAAGGACCCGGTCATTGCAGCCCCTCTTCCTTTGGAGCCAGGTAAGAGGGGCATGGTCCGTATACAACATGAAAGTCCTCCCCTCCAGATAGTACCTCAGTTTTTCAATGCCCCACTTCAGGGCTAGGCATTCCTTCTCAATCGTAGGGCACACACGTGTCCAATTGGGAAAGGACTGCACCTATACCCACCCCTGAAGCGTCAGTCTGAAGGATGAACGGTTTATGGAAATTGGGAGTAAGCAGCACAGGGGAAGTAGTCAGTATGGTTTTCAGTTTCCGAAAGGCCAGAGTTTCTCGACCGGATGGGGACCGAAGGCACGAAGGGGCTGCTGTCTTTTTCAACAGGTCCGTGACAGGGGCAGCGATGTCAGAAAACTGGGGTATAAAGCGCCTGTACTACCCAACCAGTCCCAAAAAGGCCCTCAGTTCTTTTTTGGTTTTTGGAACGGGGGTGTCTTCTATAGCCTTCACTTTTTCTGTCTGGGGTTCAATCCCTCCTTTCCCTAGTAAATAGCCCAGGTATTTCACCTTCTGAAAAGTGAATTTGGACATTTTCGCGTTGATGTGAAGGTTGGCGTTTCTAAGTTCAGACATGACTGCGTCAAGAAGGCATAAGTGTTCGGCCCACGTTTTGCTGTATATAATGATATCGTCTAAATATGCAGATGAATAGCTCAGGTGTTGTTTTAACAGGGTATCCATTAGCCTCTGAAAGCTAGCAGGGGCACCGTGTATCCCAAATGGTAGTACGGTAAAATGGTATAAACCGTCTGGAGTGGACAAGGCAGTTTTCTCCTGGTCGTCTGGGTGTAATGGGATTTGCCAATAACCTTTAGTGAGGACGATCGCGGAGATATAACGAGCCTCACCTAAGCGTTCGATTAACTGGTCTACTCTGGGAAGGGGATATCCATCTTGTTTAGAAATTCGGTTTATGGCCCTGAAATCGATGCAAAACCGGGTGCTCCCATCTGGTTTTGGTACCAGGACGATGGGAGAGCACCAGTTGCTCTTGGATGGTACAATGACGCCTAATTCTAGCATCTGTGCGACTTCTCGTTGTAGGGCAACCCTACGGGCTTCAGGAACCTGATAGGGTCATTGTTTGATGGTGATCCCCTCTGTGGTGGGTATGGAATGTACTGCTAAATGTGTTTTGCCGGGCTGATCCGAGAAGATATCGGAGAAGGAGTGAAGAAGGTCTTTTATGTCTTGTTTTTCGTGTGCCGTTAGGTCAGGACTAAGGACAGTGGCGTCAACCGTATGAGGTGGGGTGTTTGTTAACAAAACTGTACAGGCTGCACCAGGAGAAGGACCTAACCATTTTTTTAAAAGGTTGACGTGATACATTTGGGTTTTATGTGGGGAGAGGCGTAACACATAGGTGGTTTTCCCTATTTTCTTCACTATCTCATGTGGACCTTGCCACTCCTTCTTCAATTTATGTGTAGAGGAAGGAAGCAAGATCAGAACCCAATCACCGATTTGGAACTCTCTCCCACGCTTGCCCTTATCGTAGTGGTATCTCTGTTTGTTCTGAGTCCTTTCTAATGTATCATGTGCTAGGGTTCGTAGTTTGTGAAGACAGACCTTTACTTTATTAGCATAGTCTAACAGGGCCTGAGCTTCTGTTGTTCCCTCCTTTTCCCAGCTCTCCTTCATGATCTCCAAAAGGGTGCGCGGTTTCCTCTCGAACAGAAGCTCAAAGGGAGAAACACCCAAACTGCTTTGCACTGTGCTTCTGATGACAAAAAGGGCCAACGGAAGGAGTTGGTCTCAGTTCTTTCCATCCCCAGTTAGTAGTTTTTATAGGGTGAGTTTTAGGTTCCCGTTATACCTTTCCACTAGGCGGTAAGTTTGTGGATGGTACACAGAAGTTTTAATATGCTTAATGTCCAACTGTTTGCAGACCTCCTTCATCAGTCTAGAGACGAACGGGGTCCCTTGATAAGTGAGGATTTCCAATGGAAATCCCATCCTCGAGAACACCTCAATTAGTCTCTGAGCTATGGTGGTGGTGGTCGCAGTTCTCAGGGGCAGGGCTTCGGGGTATCTGGTAGAGTAATCTACGAGAACGAGGACATACTGATAACCCCTGGATGATTTAGGGAGAGGGCTTATAAGGTCCATTCCTATCCGATCAAATGGTTTGCCAATTATGGGTAGGGGTTGTAGGGGTGCTTTCGGAGGAACGTATGGGTTCCTTTTTTTACATATAGCACATTCCTGACAGTATTTCTTTATTTGTGCGTGGATACCTGGCCAAAAGAAATGTTTCAAAATGGACAGACTGTTTTTTTCTACTTTGCAATGGCCCGCCAGAAGATGGAAATGGGCAAAAAAGAGAATTTGGTCTCTAAAACCAGCCGGGACCAATAATTGGGGTTCTTCTCTCTCTTTAGCGATTCAATATAGGAGGCCGTTTTGCTTCGAAAAACAGAGATAGGTTTTTTTGGGGTTATCCTGTGTATCCCTGGCGCTCTGCCAGGCATTGCTGAGGGTGCTGTCATTTAGCTGTGCTACCCTAAAGTGGTTGTCCATTGCCCATGATTCGGAAATGTGAAGACTATTGTGGGTTTCCTTCCTTCGGGAATAGGTTTTTATATTATCGACTAGGAGACTAGAAAAGCAGGGATTGTCTATGCCTAATATGAGCTGTTCAGGGAGGGAAAGGAGGACCCCTACGTCGACTGTGGTTTCCAGGCCGGTTTCGGTCTGAAGGGTTACCCGGGCTACAGGGTAATTCCTGACACAGCGATACAAAAGGGGATGATGGACGGAACGTTTGAGCCAATCAAACACTCACCCCCAGTCAACTGATCTGGGTTTAATCCATCATCATTCTTTAGCTCACTCCACCACCTCAGTTCAGACATGGCCATATGCAAATCAGTCTGACCCTGTGCCTCATGGGAACAGTCCAGCCCGAACTGCCAAGCCATGTCTTCCCTGGACCAGAAACAAGCATCCTAGGACCGGTTTCTGGCATTCCAGCCGTCATCAGCCAGGCTTGCTTGAATCCAGTGGCAAAGTGAGCAAGGGACCCACGTCTGGGCATACCCCCGCCAACTTAGGGCGAACAAAGCGATACAAAAGGGGATGATGGACGGAACGTTTGAGCAGCATTCCGTCCATCATCTTGTGTGTTTTGCATTTCGCCCCAAGTGGGAAGGGTATGCCCAGACGTGGGTCCCGTGCTCACTACGCCACTGGAGTCAAGCTATCCTGGCTGATGAAGGCTGATAGCCTGAAACCGGTCCTAGGATGCTTGATTCCGGTCCAGGGAAGACATGGCTTGGCAGTTCGGTCTGGACTGTTCCCATGAGGCACAGGGTCAAGACTGATTTGCATATGGCTATGTCTGAACTGGGGTGGCGTGGTGAAGCAAAATAACGATGGATTAAACCCAGATCTGTGACTGGGGGTGAATGTTTGCCAATGTGCAGCATTCCGTCCATCATCTTGTGTGTTTTGCATTTCGCCCCAAGTATGGAAGGGTATGCCCAGACGTGGGTCCCGTGCTCACTACGCCACTGGAGTCAAGCTATCCTGGCTGATGAAGGCTGATAGCCTGAAACCGGTCCTAGGATGCTTGATTCCGGTCCAGGGAAGACATGGCTTGGCAGTTCGGTCTGGACTGTTCCCATGAGGCACAGGGTCAAGACTGATTTGCATATGGCTATGTCTGAACTGGGGTGGCGTGGTGAAGCAAAATAACGATGGATTAAACCCAGATCTGTGACTGGGGGTGAATGTTTGCCAATGTGCAGCATTCCGTCCATCATCTTGTGTGTTTTGTAATTCCTGACACAGCCATGCACACAACGAATGCTAACAGTCCTCTTGGGGATTATATGGGACACAGGGATTAGCTCCTCTCTAACTACCGAGTGTTTGCAACCTGAGTCAAGGAGAGCTGTCACTTCCTGGTTGTTTATCCGCAGACTTACATAGTAAACTGGTCCCATCTCTTGAGCATAAAGGATAGGCCAGGGTGCATAACTGACGTCCGTTGGTTCGTTGTCTTGTTTTTCCTTTTTATTTCTGCATAACCTGGCGATATGGCCCCATTCACCACATTCGAAGCATTGGGGACCTAAGGAGGGAAACCCTTCAGTTCTTCCTAGTCGGGCCTTAACCCCTTCGCTGCGTTCGTCGGCCAACGGCCGTCGCGAGCACTACCTCGGTAGTGCTGCGCACGTCCGTTGGCCGACGCGGTCCCGCCCACTCCTTTGAAGTGCCGCACCGGCGTGGAATGTTCGCCGCGGTAAAGGGGTTAAAAGGCTCAACAGGGATTTTGACGGGTTTCTTCTCGGTTTTCATCTGTTGGGGTACCTTTTGTAGCCTTTCTGGCTCCTTGAACCGGTTGCGGTTCTGGGCTCGTGTGTAGGAGGTAGCCATCTCCATGGCATGGTCCACGGTTAAACCTGAATGTTGCCGGAGCCACCTTTGAGTCCCATAAGGCAATGCGTCGAGATATTGTTCTCGGTAGATTTTGTCCATTATTTCTTCTCTTGTAGACTCCAATGGCTTGAGCCAACAATCGGCAGCGTCCTTCATCTTGTAGAACAGGGTTTTCGGGGTGTCTCCTGGTGCTCCCCGTTCTTGCCTGAACTTGAGTCGATGTGTCTCGTCGTCTACCCCCAACCGGTCCATTATGTATTGTTTCATATGCCCATAGGCAGCGGTTCCATCCTTGTTGGCAATCTGGTAGGCGGCCTGGGCTTCGCCTGTGAGTAAAGGGGCCAGGTAAAAAGGCCAGCGATCTGTTGGCCAAGCGCTGGCCCTTGCTGCCCTCTCAAAGTTAAAAAAAAAGGAAACGGGGTCTTCTCCCGGTACGTACTTTTGTAGGGGGATTACTGTCCCAGGAAGTGCAGGACCCCTCCCTTGCCCTCAGCCCAGGAGCAGCTGTGTCTGTCCTTCTATTAGTTTGGTCATGTTGTCAGCCTGGGTCTGAATGGCAGAGGTAAAGACAGCACGGTCCATCTCCGCTTGATTCGTGCTTTTCTCCATGGCCCATTCTAGTTTATTTTGTCCCTCCTTCAGTTGGTACACAAGGTTCTCCATCCTTTGTCGGACGGGTTATGCCTGCATTCTCCACCACTTTGTCATGTGTTCCTCTTGGGCAGATGTAATCTGCCTGAGAAAAGGCAAAAGGATGCACAAGAGATCGGTTTCTTTGCTTTTTCTTTTTCTTTGGTTTATTAGGGACATACAAGGTAGGTAGCAGTCAGTTTAACCAGACGTTGAGTCCTGGTTAAGGGAGTGCTCCAGGCTTCACCAAGGATCCTAAGATGCATGCCGAGGTCATCAACTTCCACCATTGTCCCGGAGCGTAAGGAATAAAGAAAACAAAACAAACAGGTTTCAGTAGGAAGGACTGGAAGTCCTTCTTAGACTCGGGGTAGGGGACGTGAGGGATTATCACCACTTGCCAGCACCATGTGTAATGCGGTTTGGTAGGAATACGGTACCCTCCGTCTACGACATACCCTTCCCCGCCCAGTGCCCTGAGAACCCCCATAGACTTGACCGTACCTTGTCCAGCCATGCTCCTCCTAGAGAGTGGAGGGCGGTGTGTGGTCTCGTTGGCCTCCTGGCGTCTCGTTGTCATCTTGGACGTGGGTCCGGGCTTCTTCTTCTTCCTACGTCTGAGGACTCGTCCAAGGGATTGGCGTCGGCTTCCCCTCCTCATCCTCCTCGATCCTCGCCTTCACTTCCGCACCCCTCGACGCGTTCACCTCCTTCTCTCTTACGCGGCCCTCACATGATAGGACCGACATATTCAGGTGTCATATGGCACGGCCCCCCGGGGCTCCTCCTCGTGGGCGCATGGTAAGGATTTAAAGGGGCCGTCCATAGCCTGTGTGTGGATTGACAGGGTGTCAGGCACGTCGTTCAAAGGGGAGTAAAGCATTACGTCTTCCTGTTCGTCATCAGTCCCCTGACAGTGGGCCATTGAGGGTGATTATTACCAGCTGGGTATCATCTGCATAGGTGACAATTTTTATCTGTAAGGCAGGATGATATCAGCCAGTGGCTGCATATATACATTAAATAATGTGGGGCTCAAGGAGGATCCCTGAGGGACTCCACAGCTGATCGCCAGGGCTCTAGAGGTAGATTCCCCTGAGAAGACCTGGAAGGTTCTATTCTCTAAGTAGGATTGGATCCATTTAAGTGCCTCACCTGAGACACCTCTCCTCCTGAGTCTCTCCAGTAGGATATTAAAGTTCACAGTATCGAAGGCTGAACTCAGATCTGGGAGGATGATGGCCACTGCTCCCCCTTGATCGAGGATCAATTTAGATTCCTCCACTACGGCGAGCAGGGCAGTTTCCATGCTGTGTAGAGGCTGGAAGCCTGTTTGTGTGGAATGCAAAAGGTTGTGCGTTTCCAGGAATTCTGAGATGGTTGAGTTCACATGCTTTTCTAGGGCCTTAATGATCACTGGGAGCAGGGATATTGGGCGATAGTTACAAAAGAATACATACCATTTCATTTACAACCCGATTTAGTGTTAAGGCGAGGCCTTTGCAGACTCTTTAAACAACAAATGGCCGTTCATTTTCTTTTGGAAAGATTGCATCCCTACTCCTGAGATGCCTTTTCACTATATGGCAGTAAAAATTAATTACAAATGTAAGGAATAAGCAGAGTGGGGGTGCAGGTGGTGCAGGGAGTACTGGGTCGAGTGAAAAAGTAAACAAAGCCTTGTTAACTAGTTCACAAAAGGCATGTAAATGGTCTTTTAAAGGCCTGTGAAATACTTGAGTGTGGCTGAGATAAGACTCCAGACACTGCCCAGCCCATGCCACAGCAGCTCAAGCTGCAGCAGCCAGGGTTGAGAGACACGAGGGGGGAGGCTAAAGCCCATTTAGCCCTATGGGCATTGTGTGTCTGATAAGTATATATATATATATATATTCACTGAAAAAACCATAGGTTTCAGGCACGTTATAGTTAGAAATTAACATTTAAAAAACCTTAGAAATTCACTGAAAAAACCACAGGTTTCAGGGACGTTATAGTTAGATGGACATTTCACTCGTACAAAACCAGAGAAATTCGGCCGTTATAGTTAGTTCAGCTAACTATAACTCGCACCCCGCAATGCACTGCTGATGACGTCACATATTACATCATTCATGACATGGTCAGTGACATCACTGATGACATCTCAAATTACATCACTGATGACATCACTGATGACATCATCCACGTGATAAACTGATGAACCTCCTCACACCCTAATATAACCTTTGATCCACCAACTCTAAAATACAGACTACCATTTCTGAAATCATACACACACCAATACTAGTTACTACATACCCACTCACTGATTCCTAGGTCTACACACATGTCTACTCATTCACCCACACAGTCACTCATACGTGCCGTCACTCATCAGTACAGCACTATTATATGCACTCATACACCTATACAGACACTCACATACTGCCACTCACCCACAGAGTTACTCACACACCTTGTCAGTCATGGAAAGAATAAATCACACTCCTATTTACTCACCTATACAGTCATACACACACCACCTCACTTATTCATACAGATACTAACACATACTTACTCTCTTATACAATCACTGATACAAGCACACACTCATCCATACAGCCACTCTCACAATCACTCATTCTCACATATAGTGATTTATATACTCCAACACTCACATATACTGCCTTTCACATATGTTGTTACTCACACATGTACCAGTGAGACAACCATTCTCTCACCAACACACCCATACACACACTCACCCACCCATACAGCCCTTAACAGATACACTGTTGAACCCATACACCCAGTAAATCACCCACTCACACATCTATGCACAGAGTCACACCCCCCCAACCACCCACAGAGACACTCAGGCACCCATACAGATACTCAGACAACCAATCAATAACCCATATAGACACTCATGTAGCTACTCACCAACCTATGTAGCTGCTTACACACCAAGTGACAGACTGATACACACATTCACACAGTTTAGTCACTAACCCATGCATTCAGTAAGAAACATTTAATCAGTCACTTATACAGTCAGTCACACACCTGTTAAATGATCCATTCAGACAGTCATACACCCACTCATTCATTAATACACCTTGGCCTATATATATATATAAAACATATTTAAACTTTACAGAAACACATAGTCACTGTATGATGTCATCAGTGATGTCACTGACCATGTCATGAATGATGTAATATGTGACGTCATCAGCAGTGCATTGCGGGGGCGCGAGTTATAGTTAGCTGAACTAGCTATAACGGCCGAATTTCTCTGATTTTGTACGAGTGAAATGTCCAACTAACTATAACCTCCCTCAAACCTGTGGTTTTTTCAGTGAATTTCTAAGGTTTTTTAAATGCTAATTTCTAACTATAACGTGCCTGAAACCTATGGTTTTTTCAGTGAATTTCAAAGGTTTTTTAAATGCTAATTTCTAACTAAAACATGCCTGAAACCTATGGTTTTTTCAGTGAATTACAAAGGTTTTTTAAATGCTAATTTCTCACTATGCCAACAGAGGTAGGACATGTGAAGAAAGAGGAACAAACGCACAGAAAGAAGCAAAAGAAATGCAGAAAGAGGCAACAGAAGTCCAGAAAGACAAAGAAAAGTGCAGGAAGAAGCAAGACATGTGCAGAAAGAACCAACAGAGGAGGAGAAAGAGGCCTTGTTGCAAAATCATCCTGTGCCCCCAACTTTTTGCTGACGGGTACTGGTGGTAACTGACTCTGACTAACCAGGCCTAGAGCCAGTGCTATGCTAAAAGACACTTAGAATACAGTGAAAACACCTACATACACTAGGGAACACTATGCGTTGGGGTACCCCTGTGATTAGCATGACCTCCTCTGTAAGGCCCTAGTACATAATAGGGTAGGGGTATTAAAACTACCTCTAAGTCAGAGGTGCAGAAAGACGCTTCTTTAAGTAGTAGTCACGTTTGCAGAGTGTTGGAGAAAGGGTGCTGGGCGTCTGACCAGCGCTCAGGAATTCCGCTGCGTAGGACTTACAGGAGGTACCAGGAGGGCTTCTTGGCCCCCAAACTTCCTCAGGACTAAATTGGACTTCATCCCCCATCCCGTAGTCTGCCAGGAGGCGCGTTTGCAGAGTGGTGGAGAAAGGGGGGCATGGCCTCCGAAGACGTCCTAGCAATCCCACTGTGTGGGACTTACTGGAGGTAACAAGAGGGGTAATTGGCCCCCAAGGACATCCTTGGGGGCCAACTTCCCTTCCTATTACCTCCAGTAAGTCCCACACAGCAGCATTGGTAAGTACTCGAACCAGGCCATGCCCCCTTTGCCCACCGCTCTACAAACGCGCTCCCTGGTGCGCTCTTGGATGGGGATTGAAGTCCCCTTCACTGCTGGGGGTCCTTTAGGGGCCAACTAGCCTACCTCTTACCTCCAGTAAGCCCCACGCAGTGGGATTGGTGAGAGACAGACAAAGGCCACGCCCCCTTTCTCCACCACTCTGCAAACGCGCCCCCTGGCACGTTGTTAGTTGGGGAATTAATTCCCCTTGAATACTGAGGGTCCCTGGGGGCCAACTAGCCCACCAGGTACCTCCAATATGTGCCACAGAGCAGCGTTGCAGAGAGGTGGTCTGAAGGCCATGCCCCTTTTTATACCACTCTGCAACGCAGCTCTGTGGCGCTTACTGGAGGTACCTGGAGGGCTAGTTGGCCCCCAGGGACCCTCAGGATTCAAGGGGACTTAATCCCCCAATTTACAACGCGCCAGAGGGCGTGTTTGCACACTTGTCATATCAGGTCCCACCCCCTCCCTGCACCACTGTGCAAACGCGCCCCCTGGTGCGTTGTAAGTTGGGGGATTAAGTCCCTTGAATCCTAAGGGTCCCTGGGGGCCAACTAGCCCACCAGGTACCTCCAGTAAGTACCACATAGCTGCGTTGCAGAGTGGTGTAAAAAGGGGCGTGGCCTCAGACCACCTCTCTGCAACGCAGCTCTTTGGTGCAAACTGGAGGTACCTGGTGGGCTAGTTGGCCCCCAGGGACACTCGGTATTCAAGGGGAATTAATTCCCCAACTAACAACGCGCCAGGGGGTGCGTTTGCAGTGTGGTGGAGAAAGGGGGCGTGGCCTCCGGCTAGATGCCGGCTTTTTTTAAATATTTTTTTTTTACAAGGGGTGCTGTGCGGCCCCCCTTCTTTTACATTTTTGGGGCCCTTGGGACACCATCCCCCAGGGCCTGACCCCTTTTTATTCATTTAAAAACAAAAAAAACAAAAATGGGAAGGGGGCCACGTGGCCCCCCTCCGGAGGCCAATTTCATCCCGGGGACCCCATCCCCCGGGGCATGGCCAGTCATTTTAAAAAAAAAATTAATTCTTTGGAGGGGGTCGTGTGGCCCCCCTCCTCAGGCCAATTATGGCCCCGGGGACCCCATCCCCCGGGGTCGGCCTTTCCTTTTTTTTTAATTTAATTGTTTTCACAGGGGAGGGGGGCTGCGTGGCCCCCCTCCGGGGCCACTTCTGGCCCCGGTGACCCCATCCCCCGGGGCCTGGCCGTTCTGTTGGGGACCGTGGGGGGAGCCCCCATGCCCCCATGGTCCCACTGGCTCCCCGCCTCCTGCGGGAGCCGGCATTGGTTTTCCACAAGGGGAGCTGGTGACATGTAGCTCCCCTTGTGGAAAAGCAATCCTGCTTTGCTTCATTGAAGCGAGAGCAGGTTTACCTGCTCTCGCTTCAAGGAAGCAAAGCAAAGTTTGCTATGGCAGGGCTGGAGCCCAACGGCTCCCGCCCTGCCATAGCAAACAGCAGTTTCCCGGGGGTGGGCACCCCGGGACACTGCAGGAGCCAGCCCTGGTGGTCCCCAGGGCCATCAAAGGCTCCTGGAGGGGGACCGCGTGGCCCCCTCCCATCATATGCACAGCCCCGGGGAGGTGGTGGTCCCCGGGGCTCGGGGGGCCCACGGGGCCCCCGCAAATAATTCAAGAAAGCCCGGGGAGGTGGCAGTCCCGGGGCTTGGGGGTCCGTGAGGCCCTCCAACACTATTTTTTATGTACAAGCCCCGGGAGGTGGCGGTCCCTGGGGCAGCAGGGGGCCGTGTGCCCCGTGCATAATTAAGAAAAGCCCCGGGGACCGCCACCTCCCCGGGGCTTGTCCATAAAAAAAAATAGTGTGGGGGGCCTCACGAACCCCCCCCCCAAGCCCCAGGGACCACAAGTAAGTAGTTATAGTTAGGACCTTGTTTCTATTCAAAAAGCGTTTTTTCTTTTCCCAATAACTTTGGCGCCGGTTGACGAATCTTCGCGAAACTTTCAAAACTAGTGGGGCACTCCGGTCAGCTCCTGTCTTGAAAGTTTCGGGGTGATTTGTCAAGCGGGGGCCAAGAGAAAAGGGGGGTCCCAAAACGCGTTTTCTCATGTTAATTTCCATAGGAATCTTTAGACAAAGCTACAGCCCGAACTGCTGAACGGAATCACACCAAATTTGGCAAAAAGGTAGCGCTTGGTTCAGAAAGCGACCTTTTTTTAAATGGTGTAAATGCGCTGAGTAGTTCCTGAGAAATTTAAAAAAAGAAAACTTTCGATATCTGGGCGGAGCCTAACCACACATCTCCTCCCGAGCACGAGATTGCCTCTGATTGGCTGCCAACGCTTCAAACCAGGAAGTGTTGGCAGCCATCTTGTGCCTCGGACGGAGGGAAAAATAAAAGGTGAAAGAAAGATAAAAACAAGAAAAGGGGCAGGGTAAAAACACCCTGACCCCCAGGCCTGCTCAGGTGGTCCCACAGCGACCACCAGTCCCAAAAAAAGCATTTTAAAAATAAAAAAATCGGGCGAAGTCGCGCCAAGAGTGCGAATCCGTCCGAAAATTTTAAAAAACAAAGCGTGGTCTCCCGTGCTTTGTTTTAATGAGGCCCCCGGGTAGGCCAGGTCCCGGGCGCAATGTGTATTTAATTTGCGGGGGCCCATGGGGGCCAACGCAGCATCGGGGACTTCCACCTCCCCGGGGTTTATTAAATCTAACGGGGCATGTGGCCCCCCACAGCCCCGGGGACCGCCACCTCCCTGGGGCTTCTAAAATAAATGCGTGGGGGGGTCCCAACCCACCCCACGCTGCCCCGGGGACTGCCACCTCCCCGGGGCATTTTTAAAAATGAAAGGGGGGGCCTCGCGGGGCCCCTGAGCCCCGGGCACTGCCACCTCCCTGGGGCTCTAAATAATAATTAGTGTGGGGGGGCTCAAGTCCCCCACACTGCCCCGGTGACCACCACCTCCCCGGGGCACTTAATATTTAAATTTGGGGGTGCATTACAGACCCCCGGGCCACGGGGACGACCACCTCCCCGGGGCTTTGAAATAGAGGGAGGGGGCCGCGCATCCCCCCTCCTGGAGCCCTTGATGGCCCTGGAGACTGCCTCTCCCCAGGGCTGGCTCCTGCAGTGTCCCGGGGTGCCCACCCCCGGGACACTGCTGTTTGCAATGACAGGGCGGGAGCCGTGCGGCTCCCGCCCTGTCATTGCAAACTCTGCTTTGCTTCATTGAAGCGAGAGCAGGGAACCCTGCTCTCGCTACAATGAAGCAAAGCAGGTTGCTTTTGCACAAGGGGAGCTGCATGTCAGCAGCTCCCTTGTGCAAAGCAATGCCGGCTCCCGCAGGACGCGGGGAGCCGGCGGGACTGTGGGGGAATTGGGGCTCCCCCCACGGTCCCCAACAGAGAGGCCAGGCCCCGGGGGATGGGGTCCCCGGGGCCAGAAGTGGCCCAGGAGGCCCTGAAATGATAATTTAAAAAAAAAAGAAAAACGGAAAGGCCGGCCCCGGGGGATGGGGTCCCCTGGGCCATAATTGGCCCAAGGAGCGGGGCCACGTGGACCCCCTCCAAAAAAATAAAAAAATAAAATAGAAGGTTGGCCAGGCCCCGGGGGATGGGGTCCCGGGGCCATAATTGACCTCTGGAGGGGGGCCACGCAGCCCCACTCCCAAAATTTCAATAAAAAAAAGAAGGCTGCCAGGCTCCGGGGGATGGGGTCCCCGGCACCAAAAGTGGCCCAGGGAAGGGGGGCCGCGCAGCCCCCTCCCATCATATGCACAGCCCCGGGGAGGTGGTGGTCCCCGGGGCTTGGGGGGCCTGCGGGGCCCCCGCAAATAATTCAAGAAAGCCCCGGGGAGGTGGTGGTCCCCGGTGCATGGGGTGTCCGTGAGGCCCCCCAACACTATTTTTTTTTTATGTACAAGCCCCGGGGAGGTGGTGGTCCCTGGGGCAGCACGGGGCCGTGTGCCCCGTGCATAATCAGAAAAGCCCCGGGGACCGCCACCTCCCGGGGCTTGTACATAAAAAAATAGTGTTGGGGGGCCTCACGGACCCCCAATCCCCAGGGACCACAAGTAAGTAGTTATAGTTAGGACCTTGTTTCTGTTCAAAAAGCGTTTTTTCTTTTCCCAATAACTTTGGCGCCGGTTGACGAATCTTCGCGAAACTTTCAAAACTAGTGGGGCACTCCGGTCAGCTCCTGTCTTGAAAGTTTCGGGGTGATTTGTCAAGCGGGGGCCAAGAGAAAAGGGGGGTCCCAAAACGCGTTTTCTCATGTTAATTTCCATAGGAAACTTTAGACAAAGCTACAGCCCGAACTGCTGAACGGAATCACACCAAATTTGGCAAAAAGGTAGCGCTTGGTTCAGAAAGCGACCTTTTTTTAAATGGTGTAAATGCGCTGAGTAGTTCCTGAGAAATTATAAAAAAGAAAACTTTCGATATCTGGGCGGAGCCTAACCACACATCTCCTCCCGAGCACGAGATTGCCTCTGATTGGCTGCCAACGCTTCAAACCATGAAGTGTTGGCAGCCATCTTGTGCCTCGGACGGAGGGAAAAATAAAAAGGTGAAAGAAAGATAAAAAAACAAGAAAAGGGGGCAGGGTAAAAACACCCTGACCCCCCCAGGCCTGCTCAGGGGGTCCCACAGCGACCCCCAGCCCAAAAAAAGCATTTAAAAAAAAAAAAAATTCGGGCGAAATCGCGCCAGGAGCGCGAATCCGTCCTAAAATTTTAAAAAACAAAGCGTGGTCTCCCGTGCTTTGTTTTAATGAGGCCCCCGGGTAGGCCAGGTCCCAAGCGCAATGTGTATTTAATTTGCGGGGGCCCATGGGGGCCCCCGTAGCATCAGGAACTTCCACCTCCCCGGGGTTTATTAAATCTAACGGGGCATGTGGCTCCCCACAGCCCTGGGGACCGCCACCTCCCTGGGGCTTCTAAAATAAATGCGTGGGGGGGTCCCAACCCACCCCACGCTGCCCCGGGGACTGCCACCTCCAGGGGCATTTTTAAAAATGAAAGGGGGGGCCTCGCGGGGCCCGGGCACTGCCACCTCCCTGGGGCTCTAAATAATAATTAGTGTGGGGGGGCTCAAGCCCCCCACACTGCCCCGGTGACCACCACCTCCCCGGGGCACTTAATATTTAAATTTGGGGGTGCATTACAGACCCCCGGGCCACGAGGACCACCACCTCCCCGGGGCTTTGAAATAGAGGGAGGGGGCCGCGCAGCCCCCCTCCTTGAGCCCTTGATGGCCCTGGAGACTGCCTCTCCCCAGGGCTGGCTCCTGCAGTGTCCCGGGGTGCCCACCCCCGGGACACTGCTGTTTGCAATGACAGGGCGGGAGCCGTGCGGCTCCCGCCCTGTCATTGCAAACTCTGCTTTGCTTCATTGAAGCGAGAGCAGGGAACCTTGCTCTCGCTACAATGAAGCAAAGCAGACTGCTTTGCACAAGGGAGCTGCATGTCAGCAGCTCCCTTGTGCACAAAGCAATGCCGGCTCCCGCAGGACGCGGGAGCTGGCGGGACAGTGGGGCATTGGGGCTCCCCCCACGGTCCCCAACAGAGAGGCCAGGCCCTGGGGGATGGGGTCCCCGGGGCCAGAAGTGGCCCAGGAGGCCCTGAAATGATAATTAAAAAAAAAAAAAAAAACGGAAAGGCCGGCCCCGGGGGATGGGGTCCCCTGGGCCATAATTGGCCCAAGGAGCGGGGCCACGCGGACCCCCTCCAAAAAAATAAAATAGAAGGTTAGCCAGGCCCCGGGGGGATGGGGTCCCGGGGCCATAATTGACCTCTGGAGGGGGGCCACGCTGCCCCACTCCCAAAATTTCAATAAAAAAAAGAAGGCTGCCAGGCCCCGGGGGATGGGGTCCCGGCGCCAAAAGTGGCCCAGGGAAGGGGGGCCACGCAGCCCCCCTCCCATAAAAAGAGATTTTTAAAAAAATAAAACAAAACCGGCATATCGTCGGAGGCCCCGCCCCCTCCCTGCACCACTGTGCAAACGCGCCCCCTGGCGCGATGTAAGTTAGGGGATTAAGTTTCCTTCAATCCTCAGGGTCCCTGGGGGCCAACTAGCCCATCAGGTACCTCCAGTAAGCGCTACAGAGCTGCGTTGCAGAGAGGTGGTCCGAGGCCACGCCCCTTTTTACACCTCTCTGCAACGCAGCTCTGTGGTGGTTACTGGAGGTACCTGGTGGGCTATTTGGCCCCCAGGGACCCTCAGGATTGAAGGGGACTTAATCCCCCAACCTACATCGCGCAGAGGCGCGTTTGCACAGTGGTGCAGCGAGGGGCGGGCCTGAAACAACAAGTGTGCAAACGCGCCCACTGACGCGTTGTAAATGGGGGGATTTAGTCCCCTTCAATCCTGAGGGTCCCTGGGGGCCAACTAGCCCACCAAGTACCTCCAGTAAGCGCCACAGAGCTGCGTTGCAGAGAGGTGGTCCGAGGCCACGCCCCTTTTTACACCACTCTGCAAACGAAGCTTCTGGTGCACTGCTGGTGGGGCGATGAGGACCTTAGGACACAAGTGGACTTCATCCTCCGAGCAGCAGTGCGCCAGAAGCCGCGTTTGCAGCGTGGTGTGAAAAGGTGCATGGCCTCAGAACACCTCTCTGCAACGCAGCTCTGTGGCGCTTATTGGAGGTACCTGGTGTACTAGTTGACCCCCAGGGACCCTCAAGATTCAAGGGGACTTAATACCCCAACTTACAACGCGCCAGGGGGCGCATTTGAACAGTGGCGTAGGGAGGGGGCGGGGCCTGATATAACAAGTGTACCTTTTTCTGTACCTTTCCTGCCTGTTTTTACATCTCACTTGTCTCTTTCAGCACTCGTCTTCCCTCTTTCTGTACCTTTCCTGCCTGTTTTTGCATCTCACTTGCCTCTTTCTGCACTTTTCTTGCTTCTTTCTACACCTCTGTTGCTTCTTTCAGCAATTCTCTTGCCTCTTTGTGCACTTCTCTTACCTGTTTCTGCACCTCTCTTGCCTCTTTTTGCACCTCTGCTGGCTCTTTCTGCACCTCTCTTGCTCCTTTCTACACTTCTCTTGCCTCTTTCTGCACCCCTGTTGCTTCATTCTGCACTTCCCATGCTTCTTTCTGCACCTGTCTTGCTTCTTTCTGCACCCCTGGTGCCTCTTTATGTACCTCTTTTGCCTCTTTCTGCACTTTTCTTGCCTTTTTCTGCACCTCTCTTTCCTCTTTCTGCACATCTGTTGCCTCTTTCTGCACCTCATTTGCTTCTTTCTGCACCCTTGTTGTCTCTTTCTGCACTCGTCTTCCCTCTTTTTGTACCTTTCCTGCCTGTTTTTACATCTCACTTGCCTCTTTCTGCACCTCTATTTCCTCTTTCTGCAGTTCTCTTGCCTCCTTCTGCATGTCACTTGCCTCTTTCTGTAACTCTCTCGCCTCTTTGTGCACCTCTCTTGCCTCTTTCTGCACCCCTGTTGCTTCATTCTGCACTTTCCATGCTTCTTTCTGCACCTGTCTTGCTTCTTTCTGCACTCCTGTTGTCTCTTTATGTACCTCTTTTGCCTCCTTCTGCACTTTTCTTGCCTTTTTCTGCAGTTCTCTTCCATCTCTCTGCACGTCTGTTGCCTCTTTCTGCACCTCATTTGCTTCTTTCTGCACCCCTGTTGTCTCTTTCTGCACTCGTCTTCCATCTTTCTGTACCTTTCCTGCCTGTTTTTGCATCTCACTTGCCCTTTTCTGCACCTTTATTGCCTCTTTCTGCAGTTCTCTTGCCTCCTTCTGCACTTCACTTGCCTCTTTCTTCAACTCTCTCACCTCTTTGTGCACCCTTGTTGTCTCTTTCTGCACTCGTCTTCCCTCTTTTTGTACCTTTCCTGCCTGTTTTTACATCTCACTTGCCTCTTTCTGCACCTCTATTGCCTCTTTCTGCAGTTCTCTTGCCTCCTTCTGCATGTCACTTGCCTCTTTCTGTAACTCTCTCGCCTCTTTGTGCACCTCTCTTGCCTCTTTCTGCATCCCTGTTGCTTCATTCTACACTTTCCATGCTTCTTTCTGCACCTGTCTTGCTTCTTTCTGCACCCCTGTTGTCTCTTTAGATACCTTCTTTCTGCACCTGTATTGCTTCTTTCTGCACCCCTGGTGTCTCTTTATGTACCTCTTTTGCCTCTTTCTGCAATTTTCTTGCCTTTTTCTGCACCTCTCTTCTCTCTTTCTGCATGTCTGTTGCCTCTTTCTGCACCTCATTGCTTCTTTCTGCACCCCTGTTGTCTCTTTCTGCACTCGCCTTCCCTCTTTCTGTACTTTTCCTGCCTGTTTTTGCATCTCACTTGCCTCTTTCTGCACTTTTCTTGCTTCTTTCTACACCTCTGTTGCTTCTTTCAGCAATTCTCTTGCCTCTTTGTGCACTTCTCTTGCCTGTTTCTGCACTTTTCTTGCCTTTTTCTACAGTTCTCTTCCCTCTTTCTGCACGTCTGTTGCCTCTTTCTGCACCTCATTTGCTTCTTTCTGCACCCTGGTTGTCTCTTTCTGCACTCGTCTTCCCTCTTTCTGTACCTTTCCTGCCTGTTTTTACATCTCACTTGCCTCTTTCTGCACCTCTATTACCTCTTTCTGCAGTTCTCTTGCCTCCTTCTGCAACTCTCTCACCTCTTTGTGCACCTCTCTTGCCTCTTTCTGCACCCGTTGCTTCATTCTGCACTTCCCATGCTTCTTTCTGCACCTGTCTTGCTTCTTTCTGCACCTCTGTTGTCTCTTTCTGCACGTCTGTTGCCTCTTTCTGCACCTCATTTGCTTCTTTCTGCACCCCTGTTGTCTCTTTCTGCACTCGTCTTCCCTCTTTCTGTACCTTTCCAGCCTGTTTTTGCATCTCACTTGCCTTTTCCTGCACTTTTCTTGCTTCTTTCTACACCTCTGTTGCTTCTTTCAGCAATTCTCTTGCCTCTTTGTGCACTTCTCTTGCGTGTTTCTGCACCTCTCTTGCCTCTTTTTGCACCTCTGTTGGCTCTTTCTGCACCTCACTTGCTCCTTTCTACACTTCTCTTGCCTCTTTCTGCACACCTGTTGCTTCATTCTGCACTTTCCATGCTTCTTTCTGCACCTGTCTTGCTTCTTTCTGCACCCCTGTTGTCTCTTTATGTACCTCTTATGCCTCTTTCTGCACATCACTTGCTTTTTTTTGCACCTCTCTTGCCTCTTTCGGCACCTCTGTTGCTTCTTTCTGCACTTCTCTTGCCTCCTTCTGCACCTCTTAGTTACAGGTTTTTTTTAATCCCCCTGCCTTATTATGTACTGGGCCTTACAGGGGAGGTCATGCCAATCACAGGGGTAGCCCAACCCATAGTGTACCCTAGTTTATGTAGGTGTTTTCACTGTATTCTAAGTGTCTTTCAGCATAGCACTGGCTCCGGGCCTGGCTAGTCAGAGTCAGTTACCACCAGTACCCGTCAGCAAAACGTTGGGGGCACAGGATGACTTTGCATTAAGGCCTCTTTCTGCTCCTCTGTTGGTTCTTTGTGCACATCTCTTGCTTCTTTCTGCACCTTTCTTCGTCTTTCTGGACTTCTGTTGCCTCTTTCTCCATTTCTCTTGCTTCTTTCTGCACCTGTCTTCCTCTTTCTGCACGTCCTACCCCTGTAGGCATAGTTAGAAATTAGATTTTTCAAAACCTTTGAAATTCACTGAAAAAACCACAGGTTTCAGGGACGTTATAGTTAGTTAGACATTTCACTCGTACAAAACCAGAGAAATTCGGCCGTTATAGTTAGTTCAGCTAACTATAACTCGCGCCCCCGCAATGCATTGCTGATGACGTCACATATTACATCATTCATGACATGGTCAGTGACATCACTGATGACATCAATGATGATATCTCAAATGACATCACTGATGACATCACTGATGACATCATCCAGTGACTGTGCGTTTCTGTAAAGTTTAAATATGTTTTATATATATATAGGCCAAGGTGTATTGAAGAATGAGTGGGTGTATAAGTGTCTGAATGGATGATTTAGTAGGTGCGTGACTGACTGTATAAGTGAGTGATTAAATGTGTCTTACTGAATGCATGGGTTAGTGACTGATACAGACATTCACACAGTTTAGTTTGTCAGTTGGTGTGTAAGCGGTTGCATGGGTTGGTGAGTAGCTTAATGAGGGTCTAAATGGGTTATTGATTGGTTGTCTGAGTATCTGTATGGGTGCCTGAGTGTCTGTGTGGGTTGGTGGGGGGTGTGGCTCTGTGCAAAGATGTGTGAGTGGGTGATTCACTGGGTGTATGGGTTCAAGAGTGCATCTGTGAAGGGCTGTATGGGTGGGTGAGTGTGTGTATGGGTGTGTTGGTGAGTGAATGGATGTCTCAGTGGTACATGTGTGAGTAACTGCATATGTGAAAGGCAGTATATGTGAGTGTTGGAGTATATAAATGACTATATGTGAGAGTGAGCGATTGTGAGAGTGGCTGTATTGATGAGTGTGTGCTTGTATTAGTTATTGTATAAGAGTGCAAGTATGTGTTAGTATATGTTTGAATGAGTGAGGTGGTGTGTGTATGACTGTATAGGTGAGTAAATGGGAGTGTGATTGATTCTTTGCATGACTGACTGGGTGTGTGAGTAACTCTATGGATGAGTGGCGGTGTGTAAGTGTCTGTATAGATATGTGAGTGCATATGATAGTGCCGTATTGATGGTTGACTGCATGTATGAGTGACTGTATGGGTGAATGAGTGGATGTGTGTGTAGACCTAGGAATTAGTGAGTGGGTATGTACTAACTGGTATTGGTGTGTCTATGGTTTCGAAAGTGGTAGTCTGTATTTTAGAGTGGGTATATCAAAGGTTATATTAGGGTATGAGGAGGTGCATCAGATTATCACGTGGATGATGTCATCAGTGATGTCATTTGAGATGTCATCAGTGATGTCACTGACCATGTCATGAATGATGTAATATGTGACGTCATCAGCAGTGCATTGCGGGGGAGGGAGTTATAGTAAGCTGAACTAACTATAACGGGGGAATTTCACTGGTTTTGTACGAGTGCAATGTCCAACTAACTATAACTTTCCCTAAAACCGTTGCAGAGAGGTGGTCCAGGCCATGCCCCTTTTTACACCTCTGTGCAACGCAGCTCTGTGGCGCTTACTCAAGGTACCTAGTGGGCTAGTTGGCCCCCAGGGTCCCTCAGGATTCAAGGGGACTTAATCCCCCAACTTAAAACACGCCACAGGGCTTGTTTGCACACATGTCACCTGAGGCCCCGCCCCCTCCCTTCACCACTGTGCAAACGCGCCCCGGGGCGCGTTTTAAGAGGAAGTTTTAATCTCACTGCCCTATTATGTACTAGGGCCTTACAGAGGAGGTCATGCTAATCACAGGGGTACCCCAACGCATAGTGTTCCCTAGTGTATGTAGGTGTTTTCACTGTATTCTAAGTGTCTTTTAGCATAGCACTGGCTCTAGACCTGGTTATTCCGAGTCAGTTACCACCAGTACCTGTCTGAAAAAGTTGTGGGCACAGGATGAGTTTGCAACAAGGCCTCTTTCTGCTCCTCTGTTGGTTCTTTCTGCACATGTCTTGCTTCTTCCTGCACTTTTCTTCGTCTTTGTGGACTTCTGTTGCTTCTTTCTGCATTTCTTTTGCTTCTTTCTGTGCGTTTTTTCTTCTTTCTTCACATGTCCTACCTCTGTAGGCATAGTTAGAAACTAGCATTTAAAAAACCTTTGAAATTCACAGAAAAAAACATAGGTTTTAGGGACAGTTATAGTTAGTTGGACATTTCACTCGTACAAAACCCGTGAAATTCCCCCGTTACAGTTAGTTCAGCTAACTATAACTCGCGCCCCCGCAATGCACTGCTGATGACGTCACATATTACATCACTCATGACATGGTCAGTGACATCACTGATGACATCACTGATGACATCTCAAATGCCATCACTGATGACATCATCCAGTGACTGTGTGTTTCTGTAAAGTTTAAATATGTTTAATATATATAGGGGAAAGGCGTATTGAAGAATGAGTGGGTGTATAAGTGTCTGAATGGATGATTTAGTAGGTGCGTGACTGACTCTATAAGTGAGTGATTAAAAGTATCTTACTGAATGCATGGGTTAGTCACAAAACTGTGAATGTCTGTATCCGTCTGTCTGTTGGTGTGTAAGCGGCGGCATGGGTTTGTGAATAGCTAATGAGTGTCTATATGAGTTATTGATTGGTTGTCTGACTATCTGTATGGGTGCCTGAGTGTTTGTGTGGGTGGGGTGTGTGTGACTATGTGCATAGATGTGTGAGTGGGTGATTGACTGGGTGCATGGTTTCAAGAGTGCATCTGTGATGGACTGTATGGGTGGGTGAGTGTGTGTATGGGTGTGTTAGTGAGTGAATGTATATCTCAGTTGTACAAGTGTGAGTAACTACATATGTGAAAGGCAGTATATATGTGTGTTAGAGTATATAAATGGCTATAAGTGAGTGTGTGTGATTGTGAGAGTGGCTGTATGGATGAGTGTGTGCTTGTATCAGTGATTGTATAAGAGCGTAAGAATGTGCTAGTATTTGTATGAGTAAGTGAGCTGATGTGTGTATAACTGTATAGGTGAGTAAATGGGAGTGTGATTAATTATTTGCATGACTGACTAGGTGTGTGGGTACCTCTATGGATGAGTGGCGGTGTGTGAGTGTCTATTTAGGTGTATGAGTGCATATGATAGTCCTGTACTGAGTGACCGTAAGTATGAGTGACTGTACGGGTGAGTGAGTGGATGTGTGTGTAGACCTAAGAATCAGTGAGTCGGTATGTAGTTATTGGTGTTGGAGTGTCTATGGTTTTGAGAATGGCAGTCTGTAATTTAGAGTGGGTGTATCAAAACTTATAGTAGGATGTGAGAAGATGCATGAAATTTTCAAATGGATGATGTCATCAGTGATGTCATCAGTGATGTCATTTGAGATGTCATCAGTGATGTCATCAGTGATGTCACTGACCATGTCATGAGTGATGTAATATGTGACGTCATCAGCAGTGCATTGCGGGGGCACGAGTTATAGTTAGCTGAACTAACTATAACGGGGGAATTTCATAGGTTTTGTACGAGTGAAATGTCCAACTAACTATAACTGTCCCTAAAACCTATGGTTTTTTCTGTGAATTTCAAAGGTTTTTTAAATGCTAATTTCTAACTATAACGTGCGTGAAACCTATGGTTTTTTCAGTGAATTTCAAAGGTTTTGTAAATGCTAATTTCTAACTATAACGTGCCTGAAACCTATGGTTTTTTAAGTGAATTTCAAAGGATTTTAAATGCTAATTTCTAACTATAACGTGCCCCGCCCCCTCCCTTCACCACTGTGCAAACGCGCCCCGTGGCGCGTTTTAAGTAGGGGGATTAAGTCCCCTTGAATCATGAGGGTCCCTGGGGTCCAACTAGCCCACCCTGTACCTCCAGTATGCGCCAGGGAGCTGCGTTGCAGAGAGGTGTTCAGAGGCCACGCCCCTTTTGACACCTCTCTGCAACGCAGCTCTGTGGCGCTTTCTGGATGTACCAGGTGGGCTAGTTGGCCCCCAGGGACCCTCAGGATTGAAGGGGATCTAATTCCCCATCTTAAAACGCGCCACGGGGCCTGTTTGCACACATGTCACCTGAAGCCCCGCCCCTCCCTTCACCACTGTGCAAACGCGCCCCGTGGCGCGTTTTAAGTTGGGGGATTAAGTCCCCTTGATTCCTGAGGGTCCCTGGAGTCCAACTAGCCCACCATGTACCTCCAAAAGCGCCACAGAGCTGTGTTGCAGAGATGTGTAAAAGGGGCGTGGCCTCTGTACACCTCTCTGCAACGCAGCCCCTGGCGCATACTGGAGGTTCCTGGTGGGCTAGTTGGCCCCAGGGACCCCCAGTATTCAAGGGGAATTACTTCCCCTTCTTAAAACACACCAGGGGGCGCGTTTGCAGAGTGCTGCAGGGAAGGGGCGGGGCCTCCGGCACGATGCCGGTCTTTTAGTTTTTTTGTTTCTTTATTGTTTCTATGGGAGGGGGGCTGCGTGGCCCCCCTTCCCTCGGCCACATTTGGCACCGGGGACCCCATCCCCCGGGGCCTGAAAATTTTCTATTTTTTTTTTTTATTAAAAAAAAAAACGGGAAGGGGGCCGCATGGATTCCCTTCCCTGGGCCTCTATTGGCCCCGGGGACCCCATCCCCCGGGGCATGCCCTCTTTATTTTTATTGTTAAGTATTTGGAGGGGGCCTGCGTGGCCCCCCTCCTCAGGCCATTTAAGGCCCCGGGGACCCCATCCCCCGGGGCCGGCCTTTAGCTTATTTTTTTTTGTAATTATTTTTTTGGGGGGAGGGGGGCTGCGTGGCCCCCCTCCCAGGCCACTAATAGCCCCGGGGACCTAATCCCCCAGGGCCTGGCCACTGGTTGGGGACCGTGGGGGGGGTCCCCAATCCCCGCACGGTCCCGCCGGCTCCCCACGTCCTGCGGGAGCCGGCATTGCTTTCCATAAGGGAGCTGCTGACATGCAGCTCCCCTTATGGAAAAGTAATTCTGCTGTTTCATTGAAGCGAGAGCAGGTTTCCCTGCTCTCGCTTCAATGAAGCAAAGCAAGTTTGCAATGACAGGACGGGAGCCGCGCGGCTCCCGTCCTGCCATTGCAAACAGCAGTGTCCCGGGGGTAGGCACCCCAGGACACTGCAGGAGTCGGCCCTGGGGGGTGGTGGTCCCCAGGGCCATGGAGGGCTCCAGGAGGGGGCCACGCGGCCCCCTCCCTTCATTAGTAAAGCCCTGGGGAGGTGGTGGTCCCCGGGGCTTCGGGGGTCTGAAACGGACCCCCACATTTATTTTGTTAGTGCCCCGGGGAGGTGGCGGTCCCCGGGGCATGTGGGGAGGCTGAGCCCCCCCACACAGGTGATTTTAATGTAAAAAAAGAAGCCCCGGGGGGTGGCGGTCCCCGGGGCTGCGGGAGGGCGGAGAGCCCTCCCGCACCATTTTGTTTTGAAAGCCCCGGGGGTGGCAGTCCCCGGGCTAGAGGCCTTAGAGGCCCCCTATAAAATCTAAATGAACCCCGCATGCCCCCGGGACTTGGCCTACCCGGGGGCAAAATTGCCTCGAAGCTTGGGAGACCGCGCTTCGATTTTTTTTTTATCGGCGGGATCCGCGCACCCTAAGCGCATC
The DNA here is from genome assembly GCA_963921515.1 of Calotriton arnoldi. NCBI lineage: Eukaryota > Metazoa > Chordata > Amphibia > Caudata > Salamandridae > Calotriton > Calotriton arnoldi. The sequence goes on from CAWUFW010011623.1 coordinate 535,367, forward strand.
CTGCCAATTTTTTTTTTAAAAAAATGCTTTTTTCTGCCCAGGGGGTTCTTGTGTGACCCCCTGAGCAGACCTAGTGTGTCAGGGTGTTTCTACCCTGCCCCCTTTGTGCGTTTTGCGCACTTGTTTCTTGTGCCTCGGTTCTACCGAGGCATAAAATGGCTGCCAACACTTCCTGATTTGGAGTGTTGACAGCCAATTAGCATGCAGCTCGTGATCGGGACGGTGCACGCAGGGTGCGCTCAGGGTGCGCGGATCCGACGCGGCCATAGATATATATGTGATTTTCCTTTTGATTTTCTCAGGAACTACTGAACGGATTTACTCCATTTAAGCAAAGGCACGACTCTGAACCAAGGGCTACCTTTTTGCCAAATTTGGTGTAATTCCGTTCAGCAGTTCGGGCTGTAGCTGCGATGAAAGGAGCCTATGGAAAAATGAATGGGGAAAACATGTTTTGGGACCCCCCTTTTTTCTCGGCCCCCGCTTGACGAATCTCCCCGAGACTTTCAGGGTAGGAGCAGACCGGAGCGGGCCACACAGTTTGAAAATTTTGCGAAGATTCGTCAACCGGCGCAAGAGTTATTTCAAATAGAATGTTGCGGATTTCCTGTGGAAAATAGGTCCTAACTATAACTATCTACTGGCGACCGCCAGTAGATAATATATATCTCCAGATCCCGCGTTTGCCAAAATCAATCCAGCTCACCATACGGACACGGACCAATTCTTCAGAGCTTCAGGTATTTTTATTTATTTAATTCAGTGCCGCCATAACGTTTCGGCTCATCCGAGCCTTGCTCACATGACATAATATATATATATATATTCACTGAAAAGACCACAGGTTTCAGGGACGTTATAGTTAGTTGGACATTTCACTCGTACAAAACCAGAGAAATTCCCCCGTTATAGTTAGTTCAGCTAAGTATAACTCGCGCCCCCACAATGCACTGCTGATGACGTCACATATTACATCATTCATGACATGGTCAGTGACATCACTGATGACATCACTGATGACATCTCAAATGACATCACTGATGACATCACTGATGACATCATCCAGTGACTGCATGTTTCTGTAAAGTTTAAATATGTTTTATATATATGCCATGGTGTATTGAAGAATGAGTGGGTGTATAAGTGTCTGGATGGATGATTTAGTAGGTGCGTGACTGACTGTGTAAGTGAGTGATTAAATGTGTCTTACTGAATGCATTGGTTGGTGAGTAGCTACATGAGTGTCTATATCGGTTATTGATTGGTTGCTTGAGAATTTGTATGGGAGACTGAGTGTGTGTGTGGGTTTGTGGGAGGTGTGTGACTCTGTGCATAGATGTGTGAGTGGTTGATTCACTGGGTGTATGGGTTCAACAGTGCATGTGGAAACAGCTGTATGGGTGGGTGAGTGTGTGTATGGGTGTGTTGGTGAGTGAATGGATGTCTCAGTGGTACATGTACAAGTAACTACATAGGGAAAAGGCAGTGTATGTGAGAGTTGGAGTATAAATGATTATACGTGAGAGTCAGTGATTGTGAGAGTGGCTGTATGGATGAGTGTGTACTTGTATCAGTGATTATATAAGAGAGTAAGTATGCGTTAGTATCTGTATAGCTGAGTAAACAGGAGTGTGATTGATTCTTTGCATGACTGACTAGGTGTGTGAGTAACTCCATGGATGAGTGGCGGTGTGTGAGTGTCTGTATAGGTGTATGAGTGCATATGATAGTGTTGTATTGATGAGTGACTCTATATATGAGTGATTGTATGGGTGGATGTGTGTGTAGACCTAGGAATCAGTGAGTGCGCATGTAGTAACTGGTATTGGTGTGTCGATGGTTTCGAAAATGGTAGTCTGTATTTTACAGTGGGTGTATCAAAGGTTATATTAGAGTGTGAGGAGGTGCATAAGATTTTCACGTGGATGATGTCATCAGTGATGTGATCAGTGATGTCATTTGAGATGTCATCAGTGATGTCATCAGTGATGTCACTGACCATGTCATGAATGATGTAATATGTGACGTCATCAGCAGTGGAATGAATTCCTCTTTAATCCTGAGGGTCCCTGGGGGCCAACTAGCCCACCAGCTACCTCCAGTAAGCGCCACAGTGCTGCGTTGCAGAGAGGTGTAAAAGGGGCGTGGCCTGGACCACCTCTCTGCAAGGCAGCCCTGTGGCGCACTGGAGGTACCTGGTGGGCTAGTTGGCCTCAGGGACCCTCAGGATAAGAGGAATTCATTCCCCAACTTAAAACACGCCACAGGGCGCGTTTGCAGAGTGTTGCTGGGAGGGGGCGGGGCCTCGGTGCGATGCCGCCTTGTTTTTAGAAGGGGAGCTGTGTGGCCCCCCTTCCTTTCCTATTTTATGGGCCCTGTGGACCCCATCCCCCAGGGCCTGACCCCTATTTTTCTATTTGTTTCAAAAATGGAAGGGGGCCGCGTGGCCCCCTCCCGAGGCCATATTCGGCCCCGGGGACCCCATCCCCCGGGGCATGGCCAGTGTTTATTTTTCAAAAAATATATTTGGAGGGGGCTGCGTGGCCCCCTCTCAGGCCATTTATGGCCCGGGGACCCCATCCCCGGGGCCGGCCTTTGCGTGTCTTTTAAAAAAAATGTTTTTATTATTATGGGGGAGGGGGCTGCGTGGCCCCCCTCCCAGGCCCTCCTGGCCCCGGGGACCCCATCCCCCGGGGCCTGGCCTTTTCGTTGGGGACCGTGGGGAGAGCCCCAATGCCCCCACGGTCCCGTCGGCTCCCCGCCTCCTGCGGGAGCCGGCATTGCTTTCCACATGGGGAGCTGCTGACATGCAGCTCCCCGTCTGGAAAAGCAATCTGGTTTGGATTTTGGAAGAGAGAGCAGGTTTCCTGCTCTCTCTTCCAAACCCAAACCACATTTTGCTATGACAGGGCGGGAGCCGCGAGGCTCACCGCCCTGTCCTGCTAAAGCAGTGTCCCGGGGGTGGGCATCCCGGGACACTGCAGGAGCCGGCCCTGGGGGGTGGCGGTCCCCAGGGCCATGGAGGGCTCCAGGAGGGGGGCTGCGCGCCCCTCCTCCCAACGTGTGCACAGCCCCAGGGAGGTGGTGGTCCCTGGGGCTCGGGGGTCCATAACGGACCCCCGCATTTACATACTTAGTGCCCCGGGGAGGTGGCGGTCCCCGGGGCGTGTGGGGAGGCTCGAGCCCCCCCACACAGGTTCATTTTTTTTTTTAAAACAAGCTCCGGGGGGGTGGCGGTCCCTGGGGTTGCATTGGGCCGTGTGCCCCCGCAAATCTTTAAGAAAAGCCCCGGGGGTGGCGGTCCCCGGGGCTTGGGGGGGCCTTGGAGGCCCCCACACATTTAAAAAAACAAGCCCCGGGGGTGGCAGTCCCCGGGGCTGCAGGGGGGCCATGTGCCCCCCGCAAATATTTAAGAAAAGCCCCAGGGGGTGGCGGTACCCGGGGCTGCGGGGGGCCCCCGCAATTACATTATGGCATGCCCCCGGGAGTTAGCCCACCCGGGGGCTAAATAATAACGAAGCGCGGGAGGCCGCGCTTCGTTTTTTTTATTTTCACGGCAGGATTTGCGGATCCTCCGTGAATTTTGCCGATTTGTTTTTAAACACAAATGCTTTTTTTGGCCCTGGGGGTCCTTGTGGGACCCCCTGAGGAGGCCTAGGGGGTCAGGGTGTTTCTACCCTGCCCCCTTTTCTTGTTTTTTATACTGTTTTCTTGTGACTTGGTTCTACCGAGTCAGAAGATGGCTGCCAACACTTCCTGGTTTGGAGTGTTGACAGCCAATTAGAATAAAGCTCGTGGTCGGGAGGGTCCGCGGATCCACCGCGCCCCTAGATATCGAAACTTTTATTTTTTGATTTTCTCAGCAACTACTGAACGAGTTTACACCATTTAAAAAAAGGGCTCTTTCTGAACCAAGGGATACATTTTTGCCAAATTTGGAGTAATTCCGTTCAGCAGTTCGAGCTGTAGCCGTGTCTAAAGTTTCCTATGGAAAATAACATGGAGAAAACACGTTTTGGGACCCCACTTTTTTCTCGGACCCCGCTTGGCGAATCACCCCCAAAACTTTCAAGACAGGAGCTGACTGGAGCGCCCCACTAGTTTTGAAAATTTCGCGAAGGTTCGTCATCCGGCGCCAAAGTTATTGGGGGAAAAAAAAACGCTTTCCTATGGAAACTAGGTCCTAACTATAACTATCTACTGGCGACCGCCAGTAGATAATATATAAATATATAGATATATATGTATATATAAATTACCTACCAGCGGATGCCAGTAGATAGCTATGATTAGGACCTAGTTTCCATAGGAAAAGTGTTTTTACTAGCCTATATCTTTGGCACCAGTTAACGAATCATCATGGTAAAATTTTCCCCAAAAGTTGTCATTGTAAGTCTTGTGTGTGGCAAGTTTCAGGGTGATTCGTTAAGTGGGGGCCAAGAAAAAGGGGGCAAAAAAAAGTATTTTTTCCTATGTTAATTCTCATAGGAAGCATAGTCGAACCTGCAGCCCGAACTGCTAGAAAGAATTACACCACATTTAACAGAAAGGTAGATGTTGTTACGCAGATTGTGCTTTTTGTTATTTGGTGCCGATCCGTTCAGTAGTTTTTGAGAAATTTAAGAAGAAAAAGATAGCGATATCTGTGGTTGCGAAGACTTTGCGAAAATAGCCGAGCTCGTACAGAGAAATGCACAGCTCTGATTGGCTGCCAACAGGAAGGGATACCTTCCAGCACAAACCTATCTTTTGAGGCATTTTCCTTTCTGTATGTGTGCAAAGAGAAAATACCTAGGAGAAATAAAACTATTTCTCCTCTTTATGCTAGCCTCAGGTTGGTGCCCTATTTTGACACAAACCCACATTTAAAAGTCTTTGCAAATTTGGTTTTGCGTCAAAGTACAGGGGTGGATGCGGGAGAAAGTCCATGCACCACCTATGTAATGCCTACCTGACATAAGGTAATGGAAGGCAACTCTATGCATGGCGTTGCAGTCCCAATTTCTTTTACAATGTTCCACATAGTCACACAAATTGGGATTCACGTGGCTTTGCAAATTCCAAAATGGATTTTGTGTAGGAGCTGCATCAAATAAGTGACACAAATCTAAAGCAAAATATTAGTAAATCTGCCCCATCATGTACGGTTCTTGTGGGCCTATGAAATGAGGCTTGCATTATGATGTAATTTCACTTCAAAATCTATGCACATGTATCATTATAAATATACATTTTCATGACGTATGTAACATTACACCAGCATTATTGAAATGTAACATTGGCCAATGCAACTGTATGTTGTGCAAAGTTATAAACGGCTGAAATAGGAAATTAGTCTTATTTGAGGACAATCATACACAACAGAAAGTGCCTACACATCCAGATACCAAAATAGCTGCACTTTCTCAAGTCCTTAGTCTCCAGCATCACCTTGTTCCAGACTAACAAAGAGAAGATAGAAGCAATAACTAACAATGAAAAAACCGAAGCTACACTGAAGATGAGATAGAAGTGCTAGTCTTCTCTGTGGTTGCCACTACTTGGAACTATTTAGCTCTAGAAAACCTGAGTGCAGCAGATTAGTAGGCCAGATGGCGGCATCTCACTGTGAATGCCATGGGGGTGAGATGCAATGTGGCGGAGGTCAACAAGAAATGGCATTGTAAAGGGTACCAATATAAAGGTGGCAGCTGCAGTGCATGGTAGTAGATTTAGGGACACGATTCTGACTTGCCCCCAAAAATTCAACAGATTAACAACATCATGCACCTCCACATGCTAAATAACCTTATATTTAAGAAACCACAATAAAAAGGCCAAACAACGGCCATTACAATATACAGCTTTTCACACTCATAACATTTCTCCAAAATGTAGAAGCATCACAACAAACTGCTCACAGAGCAGATGCTTATGACTATTCTCAACCAACACCCATGATAACTTTATGAACTACATGATCTCTGTTTGTATGTATCTGTGTAAGAAAATTGGATTACTGGTTGAGGGGGTGAAACCCTTTTCAAGCAGCAAACACAATTCCTTGCAGGGTGAAGTCACAAGCAAACCCCAAATTAACCTGTGATCAACCCTCAGGTTGCTTGGCACGGAGCAGTCAAGCTTAACTCAGAGGCAATGTGTAAAGTATTTGTGCAGCACTTCAAAGAGTAACACAGTGAAAACACACCACAAAAGGATCCCACACCAGTTTAGTAAAATGGAACACAATGTTATAAATAAAACAAGACCAAAACAACAAAAATCCAATCAATAGAAGCAAAGTTATGAATTTTTAAGTACTTAAGTGTAAAATAGCTGCAAAATACACACAGCTCCAACTGCAGCTATCCATGACTTCCCATTGTCTGTCGTTGACCCTTTTGAGAGGGTGGGCATTGATATTGATGGGCCTTTCAGTGGTGGCTGGTGAACTTCAAAGAGAGTGGGGTGTAAGAACAAATACTAAATTTGCCTCCACAAGGGAGCACAACTACCCGGTGCATTAGCAACTGTTCAAGACCAGATATTTATTTAGCATTCTGGAACCTGTTGTCCCAATTTCTATAAGGGCTAACTTATAAGACTACAAGTTCAATACTGCAAGTAAAAAACCTGAAGTGGATGAGCTGCTCAGGCATGGTCCTTGGAAACTTGAGAGTTCTTCAATCAGTCACGTCCTTATGGCTTCTTGCAGATGTAATTGGGGAGAGTGTACTACATGCAGCACCATAAAGACTTAAGGTCCTGCTCTTGCCTGGAACTGCAGCACCTTTTTTCTTATGTGCATTGTTCTTTTCTTCAGTGTCACATCACTCTCAGCTTCAGAGGGGAAATATAAATACAGTCCTCCAGCCCACACCAACACTGCAGAGTGGTACAAAGTCATGGGACGCTGCAATGTGCATACTCCTTAACTGCATCAGGAAGGAAAGGTTTGAAGGGAATGTCAATCACTTCTACCTATTCCAGCTGAGCAACAAACTGCAGACTGCAAGGGCATTTGCTGAAAGAAACATCTGCTTACACCATGTTTACCCAGTGCCAGCTTTAGCACTGGCGGTGCCCGATGTGACAGTCTTTTTTGGTGCCCCTCTCCCGCTACCTCCTGCTGCATGATTTCTCTCACTACCACCCTCCAACAGTGCCCTTCCCCTCTCCATAGGCCCTATCTTACATGCATTCATTTGCTACTCATACCAGTTTAAGGTGTCAGAGCACTTTTTCTTCACACACTTTATATAGAGACAATGAACCATACGTCTGTGAATCAGTCTATAGGAAAAACTGCATTAGACAATGAGAAGTAGGCTCTATATTTGTAGAGTGCTCGGTATGGAGAAGCACAAATTCAGGATTTAAAATGTACTACAGTGGTTGGAGGTGGCTAATAATAGTGTATTTTTACTCAAACTAACCATTTTTTTGCAACATTAGACTAATGAAAGACTGGGGAAAACATAATGCTCTAACCTACACATTGCAGTTTGCATGAAGCTCTTTGATGACAGTTTATAGGTCCCTGTGCTATAATAGGATTTTAACCTATGAAATGCAAGTGAGAAAAGGATCACTGTGACAAAGCAGTAACCCCTGAGCTACCCACATAAAATACAGTTCTCTCATCTTCTCGATACAAGTTCTTTGCAGCAGGCACATTAACCCTCCACTGATGAGTCAAATCTGCCACTAAACAAAAATCCATTTCCTTCCAGCAGGAACATTAATCCCCAGTGTTATCATGACATTTTTTATTGTTTCCTGACAATGGCTGAACACACAAAGAACTCCACACCAGGTGAGGTTAAGCCAGCCCTAATGTTCACTCACCATAAAGTTAAATGTTTTAAAAAATGGTTCACAGACATGCACACTTATCAGACTCTGCAAACGTGTGTTGAAGCTGCAGCACATTTGTCGAGTGTGTTAATTTCTATGTAACATGTTTTAAATCGTTTAACTTTCTGGTGAGTGAACTTGAGGCAACAATTCATCCAAGAGGAGCAGAAATCATGCGACACACGAACGCTCCCAACTTCACAAATCTTCTATTGGCAGTTTTTTGTATTTCTTTCTTTTGTTTTGTTTGCGCACACTTGCCTTAAACACCAACTTGCAGCAGCAGTTGCAGGCTCTGATCTCCTTCATCCTCTGCCTCCTGCGCACCTCACACATCTCTAAACTCTTCCCAATACAAGGTGGGGGGCACACTGGCTTGTTCCCACTGTGAGAAGTTGGCCTGGTATAGGCTGTCCACTAATTATAGTGGGCACCTTGCACCAGTCCAAACAACCCCATATTGGAGATAGGTTAAAGACAACCTTTATTGAAAGCTATCCTAGTGGTAGCTATGGAGAGCAGCCTTCAGGCTAAGTCTTGAAGGAATGTAAAGCAGCTTGTTTTACCAGTCTATAATCTCTTGAGTGACCAAATGAAAGAGGACCACACCAGGTACATATATAAAATATATGTATTTAGTCTTAAACACACCCCTCTAGTCCCTTTATGAGGCTAGAGTTCGAAGTACATAAGTTACAAGTCAGTTATCAACAGTAATAGCACAAATACACGTTTGAGCCCTAGGGGCGTACCAAACCATATACCAATAAAGTGGTATAAGAACCACGACTGAGCTAGACACAAGGCCTAGAGCCTGTAGAAATGCTTGGACCACAAGGAACCACCCAAGGTATTGACACAGGGGACCCACGGGGGACGCGTGCAGTGTGAGAACACAGCCGCGAGCCGCCGTTGACTTCTATGGGGAATGTCGCGGTTGGAGTTTTAAAGAAAAGGACACTTAGAGGAGGACTTGGAGCAAACCCTTTTAGAACTAGGTGGTTCTAGAGTCTATACCCACGGGAGCACCGGAGTACTCGAGTTACCTCACCCAGGGAGCCGGGTGCATAGGTGTCTTTCGGGGTCGGGTTTCGTCATCGTTTTCAATGGCGATCTGCTACAAAGTGCTGCTGGCGACCAAGTCGAAAGTGTTCGGGTGGATCGAAGATGTGATGAACCTGAAAGCAGAGGGGACAGAGTCTGGGTCACTAGCCAGTGACCAGGAAGGCGATGAGCAGATGCCCACCGATGTCGGGTGCTTCAGGTAGGTTGACATTCGTCTTGACTCTTCAGCCACGAGGTCCAGGAGGCGTCGACGACAACCAGGAGCTGGATTCGAGTTGTCCCACGATGTCTGTCGATTGCTGCGGTGTCGGCGACCGGATTGAACCCAACAAGCCTTGGCAACGGCAAGTCTCGAAGAAACAAAGAAAGGACGATGTTACAGACCAGCAAGGTCTGGGGGACTCACCCAGTGAGGGTAAGTCAGGGCACCTCTGGAGCAACCAGGAAAGCCCAAGCAGAAGAAGAGTTGCCTTCGGGAGGGCCCACTAGCCAACGGACTAGCAACCGCAAAGGAGCCTCGAGTGGACGCACTTAGAGCTGGCTTGCAGGACACTCGTGGAGTGGAGGCCAGTGATCTTCGTTGCAGTCGGTGCTGGAGGCAGGGGCTACTTGAAGCCCAAAGCACAACTTCATGGAAGACCAGGAAGAGGATGCACTTGCAAATGTGCTCGGTGTCCAGGGGTCACAGTTCCACGTTACCCACGACAGCTACGGGCCTCAGCTTTGCTGGGGACTCAGGGCAGCCTCGGGGAAGTCTGGAAATCCACCTCTGGTGATGCAAAGACTTCGGTGTCCAGCGGGAGTTTCAGCGATGCAGACCGGACAATTGCTTCTTAGGTGCCTGCCAAGCAGGGGAGTCACTCCTTGACCCCAAGGGAGATTCTTCAGTCCTCTAATCTTGAAGTAGAGCGTCGAAGGTCCAGGATTCGGTGTCAGAGTTTCGTCCAGGGTAATCTGAGGTCCTAAGGACTGGGGTCCCATACTTATACTAAGTTAGGGGATTGGACATACTCTGGGACCCACCTATGGGAGGGTCAGGGAAGAGGGGTGGTTACATCCATTCCCTTTGTCCAGTTTCATGCCAGAGCAGGGGCAGGTAGCCCCTGCAACCGGTTTGAACTGGCATATGCACAGGGACACCAAATGTGCCCCCAGTGCAGGACTTCAAAGCACCAGAGGGTGCTCCCGCCCAGCCCCAATACACACTATACTGTCTGGGGAGGTGGTTACACCTCCCTTCGACAGGAAACCTATAGTCCAGGCCTCCCCTGCCGGAGTTTCGGTCAGCAGCAAGAGGCCAGACCCGTGTATGTGGCAGCGGCATCCATTTTGTGATGCCAGGGCTCTGGAAAGAAGTTACCGGGTAGCCCGGTGTGTACATGTCTCTCCCTCTAGAAGGGTGGAATGCTACCCCCGCCGCCAGGATTGGCGGGGGGGTAGTATTCCAAGATGAGGTACCTATGCCCTGGGTACATAGTATACCATATACTAGGGACTTATAAGGGCACTCCAGATTCCAATCAGAGATGTGCCTAAGGCACATGGAAACCATTTTAGAGAGGAAGCAGCTAGGCTGGGGTTCTGATTAGCAGGGCCCCAGCCAGACTAAAGTCGAAAAACAGTGAAGCATCAGCAAAAAGTGGGGGTACCCATGTGAAGCAGATCCTACTCTCCTACACAACCCCCCAAATGCAGGGATATTAAACTAACCTTGACCAGTTGAGTCTTCATGTTCTAAGTGGAAATACCTAGAGAGTCCATCTGCATTGGCATGGTTACTCCCAGGTCTATGTTCCACTGTAAAGTCCATCCCCTGTAGGGAAATGGACCACCTAAGCAGTTTGGGGTTTTCACCCTTCATTTGTTTTAGCCATAGGAGGGGCTTGTGGTCTGTTTGAACAAGGAAGTGAGTACCAAACAAGTATGGCCTCAACTTCTTCAGAGCCCAAACCACAGCAAAGGCCTCCCTCTCTATGGCTGACCAACGTTTCTCTCTAGGGGTCAGCCTTCTGCTAATAAAAGCTACTGGCTGATCCTGACCTTCATCATTCAATTGTGACAGTACAGCCCCTACCCCCAATTCAGATGCATCTGTTTGGACAATGAACTTCTTGGAGTAATCAGGACTCTGGAGAATGGGAGCAGTGCACATGGCCTGCTTCAGGTCATCAAATGCCTTTTGACAGCTAGCTGTCCACTGAACTTTCTTGGGCTTTTTCTTGGAAGTTAAGTCATTCAGGGGTGTCACTATTGATCCATACCCCTTGACAAATCTCCTATAGTACCCAGTCAGGCCTAAGAAGGCTCTCACCTGAGTCTGGGTGGTTGGAGCAACCCAGTCCATGATGGTCTGGATTTTACTCTGCAGTGATTGAACCTGGCCTCCACCCACAAGGTGGCCCAGGTACACAACCTGACTCTGCCCTATCTGGCACTTAGTGGCCTTGATAGTGAGACCTGCCTTTTGCAGGGCCTCCAAAACATTTCTGAGGTGGACCAGGTGATCCTCCCAGGTGGAGCTAAAGACAGCAATATCATGTAGATTTGCTGCACTATAGGCCTCCAGACCTGTAAGGACTGTATTCACCAACCTCTGAAAAGTGGCAGGTGCATTCTTCAGACCAAAGGGCATTACCACAAATTGATAATGCCCACTAGGGGTTGAGAATGCTGTTTTTGGCTTTGCATCATCAGCTAGTCTGATCTGCCAGTAGCCAGCTGTCAGGTCAAATGCGCTTAGATACTTGGCTGAGGCCAAAGTGTCTATTAGCTCATCTGCCCTAGGTATTGGATGGGCATCAGTCCTAGTGACTGCATTGAGGCCCCTGTAGTCCACACAAAACCTCATCTCTCTTTTCCCACCACTGGTGTGAGGTTTTGGCACAAGGACCACTGGACTAGCCCAAGGGCTATCTGAGGGTTCAATAACTCCCAAATCCAACATTTTCTGGACTTCTGTCCTGATACAGTCCCTGACATGGTCAGGTTGCCTATAAATCTTATTTTTAATAGGCAGACTGTCCCCAGTGTCCACTTCATGAGTGCACCAGGTGGTCTGACTTGGAGTCAGAGAGAACATATGTCTGTACTGATTGAGCACTTGTCTGCAATCAGTTTGCTGCTGAGCAGTGAGGCTGCCTGCCAAGGCTACACCATCCACTGACCCATCATCAGGGTTCTGTGAGAGCAGGTCAGGGAGTGGGTCACTCTCTTCCTCCTGTCCCTCATCAGTAGCCATGAGCAAGCCCATGTCTGCCCTGTCCACATATGGTTTCAATTTGTTGACATGGAGAACCCTGTGGGGACTCCTGGGTGTTCCTAGGTCTACTAAATAGGTAACCTCACCCTTCTGTTCAACAATGGTATGGGGTCCACTCCACTTGTCTTGGAGAGCTGCTGGGGCCACTGGCTCCAGCACCCACACCTTCTGTCCTGGCTGGTAAACAGTCATTACAGCCTTTTGGTCATGCCAGGCTTCTTGCAGTTCCTGGCTAGCATCAAGGTTTTTAGTTGCCTTTTTCATGTATTCAGCCTTCCTGGAGCGGAGACCAAGTACATAGTCCACTATGTCTTGCTTTGGGGGCTTGAGAGGTAACTCCCATCCTTCGTTCACCAAGCACAATGGACCCCTGACAGGGTGACCAAACAAAAGTTCAAAAGGGCTGTAGCCAACCCCCTTTTGAGGCACCTCCCTGTATGCAAACAAAAGGCAGGGCAAGAGTATGTCCCATCTTCGCCTAAGCTTTTCTGGGAGCCCTTTAATCATGCCCTTTAAGGTTTTGTTGAATCTCTCAACTAAACCATTGCATTGTGGGTGATAGGGTGTGGTGAACTTGTAAGTCACTCCACACTCCTTCCACATTGCCTTCAAGTATCCAGACATAAAGTTTGTACCCCTGTCTGATACAACCTCCTTAGGAAGCCCACTCTTGAGAAAATTCCCAGGAGGGCTCTTGCCACTACAGGTGCTGTAGTGGTCCTAAGAGGAATAGCCTCTGGGTACCTAGTGGCATGGTCCACCACCACTAGGATAAACCTGTGCCCAGATGCTGTTTGGGGATCCATGGGACCAACAATATCAATCCCCACTCTTTCAAAGGGAACCCCCACCACAGGTAGTGGTATCAGGGGGCCTTTGTGGTGCCACCTGCCTTCCCACTGGCTTGGCAGGTTACACAGGAGCGACAAAACTCCTTGGTGTCTTCAGACATGTGGGGCCAGTGAAAGTGAGGGACAATTCTGTCCCAAGTCTTGTTCTGGCCCAAGTGACCTGCTAAAGGAATGTCATGGGCTAGGGTCAATAGGAAGCCCCTGAACTTCAGAGGTATAACCAACCTCCTGGTGGCACCAGGCTTGGGGTCTCTACACTCTGAGTACAAGAGTCCATCATCCCAATACACTTTATGGGGACCACTAGCATTCCCAGCAGCCTCAGCAGCAGCTTGCTGTCTGAGGGGTTCAAGAGAGGGGCAGCTCTGCTGCTCCTGGCTCAGATCTGCCCTGGAAGGGCCCCTGTCCCCAAGAACTCAACCTGGTCAGGTTCAAGCTCCTCTGGGACAGTTCCTTCCTCAGGACTGAGATCATCCCCCTCAAGAGACTGATCTTCCTTCTGAGCCAAGGGGGAAGGCACTGCCTTAACCCTACTACTCCTCCTCTTGGATGGCACTTGGTCCATTGTTCCAGGATCCAAGGCCTGTTCAGTGTTAGACATTTTGCTCTGTGACCTGGTCACAGCAAACACATCTGCAGGGATCCCCAGCATTTCTGCATGGGTCCTGAGCTCCACTTCTGCCCAAGCTGAAGTTTCAAGATCATTTCCAAGCAAGCATTCCACTGGTAGGTTTGCACTCACCACAACCTTCTTAAGGACTGTTACCCCTCCCCAGGAGAAGTTAACAACTGCCAGAGTATGGTCTGTTCTGACATTGCTAGCATTGGTCACTTGGTACATCTCACCAAGTATAATCTGCCCAGGATCCACAAGGTCTTGTGTCACCATGGTGACACTCGCCCCTGTGTCCCTGAATGCCAACGCCTCTTTTCCATTGATTAATGGCTGTTGCCTGTACTTGCCCAGATTACTGGGACTCATAGAGGAGGTCACATTCATGCCTCCATCACAGACCAGGACAGCCTGAGTGAGATCTCTGACTAGGCCAGAGCTCATCTCATTACCCAGGGTCAACCCTACTAAACCCTTGGCCTGTGTACTCCCACCACCAATTGTAACTGCACTAGGGGGAACAGGTGCCTTAGGGGCATTGGTGGGGGCTGGAATAGAGTCTTTGGACTTGGTGCAATCACTGGTCCAGTGTGTCTTTTGCTTACAGACTTTGCACCATGGTTTCTTTTGGCCTTGTCCCTTGTTAGACTGTGAATCCCCACCTGAAGAAGATTTTTGGGGGCCTTGTGAAGACTTCTGGTCTTTACCCTTCTCCCCACCCTTATCAGAGTTTTTAGAATCTTGCTTCTTAGGGTCACCACCTTGGTTCTGTACCTTCTGCCTCACCCTGGTTCTGACCCATTTGTCTGCCTTCTTTCCCAATTCTTGGGGAGAGGTCAGATCAGAGTCCACCAGGTACTGATGCAACAGCTGATTTTGACAGTTATTAAGAATCTGCTCCCTCATGATAAGATTGTACAATCCTGTGAAGTCACATACCTTACTGCCCATCAACCAACCTTCCAGAGCCTTAGCAGAACAATCAACAAAGTCCACCCAGTCTTGAGTCTGTGCTTTTTGGGTATCTCTGAACTTTAACCTGTATTGTTCAGTTGTTAGGCCAAACCCATCAATCAGAGCACTCTTCAAGACTTTGTAATTGTCAGCATCCTCTTCTCTAACAGTGAGGAGCTTATCTCTACCTTTGTCTGCAAAGGAGAGCCACAAGATTGCTGCCCACTGCTCCTGAGGGACCCTCTGTACTTTACAGGCCCTCTCTAGAGCAGTTATCCATTTGTGGATGTCATCCCCACTCTGGTAGGGAGGGACAACCTTGCTCAGGTTTCTATGGTCATAAGACCTTTCCCTATCTCTGGGGAAATTGCTGCCACCATGGGACTCTAGTCCCATCTTTTTTCTCTGTCTATAGAGATCTAGGGACTCCCTGTCTATAGCCAACTGCTGTTTTCTGAGCTCAAGCTGGGCTTGCTCATACTGAATCAGTCTCTTTCTCCTCTCATGAGAGGATTCCCTCCTATGAGAGGAGACAGAGGTCCCTACTGAGGTGTCAGAGTGGTTAGACTCCTGAGAAGGAGATCTAGACCTTCTGGGCACACTCACAACTCTTCCTGGGGGGACAAAGGGGAGGTCCTTCTGGGCCTCCTCCTCATCCTCAGGAGTAGCTGCACTTTCCAGGTCAGGATCATTGTCATCCCCCTGGCCAGTTTCAGAGGTCAGGTCCTGGGCATTTTCATCCCTGGCCCCTCCCTCATCTTCTGCCCCACCCTCTCTGCCTACCCTTTCAGACCTTATGGGTCTTCTAAGATCATCTAGCAGAAGCATCTCCAGGAGACGTTGGGTGTTGGCACTTTTGCCTGTCTTCAACTTCCTAACTTTGCACAACTCTCTTAATTCCAAGAATGAGAGGTTGTCATATCTGGATGGCAGGAGCTCACTGGTTCCTGGCAGTGAAGACATTACTAGTGTGGTGTGGTGTATGCACTACCTACTCTAGTGTGGCCTACTAAACTCTCTTGAGTTGTAGAAAGGGTGTGCTATCCCTTAACACACAACTCTAAGTTCAGTAGAACTTACTGTATCCTAAGCTTGAATTATATGTACCTAAGGTACCCTTAGTGGTTTTCAGTTGATCAATTCAATTGAGATTATCTGGTAAAACAATAGCAAGCTGGAATCCCACACGCTGCACACCAATGTGAGAAGTTGGCCTGGTATATGCTGTCCACTAATTATAGTGGGCACCTTGCACCAGTCCAAACAACCCCTTATTGGAGATAGGTTAAAGACAACCTTTATTGAAAGCTATCCTAGTGGTAGCTATGGAGAGCAGCCTTCAGGCTAAGTCTTGAAGGAATGTAAAGCAGCTTGTTTTACCAGTCTATAATCTCTTGAGTGACCAAATGAAAGAGGACCACACCAGGTATATATATAAAATATATGTATTTAGTCTTAAACACACCCCTCTAGTCCCTTTATGAGGCTAGAGTTCGAAGTACATAAGTTACAAGTCAGTTATCAACAGTAATAGCACAAATACACGTTTGAGCCCTAGGGGCGTACCAAACCATATACCAATAAAGTGGTATAAGAACCACGACTGAGCTAGACACAAGGCCTAGAGCCTGTAGAAATGCTTGGACCACAAGGAACCACCCAAGGTAGTGACACAGGGGACCCACGGGGGACGCGTGCAGTGTGAGAACACAGCCGCGAGCCGCCGTTGACTTCTATGGGGAATGTCGCGGTTGGAGTTTTAAAGAAAAAGGACACTTAGAGGAGGACTTGGAGCAAACCCTTTTAGAACTAGGTGGTTCTAGAGTCTGTACCCATGGGAGCACCGGAGTACTCGAGTTACCTCACCCAGGGGAGCCGGGTGCATAGGTGTCTTTCGGGGTCGGGTTTCGTCGTCATTTTCAATGGCGATCTGCTACAAAGTGCTGCTGGCGACCAAGTCGAAAGTGTTCGGGTGGATCCAAAGGTGGATCGAAGATGTGATGAACCTGAAAGCAGAGGGGACAGAGTCTGGGTCACTAGCCAGTGACCAGGAAGGCGATGAGCAGATGCCCACCGATGTCGGGTGCTTCAGGTAGGTTGACGGTCGTCTTGACTCTTCAGCCACGAGGTCCAGGAGGCATCGACGACAACCAGGAGCTGGATTCGAGCTGCACCATGACGTCTGTCGATTGCTGCGGTGTTGGCGACTGGATTGGACCCAACAAGCCTTGGCAACGGCAAGTCTTGAAGAAACAAAGAAAGGACGATGTTGCAGACCAGCAAGGTCTGGGGGACTCACCCAGTGAGGGTAAGTCAGGGCACCTCTGGAGAAACCAGGAAAGCCCAAGCAGAAGAAGAGTTGCCTTTGGGAGAGCCCACTAGCCAACGGACTAGCGACTGCAAAGGAGCCTCAAGTGGACGCACTTGGAGCTGGCTTTCAGGACACTCGTGGAGTGGAGGCCAGTGATCTTTAGTGCAGTTGGTGCTGAAGGCGGGGGCTACTTGGAGCCCAAAGCACAACTTTGTGGGAGACCAGGAAGAGGATGCACTTGCAAATGTGCTTGGCGTCCAGGGGTCATGGTTCCACGTTACCCACGACAGCTACGGGCCTCAGCTTTGCTGGGGACTCAGGGCAGCCTCAGGGAAATCTGGAAATTTACCTCTGGTGATGCAAAGACTTCGGCGTCCGGCTGGAGCTTCAGCGATGCAGACCAGACAATTGCTTCTTAGGTGCCTGCCAAGCAGGGGAGTCACTCCTTGACCCCAAGGGAGATTCTTCAGTCCTCTAATCTTGAAGTAGAGTGTCGAAGGACCAGGATTCAGCGTCAGAGTTTCGTCCAGGGTAATCTGAGGTCCTAAGGACTGGGGTCCCATACTTATACTAAGTTAGGGGGTTGGACATACTCTGGGGACCCACCTATGGGAGGGTCAGGGAAGAGGGGTGGTTACACCCATTCCCTTTGTCCAGTTTCACGCCAGAGCAGGGGCAGGTAGCCCCTGCAACCGGTTTGAACTGGCATATGCACAGGGACACCAAATGTGCCCCCAGTGCAGGACTTCAAAGCACCAGAGGGTGCTCCCGCCCAGCCCCAATACACACTATCCTGTCTGGGGAGGTGGTTACACCTCCCTGTCGACAGGAAACCTATTGTCCAGGCCTCCCCTGCCGGAGTTTCAGTCAGCAGCAGGAGGCCAGACCCGTGTCTGTGGCAGCGGCATCCATTTTGTGATGCCAGGGCTCTGGAAAGAAGTTACCGGGTAGCCCGGTGTGTACATGTCTCTCCCTCTAGAAGGTTGGAATGCTACCCCCGCCGCCAGGATTGGCGGGGGGTAGTATTCCAAGATGTTTGACACCAAACACGACATGTTTTGGTGCAGCCAGTCCAAAGTTAGCATTGTACCGGGAGGATATAATGCACTTAAGAGTATATGGTCAGGCTGTACCACAAACAGCACCAGAGGAGGGACTCTGAATGCTGCAGAGGAGCTCTGCTCATGCAGGGGCACCCTCTCACATAAAAACCAAGCACTCTGCCTTCAGGATTGGTAAGGCCTGCCATAGGAGTGACTTATAGGTTTATATGTGTGTGCAATGGTAGTGATATAGGTAGCCCATACCACTGTAAGGGGTGCATGCACCACCTTACCCAGGCTGCAGTAGCAGACCTGTGGTGTCTTTTTGGATGGCCTTCCAGGGGTGGCACAATACATGCTGCAGCCCCTGGTAGGCCTCTGAGGTACCTATGCCCTGGGTACATAGTATACCATATACTAGGGACTTATAAGGGCACTCCAGATTCCAATCAGAGATGTGCCTAAGGCACATGGAAACCATTTTAGAGAGGAAGCAGCTAGGCTGGGGTTCTGATTAGCAGGGCACCAGCCAGACTAAAGTCGAAAAATAGTGAAGCATCAGCAAAAAGTGGGGGTACCCATGTGAAGCAGATCCTACTCTCCTACACCCACCCCACCCTGTGATGAGTTTGGAAATGGGTGGGGTTGCATTGGTATACAGTGCAGCTTCATTGATTGATAAACAGCTTTGGGAAATCCAGGGTTTAAGCTTAAAGCACCCAGGCTGTTTTCAGTCAGTAAGGCTGCACTGCGTCATTGGATGCAGGGGCCCTGCAGCCTTGCAGGGCACAGAGGATCAGGGCAGAAAAGAAGTAAGCCCTGTAAATTCTGCAACAACAGGCACCTGCAAACTAGCGCAAGTGTCTTTCTAAAGAGCCTGCTTTGCCAGACCTCGCACAGAACGAGGGTCAGAAGCTCCACACAATTCACTACTATTGCAGTTTTAAAAATACGTAACAGGTTAGAATTGAGGCAGTGAGAGGGGGCGCAACCCTTCTGCCTAATAAAGCAGCCACCCCTGGCTCCCTTCGACTCTAAGACAGCTTTAGGTAGCAGGTTCATCCTGGTCTTGGTGGATCACTCCACTCATTTCTCAGAAGCCATAACTTTGAGTTTGGTGACTGTACATGCGGTGTCAAGGGCTCTAACGAAGGTGTGGGGTTCCCCAAGGAGGTAATGTCTGACAGAGGCACTAACTTCATGTCAGCGTACATAAAATCCATGTGGGATCAGGGTCTAATAACTTGTAAGTTCTCCACACCCTATCACCACAAAACAAACAGTCTTGAGGAGAGATTCAACAAGACACAAGAGAGCATGATAATGTGCCTGCCTGAGCCCATGAGGCGTAACTAAAACACCCTCCTATCATGCCTTCTCTTTGCCTACAGGGAGGGGCCACAGAAGGGGGCTGGTTTTAGCCCCTTCGAACTCCTGTATGACCACCCTGTTAGGGGGCCTCGTAGCCTTGTCAGAGAGGGGTAGGAGCAAGCTCCCAGGAAATACTCCAGGATGCGGTCAGCTTCATGTTGGCCCTCTGCAACCAGATGCATCACTTCTGGAAAAAGGCAAAATCTTGAGGCCAGTCAAGAGGTTATGAAACTCTGGAATGACCAGAAGGGCACTCTGGTAGAGTTTCAACCCGGCCAGAAAGTGTGGGTCATGGAACCTGTGAATCTCAGAGCTTCCCAGGATCACTAGACAGGCCCATATGAGGTACAGGGATGGAAAAGGCAATCCACCTGCCTGGTGGATCTCTCAAGACCCCTAGAAACCCCTTACAAGTGCTCCATGTGAACTGTCTCAAACCACACTTTAAGAGGTCTGAAGTCAGCATGCTTGTGGTAACATATGAGGGAGTGGAAGAGGAGAGCAAGTCTCTCCCTGACCTCCTGTCGACCCAGGAGCATGATGGATCAGTGGAAGATGTCAACCTCTCCCCTACTCTGACCCTAGAACAGCAGTGGCTATTGCCAGCTGCTTGGGTAGTTTTCTTCTCTTTTATCCCTCACTCCTGGAGTCACACGCCTGTGTGTCCATGACATTGACACTGGCGACATTCCATCTGTTAAAGAAAAGATTTAAAGGTTGTCAGACATGGTGAGGGCCAGCATCAAGGATGAGATGTACAAGGTGCTGGTGTTAGATGTAATTGAGCCCTCCACAGTCCCTGGTCCAGTCATGTGGTGCTGGTACCCAAGGCTGCTCCACCGGGCACCACTTCAGAACTAAGGTTCTGTGTGGACTACAGGGTCCTCAATTCTTCACAAATACTGATGCACACCTCATCCCCCGAGCTGCTGAGCTCATTGACAGTCTGGGTCCTGCCAAGTTTCTCAGTGCTTTTGATCTGACATCAGGGTACTGGCAAATTGCTCTGACTAAGGGGGCAAAGGAGAGGTATGCGTTCTTGACCTCAGAGGGCCACTTCCAGTTTAGATGATGCCCCTTGGTTTAAAGAATACCTCTGACACCTTTCAGATGCTGGGCAACAAGATCCTGGCTGGAAAGGAGGCATTTTGTGCTGCCTAACTGGATGACATAGCTGTCCACATCTCCAGCTGGGCAGGACACTTGTACCACCTTCAGGAGGTGCTTCAGGCCCTACAACAGGGGGACCTGACTATCAAGGCCGGCAATTGCCAGATTGGGCAGGGTTCCATAGTATATCAGGGCCACATGGTGGATTGGGGCAAGGAGCAGCCCCTCCAGGCCAAGATGAAGAATATCCTGACTTGGCAACACCCTAATACACAGACTGAGGTGAGGGCCTTCATGGGGCTCACGGAATACTATAGGAAGTTCGCTAAGGTATATTGTACCATTGTTGCCCCCTTAACAGAGCTGACTTCAAAGAAGCAGCCCTGAAAGGTCATATGGACAGAGGCCTGCCAGAAAACCTTTGATACACTCAAGGAAGTTGTACGTATAGCCCCCATGCTCAAGGCTCCTGACATTTCTAAGGAGTTCATAGTGCAGATAAACACTTCAGAGCATGGCATAGGGGCTTTCTTAACACAGATAAATAAGGAGGGCCTAAGACAACAGGTAGCCTTCATTAGCAGGAGGTTACTTCCACAAGAAATGATGTGGAAGGCGATTGAAATGGAGGCCTTTTCTGTGATCTGGGCACTGAAGAAGCTAAGGTCATAACTGTTTGCGACTCACTTCTGGGTTCGGATAGACCACCAGCCTCTCAGATGGCTCATGCAAATGAGGGGTGAAAATCCTAAACTGTTGAGGTGGTCTATCTCCCTACAGGGAATGGGCTTTGTGGTGGAACACCATCCTGGGTCACACCACACCAATGCTGATAGTCTACCCAGGTTCCTCTGCCTTAGTGATGAGAACACCCAAGGGGTTGGGTAGTTATCCCCACTTTCAGCTGGGGAAGACACATGTTAGACTTGTCAGCCTTAGGGTGGTTCTTCACCCACAAACATTTTGCCTTCCCCCTACATTTTTGCTGATCTTGTTTTTGCTGGCCTTAGGTCTCTGCAAACTTTACCATGGCTTATCTCTGCTAAAGTGCATGTACTCACTCCTTAAAACATGGTAACATTAGCTTATAATACCCAAATGGCATATTTGATTTACTTGTGAGTCCCTAGCAATGTGGCACTACATATGCCCAGGGCCTGTAGATTAAATGCTACTAGTGGGCCAGCAGCGCTGACTGTATCACCTACTTAAGTAGCCCTATAAACATGCCTCGGGCCTACCATTGCAGCCTGTGTGCATGAAGTACTAAAACTGCTATTTCGACCTGGTAAAATAAACCTTTTGCCAGGCCCAAACTTTCCTTTTTAATACATATAAGTCACACTTAGGATAGATCATGGAAAGGGCAGGGTGCAGTGTTTCAAAAAGTTGGACATGTACTTTGAAGTTTTACATGTGCTGTGGGTGAAATACTCTTACATTTGTTTTTCACTACTGCAAGGCCTTCCTCTCCTGTAGGATAACAGGAGAGGTTCCTTATTACATTTAATAAGATCTAATTTCCAAATGACCAAATGAGAATCAGTAATCCCTTCATGTTTGGTGTCTTTGGACTTGTAATGTGATATTTTAACTCATGGTGAAATCCGGTTTGAAATTACAATTTTGAAAATGACACATTTAGAAAGTTACACAACATAATATCTAGCTGCCACTTATACTGCTGTTATCTACTTAAACAGACTGGAACCAATAACAAGTTTCATTGGTCCTGGTTATTTATTCAACCAATTATTCCATACTTTTCATTTTCTTTTTCATTTTGCCATAAGTATCAGAAACAGAAAAAACACTTTTGCTTCACACAATATACAGAAAAATTTCAAAGCATAAACATAAAACGTGGCGAAACAACTACGTAAACAAATAAATCAGAAAACAATGCACCACAATGTTAAGCCAGTCAATCATTTCATAGCTACAGCAACCCTCTTCATGATTTATGTGAACGATTTAAGCAGTCTTTTTATGGTTTCTGTCCAATGGGGAAAGATTTTCGTGCAGCTAAGGTTTTTGAGATAGCAATTAGTCCCTTAAAGCTGCTCCTATTCTTATGGAAATGTTCCCCAATGGTTGAAGATGCAGACGCTTTTCAAACCCCAATATTATTCTGGGGTTCTCTTCAGGGCTCTGACTGGAAACAATCTAAAAAAGGGGAAAAATAATACACTTTTGTAAGTGGTTTCCACCCCTTCTCAGTGTATCCTATTTAATTTTTAAAGTATTCAATGGTACCTGTTTGTCTATTCTTTTTACTTGAGATTATAGACAGCGCGCACTTCTTTTCATATCGTTTTTGAATTACAATTGTATCCTTTGACCATCAGGTCTGGAATCTGAAAGCAACAAGAGAGTACCTTTGAATCACCCCTACGTTGTACGTCTTGCACGTGCGCATGCGCATTCGAAAGACGTTCAACGTAGGGGTTATTCAGTGAAGAAGGACGGCAAGGAGGAGGCAGGAGAGCGGCCATGGCGAGGAGGAGGCAGCCACGGCAGGTAAGTGCCTTTTTACTTACCTTTAATTACTTTGGGAGGGTGGAGGGGCCAGCTAACTACGCTCCACCACGGAGTCATAGTTTTGCCTGAACTCCGCGTTCGCAACAGAACGCGGAGTAGGCAAAACGACGTAAACTGCGCTGGTGGAGCGTAGTTACCCGCCCGGGTTTAGGCTCGATTTGTAGACAGATTTATTCTCAATGATAGCCCCTTTTTGAAACACCTGACACAATGGTATCATTACATTGATGAGAACTGGTGTTTGTGGAATGGATCAGAAGATCTAGGAAGGTTTCATGGATGGTTAAACTCGCGACATGAGGACATCCAGTTTAGCATCACTAAAAGTAAGACGAATTTGACTTTCCTTGATGTTGAGGTCAGACCTTGCAGAAATGAATTGGTAACCACCTTACACAGGAAACCAGTGGACAAGAACACAATACTCCATTACAAGAGGTACCATCCGAGAAATTTGAAAGATAATTTACCATATGGACAACTTTTGAGAATTCAGAGAAATTGCGCACGTAAAGAAGACTTTGAAATTCATGCCACCGCCTTTTGTGATCAACTTTAAGACAGGGATATCATTGAAAATTACTTAAACATGAAATTAAAAGAGCGTGGTACACACCACAAGAGGACCTCTTGATGAAGGAGACTTAGCTGCCCATGGACAAATTGGTTTGTGTGTCGACTTACGGCCCACACACTAATAAATTCCGACAAATCATCCTCAAGAACTGGCATCTTCTACAAAATTTGGAACAACCCTTCCAACGACCATTGTTCGCGATGAAAAAGAATGCCAGCATTGGGCAGCAGATTGTGCGGGCAGAGATTGCATCGCCCAATAAAAAGAAAGACCTAAGAGACCAATGGAACCTAAACCCAATTAAAGTTCAACATAAATGTGGCGATTGCTCAGCCTGTGAGTGTAAAATAGAGGACTTTGAATTTGTACACACCACTCAGAAATGGGCGCAATAAAGAATTCTCCAATTGGAAAACAAGAAACGTCGTGTATGCCATTATATGCCCATGCCCCAAAATCTACATCGGGAAGACCAATTTGCAGGTTAACCAACGTGTCGTACAGCACCGTTCAAGGATAAAAACAAAGGTGGCAGCCGTGCCAATGGTGAGTCATTTTTGGGAGAAAAAAAAACATAGTGAGGAAGAACTAAAATGGACTGTACTCTTTGTAACCAAACCGAATCCACGAGGGGGAGATGTGGAGGGGTTATTGTTACAGAAAGAGGCCTACTTAATAATGAAATTCAATAGTGCTGTCAGCGGCCTGAACGAGATGACTGAAATTGCTAGGTGTAAACGCTTGTGCCAGAACTGATTGGAATGCAATATCATTGCCGCCGTTTACATAGAAGTGGGTGCCAAAACTATGATACTCATTTTTACACGCACTCACTACAACTCCCAGAATACATTTCAAATGACATTCGGACCGGGAGTGTTTAAATGACCGCTGAACCGGAAGTATGTGCGAGCACTTCGTCTGGAAATCAACCGCACACAAAGCAGACGCCTGCACAGCTTTGCAAAGTAAGTCTACTGCCTCCGTTTTGCCCTGTATTAAAATCACCAGCATTACAAATTCGTTATTAACTCAGGACGGTTCTCCTGTTTTTCATAGAGCAATACTAGTCCTGTAAATTAAAAGCGGATTTCGAACTAAATACGAGGCTTCCAAATAATACAAGAATCTGGATCTCCAGGTGATGTGGGCCGTAAACAAAGTAAGGGGTTCCCCATATTCACCGTGATTGCTTTTTTAATAAAGCTCGGTTACAAGATGTTTCAAAGGTACTCTCTTGTTGCTTTCAGATTCCAGACCGGATGGTCAAAGGATACAATTGTAATTCAAAAACGATAAGAAAAGAAGTGTGCTTTGTCTATAATCTCAAGTAAAAAGAATAGACAAACAGGTACCATTGAATACTTTAAAAATTAAATGGAATACACTGAGAAGGGGTGGGAAACCACTTACAAAAGTGTATTATTTTTCCCCTTTTTTATATTGTTTCCAGTCAGAGCCCTGAAGAGAACCCCAGAATAATATCAGGGTTTGAAACACGTCGGCATCTTCAACCACTGGGGAACATTGCCGTAAGAATAGGAGCAGCTTTAAGGGACTAATTGCTATCTCAAGTACCTTAGCTGCACAAAATCTGTCCCCATTGGACAGCAACCTTAAAAAGACAGCTTAAATCGTTCACATAAATCATGAAGAGGGTTGCTGTAGCTATGAAATTATTGACTGGCTTAACATTATGGTGCATTGTTTTCTGATTTATTTTGTTTGCGTAGTTGTTTCGCCACGTTTTATGTTTATGCTTTGAAAATTGTGTGTATATTGTGTGAAACAAAAGTGTTTTTCCTGTTTCTGGTACTTATGGCAAAATGAAAAAGAAAATGAAAAGTATGGAATAATTGGTTGAATAAATAACCAGGACCAATGAAACTTGTGATTGATTCCAGTCTGTTTAAGTAAATAACAGCAGTATAAGTGGCATCTAAATATTGTGTTGTGTTACTTTATTGAGGCCCTATCTAGCTGTCATCACTTGGGCCTACCCCTTTGACATAATATAACATTTAGAAAGTTGCCATTTTCTTGCCTTAGCCATTTAGTGCCTGTAGCCTGTACTTGGGTCACATGACTGGGTGTATCTGACAGTTGAACTTTGTGTATTCCTCCTAGACAGCCATACACAATGTGGAGTTTAGGTGTGCTTGAATGGGCCATCATTGGCGGGATGGGATGGAGGAGCTGGGCACATCCCCACTTACACTTAAATAGGCTGTGTCCTGCCTCCACACAAAGGGCTGCATGCCCCCTGTAGTTCGTCTGGAGCCAGAAGAGGGGAGGCAGGATGCCTGTGGACTTTAAAAAACGGAACCTCTAGAAGCCTCCCTGCTTCAAAGGAATAACTGGGTATAAATACTGAATATCAGACACCAACTCTTCAGTACACTTCTGGATCCGTGGATACTCTGCAAGGCAGAAGGCCTCCTGTGCTGCTGAAGGACTTCCACTCTGCTGGACTGCTGCCCTGATGGAATACGTCCTTGCAGTGCTGTTCAATTGCTGTGCTGACCTGCTGCCCTTTTGAAGAACTGGACCTGAACCTCCTGAACCCAGGGCACCCACAGTGACTCTAAGGGCTAGTTTGCTTGTTTCCTGTACTCAGTCACAGAGACCTAACAGGCTCTCAACTACAAACACCCAGATAGAGCTGGAGAAAGCCCCTGATCTCACATGGTGCCTCCCATATCCTGGACCCTTGATCTGGCCTAAGGGAAGCTGAACTGAAGTTTGTGAGCTCTTCGCTCTTTCTTGTCACTCACACCACCTGGTAATGCGAAGTTCTGCCAGCCCTACCCTTCGCATTACAGCATCGACCGCTCACATGGAGCGACACTGTGAAGCCCTGGACCGACCATCCGTGACAACATCAGGATCCTTGCGCTACAGCAACACTGCCCGTGACGCCTAGCCTGGAATTTTGGTTTTTTTGGTGCTATTTGACAGTTATATCTTTAAAAATTCATAACTCCAGTTCTACCAATTGGATTTTGGTCGTTTTGGTCTTGTTTTATTTTTTAAATACTGTTCTCTTTTTCTAAACTGGTGTGGGATCCATTTGTGGTGTGTTTTCACTGTGTTACTGTTTGAAGTGTTGCACAAATACTTTACATACTGCCTCTCAGATAAGCCTGACTGCTCTGTGCCAAGCTACCAAAAGGCTGAGCACAGGTTAATTTAAGGTTTGCTTCTGACTTCACCCTGAGAAGAATTGGGTTGCTGCACAAGAAGGGTTTCATCCCTCTCAACCAGTAACCCAATTTCTAATATTCTGCAAACTCAAATATTGTGATAGTCACTAAATACTTCTTTCATACTCAGTTGAAGGCCCAGTGGTTCCACTGTCAACCACCTGATCACATCAACCGGTCATGATGCATGTTTTTGCACAGTGGTTGAGCTGAATGTAGGCTGATAGTTCCCAACTGTTATATTGGGAGTCATTACATTGCAGTAGGTAGATCAGGGTTATCTTTACATCATGATACGTTACATCAGGCATGCCTTTGCAGGTATGTTGATAAGTATTCTGTCTAGCCACTTGAGATATGTATATATATTCACTAAAAAAAACAAAGGTTAGGATGACATAGTTAGGTGAAAATGTCAGTTAAAATGTAACATTTTAAATGAAAAAAGCACTTAAATTCAGTTCACCAGTTATATTTAACTGAAGTAACTATAAATCACACCCTCACCAAGAACAGTGTTGTGACCAATGTTGTCATTTGAGATGTTGTCAGTGATGTTATCAATGACGTTATAGAATATGTCATGAGTGATGTACTATGTGGGGTCATAAGCAGTGCATGAGTGCAGAGTTAAAGTTACTTCAGTTACCTATAACTGGTGAATTTCAATGTTTATTTGAGTTTAAAATGTTACATTTTAACTGGCATTTTCACCTAACTATATTGTCATTTTAAACTTTATTTTTTCAGTGAATTTCTCAGGTTTTCCTAATGTAAAGTAAGATAATATTACCATGCCTAACTATAATGTCACTTTATCCTTTGTATTTTTTCCAGTGAATTTCAGAGTTTTTCACGTAAAACAGCTGATATAAAAGGGTGTAATTTTAAGCAAGGCAGACCTCCTGGCTTTGTCAACGGGTCAAAACAGCAAAATATAAAAGGTAGGCCTATTGGCTTTATGAGGGGGTAAGCACATCAACATATATAAAGCCTAACTATTTGTTTTGTCAAAAATTCACTGCAATAATTTATCAATAACTATAAGCCAATGCATTCATTATTAATACACGCATAGCAATGCTCACTTAAAATATTTAAAATAATGGATTTTTATTCAACAACAACCGTAAAAAAGTGATTCAGTCTTTCTTTAACACTCTTCAGACCACAAAATGCAGCTATAAGACCAACCACAAGGGGTCCTCGGACTACAGCTGAAGAGTATACTGATCCAACTTGGATTGTTTTAAAAAAAGATGGCAAGCTCTCCTGGGGTCATGCATTCAATAACCCAGGAGTCTCTTTAAATAATCATATGGGGGCTGCTGTGCTCCCTCAGCCCCCACAACATTGAAAAAGATGTTTGGTGGTGCCACTGACTCATCTTGGTGAACCATCAGGAACAAAAACTGCAAACAAAAGGCCCTTTGCAGGGCATTATCATGTGCTCACTGGAAGGAACAGTGAATATGAATGAGTGGCTACTCTGCTCTTTTCACATTTGGTGTAATTCCTTTTTGACATTTTTACTGTAGCTGTCTCATGTCCCTTTGGGAAACTGTATGGGGAAAATATGTTTGGGACCCTCCCTTTTTATTGGCCCTCACTTGAAGGATTACCCCACAAGGTGGATAAACCTTTTTTGAAAGTTTTGTGAAGATTCGTCAAACAGGGCCAGAGTTATTAGCAAACCAAAAATCAATTTCCTATGGAAAACTGGTCCTAACTATAACTACACAGTGGTGACTGCTCCTGTGCAGCATCATGAAGTGCATGTACAGTCTCACATTTTGCAGAAGAAATAACACATTTATTGAATCACACAGGTCAAACTAGACGTAGAATGCATTTTCTGCGCTAACGTTCTGTGGATAGTGATAGTCAGATGACAGTATTTATGGATACTGTAAGAAATGGGGTTTCTGGTTAGCTGGGTATGCATCTAAGCCAGGCAGAACCCACCACTCTAGTCAGTGCAGATAAGTTACCCACCAGAGATAATCTGTGCTCACTCTCCTGTAGCTTGGCGCAGAGCAGGTCGGCTTATCATCAAAGGCAATGTGTAAAGCATTTGTGCAACACACTCACACCAGCAACACAATAAATACACCACAAAAGAGACTCCACACAGGATTATATAAAAATATCTTAGTATATTATAACCACATTGAGACCAAAACAACATACATACATTATAGGTTTTTCCAATTATGCATCTGTAAAGATGGTACTGGTTATCCTGATCAAAATAAGACTAAAATGACATAAACCACAGAACTACTTTTGGAAATATGCTAATTTACATGTATCACACTTGAAACGCATATAGTACTGATAAGTACATTTCAAGGTATGCCCTTTAAACAAGTATCACTTTAAATGCATTTCAAGGTATGCTCTTTAAACAAGTATCACTTTAAAAGCATGGAAACAGTGGACACAGAAGTACCTGCACTTCTATTAGAACCTTTACGGTAAATTTCAGGACATAATGTAGGGCACAGAGGCACCTGTGCATCTACTACAGGGAATTTGGTAATAACTGCTTCCCTAAATGAAGCAAGTTCCTAGCGGCGATTCCTGTTGCGCTCGGGTGCCTCCGTTGAGATCTCACCCCATAATGCAGGAAATTAACCAAGTGCTCCCTATTATAGCACACCAGTAAATGCAGCAGGTGGAGCACAACTCCAGAGTCATGCGGGAGACCTCGTTGGGTACTCCACTATCAGTGCACAAAAGTACAGAACTGAACCGCCTGCGCCGGAATGCGAGAGGATTCTGTTAGGACCTCGGAGGTCTGGTTGCAGTGCTCACCGTCAGGACAGGCCTCAGCAACAGGCCCAATATTGGTAGAAAGCAGCCTTCCTTCAGGTGCTCGTGCACCCCGCTGCTCCAGGGGCGGGGCTGGGTGAACGCTCCTCAGGAAACCTAGCCCACCCTTAGTAGCAAAGACAGTGCACCTGCCTTCGGGGAGCCCCGAGAAGGAGTGCAGTGATCCCACGGCAGGCCCGCACTTTAGGAAGGGTCAAGTACGTCTTTCCTAGCCTTGGGGTGTTCAAACTGGTTCCTCCCTTGTCGGTGCTCTCTCCTGTCCTGTCAACAGAGTTCTTCTGCACCATTTTTGCTGGGGAAATCCACCAGGCAAGCTCCCCTTTGGCAGATCTATTGCACACTAGTAAAGGAAAGATGAAGCGCTCAGCACGCGCTAGTAGATAAAAGATGAAACGCTCACCACGCGAATGTAGATAAAAGATGAAGCACTCACCATGCACTACTTTTGAGCAAGATGCAAACAAAAGGGGGGGATATCTCTGGATCCTCATAAACCCCAGGCTTCCAAACCAACAGGGGGGCGAGGAAGCAGGAAACCAGCCCCTGGAGAGCACCAGGGAGCACTAAGGGGCAGTAGGCAGGCAGGTCAGTAACTTGGCAGAGTGGTAGTCCCTTCAGCAACCTAGCAGGCAGCAGGTTCACACAAAAAAGCAAGTTGTTCAAATAGCGGTTCCTCCTGCAGCACAGCAGTCCTCTGGTGCAGTATGTAGAGCCAGCAGCATTTGGTTACAAGTCCCTCGCAGCATCTAGAATTATGAGGTCAGAGCCCCTGCACTTATACTCCAGATGTTTTTGATCTAAAGGGCACTTAAATGGAAATCTTAGAAGTGCACAACACTCCATTTCAACTCCAGCCCTGGCTCCGGACATCAGTAGGTGGTAAATCAGCCCTTTGTGTGAGGGCAGGACACAGGCTGTACACATGTAAGTGTGCACCGCCTCCCTCTCTCCCAGTCCAGGAAGACCATCAGTATGCAGATGTAACCCTGTCACACCCACCCCTTCCTGTGTGATGGCTGTCTGGAAAGTATATACACATTGTAGCTGTCAACCAGGCCCAGATGTGGATGTATGAGACAGTCTGCAAAGCACAAGAGTCATAAGCACAGAGAAATGCCTACTTTCTAAAAGTGGCCTTTTATAAAAAAGTAATGTACAATCCCCCTACACTAGTAAGCATGATTTATCACTACTATTCTAAACATACCAAATATGGCATCGCTACTCCTTTCTGATCAGGAATTACCAATAAAGCACATGTAAGGCAATTCCAAATGCTAGCCTATGAGAGGAGTAGGCCTCAAGGCAGTAAGAAACACAATAGGCTGTTTGTCACTACCAGGACATGCCACACAATAAAAGCACATGTCCTACCATTTACCTACACAGCACCCTGCCCATAGGACTACCTAGGGCCTCCCTTAGGGGTGACCTATATGTAGTGAAAGGGGAGTTTAAGGCTTGGCAATTAGTTTTAAATGCAAAAAAGTTGGAGCGAAGTAACACTCCTTTCCAGACGCACAGCTTGAGCCATTATTTAGGACAATTATAACACGCTTTGATCCACGTTCAATAAACTTTATTCCATGTACTCCAATCTTTCGTTTCTCATTTCTTTTATCTTGTCACATGTGAGGTCCTTATGTACTTCAACGTTTCTACTGCGACAGATATGCCTATCCAGGCCTTTTTCTGCAACATGCAGCATACATAAATATTCCTCAGTCAGTAGATCTTTGATACCCAATGCATTTCGGACTATTCTGAGTCCTTCGTCAGGGGTCACTGCAAGTTTAAAACAATACCATTAGATTGAATGTTCAGGACTGTGTGCTTTCACATTGAAAATACATTAAAAATACATAAACATTCATGCCATGTTTTGCAACTATCCCATAATCAGCGTTTTTCCCTCTATGCGCAAACCTGCACACTGAAATTGTATGCCCAAACAAGCCTCTTCCAACCGGCATAGCCATCCCCATGGAGTAATATTGTACACAAGGGGATGGGAAACATTTACTGGTGGTTCCACACGAGAATGTGGAGGTAAAAACGGGGATGGCTATGCCGGTTGGAAGAGGCTTGTTTGGGCATACAATTTCAGTGTGCAGGTTTGCGCATAGAGGAAAAACGCTGATTATGGGATAGTTGCAAAACATGGCATGAATGTTTATGTATTTTTAATGTATTTTCAATGTGAAAGCACACAGTCCTGAACATTCAATCTAATGGTATTGTTTTAAACTTGTAGTGACCCTGACGAAGGACTCAGAATAGTCCGAAATGCATTGGGTATCAAAGATCTACTGACTGAGGAATATTTATGTATGCTGCATGTTGCAGAAAAAGGCCTGGATAGGCATATCTGTCGCAGTAGAAACGTTGAAGTACATAAGGACCTCACATGTGACAAGATAAAAGAAATGAGAAACGAAAGATTGGAGTACATGGAATAAAGTTTATTGAACGTGGATCAAAGCGTGTTATAATTGTCCTAAATAATGGCTCAAGCTGTGCGTCTGGAAAGGAGTGTTACTTCGCTCCAACTTTTTTGCATTTATACAGCCTGCGATACTAGGGCAGATCGCGCCTCCAGGCTGCACGCTGAAGTGAAAGAACAACAAAATAATTTCAAGAGAGAAATGTTTGAAAAAACTGGTGTGCACTTGACCACTTTTCCTGTGACAATTAGTTTTAAATGCCAAGTCAACGTGGGAGTCAACTGTGCACGCAGGCCCTGCAGTGGCAGGCTTCAGACAGGTTCGAAAGGCTATGTCAGTGAGTAGCACAAGCAGTGCTGCAGGCCCACTAGTAGCATTTAATTTACAGACCCTTGGTATATGGGATACCATTTTACAAGGGGCTTACATGTAAGTGAAATATGCCAAATAAGTGTAAACCAAACATAACATGTTTTACAGGAGACAGCACTGATTAGCAGTGGTAAATTGCCCAAAGTCCTAAGGCCAAGAAAAAGAGGGTCAAAGAAATAGGAGGAAGGTGGCAAAATGTTTGGGGACAACCCAGCAAAAAGGGCCAGATCCAATAGATACTGTCGCATGATTTGTCATATGTGATAAATACTGAGAAATAGCATATCTTTGGATTAACTATAGAACATATGGCCTTTTCCCTGTCTGAATGTCAGTAGTTACTTGATTGTAATTGACAGCTAAATAGCTTTAACCTGATGCTAATACTTACATCATTTACACTCCATACGAATCACAACATTAGCTTTCTACCTGAAAGTAATTGTCTTTATGGACACGGGTAGGCTGACATGATACATATTGTGTTAAGTCTAGTTGCAGATCTGACATTAGGAAATTGCGATATACCATGCATTCCTTTACATTGTACATGATGGCCATCAATAGTCTGTCGACTACGTTTAGTGATCTATATTTTTGTCAGTTATCACCGCATGAACACAACAATGCCTTCTATGACCTGCAATAGAGGTTAAGACACTATTTAGACCATAAGAGAAATGCAGGGCATTATTATTCAAGCACACTGGGGCAGATTTACAAGGCCCTTGATCCACTTTTGCGTCACTTTTCCCATGTTAAAAGTGACGCAAAAGTGGCGCAAGGGGCTTGTAAATCTACCCCTCTATTTCTAACTTTTAGATTATCAAGTGCCTGTTATTATTTTTCACAATGTTAATCTACCGATACAGCAGTGCTTTATTTAATCTCCAGGATATCAATATTGGTGTAAAGATGGATGTCTATGCATTATATCGTTATGTTCAATTAACTTTCATGAAAGCCTTGTAATACATTGTATACTTGGATCTTTCTTTGCAGCATTCTCTGCATTGAATGGAGAATCTGTTACCTGATTTACTGGGATCTAGGTCCAGAGTGGCTTTGGTCACGTTTCTGGGAGATGAAATAGGGGTGGGCCAAACAATGGAAAAACATTTCAAAGCCAAAAAGATGACATGGTTGATTGGCCAAGCAGCTAACGAAGCGAGTGACGTATAAAGAGGATGGAACCATTAGCATGGTTTACATCGAATGCAAACTACCTAAATAATTTAAGATCATGGCACACATTTATGAACGGTTAAAATATGTTAAGTCCACAATTGTTTTAGTACAGGAAATACATTCTACTTCATAAACACAATTGCAATTCAGCTGGGTGGATGACTAGTACCTTTGTCAGCATTTGCAGCTCATATTAGAGTGAAGGCACTCATTAGGAAAAGGGCGAAGATAGAGATGCTCTAACTGGGGGCTGGCCGGAAGAAGGACTGCCGAGTGCACAGTATAAAAAAGCACAAAAACGATATGTTGTGATTAGCTAAAATGGACTCATAGAGGCACATCTCCCAGCCTCTTTACAACCTCCTACTAGAGATGTCGGTTTTTAGGTTGCAAAAAATAATAGGAGGTGATTTTAATTGTGGTATCTCTCTAAAGCCAGGCTGCTCCATGATAGTGGACAAAACAAGCCAAGAACGTTTAAGGAGTAAGTAACCTAAAAAAATAGCTCAGACTGATTCATCCATGTAGGAGAAAAACTTGAGTCTTGCCACGTACACTAGAGCGATACAAAGTAGCTGAGAGGGAATATTACTATTGGACATCATACATCCTAACGGACTCAAAGACAGTTGCCAAGGAAACTCTGCGCTCACACCAATTGGAGCCTAATAATGCTTATTAACAAAATATCATTTATCTGAATCACGGGGTCTGTCTTGAGTTCATTATCAAATAGGCATGCGTCAGTGAAACAACAAGAAAAACATAAGACGTGACCAAGATCACCTGCGGCGTACCCCAAGGATCCTCCCTCAGCCCGACCCTTTCAACATCTACATGGCACCGCTCGCCAACATCGTCCGATCACACGACCTCAACATCGTCTCATACACCGTGACACCCAGCTGATCCTCTCCCTCACCAAGGACCCCGCCACCGCCAAAGCCAACCTCGACGAAGGAATGAAGGCCGTCGCTGAATGGATGAGGCAGAGCCGCCTGAAACTGAACTCGGACAAGACGGAGGTCCTCATCCTCGGCTCTTCCCCCCCCGCCTGGGACGACTCCTGGTGGCTGGCCACACTGGGAGCTGCACCGACACCCACAGACCACGCACGCAACCTGGGGTTCATCCTGGACTCAACGCTATCAATGACCCAGCAAGTCAAAGCCATCTCTTCCTCCTGCTTCAACACCCTCCGCATGCTTCGCAAGATCTACAGATGGATCCCCACCGGAACAAGAAGGACGGTCACCCAGGCCCTTGTCAGCAGCAGACTGGACTACGGCAATGCCCTCTACGTGGGAACCACGACCAAACTCAGAAAAGACTACAACGCATACAGAACGCCTCGGCACGCCTCATCCTGGACATCCCTCGCCACATCGCAGCACACCTGAGAAACCTGCACTGGCTCCCCGTCAACAAGAGGATCACCTTCAAGCTCCTCACCCACGCTCACAAAGCACTCCACAACGCCGGACCAGCATACCTTAATAGACGACTCACCTTCTACACCCCGAACCGCCAGCTTCGCTCCGCTGACCTCGCCACCGTTCCACGCATCCACAGAATGACCACCGGCGGCAGATCCTTCTCCCACCTCGCCGCCAACACCTGGAACACCCTCCCCATCCACCTACGACAGACCCAGGACCTGCTGACCTTCAGGAGACTCCTCAAGACTTGGCTGTTCGAGCAGTAGAAGCACCCCCCCCCAGCGCCTTGAGACCCTCACAGGTGAGTAGTGCGCTCTACAAATGACTGATTGATTGATTGATTGCTGCAGCCTTATCCATTAAAAGTGTGACTCGACATAGTGACCACCAGATCTAATGTTACAACCTTGAGATGGCCACCAGTAAACTTCAAAAATTATTGTTGGGCTACCTGGTAGCACCTGCTGCCAAATTAGAAACGTGCTTGAGGGGATGGCATCACCATGTTTCCTAGCCCAGTGGCTTCTGGTAGGACTGCCCAGTTGTACTGCTTCTGTTCAGTTTCTAGCATACCTACCTCTTACATTAAGTGAGTCGAACAATTTTCCTTTTAAACTGTGAGGTGGGTCCATCGGTTCACTTCTCTATGAAGATAAAGCTCTAATTTGTGGAAAAACGTCACTATTAATTTATCCTAATTTAGTTGCTGTTTTGAATACTGTTATTGCTACCTACAGGCATTTTCAGACAGTTTCTGAAAGAGAGCAGTTAGAGTGTGAACCATTAGTTTTATTTTGTCAAGTTCTGCCTTAAAAACAGCAATTCTCCCAGTAATATATGTGAGAGAAATCGGAATTGTATTCAAACACAGAGGCTACCATTATGCATCATGTGTTATATTTTGTAATGCCACCCTACAGCAGCATCAATAAAGGAACAGTATCTCTTTAACAACAGAAACTCTCCGCCATTTTGTAGCTGTCCTCTACATTCTTAGATAATGGAAACATGATCTTCAACATATGCTCCATTCATGCTCCAGATAAAAACTGTAATCCCAGTCTCCTGCTAAATATTACGGGCCTAATTTCACAAAGGTAAACCTAAACTTTTGTGTAAGTATCTTTTTATGAGCAAACACTCCAAAGTCATACAGATACTGCTAGAAAAATACCTTTGTGAGTAGCAAACAATCGTAAACTTACACAAAAGTGTAAATTTTCCTCTGTGAATCAGGCCCCATGTGTTGCATAAAACTCTTGGACACACAATGAAGTCTTCATTGATAACTATCAATTGTACGCAATTGGTACAATTTGAATGCCAATGTAACATATTTGAAATCAAATCAGAATTTCTAAAATAAAATAAAATAATAAAACCAAAGTAGAACAATCTGATGTCCAGCTTTACTAAATAATTCCATCTGAATGAAAATACTGCACATATCCTCAAGAAGCAGAAGTAATCTCTCCACACCTTTAGAATGTTCCCTAAAGATGTATTTTTAACTAATAACATGAACTTTCTTACTCATTCATAATGCATTTTTTATTTTAATTACTTTTTTCCCTTTGCTTTTGTAACATGGGAAGGAAAGGGAAAGAGTAAATATAGCCCCAGTGCCATTAATAAAATTCAGATTCTGTTATAATTTGTACATGGAAGAATAATTATTTTATGTGAAGGATCACAGGCTTAAAATTGTGCATGTTTAAAGTTCTTCACTCCCTGCAAAGATATATATACAAGTGGTCTAAAACAAAAAGTAAAAACAATTTGCATCATGTGACCAATTCATTAACTTCAAAATATTCTCCAGCACAAAAACAAAGTTCCTGATGCTAAAGGGAAGCAGTAGTAGCTGAGACCAACACCATGGAAGGCAAAAATGAAATGAAAAGCAGTGGATATTTTGGGAATTAAGGGCCTGATTTGCGTTTGGGAGGTTGGCACATCCTCCACCAGGGCGACGGAGTAAAGTTCTCTGTCACTCTGATGGAGTAGCCTACCACCAAATTTTGAAATGCCCATTGACCTGGTGGACATTTCAAGCATTGACAGGAACTGCCATTATGGCGGTTCCTGCCAATCCATTGTAACTTTGCTGGATGCTCTGCAAACATGACTGAGCCGTACAACAAAGTTGCATTTTGTTTTGTTTTCAAAAAGAAAATCCACTTTTTTTCCTGAAAATAAAAAAAAACAATGCCACCCCTCGCCATGAGAGTGTTCTCCCATGGTAAGGGGGACAGTGAGCACTTTTAAGTGCCTCTTACGGCCAGGTTTTTCCTGGCAGTGACGGGCATTGATAAACAGTTATAATGTCCACCCATCTAAATTACATAGGCAGACATATAGCTAAATCTCCGACGGCCCTTACTCCATTGGGCTGTCAGAGAGGTTTGGCCATGGTGCAGATGGAGTAATCTCTGTCAAAGACAAACTATGGTCCGCCTGAATCAATATCGGGTGGTGGACCAAAGTCTTGGTGGGGAGGGGGTGTTACTCTGTTGTCGTTGCTACAGAGTTTCCTCTCTGCCAAGAATTAAATGGGATCCTCAATCTCAGAAGTAAGAGGCCATGTTTTTATAGATAGTCCAACACGCACATTTGAGAGAGTGAGTTGAGACTGGAATCTTTCACCTACAGAACAGAACATATCTTAGAAAAAAACAGCAATTACCCAGACAAAATATGCCTAAATGAAATCAGCCAAAAACAAATCTGTTACCATCATAGTTATTTGGTCTGAAGAAAATAACTTATTTTCATGACACAAAAAGTACCAACAAAGCTTTATTTCCATCTTACAAAAATAGCTGATCTTGATGATAAAACTCTCTATTATTGCAATAATTAGTGGAATACGACCAATGTGAAGAACCACAACTACAGAGGTGCAAAATTGGAAATAGATAAACATATATTGTTAA
This sequence comes from Calotriton arnoldi, assembly GCA_963921515.1. Taxonomy (NCBI): domain Eukaryota; kingdom Metazoa; phylum Chordata; class Amphibia; order Caudata; family Salamandridae; genus Calotriton; species Calotriton arnoldi. Next base: position 573,315 of record CAWUFW010011623.1, read on the forward strand.
AGAGGCAACCCTGTTCTCTATCAAGGTACTACTTCTAGATGGGTCTCCATAGGTTTCAAACACCAAGCAATAACTTACCCCTAACTTTCAGGCTGATGATATCTTTTACCGATCCCTGGAGTCCCAGGAAACTATAAGGTGGGCTGAGGAGGTGGGGTTTGTTAGATTTGGGGGACTCTAGTTGGCAATGGTTTGCACCTTTGTCCAAATAGGGACCCTTGCGTCTAGTCAGGGTAAGGGGCTACACTCCAAAAATAACCCCTGCTCACCCTCTTCGTAGCTTGGCACGAGCACGCAGGCTTATCTCAGAGGCAGTGTGTGAAGCATTTGTGAACACATACAGTAATACAGTGAAAACACTACAAATGGACACTACACCAGTTTAGAAAAATAAGTAATCTTTACTAGACTTAACACAAGGTCAAACGACAGAAATCCACACTACTGTAATCAAAAATGAGTCTTTAAAATGGTAGAAATAGCTTAGTTCAATGTAGATGGTGAATACGACACTTTACTCTCAAAGTACCTTGGATGCGTAACGCAAAACAAACAAAAGGATCGCAGGGAAGGTGATGCGCCATTCCTTACACTCAGGGGAGTGGATGCGTCGGTTCCTTACTGCTGCGCAGGGGAGTTGAGGCTCGCTTCCTTACTGTGTGGGGAGTTGATGCGTCGGTTTCTTACTGTGATCCGGTGCGATGCGACAAGATGGCGCCTCGATGCGATGACGATCCGGTACAATGCGACAAAATGGCGTCTTGGTTACTGTGCGACAACGTAGATGCGATGCGTGCACGCCCGACAGCCGTGCGGCGACTCAGTGAACTTCTGAGCCGCGACAGGCCCTGCGACACGCTTCTCCAGAGATGCGACGGCGACCTCTGAGGCGGCGGCACGCTTCTCCGGTGATGCGACACGCCTCGGTGAGGCGATGCGAGCTGCTGTGGCACGCTTCCTCGGCGATGCAACGGCAACTGCTGCGGCGGCGACACGCTTCTCCTTCGTTGCATCGCGCTTCCAGCTCCCAGCGACACGCAGTCTTCAAAACGGCCCAACACAACAGCAGGCACCTCTTTGCAGGTAGAATTCCCAGCAAGGGAATTCAGGGGAGCTGGTTTGTGAAGTCTTGTATCCCTGAGACTTCAGGCAGGAGGCAAGCTCAATCTTCAAGCACTTGGAGATCCTCTTCAAGAGGATGAAAGTACACACACAGTTCCTTTCTCCTTTCTTTGGCAATAAAGTAAACACTGCAGGCCAACCCCAACAGCACACAGCACAGGGGCAGTCTCCTCCTTCAGTTTCCTGGTTCTTCTCCTCAGCAAAGGTTCGTCTTGATTCCCAGAAGTGATCTAAAGTCTTGGGGTCTGGGCCCCAATATTTATACTCAAAAATCCTTTGTCTCTGAAGGCAGAGAGTGTCTGTGCCTGACCAAAACCAGTTCTGTGCAGCTTCCTGGCAGGAGGTGGAGACAGCATTGTTGAAAGCAGACCTGGCCCAGGTTGCTGAAAGGAAATCTCCTCCCCTACTCTCTATTCTATGAGGGCTCAGGGGAGTGAAAGGAAATCCCGCCCCTACTCTCTATTCAGCCAAGGTCCTATTCAGCCCAGCCCTGACCCATCAGACTGCTGGAGCCCAAGCCCTCCTGTCACTCACAAACCAGACATGCAATACACAACCTAGCAGAGGCAGCTGGATGGTTAGGCAAGAAAATACCTACTTTCTAAAAGTGGTATTTTCAAACACAGAATGTTAAAACCAACTTCACTAAAAGATTTATTTTATCATTCTGAGTTCAGGCATACTAAATTCGTTTTTCTACCATGTTCCCTGGGTCAGTTAGGATTATAAGGTGTTATAATCAAACTGCCCATTCTGGCCTATGGGAGCAGGTAGCCTTGCAATAGTGAAAAACGAAATTGGCTATAATTCACTATCAGGACATGCCACACACATAAGGGCATGTCCTACCTTTCACATACAATGCACCCTACCCTAGGGCCTACCTTAGGGGTGACTAATATGTAGAAAAGGGAAGGTTTGGGGACTGGCAAGTGGGTGCACTTGCCAAGTCGACATGGCAGTGCCAGACTGCACACAGGCTCTGCAATGGCAGGCCTGAGCCATAGTTTACAAGCTGCTTCTGTGGGTGGCACAACCAGTGCTGCAAGCCCACCAGCAGCATTTGATTCACAGGCCCTGGGCACACACGGTGCACTGTACTAGGGTCTGACAAGTAAATCAAATAATCCAATCATGGAATCACTAATCCATAACAACAATTTATAAAGAGAGCATATGCACTTTAGCACTGATCAGCAGTGGTAAAGTGCCCAGAGTCATAAAACCAACAAAAACAGGTCAGAAACAATACAGGAGGAAGGCAAAAAGTTTAGGGATGACCCTGCAAAAAGGGCCAAGTTCAACAGGGTTCATATAATTTATGATTTATAACACCTACTCTGTATTTGTGTGAAGGATCTGTTCCTTTATGTATCATTGAAATAATGACTAAAATATAGGACTTTTCAAAAAGCCCTGTAGGTATGTGCGATAGTCCATGCAACATTCTGGAGATTGTGAACCACAGCTCACTGCATTTCTCCAAATCATAGATAGAAGGTGGAGCTCAAGGGCCTGGAGAGTTTTAGACTTTGCAAGGTGACCAGAAATATTCCATTTTGACTGAGGAAAAAAACCCTCATAATACAAAGTTGATAAATGCATAGCAGATCATTCATTAAACAATGTAAAAAAGAAGAAGCCACTGTTCCGCTAAGCACAACTACAAAAGAGCTGGGATTTGAGACTTAGATGGCCAGAATGGAGACACAATCACAGGATCACTGCTGAACCATGACATTTTTTAAATCACTCATGAAATTATTGAAAATGGAAGAAAGGGACATGCTGTCATCATTCATCAATCCTGATTGAAGACATTTAGGGTATTAACCATTGGAGTTGTTCTCTGACTGAGGTGCATAAGAAGATAACTTGAAAGTGTGAAGGCAATATGATCTATCTGAAGTGGACCCCAGTACGGCTACAGCAACTGAAATCTTATGGGTTGCAACGTCCCTTTTCTGTAATCCCTCACAAATCTTGAATTAAAATCCAAAACCACATTTGAAGAATCCAGAACACTGACCAGCACCTGAGACCTTCTGCATCTCAAGCCATTGATATACTGTCTGGTCTGGTGGCTTAATGAAATAATCCGTCCACTGGAGGGGCCTGTGTTTGACCTCATGGTCACAGGTTCAAATCCTGATGGTTCCACCCAGCCTTTCATCTGTCTGAGGTTGAGAAAATGAGACCTGTTGGATAACAATAAATATCTGCTATTCAGCGTCAAGATGCCCTTCTGGGTGAACGTGCCCTGTACAAACACTTGTGTTATGTTGTACTGGTGAGCAGAGATATGTCAAGGCTTAAAACAGCTGCTTTCTGCTTTTACCAAACCGTTGATCACAGTCGTGTCCTTCTCTGCAGGAACACCAGTCTAACTTGCTTGAATCCAACTATTTTGCAAAGTCCGATTCCAGGCCAAAATGCTTGGGCCTTTATAAGGCCCTGTTTTTGAAGACGCCTGAGAAATTACTCCCAGTCCTGGTGCATAAATGTAATCTGGTCTCCATAAAAGTAACCTTTTCAGAGACTGGAAAGATTCCATCCAAGGCCAGATGATTATTATAAAGATATAATCTCACACAAATCCTGATTTGGGGGTTTCACGATTTAATGTCTTTTTTGTTTTCCTTATACATACATTTTTCACATAATGTTTATTTGCAGGAGACTAATAGAGCAGAAAATATCTGGTGGGAGCTGTAAAACATGTGGTGTTATTTGTGCCATGTTAACGACTTTCATCACATGACTTTAGAAACTGCATGCGATGTACTTTGAGCAAGTATCTTACGTTACGTTTTATGCAAGGGCATGCATCATGTACAGTTTTCACAAAGATGATCTCAAATGGCATTTTACCTGGAATGCGCATAAGTCTCATAAGAATTATACATATTACATGTGGAAAAAAATATTCAGTTTCACCCACTCCCTGCTCTAATACACTTCTCTTAGTTCAAATCAAAACGCAAACCTTCCTATTGGGAGTAAATTATGGCCAAGCACACTGTCAAGTGTGCACCATTTGTTCTGAGGCAAGGCAACTCTTGCTTCCCAGGTTTCACAAAACTCCAGGGAACAAGCTCAAACTGAAAAGGTGACTATCTGTTTGATACTCCTTGTCTTGCAAACATAATTGAAAGGAAACATGATGTTCTTTTCATATCGTAATAAAAAGATGGCACCCCAAATATCTAGTTTTTCCAGCCTTTGCACCTTTTGAAAGATTTCCCAGGAAAGACGGAATCTGACCATTGTGAAATGAATATTAACCACAAATATGATCAGGCCCTCAAATTTAATATCAGAAGTCTATTTTAAATTTTTTCGGAACAAGAAAATATGGCTTACAAATCCTGTGGATGAAACCAAGACGTGTGATATTTCACCCTTTTCTAACTTTTCTAACATCTCTTAGTTAGTTAGTTATAACTTAATTCGATTGTTTTCTAAATAATAAAAGCACATAGAACATCTCTTGATTTTCTAGCTCTACCAGTGTTTCTAGATCTGATCAAAACAATATCTTGCAACATTTTTGTCATCTTTGTACCACTCATAGGGGCATATTCTCAAGGACTTACCGCCGAGTTAGCGGCACTTTATTGCAGCCAAAGTGGCGATAGATTTATCGCCCTATTCACAAGCTGGTGCGAACAGCCAATACCGCCAGTTTTCCTGCGATAGCAGCCGCAAAAAACATTGCCACGGATGACACAGCAACTAACGCTAATGAGATGCAGAGTAGGCGTTCCCGTGCAAAAACCAGCGAAAAAACCACTCCGTAACATTCTCAGCGTCCAGCCAGATCGGCGAGAAGAGCACAAAACATGCGATAAGGCGCATTAGCAGCAGGGAATTAACACCTGCTTTTTCCTGGTATTAAGTTGGACGATAACCTGCACCGGAAATGGGAGCCCAGCCCACAGCCACACCAGTAGAACAACAGATGCCATGGAGCAACTGATCACGCAGCCGGACACCCAAGAGGGCCACAACACCCACGGCCCCCCACCCAGACTCCCCCCCGCCCCCCCCCCCCCGGACTCCCCCCTCCCGGGGCCCAACCCCGGACAAAGATAATTTACATCAACGTAACGAAACATGAACAAAACAATTCGCCCAATGTCGCACAAGTACAACAATTAACATGCATGTGTGGTCAGAAAAAGGAGAATCATACATTCATCATAGAATTTCCAAACAAATTATTTTATTCAAATGTAACTCAAAGCAACTATTCTGAAGAGTCATAGCGGGTCTCCCCTGGACAAACTGTAAGACACAGCCTGCAAGACAAAATACAAGATAAGAAGGTGTGTCATGCGCTCATCAAAGGACAGAGAGAGAGAGAAAGAGAGAGAGAAAGAAAGGGAGAGAGAGAGAGAGTGAAAGAGAGGGAGAGAGAGAAAGGGGAAGAGAGGGAGAAGGAGAGAGAGAGTAACAGAGGAAGAGAGAGAGACAGTGAAAGGGGAGAGAGGGAGAAGGAGAGAGAGAGTAACAGAGGAAGAGAGAGAGACTGTGAAAGGGGGAGAGAGGGAGAAGGAGAGAGAGAGTAACAGAGGAAGAGAGAGAGACAATGAAAGGGGAAGAGAGGGAGAAGGAGAGAGAGAGTAACAGAGGAAGAGAGAGAGACAATGAAAGGGGGAGAGAGGGAGAAGGAGAGAGAGAGTAACAGAGGAAGAGAGAGAGACAGTGAAAGGAAGAGAGGGAGAGGGAGAGAGAGTACCGACACTGCGGACCCAGGCCTCACTGCTCACCTGCAGCCACCGGTGTGTCTCCAACCACGTGCCTGCATACACCGCAGTCCACCAGGTCCCTTATCTGAAACAGAGTCCAGATGCATGAATGGCAGAGTACAAATCATTGCACACGCCAACATCGCTTGGCCGCCCCTGCGCACACAGGCTGCTGCACCCCAGCCCCTCGCGCCACCCAGCGGTGTTTGCCCGCCCCTGTGCAGCCAGGCCCCACTGCTCACCTTCCACCACCAGCGTGTCTCCAAGACGGCCCACCAGGTGCCGGTGCAATCTCCAAGCCCGGGGTCCGCGACCTTGGCAGCCCCCACATCATGCAGCCCCGCACCGCGGGCCACTAGGTCACACACGTGATTCTGGGTCTTGATTTCGCAATGGCAGGGATCATACCAGTGCACACGGCATCATCGCAGGCTGCACACCCGCTCAGCACCATAGGTGCCACTAACTCTGTGAACCGCGAGACAAAGCCACGTGGCGGTAGGCCCGCGCTGCCCGCTGGCTCAGGCCTACACTGCGTTCCAGCAGGGCTCACACAAATCCATACCAGTCCGGCCCACCAGGACGGCACATCATCACAGGCTGCACACCCACTCAGCACCTAAGGTGCCCGTACCTCAGTGCACCGAAAGTCACCGTCCCATGGCGGTAGGCCCGTGCCAGCCGCAGTGTTTCCGGTGACACCAACTCTGTGCAACGTAAGTCATGGACCCTTCATGATTGAGTCCCGTGATATGCCAGGCACACGAAGCCATGTCACCTCCGGCAGTGGGGAAGAAGTGGGACACGTAGCATCGTCGTCCCCCCCTTTATACGTAAGCCGAGTGGGCTGGCTCGGCGTACGCCAGGCCAGCTTAGGGGTGTGAACAATTATCCCTGGGCTCTGGGTGTGGTTCATCTCTGGGCTGGATAGGAAACCAACTGATGAGTGTGTCTCTGTTGCAGTGTCTGCACCACACGGCCCGCAATTGACAATGTTGCAATGTTGCATGCACCCGGAGTGCGGCCGCGCACGAAGGGATTGCACAAGGAGCGCAAGGCCGCTCGGGCTCTTGGCTCATGCATGGCAACTGTTGTGTGTGCATCGCTATTGGTGCACCATAAGCCCAAGGCCTAGCCACAATTGCAGCGCGAAAGCCACATCACATGTCCAGAATGCAAGCAGTAGTCAGACTAACATTAGGGATGAAAGCTCCTTTGTCTCAATACATGAGGCGGAAGGACACCTGCACCTCCGACCTTGGTCTTGCATGCGGCAGGCACCCCCTGAGAGAGATACCATAGCAGATGATGACGACTCCCACACTACGCACAGCGCTAATGAAGGACCAACGTATCCACACCCCACACACAGAAGTCCTTGCTCAAGGTACTCTTGCATGGAATGCCCTTGACACTTACGTACACAACAACCCATACGTCAAAACATGGCACACACATATGGCTCATTGCTCCGAGCTGTGGCATATCATCCACATAACTGCCGCAGGTCAGAAGAGTTCCGGTTCTACGAGAGCCACCAACGCAATGGCAGAACATCCCGGGCACATGCACAACCCCTGTCACGTGGAACTGTACCGTGCATGTATGCTGCATTTGTTGGGGGCACTGCCACTGGCAGTGTTGCGCATCAGTTACCGTCTGAGCTTCCGTCTTGCGTACGTCACCTGTGTCCAGCCCTGGTTCCACTGTCGATCATGCATATTCGAGTGTCCCATGGATGTCTGCCTATCCAACACAACGGTAGCTGAACTGGATTATGATTTGGTTGTGCATCCCCTGTTGGCCCACGACCAGGAGTGTAACCGTGATACCCGTTCATGGGATGCCTTGATATTTGGCTATGTGCTGGCAGTTGGGAATGGGAGATTGCACAAGTCCTCGTGTGCAGTGACCACATTGAGGCGCTCCCCTATTGGGCTGTGTTGCGGATTGGTGAAACGGCGTGGACGGAGCACATCTGTCCGGACCAGTTAATGGATTGGCTCGCCCTCGTGCTCGTTGAAGCCGACAACGAGGTACTCTTGGAACTGATTGGTCCGGAAGCTGCGCTCGCATTCATGGACGAGTAACCACGTATCTGCAGTCACAACTGCCTGTGACCCAGAGCACAGGTCCCAACACCTTGTTGCCTCTTGGAGAAATGCTCACATATCCCACCACAACAGTGGACATGGCTGCATTCGCCTGGATTCAGAATGCATGTGCGTGCACTTACGCGTGTTGACACACACCTGTGCAAGGTGAGGCAGTCCCATGGGCGGAGCTGCACAGCGTCGCTTAGCAAGGATCATATATCTGACATACTGCTGGAGGGAGAGTACACACATGGCAATGTAGTACTATTGGAAACATTGGTCACATTGCGGTGTTTACACTGCAATACCTTTACAACGCGGGTATTACAACGCAAGTCATTACAATGACTTGCGCTGGATGGCGCTCTAAGCTAAGGAATAGTATGATTTACTATTCCAACACCTTCCCTACTGTAACGTAGGCTGGAGTTGGAATAGTAAATCATACTATTCCTAAGTCCAGCGCCCTCCAATGCAAGTCGTTGTAACGACTTGCGTTGTAATGCCTGCGTTGTAAAGGTATCGCGGTGTAAACACCGCGATGTAACGTCGTATATTCTAGTACTACATGTGACCTTGTTGGACCCTTTCACCTGCTCACTGTCAGCAGAGCAGACAGTCTGCGCAGTCCGGTGGTACAGCACTATGCAGATCCCATGGGCTGTGAGTCGTGTCCCTTGACACGGGGCAATGAGCATACGCCAAACATCACATGACTCGTCTAGCAAGGCAAGGTGGGCTGAGACAGTTGCCATCCGTAATGATTGGTTCATTTTTGCCTCCCCATTTCTTGCACCTCTACATGTTCACATGGTGCCTGTTAGTGTCTGAAGCATTGGTCTGCATGTTGTGGCCCTTGTCTTGCCCGTACTGACACACACATGCTAATGAAGTCTACGCCACTTCACTAGTGTTCAACTGTGATGAGTGTTGATTATAATGACTAATCGTGTGCCTCAATGAGCATTGTCCGTACACGGGGAGGGCTGACTGACACATTTCACTTAGAGGTGTGTCCCTATTGCCAGCTCTACCTCTGTGAGCCAGACGTTGTGGTTGGGATAGTTGCTGGTAGACTTGTGCTCTTACGTGTCTTCAGCAATGTGAGTATGGTGTCCAACTTCTTGCCATGTGGATCAAAGTGATCCATCAAAACAGTCTGTGTCCACACAGTTGAGTGTGAGTAGGTATGCGAAGAGATGTCCTGTTGTCACATGTGATGGGGGACACAACTTTAGGCCTGCTACCGAATTAGACAGTTTTACACACAGCCCCACTTAATACATGGACGTGTGGCTACGTTGGGGGGTTGGAGGTTGTTGTTCATGAGCAATGAGGCCACAGCTAGTTCAGACCTTCACAGTCATCTGATTGGCCATGTGGGTCAGGGTCATACATGCACATTGATGTCATTTCCCAGTGTGTACCTTTAAGTGCAATCATTGTCCCTACATTCATCCATACTTTTATACTTGATTGGACATAGACATGACACATCTGTGTGATTTGGAATGTTTTATTCACATTCTGTGGTGTGTCGGAGCTGGAGCAGTACATGGCCATGCAAACCTCACATTACATGGTTGCCCAGTGGAGGGCCAAGCAGAGTCCTTTGGGGAATGACATTGTTATCAGAAGAGGAAGAGTTCAATCCGCAGCCTGATTGCTGTGTCATTGGTAACCAGAGCAGATTTGGCAGTCCATATCGGGGTCCAGGTGAATGTCACAGAGTGTTTCGGGGGACAGTGGAAGGTGTTGTTCCCGGGCATGATGCAGAGGACTGAACCAAGCAGGAACAGGCCATATGGCGGGGATGTATGCTACGACCTCCTTTCTCACACAGTCATTGCTATCCACATCTTAGTTGTCTGATATGTCTTCTGTGTCAGGTGTGTCAGGTGTGTGTGGTGGTGTTATGGCTGCATCACTGTGTGCCACTGACACATCAGGGGGTGGTTGTGGTATGGCTGCATCACTGTGTGCCACTGACACTTCAGAGGGTGTTTGTGGTATGGCTGCATCACTGTGTGCCACTGACACATCAGGGGGCAGAGATGTGTGTGTCGAAGTTCCTGAAGCAGTCATCTGGGACAGGCTCTGTGGCAGCAATGGCAATATGAGGTCCTGCAGGGCATGGAAGACCCCAGCTACATCTCGCTGTTGTACAGCCGTGGCAGCCATCCTTCCAGCCTGCATCCGCTCCATGTTCTCCATTGTCCTCGGCATCTGTGCCACCTCTGGGCTGTCATCGCTGGAGGCTGTCTGACTGGACAGTTCTTGTATCCGAGTGATGGCTCCAGCGAGGTCAGCCAAGGATTGTTGTAGAGCATGGAACGGACTGTGGGTGTCCGTTAGGGACTGTAAGTGGTCCCTGATGGGACTCACACACCCACGTATGGCATCAAGTTTGGCTGCCATGAGGTCGAAACCCACCCGCACCTGTTCGGCCAGCCCACTCTGGCAGTCTAACACACGGCGTTGGAATGCCATGTGTCTTTCCATGAGGTGCTGGGAGTCAGCCGTGGTGGTGGGTGCTTCCTGCTGTGTGGGCTGTGCAGGGGGTGGGGTCACCGCGATGCAGCTGGGCTGCCCTGCTCCTGGAGGTGGGGTGCGGAGGCAGTCCACGAGCCGTTGGAGGGTGTCGGGGCAGATGGCCAGGGGGTCCTCCTCATCATCACTGAAGAGATGTCTGATCTGCTCTGCAGGTGGTGTTGATTGTCCCTCTGCAATGTCAAGGGGAGATGCAGGTTAACAGCGTGTTCCATGTATGTTGACGCATTGGACATGTTTACATACAGACTGCATGACAATGTACATTGTGACTGTTTTGGCTGAGCTGGCTATTTGATGGGAGACAGTGAAATGAAATGAATGAAATGAAAGGGACATTTATAAAGCGCATGGCTACCCGGAGGCCTCCCAGCGCTGCGCATGATCAGTAATCAGAGACAGGGGTTTTAAGGAAACAGAAGTGTTTTCAGTTGTTTTCGGAAAACAAGGTGGCTGGGTTCCATGCGGAGGTGAAGAGGTAGTGCATTCCAGAGTTTAGCTGCATTGAGGGAAAAGAGACGACCACCGCTTCTGGACCTCTTAATTCTGAGGACTTCGACTAAGTGAAGTTCGTCCGAGCAGAGTTTCCTACTCGCTTTGTAGGGGTGAATCATGGTCGAGATTAGGGGAGGCCCATTCCCCTGCAGGGACTTGTGGACGACACAGAGGGCTTTAAAGCTAACTCTCTCTTTCACTGGCAACCAGTGAAGGGAGCGAAGGGCAGGTTTGGCTGAGACTCGGTTCGGAGTTCCCATCAATAGTCTAGCCGCACTGTTCTGAACCGTTTGCAGTATAGTGATTACTGCAGTCGGGGCCCCCAAGTAAAGTGTGTTTCCATAGTCTATCCTAGAAAGTATCAGCACTTGGACTAGGACTTTCATAGGGAGGAAGGAGGGGGAGCACTTTTCTGGCCATTCTAAGCAAGCCAAAGCAGGTGGCGACCACCTTCCTTGCTTGCACCTTGAATGTCAGGTTCTGGTCTAGCCAGATGCCCAGACTCTTTATTTCGGGTTTGGGGGTCGGGGCTGGGCCCATGCACGCTGGCCACATGGTCCCTAGTGTCACATTCGAGGGGTTGCCCAGGATCATGATCTCAGTCTTTTCACAGTTAAGCTTCAGGTGGGACGCCCCCATCCACTTAGAGACCTCTGTTACGCATGCTTGAAGGACATTCGTCTGTTGCGTAGCTTGGTTGAGCGCTACGACCAATTGGGTGTCGTCGGCGTAGGTCACCATATGGATTCCGAAAGGGGCCACGATTGCCGCCAAAGGGGCCATATATATATTAAAAAGAGTTGGGCTAAGCGATGAGCCCTAAGGGACACCACATAGCAAAGGCAAGGGTTTAGAACTCGTATCTCCTTCAAAAATCTGGAAGGAGCGTCCCTCCAGAAAGGAGCGCAGCCACTGCAATGCAGTGGCAGCTGTTCCTATGTTTCTGAGACAGTGAATCAGAATGTGATGGTTCACCGTATCGAATGCTGCGCTCAGGTCAAGGAGGATGATGGCAGCTGACCCTCCTGCGTCCAGGATCTTTCTGCTTTCCTCTACCACCGCTAGCAAAGCTGTTTCAGTACCCTGGCGAGGACGGAATCCTGTTTAAGAGGGGTGAAGCAAGCTAAAGGATTCCACAAAGTTAGATAGGGTATGGTTGACATGTTTTCGGCGATTTTGGCAATCCCAGGAAGGAGGGAAATGAGGCGGTAGTTGCCTAAATCCGCCGGGTCCAGATTGGGTTTCTTCAGACGCGTCTTAACCATTGCCCCTTTCCAGTTGGGGGGAACTACTCCTGTGGTAAGTGAGGCATTGATCACGTCCACAATGGTAGGGGCAATTATGGGTGCTACCTTTTTCAGTACATTCATAGGTGCGGGATCCCTCGGCGAGCCACTTTTCACTGAGGAAATCAGATTCAGAAGAGTTTCCTGGGGGAGAGGAGGGATGAACGCCAACCGATGTCTGGCAAGAGGAGGCCCCTGACCTACGTGCTCATTTGCATGGTTGTGTTCGTCATCGACTTGGGGCAATAGTTTAAGAATGTTTTGGATTTTGGTGTTAAAAAACTCTGCCTGTTTATTACAACGTTGGCCTGAGGTATCGGGGGCAACAGGAGGAACCAGGCTTTTTAGGAGTTGTTTTATGATGAGGAAAGTCTCTCTGGGGGAGTTGGAGGCCAGCAGAATTTTTTCCTCATAGAAGGAGGCCTGTGCCTTTTTAATTTCTGCTCTATACTTGCCAACGGCTCTTCTGTATTCGAGCTTCTTGCTAAGAGAGAAGTCTTTCCTCCAATTTCTTTCTTGTACCTTGCAGTGCTGTTTAAGAGTGCGTAATTCCGAGGTGTACCAGGGTGATTTATAAGGACCATTCCTTTTTTGATCAAAGTTTTTGGGAGGACCCGATTCAGCAAGTCCTCTATCCAACTGCAAAAGTCATTGTTAGCTGCAACTGGACGAGGATCTGGCTTGGGTCTGGTCTTTTCCAGTTCTTGGGCCCATATGTCCAGAGGGAGTTTGGACCAGGGCCGATTCAGGGTCCGTGAAGATTGAGCATGGGGAGTGGGAACCCGATGGCACCACAAGAGGGGGATAAGGAAGTGATCGGACCAGGGAATGGGGATGGGGTCATTTCCTATAAGATTCTGCAAGTTGGAGAACACAGGGTTGAGGCAGTGTCCTTTGACATGGGTAGCTTGCACAACCTTAGGTGACAGTTGCAAAGCTGCAAGGTCTTGCGCTAATTCGTGTGCTATTGTAGCTCCCCCATCGTCAAAGTGTAGGTTAAAGTCCCCAAGGAGAGTAAAATTTGCTGCAGTACTGGCTAGGTTGATGGCTGCTTCCAACAGCATTTTGCAGAAGGTGCCTGCCGCTCCTGGGGGCCGATAGACCAAGATGCCTGTGAGCGAAAGGAGGGGGGTAGATTCTATTGAGAAGTGCACATTCTCACAGTCTGTGAGTGGATTCCCATGAAGGCGACAGGTGAGATGTTCTTTATAAAGGATCGCGATTTCCCCCGCCCTTGCCTATTGTTCTGTCCACGCTCTGTATCAGGTACCCCTGGGGGAGGGTTTGCACAATGTCAGGCTCTGAACTGGCATTGAGCCAGGTTTCAGTTAGGAATAGGACCTCAGGGGCATAGTCTTGTAGCAGCATTGAGATCTCTGTAGTATGTTTAGGCAGAGATCTGCAGTTTAATAGAAAGATTTTATAGGGGCTTGTGGGCGGGGAGGAGGTCACAATCCTGGGGGAGAGAGTGAACGGGCAGTAAGGGCACTTTTTTGTGGGTTTATCACACTGAATGTGATGATAACAATTTGCTGAAGGTGCACTATTTAACTGATGGAGCTGTGCACCTGAGTAGCAGTAGTGACCTGATGGAAAAGATGCAGGGGTCCTGGTCCCTGGGCCCATTCGGGTGCGGACGGGCGCAGACGAGCTTGCCTAAGGCGCGCCCGCTGCGCGCGTCCGCTGCGCGGTCGCGTCATCCGGCGCTTTATGCGTCAATGTCTGGTGCCGGGGAACAGCAACTAGACCGCTGCCCGGTGCGTCTAAGTGCAAGGCGGAAGTGAAGTGCGATGCCCTCTCACCCCCTGAGCATTGAACACAGCTCTTACCGGGTGGAGGAGCACCGCACGTGAATCAGGAAAGAAGTAGCGAGAATGCAAGCATAGATGTGCAAATAGCAGTTAAATGTGCAATAGCAGCAGTTAAAAGAATTTTTAAAGCAACAAGTAGCAGCAGTTAAGAAATTATTTTTAAAAACAACGGAACCAGAGGAACCCTAGCAGACCACTCTGCCTCTCACGAGTGTCCTGTGAACTAATTAGCCTGATCGCGGTTGCGTCATCCGGCGCTTTATGCGTCTATGTCCGGCGCCGGGGAACAGCAACTAGACCGCTGCCCCGTGCGTCTAAGTGCAAGACGGAAGTGAAGTGCGATGCCCTCTCACCCCCAGAGCATTGAACACAGCTCTTACCGGGTGGAGGAGCGCCGCGCGTGAATCAGGAAAGAAGTAGCGAGAATGCAAGCATAGATGTGCAAATAGCAGTTAAATGTGCAATAGCATCAGTTAAAAGAATTTTTAAAACAACAAGTAGCAGCAGTTAAGAAATTATTTTTAAAAACAACGGATCCAGAGGAACCCTAGCAGACCACTCTGCCTCTCACAAGTGTCCTGTGAACTAATTAGCCTGATCGCGGTCGCGTCATCCGGCACTTTATGCGTCTATGTCCGGCGCCGGGGTACAGCAACTAGACCGCTGCCCTGTGCGTCTAAGTGCAAGGCGGAAGTGAAGTGCGATGCCCTCCCACCCCCTGAGCATTGAACACAGCTCTTACCGTGTGGAGGAGCGCCGCGCGTGAATCAGGAAAGAAGTAGCGAGAATGCAAGCATAGATGTGCAAATAGCAGTTAAATGTGCAATAGCAGCAGTTAAAAGAATTTTTAAAACAACAAGTAGCAGCAGTTAAGAAATTATTTTTAAAAACAACGGAACCAAAGGAACCCTAGCAGACCACTCTGCCTCTCACGAGTGTCCTGTGAACTAATTAGCCTGATCGCGGTTGCGTCATCCAGCGCTTTATGGGTCTATGTCCGGCGCCGGGGAACAGCAACTAGACCGCTGCCCCGTGCGTCTAAGTGCAAGGCGGAAGTGAAGTGCGATGCCCTCTCACCCCCAGAGCATTGAACACAGATCTTACCGGGTGGAGGAGCGCCGCACGTGAATCAGGAAAGAAGTAGCGAGAATTCAAGCATAGATGTGCAAATAGCAGTTAAATGTGCAATAGCAGCAGTTAAAAGAATTTTTAAAACAACAAGTAGCAGCAGTTAAGAAATTATTTTTAAAAACAACGGAACCAGAGGAACCCTTGCAGACCACTCTGCCTCTCTCGAGTTTCCTGTGAACTAATTAGACTAACAGTGGACATTATGATGACATGGCGGATGTGAGGTTGTACACGTACATTATCATCTCACAGTTTCCTGCTATGCCAGGTGTGATTGGCCAGTTTCTACACACAAGCGGCACCAGTTGTGTCCTCTGTTCTGTAGTGAAAGTGTTGCACTTTGTACCACATTGTCGTCAATGTTGATGTGCTGTGATTGCTATGTGTGTGTGCTGAATTGTGGGTGAGTCGCCCCTGCAGCTCTGATTTAGCGGCCCCTTATCCCTTTGAGGCGGTGTGCCTTTGACTTGTGTGTTTTTAAGGTGCTGAGATGTTGGCGACTTGGGACATTTGTGCTTTTGGACGGTTTTTGTGCTCTTATGCATTGTTTGTCTGCAGATGTGTTGTTGACGTCAGGGGTTGTATGTGCACGTGGATGTGTCAGAGTGTGACCTGCTCCTTTGAGGATGTGATCCACACTGGGCCACCTCAGTGTCGTGTCGTGCACCATGTCATGTATTTTGACTGCAGCCATTCTATTGGTCATGCAGTGTCACTTGCATCGTCAATGTGGCTCACAGAGCTGCTGCTTTGCTGGATTCAGCACATGTGCATGGGTGGGTTGTGAGATTGGTGATAGGGAGGGGGCCCCTTTGTGCACATAGTGGACGGGGGCCTACTTGGTGTTTCTATGTGTGCTGCAGTGTGCCAAGGGTATCAGGGACATGTTCCACAATCATTGTGGGTGTGCAGTGTGCTACACATGATTGTGCATGTGTGCCATTGTGCCCATCTCCCCCCGTCCCCCCAGTCCCTGGTCGTTACTCACCCTGTTGCTGTTGGGTCAGGTCATATCGAGCTGTGTCCGGACCCCCCACTCCTTGCACCGTCTCCACACTGATGACTGTGGCCACCAATTCCTCCAGCTCATTCAGCTCCTCCTGTGGCGCAGGACTCCCACCTCCAGTCGCCGTTGCTGCCTTCCGGTTGGCAGCGAGTTTCTGCTTGGTTTGGCTTTTCACATCATGCCAGCACCTCTTGACCTCCTCCATTGACCTCCTCGACACTCCGACTGCATTCACGTTGTTCACGATCGACTGCCATATTTCCGTTTGTGTTGCCAATGACACAGTGGAGGTGACGAACAGTTGTTGGTAGTGTTCTATCACCTCCGTGACGATGAGCCGGTTTTCCTGCGGACTGAACCCTGTCTTCCTCTTCCTCTTCTCCTTGCCCTTCCCCGAGCCCGGGGTACCTTGCTGGTCGTCTGTGGGGCTTGTGGGGTTCGCGTTGTCCTCTGCACTCGGTCAGGGTGCATCCATGGTGCTACGCAGTTTGAATTGTTTTGTTTGTGTTTTTCGGTGCTTTTATAGTGCATTTTCCCGCATGACGCGTGGAATTGCAGGCCTGTCGCTGGTTCTCGCAGATTTTTGTATCGCAATTTGGGGCATCGCAACTTTTTTCGCATTCGTCTTTCGCATTTTTTCTGCGTCGCGTTAATTTTAACGCGGTCATTTGGTGCGTTCTCGTGAGACGATCGCATTGTGCCGCCGGGTTGAGAATGCAACGTTAACACAGTGTTATTTTCCCGCGATGGGCTGCGATGTGCAAAGTTGCGTTAAGCTAATTTTGCGATGATTATCACACGTTCTTGTGAATATCTCTCATAGTAAGAAATGTGTCCCTCCTTTCAGTATGGGCATCTACAACATGGCAAGAAGAAGCATTTCCAGCAACATTTCTCAGAAGAGAGAGAGCTGTTTTGGCACAAATTTGTATTTTTCCATTATGCAGTGGCCAACCTCTTCTACTGCAGTGCAGGGGAAGCTAAAAGTCCTTGCAACACGAAGAGTGCTTTTACAAAAATCAGAATGTACTTGAATAATTTGTGGTGTAGGACTGTCTTTGGCATGTTACACAGGAAAGTAGCAATACTTGTAATAATCCAGATGCATGTGAAACTGTTATCCTGACCTTTCATTGACACTGCCAACAAGCTGATCTAGAGTGTGCACTGTGGCCTTGGCCTGTCTATAATAATGCCAATGAACCCGAACTTGTTCTGTAACCTGGAGGGTGCACCAGGTGTACCCTAGATTGACATGGGACCACTGTCTGTGTGCTTTGTTGCTCACATACGCTGGTGGTGGCAGCACACCAAGATTTGTGAATTATTCGGGCTTATCACGTTTTGTTTGTGCAAAAAAGGAGTGCAGTCTACTGATACAACTCATACAATGAAACATAAACTTGAGATTTTTGACCTATTGCAAGAAACCGCACCTGACTTACTGTTTCTTACGGAGACTTGGCTTTCACATGATTCTAGCCCGACTATAGTCACAGCAATTTCACCCGGTTATAAGATCTTGAGAGTAGATCGCCAGGTTGGCAAAGGCGGAGGTATAGGGATTATCTATAAGGATACATTTGTATGCAATCAGATTACGCTTGGAGAACTGGAGTGTGCAGAATGCCTTGGCTTCCAATGCACCCTATCAGCTCAACAAACATTAGCTGGTGCCCTCATCTATAGGCCCGCTGGCCCGAGTAAATCATTTCTGAATTCTATCAGTGAGTTGATGGCTCCTCTGGTCCCCCGGTTTAACCACTATATGATTCTGGGAGATTTTAATCTGCATATGGATATCCCTACGGACAAGGAATCCATGATTCTTATGGAAGCATTGTCTGTTCTGGAATTAGATCCGGTTGTTATTCATTCTACACATAACAAAGGTCACACGCTTGACCAGATTTTTACTAATATACCTTTGGAGGTAGAGGCTCCTCTCCCGCTGGTATGGTCGGACCATTTCCTTATTAAGTTTATGATACCCCCATTGGGAAGAGATGTCACGATGACAGCCTTGAAGAAAGACACTAAATTCAGAGTGTTCCATCGGATATATTCGGGGGTTTGGGGGAACTGCTCGAATCTTCCACCCCCCAGCTGCAGGGTAACGCCGAAAGCGATGCGTTGCTGCTTGATGACTGGTTACTACAAAAAGTCCATCAATTAGCCCCCTTACAATCATTATCATCTAGAACCACTAAACGGTCAGCCCCCTGGTACAACCAACTGCTCAAGGATAGCAACATTTTTTGTAAGAGATTGGAAAGGAAATGGTGAAAAAACTATGATTTAGACACCAAAAGAGAATATAAACAATCACTCAAAGGCCACTATAAGAAAGTCTATGAGGCCAAAAAAAAATATTTTACAAACAAAATAGAATCGTTCATATCTAAAAGTAAAGAGTTGTTTAAAATTGTAAAATCTTTTACTAACCCAGCTCTGGAGATGAAGGTCGCTCCCTCCACTGCAGATTGGCCGGTACTATTAGAAACTTTTTTTCATGAAAAGATCAGACTGATTCAAGAAACTCTGAGGGCAAAATCGTCCGGGACAGATGAAACAGCATCTAGTCATGTTGTGGAGTCAGGGGATGGTCCTATGTACTTGTTACAGCAATTTTCCCCGATGCCTCTGGAAACTTCCCTAGCTAGCATCAAAGGCCTGAAGTCGGGCTCCCCTTCCGACCTCCTGTCCTGTAAAGGTGCTAGTGTCCATTGCCCAAGTTATTAATCCAGTGGTAAATAAAATCTGCAACGCCTCATTATAATCTGGCCACATGCCAACGAGATGGAAGCAGCCAAAAATCCTGCCACTTATTAAAAAACAGACCGCGGATCCGAAATTGCCGGAAAGTTATAGGCCCATCTCTCTTCTCCCCGCCTTTTCTAAGGTGGTGGAGAAATATGTGAACTCGGTGATTACTAATTACGTGGAAACTAATAACCTTCTCTACAATAGTCAGTCGGGGTTTCGACCCAATTACAGCACCGAGACCGCCCTCTTAGAAGTATCTGAATACAACAAGGGGATCTTGGACGGAGGTGAGAAGGCCATTTTGATTTTGTTAGATTTATCAGCGGCCTTCGACACCTCATGTTAAATTATTGGACAGGATTCAGGATCTTGGTATCGGAGGCTCTGTATTAAAATGGCTAACCTCATATTTGAAAGACAGGGATCAGGAGGTTTGGTGTCCTCCATATGCAGCCAAAATCCCTAAAATGGAGGTCGGAGTCCCTCAGGGCTCCATTCTGAGCCCCACATTATTCAATCTCTATATGTCCCCTTTAGCTGGACTGGCTGAGTCTTATGGAGCAAAAATCATCTCATACGCTGATGATACTCAGCTCCTATTCTCCTGTGACAAAGGGATGAAGTTTGAGGGTACCGTGATCAAAACCTGCCTCTCTTAAGTGTTTACATGGTTAAGATCTAACCAGCTGAAATGCAATCCGGAAAAGTCGGAAATCATCTTTTTTGGCACTCAACCGCCAGATGACTGGAGACTCTGGTGGCCTGAAGATATGTTGCCACCCTCTTCGGCTCAACAAAAAGTTAAGAACTTAGGCGTTTTGATAGATGATCGTCTATCAATGAAGGCCCAAGTCCAATCAGTGGTAGGAACGTGCTTTGGTCTCCTCAGGATGTTGAGGAAATTTCTTCCTCTCCTGTCTCTTGAACACAGGAAATCGGTGGTCCAATCACTAATCACTTCAAGATTGGACTATGTGAATATACTCTATCTCGGCCTTCCAGAATATCTTCTTAAACGTCTGCAGGTGGCACTGAATGCCGCAGCTAGAGCCACTCAGGCCTAAGGTGAGGACACATATGTCCCCCCACCTTAGAGAACTTCATTGGCTCCCGGTAAAAAACAGAATTTGATTTAACCCCTTTGACGCGGCGCACATTCCCCCGCTGTGCGGGCGAATTCCACGCGTGCGCAGATCGGACGGCCCCTGGCCGTCCGACGCACACGCCCACCGTGACGTCGGACGGCCAGGGGCCATCCAACGCATGGAAGAGGTTAAAGCGATGGTACTATTCTTCAAAGCTTGGCACAGAACAGGGGCCAAGTATCTGTGTAGAAGGATCTCTCATTATGTCCCTTCTAGATTGCTGAGATCCTCCTCAATGAATCTAGCCAAGGTACCCAGAATCTCACGTGTGCGGTCTGGGGGATCCTCATTTGGGCTTCTAGGGGCTCAGGCCTGGAATGCGCTCCCCGTCTCACTGAGAGCGGTGACGGATTTTACCATTTTCAGAAAACGTCTTAATACCCTGCTTTTTAACCAAAAACTGTGAAGATTTCTTTTGCGCGTTTAGGTTTCCTTATATGTGTCCTTCATGTGCTTGGAGGTTATGGGGCGGGTCTATGCCAGGGGGCCTATTGATGCGCCGGGACACTCGATTGAGTAGCTGTGCACTATACAAATGCCTTTATATTCATTCATATTATCTTCTTCTGAAGTGTGACCCCCTGATCTCTGCACTGACCTTCAGTGTGTGCTCTGAGTGCATGTAATTTGGGTGAGTGTGTAGCACATTCATTAGTAACCAGATACTGTGTATGGTTTGAGTCTGAGTGCTAAGACCAGTGGGATCCATTTGAATGGCCTCTGGTTTAGAACAAAACAAAATGGAAAGTGAATGCAGCTTCCCCAACCAGTGGAAGTGCAATGACCTCATTTCTGTGGATGGAGGGTGAAGACCCAGACACTGACGTTAGGGAGGATGGTGACAGGGCTACCCTTAGAAATTCAATAATTTTCTTTTAGCAAGGGCCTGCTGATCAGTTCTTCCTGAGCTGTACCATTTGGCAGATGTCAGAGGTGCGGGTTGGGTCCATAGTTTTCTGTTATTGAAGTGTCTGGTGATCCAGCGCGGCTAATATAAATTCTTCTCCTTTGGACATGACATCCAGGTAAAGATTATTCACAACAACTATACCATATGACGGTGGGGCCCATAACACCGCATATCATACACTCGCTCAGTTATTCCCTGGATCACATCCACTTTCTCTAGGGAGAAGAACGATTTGCTGGAAGAACGGAATACCTTATTTAAAGTTAACAGAATATTACCTTAAACACTCATGTTTATTCAGTTTTTAATCCTGTCGGTTCTAAACATCAAGGTATTCCGCTTTTTGGTCGATGGACCAACTAGTAGAATAAGTTGATGACGATTAAGACCAGCTTAATCTTTAAAACCTTAACACGTATTATATTCATTAAACAAATTAATGAACCACAGACTCGGAATAAATTAGGAATAGTTTTTTATCTAAATTCATTTGCATGAGTGAGATTCTTAGTTTATTAATCACTTTAATACATTTTAATAGCATATGAGAGATAAACCTTATAAAAGATAATAATGCATACCCATTTGTTGTGTTTTGAAAAAATACACCAAAAGCAGATCACAGCATCGAACTCCCAAAACTGACTGACTGTCCCGCTAACAGCCTCCTCGACGGACCTCCCTTACAGGTTTCCCGCATCGGTCTCATTCCTTTTCCAAGTCAGATTTATAGTTCAGAAAGAGTTCTCCAAAGAAAAACGGCCTATAGAAAATGGCAGCAGTTTCATCAGTATCACGCTCAGTGTCCAAAAAAATTTGCAGGAATAGCGCTCCTCCTACTTAAGAGCAGGTCCTCTTATACCCTACTACTAGCTTACTAAACAAAAAGTTGCAAACATTGGGGCGAGAATCACGCTAATTGGTCCATGGAGGCGAGACTTTGATATCACTCTGAAAGGCCATTATCAATCCGCCATAAAAAAATACCACAGAGCTGTTCAGAAAGCACGGGCTTCCTATTTTTCGGAGGAAATCAGAAATAGTCAGAACCCCAGCAAGAAGATCTTTTCCATCATCTCTAACCTAAAAAACGCTGGGGCACCAAAGGCACCCACAGTCAAGTCGAACGAGTAATGTGAGGACCTAGCCACCTTCTTTTTGAACAAGGTGGAAAACATCTATAAAACCTTCCCTTTGACGGTCTTGGGTAGTGAGTCCGAGGGTCCATCTCCCTCTACCCAAACATTAGCCACCTTTCCTCCCATTACTGAAGAAGCTCTTACTATACTCTGCGGGAAGGTTAAATCTGGTTCCCCGACTGACCCTATGAAGCCGGAACATCTGAGGAGGCTACTATCTGTTCTACTCACACCACTGGGCCAGATCATTAACCTGTCTTTGGCCAGGGCCATTGTCCCCAGGGCATGGAAGCAGGCCGTTGTCCTGCCTCTCCTAAAGAAGCCTACGTTAGACCCGACTAAACTGGAGAACTTCCGCCCTATCTCCTTGTTGCCGTGGATTTCTAAAATCACTGAAGCGCATGTCAATTCTATTCTGTCTAACTACTTGGAGGAAAATCACATCTTGGATTCCTCCCAGTGTGGCTTCCGTCGCGGCCTTAGTACTGAATCAGCCCTCCTAGCTGTATCTGAACATCTGAGAGCAGCTTTGGATGAGGGACGGACCTCGGCCCTGATCCTATTGGATCTGAGTGCCGCTTTTGATACAGTCTCGCATCAGATCCTGATTCAAAGACTTAAGGAGGCATGCATTGTAGGCGCTGCTTTGACCTGGCTTACTTCTTTTCTCTCAGACAGGTCTTTCCAAGTCTCGGCTCCCCCTTTTTCATCTAGGGTGTATTCCATCCATCAGGGGGTCCCACAGGGCTCTGCGCTAAGCCCGACACTTTTTAACTTATATGTCCAGCCGCTGGCTAATCTAGCCAAAAGGAGAGGGCTGACGATTGTGTCATATGCAGATGACACTCAACTTGTAGTCGCCCTCTCCAATGACTGTCAAAATGACGCGGCCAAGTTTCAGAGTGGTTTGGCGGATGTAGCAGAGTGGTTGACTGCCAATTGCCTACAGCTCAACGCCAGCAAGACTGAGGTCCTGCTGGTCGGGAAGGATCATGAGCTGTGGAGCGAGCACTGGTGGCCCTCCTCCCTGGGACCTCCCCCATTCAAAAAAAGGTGGTGAAAAATCTGGGTGTATGGGTTGACTCGGCGTTGAGCTTCCAAGCTCAAACCAAGAAGGTGGCGGCGACATGTCTTGGCATTCTGCGTAGTCTTAGACCCATGTTGGATTTCTTTGACCCCTCCATTCGGCAGACTATTGTGCAAGCATCTGTCCTATCTAGACTGGACTATGCCAGCGTGCTCTATCTTGGGGTCAATAAGACCGAGATCTCAAGACTTCAGAGGGTCCAGAATGTCGCCGCCAGAACTCTCCTTGCCATGCCCAGCCGCTGTTCCACCTCTAGCACCATTCGACGGCTACATTGGCTGCCAATGGAGAGGCGGCTGGTGTTTAAATCTCTCTGCTTTGCTTTTAAGATCTTGAAATCTTCCACCTCTGGTATAATATCCGGCCTGCTTTCGATCTACACTCCCTCGCGTCATTTGCGCTCTACTGGCAAACATTTTGTTTCTATACCACGGGTTAAGAGGGCCCGTGCTGGTGGTCGCTCGTTCCGCGTTCTGGCTGCCAAGCTCTGGAACGATCTTCCGTCTCATATCCGGAGTATGGACAACTACTTATCCTTTCGCAAAGCGCTAAAGACCCATCTGTTCCCTCATTAGACTTCCCCCTCTTTTGTCTTACTTGTCTTTCCTGGCCCTTCCTATCTCCTCTTAGGCTGGGATACTCGCAGTTTGAGCCTCTCTTTTGCTATAGCGCCGGGACGCCCCGTTGCTGGGGCAGCTGTGCGCTCTACAAGTTATCTTAACATAACATAACATAACATAACATTGGAGGGGAGGCAAGAATCACCTCATTGCCCTCCTTGTTCAATCCGGTTCTAAAATTGTTTAAGGATTATGATTTCACACGACCTTTGGGTAATAGCAGTCCAATTGACAGTTCGCTAAATGTTTCACTTTTGTTGTTTCACTTTAAAACAGTCCATTGTTAATTCATCGGGGCTCATCCTAGGTTCTCACGGATGCATGCTGAGTCTTTCTTGGCATTCTCCTCGTGTCAGGTCAGGCTGACCTTGACTCTTCTCACTCTGGGCTCAATCGGTAACCACGTGACTTTAGCTCTATGGCTTTCTTCCGCTTTGAGGCCATCTTTGGTTCTGCGCATGACCTCATCTGCCTCGGCAGCCATTTTGCAGCATGGCCTAGCAGGCCCGAATGACTATCATAAGAACAAACACAATCATAATTAAAATAAAGAAAATAAGCCTTTCTGTTTCCCACCCGTTATTCTAAGTACCCAAGTTAGGTGTTACCTAGCAGAAGCTACATTTAAAGCCATGTTTACTTACCATCCGCATTCTTTGCCACAATACAATTTTACTACATAGCACAAATCATGCGTTTTTGCTCTAATTAGTACGCAAACCACTATGTTAACACTTAATTTACTTTACAATTGTAAATAAGTTACTTTTGCACATAGATAGCAGCTACCACCCACTTATGTAAAATGTTTATAAAAATGCAGATTGTTGGTTAATTTCGCAATCAATTAATATCGTTAAATTATTATCACTATTATGGGGTGTTACCAATGAATTTTATTTACCTTGCTCCATCAATTCCCCCCTTTGGTGATTTTTAATATCACCACAAAAACCCATGTTACACAATTTTTCAGATAAAATGTTTCTTGTCCACTTATTTTGTTAATTTACACATCAGTATCTTCCTCATCCTGTCTTTTTGTTCTTTTATACATGTTTTCTTTTAATTCTTCCAGTTCTATTTCTCCCATTTCTCGTTCTCTTTCTTTATTTATCTTATTTTCTCTTTTTCTCTTATTTTGTCTTTTTCTCCTTTTAAGGCATACATAAACTAATTTCACTACTAACACCATGATGATTACTACTGTTGCTGATATCAAAACTTTCCCTATAATAGAACCACCTATTTCAGTGAACCATTTCTGCATTGAGGAAAAACTCTTACCAAGCTTCTCCCAGGCACCTTCAACCTCCAGTGGGGCAATCTCTTTGTGCAAATCAGTAATATTCTTTATATACTTCTGTATATTTTCACTTTTATCTGGAATGTAAGTGCAACAATGTTGGACTTTCAGCATTCCACAGACTCCACCCTCTTTTGCCAAAAGAATGTCAAGGGCAAGTCGATTTTGCATCACCATAGCTCTCATGGTAACCATCTCGGTATTTACCATCAAAAACCCTCCAGCAGTATTCGTTGATAAATGATCTACTACTGTGGACAATTTCCGAATCTTAAATGCATTCAAAGATATACCCACTGCTGGTATCAATGCTCCAAAAATGTTACCAACTATTTCAGAAAAACTTTCCCTTTTTCTATGTGCTAATGTTTCACCCATTTCATGTATTCCTTTCTCTCCTCTCTCCACATGAAAGATTTTTGGAAAGACCAGGCCTAAATAACACGAACCATACCAATGGTCCGGCAATTTGTAATATGCCCTATTTCCGCAAATATAATAGATCCCTGGAAATATTGGATCTTTTCCCCCTTTGAATCCCCATCCTCCTAGAATTTTGTAAGTGTCTCGGCATTCACTGGAACCCACGAAATAGTTATCATATCTAGTTTTATTTCTACTAATACACAACTTTCCCTGTTGGGGCCAATCCAAAGTCATAGCTGCATTTGTCTATTTCTTATCTTTATTTTTCTCTTCAAACGCTCAAAGGGGTGTTTTTGTCTCTTCTTCTATTACTTTCCTTTGAAAGTTAACTCTTCTGTTTTCTACCATCTCTAAAAATACCTTTTCCTCTTTCTTTAATTCACCGGTAAGATTGTGCCTAACTACATACTCTAATGTTAAATCTTTATTTTCTAGGAAAAATTCACCAAATATTCTTGCTTCTTTCACCTTGTTCAGTTCAGGGATTATAGGAACTTTCGCAAAAACCTCATTTATGTCGGTATAATAATATTCTAATCTACCTGTTTTATAAAATAAACTAGCTAGAACACTACATGTTATCCCATACGTCAAAGGAAGGTGATGATAGGTCACACCTTCTGTGACAGACGCAGGTAATTGCATACAAACATAACAATCCCTTACATCCATTGTTTCTACATACTCATATAACAATTTTGTGAAAGCATTCTTAAAAAAATCAGTTATGGATCTATCCTTATGCAATTCAGTACTATCTATTAATGTTGCTGTGTTCTGTGTGTTAGCTTCTTTATCCTTTTTCGTTTTGTTCCCTAATATGGATGTTTCTTCTACAGCTAACCTAATTGGAATTGTGATTGCTAAAATAAGCCAAATAAACATTAAGAAACCTGTACAATAGAAACACATTCTACACCATCTACATAAAAACTCACATCTAGGTTTCCTATTCTCTGTGTCTGCCATTCTAATCTATTACCTAGTTATATATATATATATATATATTCACTGAAAAAACCATAGGTTTTAGGGACAGTTTTAGTTACTTGGACATTGCACTCGTACAAAACCCGTGAAATTCCCCCGTTATAGTTAGTTCAGCTA